>CM051234.1:240422472-241022472 GCA_027917425.1 Gastrophryne carolinensis
CCCAATGTGTTATTCCTGGGGAAGTCACTGGTAAACTCGCCTTTACCTGCAGGTCCTGCATCGCTGTTGATCCGCTGGCCGTCTCATCCCCGGCATCCCTGAATGGCTGGGTTTGAGAAGAGTGCGCACTCGAGAAGAAAGCTGGAAAAGTATTAATAAATGGGCCACCTACGAGCCGGCAGCAACAAGAACACCGGTCACTGCAAACTATATGGAGCTAGTGTTAAATTAGATGCAGGCTGGCATTTACAGGAGCTGGCGCTTGATAAATCAGGGGCAAAGTTTCATCTCGTGTTATGCTGTCCTCTATGATGCATTTCTGTGTGCTTTGCATTAGAGTTAGAGCTTAAAATGGCAGCCACTAACAAAGTCTGACACGAATTTCAGGATTAAATAATGTGGGCAGCATTCGGGGGGGGGGAGGGGGGGGAGGGCGCAGAAGGCAGAGGAAAGAAGCAATTTCCCTTCCTTTGTGTGG
Source organism: Gastrophryne carolinensis (assembly GCA_027917425.1). Lineage (NCBI taxonomy): Eukaryota > Metazoa > Chordata > Amphibia > Anura > Microhylidae > Gastrophryne > Gastrophryne carolinensis. The sequence continues at coordinate 240,422,951 of CM051234.1, forward strand.
CCAGAGTGAATAGATACCATGGTACAAACACTGCATCAGATAGGCTGCTAGGCTATTGATTTAGAATTTTGACTGACTGGTGATGACTGGTCAAACCCTTTAAAGACTTTAGGGGCTGCTGTTCTCCCCCGCTGCTTAAAGTGGACCAACACCCAGGCTGATCGGCCCAGGAATCTTATTAGATCCCTCCCCGCGAAATCGGGATGCCCCGCTGTGTGAAACCCCCCAAGATGCCCCATTCACCTTACTCCCGTTATAAAACGGCGCATGCACAGGCCACATCTCGTGCTTCTCTCTAGAAGGGCACGCGCGGGCGCGCTCCCCGTTAGAGGGAACGCGCGAGATGCGGCCACCAGTGTGCTCGGAGTCGCTGTGGTTGTCCGTCCCTTGTACGTGCATACCACAGCGGCTCTGAGCGCGCCGATTGGACGAGCGCCCACGCATGCGCCGTAGGAGCGGGGTATGTGGTTGGTCCTGAGGAAGGGAGGCCATAGTGCACCCTGAAACGTTGATCAGAAACCAATCCTTGTTTTGCACGATTTATGGTGTTTGAATTACAAATATAAGGTCATTTACTTTCACCTTTACATTGGATTGCTGGTTCTTTACAAAATTCTTGGACTTTGGACTTCCGCAAACCTCCCACCTACCTGACATGGGATACATATGAGTAAGAGTGCGACAGCCACTAGAAAATTTGTAGGAGCGGGGTGAGGCGAGTTTTTTCTGCCATTCTGGGGGGTTTCACATAGCGGAAGTGGACCAAAACCCAGGATAGTAAAAATCCGGGGCGTTGGTCCACTTTAAACTCCAGGGATTGCGTGTGGAACAGGCACCTCACCACTGATCCTACACCGTATCCCTTTCAGATTTTAGAAAAACAGTACTATACTAAACTGACAATTGAGGGGGGGGGGGGTCATAGTAGGACACAAATAAAACCTTCCCACTTTACACTTTAATGGTGTGGCAGGGTTTGGTTTGGAAGAGTGTGTCCTACCCATGGGAACTTCAGGGACAAATATCCTCAGGTTTCTATGCTACTCCTCGGTGTGTAAGTAGGTGTAGCTTGGATATATTTGGTATAAGGTAGGTTGGCGATTGACCCAACGCTGAGCCAATCCATATATTCCCATACTGCAGTTCAACCAATGTGCCGGGGAAGGGCCCCACTTGTAAATTGACTAGATGACCTATATTCAGTGGTCATTAGTTCCCACTAATGTCAGCAAAGTGGGACATTCAAAACGGATCAAAATGTTTGCTGCTGACTCAGCAGTGGCCCAATTTTCCAATAAAACCATTTTTTTCCACAGTCTTGAGATCAGACAAATGGCTGGCTGCATCCCTGGCTTTCCATTCGGACGGTTGATCGATGTATCACGAGAGCCGACGGTAAGGTCGAGTTTACTGGCGACTTTGGGAGTTTCACACAGCAGGGCATTCCACTATAGGGTGCCCCAGGGGCAGGCTAGCAGCCGGCCCTGGTGTTTTTTAGATTCCAGGAAAGGCAGTCATGGGTTTTGATCCCCTTTAAGTGTCGAGTTTTCGGTGGGACAAAATGCCCCACACCTTCACCATGATTTATTGAAAAGCCCAAACCCTTAAAAAAACGATTCCCCAGCATCTAAAGTTAATATATTTTAAGTTTTTAGTTACTTATTCTTTCCCCCACTGGGCTGCAACTCTGTTCAGGACTTTAGGATACGGGCGCCGCCATCTTGACTCAGAAGCATCAGACTTACTGAGGAGAGGAGAGTGGGATAAAGTACAGGGGGCGGGGTTATAGCTGTGCTCTTGCTCAGACAGAACAGAGCTGGGTGTCAGGAAAAGGTCAGCAATCCCAGAATGCAGGAGCAGCACAGTCAGAAGGCACTTCCTGTTTGCAGGCTGCCTGATGTTACATGAGCCGCCATCTTGGATGCTTAAAGGCTCATAACATGCAGTAGATGCAGGTAGGATGATTTTTAAATGTGAGCAATCTGTATGTACAGGGTGTGGGAGACATATAAGACTCTTATTCAGAGTGAAGGTCCGCTTTAAGCTGCTTATGAAACTTCCACTTTCATTTGGTTTAAGCTACACTTGCCAGGATATTAATATCGTAAATAGTTAAGTCTTAAGAAAGGTGTGTCAACATTTCTAGAAATGTTTTTCCCAACTTGACAATGCCCCTGTGCACAAAAAAAGCAGAATGATTTAAAAAGTGTATTTTAAGGGAACTTGATTAGCCTGCAGAGTTCAGTGTCCTCAACAGGTCTAGACATATTGTGTAAGGTTTCGAACATGCATGAAAGAGTCCTTGTTTGGTTCACTGCCATACTCCTAATGATCACAAATTATTTGTGTGCTCTTTGTACATCTATGCAGGCTTGGCAAGGGCCATGACTGTTATGTAATGGTCCAGTTACATTTTAATCAACATAGAGGAGATAATGCAGATGTCAGAAATAATTCCTTCCCGGTTAGGGCCAGCATTATAACCTGCTTGAGGTCCTTTTAAGATGTCCTGCTTGTGTGTGCTCCCTAACATAAGTTGGCAAACAATTGTGCCCACTGAACAGGAACTTCCACATCTATGCAATGTTACATTGCTGTTGGCTACTCACCACCACCTTTCGGTCCATCCATGTGGCTGACTTGGGATGCTTACCCTGGCCTCCGCTTACCATTTCCGTTTCTCCGCCTGGCCCTCCCTCCTCCAAAAGTCTTCTGCTACTCACTGCGCCCTCCACCAGGTTTATGCTGCTACCACCAGTTTTCCACACCTTCTTTGCTGCTTTCTGGATCTCCACTGCTGTGGCTAACCTTCCAGTACCTCACGCACCTGCTCCATTGCTGCCTGGGTCACCACTGTTGTTGTTATGCCTCCACTGATGCAGGTCTCCAGATCCTCTGCTGCAATATCTGCCGCTGGCCTCCATGGCCAATGTGCCTCTGCTGATGCCACCATTCTCCAGATCCTCTGTGGAACCGCCGTTGGGACGTCTTATGTGAAGCTGTCGCCATGTGGCCTCCAAAGCCACAGCTGGGTGCCCCATGGAACTGTGGCTAGACAGCTTTTGAAAGGGGATGGCCTCTGTGAACTGCTTACCAAGTGGACCAAAAGCTGTGATTTTGAATGACTATTGCTATGTGAAACTCCCCCTGATTGCCAGTAAAATGTACATGACCAATGGTCCAACGGCATATGTAGCCATTCAGCACTTCTGAATCTCTCGGACAAGAGGTCTCAGCAACTAAGGACCAAAGGAAGCCGAGTGTGCCGCTGGCCACACCCCACACTGCTCATCCACAATTGCCTGGTGAGGCACACATCTGGCTTAAGGTATAGCATAGGGTGGCTGAAGCCCGCACATGTGCCATTGGATTGGGGACCAGATAAATTTTACAATGGATTGGGGTGGCTTCACACAGAGGCATCTCAAATAGGGGGTGCCCCTGGGAGTGGCAATCAAGGAGCCCTTGGGGTCTTATAGACCACAGGTTCTCAACCTGGGGTATGCGTACCCCGGGGGGGGTACTCAGATTTTCAACAGTTATTGAACTTCAATGTTATGCAATCTTCCTTTAAAAGTACTGTGATGCCTGTGGTCTACTTATTGTGCAAGACAATAATTGACCGCACTCCATAAATTAAAACATCCATTTATTAGTTACCGTATATTAAAAGCATCTCCACAATCCATGAAACTGTGGACCTGGCAGAGCAAGGTGTTGGGGGGATCCTCTGATGCGTTTTCATACTATACCTGGTCCTTAGTCATATGCGATCAGCGAGTCTGATAGGCTGTGCCACAGCTGCCGCAGAAAAGCCCCGGAAGCGCTAAGTATCCGGGCACCAGGGTTTCTTAATATCAAAGCGGTCCTGCTGCCCACTGCTAACTAATGCGGAACTATAGTCATTTTTGACTGTAGTTTCGCTTTAAGGAAATTTAAATAGGGAATGTATTCATTAATATTCGAGTCATGCTGACTGTGTATGTTGTATTGGCTGTTGTGGCAGTGTCAAGGGGTGTGAAGTGTTCTCTTTTGTAAGTCAGTGTTTGATAAAGTAGTTGATACATTGCTAGCACTTTACTTACAGAAGATCCGACAGGTCAAAGAAAGGCAAACTCTCTCTCTGCCTTTTGAAAAATGAAGAAATACAAAGATGGCATTTTGCCATGCCAATACACAGAACCATAGGAAAGAAGCAGGTATAAAAAAAAAACCTGTATGAAAAGTGTGTAGTATGAAAAAAACCAGTAATATTAAAAGTATTATATCATATGAGAAAAATAAATGGTAGTACTGTCCTGAGACACATACACATTTTATGTGGGTATATTTCTGGCTTACCATTGACTTTCTATTTCAATGCCAATTGTGGAGATTCCATTTACTGACCATTAGATCCTTTAAAATAGGTTTGACTGTGACTTTTAATCTACATCAACATTGTTTACAGTACACAGTGAACAAGCTTGATGCGAACAGTTGCATATTATGAATGTCAATAAAACACAACACAATGAGGAATATGCATAAAACAGACAGCAGAACTCTGCAGAACTTTGATGTGAACGTTGGAATTCTTTCCCTGACAGACAGCAAAAAGGGAGGAGGACCATCATGTGTGGACAGTGTCTGCAGTCCCTGCATCTGAAAGATCCCCTCCCTCCGGCCACACTGACTGATATGCTGCCTGCTGCTTTCTAATGAGCCACCAAGGAGGTTCTCACGAAGGACGTTGCAAGTTATGTAACCCCCTATTGGCTGCTCATCTCTTCAGAAGCAGCCAGATGGTGGATGCCCAAGGTAAAGAAGAGGACAGCAGCCCCCCCCCCCCCCTCCCCCAGAAAAATCATAACTGTCTCCTCAGTTCCCTGGAAAAGTTGAGTGCCGTGACTGGCCACCAGTCACATGAATACCCAGCATGCCTGCAGACCATGTGACTGCGGCAGCCAGTCATAGATCTTCATTCTCTGGGGGACCAAGGAGAAATCGGGATGCCCCCTGCACTAGAAACAATACCCCATTTTTGAAAATTAATTCAGATAACAGGGGCTCTTCGTTAATTTATAAAAATGCAGTATTTTTTCGAAACTGGAGCTCTAGATTCAAATACAGAAGGTATACTATAGTTAAGGGATTTATCTATTTTCTATTGTTTACAGTCTAGGAGAGGAATCATTATCAAAAGAAGAATAACTGGCCAATTTTAGAAAACCTGAATGAACCAATGACATTCGAGAACATCCAGCCTTTGCTTCCAATGCCCCTCACCTTGTACCCCCGTGTATAAAGGGCCGGAGGGGGGGGGGGGGGGGGGGGGTGACGAGGCGCTCGCGGCCCCCGCCTCCACCAACCTTTGGGTTATGGTCTGGTCTAGGGGGCTTTTTAGTCTTTGGTCTGACGGGGCGCTGAGCCAGCAAAAAAGCTACCGGTGGCAGTGGGGGCCCCCACACCTGGGGGAGCCGCTTTTGCTATCCTGCAGCCAAAGCCGCCGTCAGAAACACTATAGTGATGGGTGGGTGCAGAGCTGTCAATCGGTGGCCACTCTCTGCACATAAGCCACCAAGCACAGCCACTGGCAGTTCGATGCAACTGTTTTCTGCTGGACAACTACACTACCCCCCCGCCCAGAATGGCAAAGCAGAAGTTCCCGAACAGCACGCACCCGCACAAATTACTTTATCTGATGTTCTAGTAAGTTGGTTGGTTGCACAGACAACCACCAGTTACTTGGCTGGACAATTATTTTTAAAGGAAAATAAATACTGTATCTGGGGCCTCCACCATATTATGTGCCCAGGGGCCTCTACCACACTCAATCCAGATAGGATTTACACAAAGCTTCTTTTACCAGCACTGCCCACTGATCTCCTGCCAATCAATTGGCATCCTCTAGGAGACCCCAACCCTGGCTGTAACTAGTGCCTAGCTTGTGAGAGCCTAACCAATCAAATCAGCAAGGGCCCAATGGTAAGGTTAACATGGTTTTATTTTGCCCAAATCCAACTAAGCACTAGGCCGGTGCTGGGGAATTCCTGACAGAGGCTGGCCTTCAGGGTTAAAGTGTGTCACCACTCAGCCCCCCACCCAGTAATAAAGCCCAAGTAGGGCAGTAAAATGAGAAGAAAGGAAATAAATAACACCATGCCAATACAGAGCTGTGTAAGAGCACTTCCATTTCCAAGCTATCAGTGACAATCTGTTTTTTTATATGGGTATAGCACTGTGGGCGGAGGCCAACAGCAAAAAACATTTTAGACTGAACTTTAAAGTGGACCAACACCCAGGATTTTGACTATCCTGGGTTTTGGTCCACTTCGGTGGGGCACCCCGATCGGGGGTGCCCCGCTGTGTGAAACCCCCCAGAACGCCCCAAAAACTCACCTCTCCCTCGTGACCGCTCCAGCCAATCACAGCGCGCGTCCAAGGCCGCTTGGACGCGCATTGCAGCTCAGCGGCTCTGAGCGCTGGAGGCCGCGTCTCACGCTTCCTGCTAACAGGGAGCGCACCTGCACCGGCCATTCACAAACGGCTGGCGCGGGTGCGCGCCCTGCTAGAGGGAAGCGCGAGACGCGGCTCGCACATGCGCCTATGGAACGGGGCTGAGGTAAGGTTTGTGGGCCTCCTGGGGGGTTCCTCCCCGCGGGACATCCCGATTTCGGATGCCCCGCGGGGAGGGATCTGATCGGTCTGGGAATCTTATAGATTCCCGGGCCGATCCCCCCTGGGTGTTGGTCCACTTTAACCCACAACCAAACAAAAACTCTACTTTTAAACAAAAACAGGGAGGTGGAAAAATAGAGAAGTGGATAACAATAATAATCTTACCAAACCCTAAGTATCCAGTTGACAAAACAAATGTAATTGTGTAATACACACCTCTTACATTTTTATACATGGGTTACTATGTAGCTTAATTTTAAGAGGTTAGAGAGACAAGCACCTGGGAACACAAAGTAAAAAAGTGTTGGGAATATTAAAGCAAATAACACAAGTTGTTTTCTATGCCAAAACCAGGATTCTACAATGTCCATGCCAGAACAGCAAGCCAACAGAAATACTAAATACAGTGAATAGTGCCTCCATTTTCTCCCTTGTAACTCTTCTTGTGGGAGTTTTAAAAATAAATATAAACGGGAGAAAAGAGGATCATCACAATCTGTTAAATAGATGTTGAGTGAATTCCTTCCGTTTTTGTATTGGATAGTTGAAAGGGTAATTTCAATTTCGATGGCATTTTTAAAAGTTTTCCAATATTGTGTGCCAATATGAGGTGCTCAATGGGCTAAGCTTACCTGTTAATGTTTTCTTTTCTATGTTTTGCAACTCCATGTTATAAAAGAAATCATTTCACCCTGGCAACAAGTGTGTTTTAACTTAATGTACATCGAAGTGGTGTTCTGACGTACAGATCAGAATTCTTCCTTCCTGACTCTGGCTTCATAATCATCTGTATTAATTTAATCTCATCAGAGTGGGTGATCATAATTTTATATTTTAATAGCAGCATACTCACTGGGGACATCATTATGGCTGCTTTGTTTAGCCGAAACTGCTTATAAGTTCACCTGTTACAGTGAAAGAATTCTGGGATTTGTAGTTAGAAAGTATACTAAGAGCATTAGCACAGACAGAGCTACATGAATATAATAAACATGGAGACAGCATGCTGATAAGTAAATCACAGGGGGGGAACCCAGAAGAGGAAACTAATAAGACAAAACACCAGAAACTTGTCAAAAAGCGAGTTCTCCTTTAAAGAAAAACAGAAGGAAAGGGTAATTGTTACGCCATTGTGTCGGGCTATGTTTGGCACTGTTCTAAATGGTTTTCTGTTTTTAAATTGAAAAAGCAATGGCCAAGATATCGGGGTTTACAGCTTCACATTTTTTGTGATGGATGTGGCCCTTGGCTTTGTGATGCCGCATAACAATCAGCATAATTGACAGGGTCTGTAGGAGCCCAAAATGTTGTGCTTCAGACACCATGTGCACACTCCCACACATATACATAGATTCATATAATGTCATTGAAATTAATATATACACTATAAGCACATTTTTTTTTTTTTTACATAAAATAGACTAATTAGACAAACTATTAATATGCTAATTAGATGTGACTACTGGGTGAAAAGCTTAAAGCTATGCTGGCTCTGATGGCACAGGCTGCAGAGTACTAGTGTGCTTAATCTTGCCAAGCTGACAAATGGGGCAGAGCTATAGCCCACTACGAAGGCTCTATGATTGGTGGTCTATAGCAAGGGAATTCAGAGGGTTTGCTATTACTCTTAGCCTTGTTTCTAATTTTAGGAGCAGCTGCATTCGGACAAGAAGGGAGAGGGCAGCCATTAGGAGGTGAGCTGCTGAATAATAGTTTATGCACTTTGTCTACACAGTCTCTTTAGAAAGAAACAGCCACCTGTTGGGCTGGTCCTAGAGTCTGCAGTGCAATTAATATCATCAGCTGGTTCAACTGACAGCCTTACCAAGGTGGCACATAATAAATATTTCATAATGGGTAAAACCAGTGAGCTCTCTTTAGACCACGCATGCGCCATTGGACCAGGAAAGAAGGTGAGTTTTCAGGTAACTTGGGGGGGTTTGACAACGTGAGGCATCCTGAATATGGATGCCCCGGGGGAGTGAGTATGCCTGCCCTGGAATCTCATAGTCTCCAGGGTGGTTATGGCTAGACTAGACTATTATACACTTTAAACAGCAAAGGCAAATTGTAATTTTTTTTTTTTTTTTTTTACATAAAGTCATGCGAGTCCCAATCAGATAAAGAATATTAAGAAGAAACAATATTTGGACCCATTTGACCTCATGGTCCCCAATGCAGTTTTAGGCCCCTCATCTCTACAATACAATACAATATCAACTATGTAAGCTACCACATCTTTCCATATTTGTCATTCATCAACATCATTGCAGTTGGTACCTATGTAATTCCTGAGATACTGTGGTAGCAATTTTGTGGGAGGCAGGACCAATGTACCTGGAATAAACCCTGAGTTGAAGTGCAGCCTGCATCACTGGAAAAAAGCAACTATAACTGTAGGTGTGCATTACCTGGGCACTATTTAGGAACCTAGAGATTTACACTACTCACTGCACACTGTTTACCTTACAGTGGACCAAAACCCTCTCCCCGGGGCATCCAGATTTGGATGTGTGAAACCCCCAGGTCACTTTCACCCCTGATCGAACTGTGCATGTGCAAGCCGGCTGCTATACCATCTGTGAATGGCGCACCCCATGTTAGAGGGTAGCAGGGATGCAGCCGCCGGCTTCCTTGACACCACTCGGCTGGAGAAGAGTCTTAGACGAGTGGACCCAACTGTGCTGACTGGACAAGAGGTTGCCCATGCGCCATAGGACCGAGCAGGGGCGAGACTGAGCGACCTGGGGGTTTCACGCAGCGGGGGTCTGCAGAATGGGGTGCCCCGGGGGCAAAGACCAAATCTGCGATAGTCAAAATCCTGGGTTTTGGTCCACTTTAAGGAGAGGGCAGAGCACAGTACCCTGGTAAATGGCAGGGTTCATGACTGCTTTTACAATTTAAATAGGAACAAAACCCAGTGCAGGCAGCCTGCTGGCCTTCCCCCTGTGTGAACCCCCCCAGTTCACTTGTAACAGCTATTTCCCTGTCCAAAGGCACATGTGCAGGCTCTCATCCAATCAGAGACATTTGCTGTGCCTATGTAATTTGGCAAACGGCTCTGATGTTCTGCAACGGGGAGCTCAAGCTGGCGCATCCATAAGCTGTGACACAACTAAATATAATTGAAATGTTTTAATATTTTTAAGTTAATAACTTTATGTATAATATTTTATCATCCACATGTAGGATAGCAACTAACCCAAAAGAAACACTTACCATTGGATGCCATCATTTGACGTTTCTTCTGTTCATTAAAACCTCGTTGAATTCTTAAAGTTGCCCACTAAAAGACAAAGCAAAAAGTTTAGGGCACCACAGCGTCTGTGCAAGATTACATCATACAGCAACACAATAATGGAAATGGGGGAATTACCCCTTAAACTTGGTCGCTGTATAAAACACACACATGTAAAATTCTGGCCGCGGGCCAAATCTGTCCTGCAGGGTCATCAGATTTAGCCCGCTAGCCCTGTCCCCTCCTTCCCATGCAGTTGTGATTGCAGGCATTACCTTTAAACCAGGAGCATGGGCACACACTTGCTGCCCAGCGCCAGAAAGGATAGTTAAGAAGCAATGCACTGCCAGATTGCAGCCTGGTGGCCTGCAAGATTGCAGGACAAAGCTTTCATAATGTAGTAGGGAAGTGCCGGCTCAGCCCGCCAGTGAAGACAGTAAACCCTATCACATCCCCTCGTGGAAAGCTGCATTAAATTGCACCAAAACCCAGGATTTTGACTATCCGGGATTTTGGTCCTTTCCCCCGGAGCACCCCGATTGGGGGTGCCCCGTTGTGTGAAACCCCCCAGATCGCAGAAGTCAACTTACCTCTTCCCGGTCCTATGGCGCATGCTTGGCCGCTCGTCCAATCAGCGCACTTGGAGCCATTCACAAATGCCTGGCACGGGCACGCGCCCTGCTAGAGGGATAGCAGGGATGTGGCTTCGGCTCATGCTTGCACATTGGACCGGGAAACAAAGTAAGTGTATGGGGCGACCTGGGGGGTTTCACACAGCAAGGCATCCTGATTTTGGATGCCCTGGGCCGATCGTGGTGTGTTTTGGTCCGCTTTAGAGAAGACCTTTAGCCATACGCGTCCCTGCGGCAGGCATCTGTGAATGGCCGGTGCGGGCACATCCCCAGCTCAAGCATAGCAGGGGGATGCGGCCGGCGGCGCACTTGGCTCAATCCGGCCCTTAGCCAGCAAGTTCTCTCGTCGGCTAAGACTAAGAAAAGACAGCTAAAATAAACCGATTTGAGCCGAGTGCGCTGATTGGATTCACACATGGGTCATTGGAGATTTTTTTTTAATAAATATCAAGGTCATAGCCGATTGTTAGATCATTGCGTCTAGCTCTGTCCTAGCCATTATCCTAAACTGTTTTCCATTTTTATAATTCAAGAATAAATGGCCAACATAGCAAGGTTTATGTTTTACCTCCTCATGATTTCTCTGCCGACATGTGTGGGTGTGGCCTTTGGAACTTTGATCCTGCCTAATAATCAGCATAATGGGTAGGGCAGTGCTGGGAGCGATGGTGCTTGCTAGGAGGAGGAAGGGGCTAGCTGGGCTTGAATGGCAGCTCAGAGAATGCATTCAATCCATCAATACAGGTATGTGCGTGGTCTGGACTAGCTCCTCAAGCTAGTATTGGTGGCCCACATCAGCAGGGTGATGCTGGAGAGGAAGATAAGGAAGAATATTTCCTCATTTAGGGCACAAACCTGAGAGGAGGCAGAGCATTGGAGGAATAATTGGTAAGGCAAGCTACTGTTTATTTCTTTTAGCCTATTGCCTAAACAATCGCTTTAAGGTAGGCAGTTAAACTCAGTGGTAGCCAGCGATGCAGTGTAGATGTTGGTTGTTTCTCAGGTATACACCACCAACACTATATTGGGCTTAGCAAATATTCTGTTCTTTTAAGGTGGCAGTTTAAAGACCAAATGTGTAGGACCCCCTTTTTGGAATGACCACAGCCCCAGGGTCTTCACCAAATATCTGACGACCATCTGAAGTAATTGGTTGGATTGTAAACAAAAGGTCTCTTCACAACAAGAGGGGCTACAATTTTCCAAAGGATTCTACCTACATCATGCCAATGAAAATCCTGTTATTGAAAGCTGTCTTGGATGAGCGGGTGGGGGGGTTGAGATGATTACAGTTGTCCAAGCCCTGGTTAGCCATTCTGGGAGGTAAGGACAGGTTCCCAAATTATACCAGCAATCCATCCCTGACAATGACTCTATAGTGGCTATGGTCTTGTGTGTTTGAATGATGGTGCTTTTTATAGTCAGTGAGGAACAACAACCTTGCTTCCTAAAAAGGCATCTAGCAGCAAAGGATGGCATAGAGATCATGGCGGCTGACTGCACATTTTCTCCCAGTAAAAAATTCAAGAAAAGTGTTCACGATAAGTATTTTCAGCCATTTGTTAAGCGAGAACCACTCAAAGCATGTAGACATTGCAGAAGGATGTGGCATCTGGTGAAGGAAAACTCATTACGTGGACTTGCCATGTATCAGGCATAACTTGATGTGGTCACATTTTAACAGAATTTTATTTCCCTCTGTCATGCAATGCTGGTTTCTCTCCTGATCTTATATTCCTGATCTTCAACTGTCGGTCACCAAGACCTGTGCGGGTTATTTTTTTTGTAGGTCACCTGACTACTCCTGCCTTTTACACACCTTCATAAACCAACCAATCAGGAAAACAAAGCTGTCACACAAATTGCTACATAGACTTAATCCTTACTAGAAGTAACAATCTCTACTCTCCCTCTGAAACACTGGAACTATATTTTTTTATTCTTGTTTTAAGCTTGGGGGACAGGAATGGATGGGGCTGAGCTGTGCAGGGTGGAAAGGATTGGATGGGGCCTTGAGACTGAAAAACAAAGTTTGTGTGTACCATGCAATGCCACTTCCCACCCATGGAGAACAGGGGGGCAGCGCTGAGCACAGCAACACAGAAGCAACTGAGTGCATGGCTGTCAGGGCAGGGGTCCGGAACTCCGACGCCAAGGTCCGTATTCGCCCCCCCCCCCCCCCCGTCCGCCAGTTGAGTATCACGGACCTACACTATAGCTAGTGTCTAACTACACTATAGGCCCAGTCTAATTAAACTGTAGATAAATATCGGATAACAATAATATAGAACCAAAAGTGTGGCATCAAACCTACATCCTAAATTTAAAAGATAGGAAATATGTCCAGCTTATCAGCCGGACTTCATGAATCATAGTTGCTGAGTACTTTGGCCTACATGCTGGTTATAAACTAAGCACACAGGTTGAACAATTTGTTTCATAAAACCATGGCTGGCCTTTAGGGATTGCAAGGTGTGCGTTTGCACAGGGCGCCAGGAGTTCCCAACTGCAGCAGCAGGCCTCTCATTACCAAAATACACCCATCTCTCTCCTTTCTTTCTTGCACATTTCTGAAGAATTCGTGTTTACCTTTTTCATGAAATTCTCTTTCTCCTCATTTCATGATCCCACCATCTTCCTCTCTTTCCAACCCCCCCCCCCCGCCTTTCATGTCATTTCAACATTCCCTCCATTTCTCTTGTCACCTTCCTTTCTTTTTTTTTTGCTCTCTGTATTCATATTATTCCTCTTTTTCTCTACCTCTTTTCAACTCTTTCCATCTTTCTCACTCATTTTCTTCATTCCTCCCATCTCAATTTCATTCAATCTCTCTCTAGTTTTTCCACATTACCCCCCCCCCCCCACATCTTGCTCTCATTTCCACATGCTCTCTCACACACACACACACACACACACTTCCCAGAGAATTCCCAGTGGGCCACAGTGCTTTGGGCTTCTATTTCTTACACCCACAATCAATTCCTGTATCCTATTCCCTACTTCTAACACAGCAACCTTGTACCTGCCCCAACTCTACCCTGCAGGCCAAGAAACCCCTCAGCATTGGAGGCCACTCAGAGTCGGGCTCAGTGGGGATGCTGCTTGGATCGGTAAAATCCTGGGCTGATATTTGGCCCCAGTCCGCCACAGCTTCACAGAGGCATCCAGATTTGGGATCTCTTACCTTCCTCCATGGTGCATGCCCTGTACTGCATACCCCCTGCACCCTCGAATAGCTGCTGGTGGAGTGTCCAGCTGCAGGGAGGGGGCATGCCATTGGGTGCATGGCTGTGGAGCCAAATTACTTTGGCATCCCAAATCGAAATGCCCTCGGTGAAAGCTTTCACTGGCTCTAGAGACTTTTAGGCTGTAGGCCAGATGAAGGGGCATTTGGTCTGCTTTCAAGACCCTTCAGTCAAATAAGATTAAAGGGTATCTAAACTAGGAAGCGGGGGGATGTGGTATACAGATGAATCCCCCTGATTTAGCAGATATACTTACAGAAGTTGGAGTATTGTTAACTTTCTGCCACTCACACGGCACGTGCACAGAGGTAAGAATACTCCAGCCTCTGTAGTATGGCTGGAGTATACTTACCATTCAGGTGACTCTGCAACACATGCATGGCTCGCTGCAGCTTCCGTGCCCGCATCAGCTGCAGGGATCTGGCTATCGCATGGCACATGCTCTTCTCTGATTGTAGAGTCAGTTTTGCTAAAATGCTAGAATGTTAATACTATTGTTAAACTAGCCTAGTGATTGATTGCAGTACCAGAGAAAAATAGGTCGGGGTGCAGCAGGGCCAACCTTAGGGGGTAAGTGGCGCCCTGTGCAAGATTTCTGGATGGCGGTGTGCTCCCCCCCCCAACACACACACACACACACACACACACACACACACACACACACACACACACACACACACAGTAATAGAAACACAGGAAACAAGGAGACAAAGAGTTGGGGGAAGGAAAAATTAGTAATTTAGAAAAAGGTAGAATGAAAAGAGAAAAGAGAGAAATAAGAGGAGAGAGGAAATGTGAAAAAGAGTTTGAGTAAAAGAGAAAAGGGAATGTAATATGCGAGGGCAAAAAGAGAAAGGATGGAGGGAATGTGGAAACTAGAAAGGAGGAGAGAAGATGTTAAAAATAAGATGTCAGAGAGAGGGGAGATTAAAGGCATGCAGCAAGAGACGGATGAAAAGAAATTAAAAAGTGGAAAGAGAAAGAGTTAAATAGGGATAGAAAAAGAGAGGACAAACTAGGAATATAGAGAAAGAGAGAGAGAAAAAAAAACAAAGAGAGTGATGGAGGAAAGGTTAAAAATAAACATAGGGAGCTGTGAAGAACCTGAAAATAGAGGGAGATAGGAGGAAAGGGACAAGAGAAAAACTGAGGGAATGTGGAAATGACATGATGAAGGGGGGGTATGAAAAGAGGGGAAAATGGAGGGGTCATGAAATAAAAGAAGGAAAAAGCTAAAGATAATTATAAAGAAATGTGCAAAAAAGAAAGGAGAGGGAGATGAGGGTATTCTGGAAAAGAAGTGTCTGCTGGTCCAGTTGAGAGCTTCTGGTGCCCCCTTACTGAGAGGCTGGGATGGCACCCTGTGCGACTGCACACCTCGCACCCCCCAAAGTAGGTGGGCATGCATGTCCTTTAAGGAGTGAGGGGAGTAGCCGGCCACATAAATAAAACTATAATGTAGCTCTAGCTGATTGATTAGCCACTGACCTGGAACAGGAACACTACAGTCCACATTTTGCTCCAGGTCAGTGACGGTGATAGTAAACAGGGAAGCAGCTGTTAGGACTACTTTCCCAGCAAAGTCAGTGCCTTTAACTTAGAACAACACGTGGGTGTCTGCCAAGATCCTGTTGTAAAACTGGTCCAGTGACATGGAGCAGGGCAGGGAGCAGCAGCATGAAGCAGCACTAACTTACCTCCAGTGTTTTCACCAGGATCTTCATGTAGAGCTCGGACAGGCCCAGCGAGAAGCCGAACACAGACGGCAGCATGATCAGCAGGCCGATGACAGACAGCCACATTGTCAGGAGACTGCTAGCCACAGTGGCCAAGTCGTCCATGGCTGAGCTGTCAGCCTGTTGCTGGCCTGCAGCTCCCCCGCCTTTCCTCCAGCTGATCCCTGGCCAGAGAGCAGCAGCAACAACACACACACACAATGCTGGAGGAGGGTTATGGCTGCCTCTGGTCACTCCTCCAGCCTCACACTCCTCCCTGTTTATGGCTATGGGGAGGGAGGGAATCTCTGCTCTTTACTACAGCTTCTCCTAGCAATCTTTGCCCTGACACACAGGGACTACACAGGCCATTGCTTAGTTATCAAGCAGGCCATCACATCTGTGCCATCGCCAATAGTTTACAACTATACATTCTATATTTCTAATGCTTGCCAGTAAAGAAGCATTCAGCTAAATTAACTAGTATTTAAACTAATAGAACTAATATCTAGTTAAAGCGGACCAAAACCCACCCTGGAGTCTATGCCAGGGCAGGCTTACTCCCTCCCCCTGGTGTGAAGCACCAGTGTTGTAGCAGCCTGTATCACTTGCGCTATGTAAGAGTATCTGTTTCTCTGTATTCAGTGTATTCAATGTAGTTTGTATCTCTTGTTTCAATTTTTCTGTAAATAACTGTTGCACTGTGTATATGCCAAAGACAATTCCATTTTCATCTCACAATGTACTTGACGAATAATATATTGAATTGAAACCCCCCAGGATGCAAGAACTTATCTTTCGAAGGAGCTTCGCCGGCGTCACTTACCTCCTGTCTCGGCTGTGTGCGGCCCCGTCCGCCGCAACTGAATGGCAGCCGAAGGGCGGAAGTGATGCACCGCTGGCAAGTACAGCTGTGGATTTCCATTTAGATTCTCTAGCCACACATTAAAGTGGACCAACACCCAGGATTTTGACTATCCTGGGTATTGGTCCACTTCCCCGGGGCACCCCGATCGGGGGTGCCCCGCTGTGTGAAACCCCCCAGAAAGCCCCCAAAACTCACCTCTCCCCGCTCCCACGTGGCCGCGCCGTCCAATCGGCGCCGACGGACAAGCTGATTGACAGCGACGTACAAGCAGCTTGCCCGTCAGCGCCTCCCGCGTGTCACTCTTGACGTGTGCGCGCCCGCGCCGGCCATTCAGAGACGGCCGGCGCGGGCGCGCGCACGTCTAGAGGAGCGCGAGTGAGGCGGCGGCGGCGGAAGCAGCGGCTGGAGAGGTAAGGTTTTTCGGGGGTTTTGGGGGGTTTACACCCCGCGGGACATCCCGATCTCGGATGTCCCGCGGTGTGTGAGGTGATCGGCCCGGGAATCTTATAGATTCCCGGGCCGATCACCTCAGGGTGTTGGTCCACTTTAAAGGAGGACTATCGCAAAAAAAGTGGCCCAATGCTAAAAATCCATATAAATATGCTGGGTGCCAGGAGTAGGGATCACTTTTACACCCAGCATCAAAAAAAATATCCAGTCAGGCTTGTTTCTTTTACTTTAATGGATGGAAGAGTAAATCAGGGGTGACAGGCTCTGTCACCCCTCATAGACTAAACCTGTCACCCCTGGATTTTATTCCAACCATGTGAGAATAAACCACAAGTTTGGCAGGAGTTTTATTTAGTTCAGGTATACAAGTGACCCCTCCTCTCATTAACCGTGTTTATATGGATTTTTAACATTACACAATTTTGCGATAGTGCTCCTTTAATATGCGCAGCAGGAGAAGCTGACTGGACGAGCATCTGCGTCTGCACCATCGGCTACGGAAGAGGTGAGGTAGCCCAGCGTTCTGGGGGGTTTCACACAGGCAGGGTTTTGGTCCACTTGGTCCCCCGAGGCACCCCGATCGCTGATGCCAATTCACCTCTTCCCGATCTTACGGCAAATGCGCGGCCGCTAATCCAATCAGCATGCTCGGAGCCTCTGACCTCACGCCGTCTAAGCCTTCGTCTAAAGCCAGCAGCTCAGAGCGCCCTGGCGGATGCATCTCCTGCTTCTCTCTAACAGGGAGTGCCCCGAGCCAGCCATTCACAAATGCCGCGGCTCACGCATGAGCCATTGGACCAGGAAACAAAGTAAGTGTATGGGGCAACCTGGGGGGTTTCACACAGCGGGGTATCCCAAATTTGGATGTCTCGGGGGGAGGCAATTGATCAGCGTGGGTTTTGGTCCACTTTCCAGTCCACTTTTAATTACATTTTCCAAAATGTAGATGTTGTCTGTGCCAAAATAATGTTCCCAAAGCACTGAGCTGATCTAGTATTATTTGTAATTTTTCTTATATAAGCAATCTGTTGCTATTAGCAACCATACAACATAAGTCTGTACATCAATATCTATATAAGGGAGAAGCAAGCCCTGTACACACAGAATACTGCTGCTGGGCATGTTTAAACAATGGGTGTTGACACAGAGAAGCAACCAGATTGACCGCATTGCTTTATTTCTCCAGGGAACTGAGAAGAAATGTAAGATTTCTCCAGTTCTGCGCCATTAATGCGCCATTAATGTGCAGGGCTGTACCCCCAATCAGGATGCCTCTCTGTGGTACAACACCTATTTTGTGAAAAGGTTAAAGAGTAACAAAACCCACCTGGCCCCCCCTGGAATCTGATCTTACCACAGGGCATCCTGATTTGGAATGCCCCGCTGTGTGATACCCCCAGGGCGCCTGTAAACACACGCCTTTTGCCGCTCCAACAGTGCATGTGCGGGCTCTCGTACATCTTTTGTTGTGAATGGGGGGCACAAAAAATATACATTTTCACAAAGGCCACAGAAAGTGGACTTTCCCTTTAAAGAGGAACACCCAAGAATTTGACTTCTTGGGCTTCGCCCCTGTCCGGCAGGGCATGTCTATTTGGATCGCTAATAAAACGTACCTTTTCCTTGTTGTGGGTAGCTCAGCAAATCAGCGGCACTTGCTTTTCTCAGATTTCCTTTGCTGAACTGACCTCAGTGGGGTAAGAAAATCTGAATGGAGCGAGCACCAACAGCTGCGTGAGCATGCCTGTGCCGGCCATTCAGAAAGCCCTGGCACAGGTGTGCGTCATTTTCAGGCCGAAGCCAGCTGGCTGCTGAGACTTGTCTTCTGGCTCTGAGCATGGCACTGCCATTATTATACTGGAATTTTCCCTGGGTACTTTAAATACCCCCTGACATTCCCTCAAGGAGTGTGAGGTGCAGCACTGACAAAAACAGAGTGTGCCTGGGAAGCATGTTGTTATACACACCCCAGCTCCTGCATTCTGCTTCCTGTCCTCCTAAGTCTAGACTAGTGACATAATCTGTCATGAGACGTCTATTTCATCCACCTAGCATGTGGATGATGGGAAGTGACTTGCCCTGGTAGACCAAGGCGGCGTAGAGGCTGGCCCTCAGTCCTAAAGGCTACCAGCCCATATAGCCCAAACTGGCATTGGGACTTTGGGGATGCAGGTAATTGGGTGGGGGACTTGGCAAGTCACCCACTTGCTGACAGGTGAACTGGTATAGGGGTCTCAAGGACCCCTTATCAGTTCACAATGCACACACCTCGATTCTATCACCGATCCTCATGTACCGCGCCAATCACCACCCCTGGGCTGACAGCGGGAAGTGATCGTCAGTAGCCAGCAGCAGGGCAGGGGCTCAGAGTCCCTTGCCTCGCTACTGGCTCCTGCTGATCACACCTGGCTTCTGACTCTCACTCCCACTTCTGGAAGCAGCCTTTTATACTATCAGGGTAAGCTGATGTCATCTCACTCCCTGTATAAAAGGCCCCTCCGTGCAGTGGCTGGCAAGCTGTCAGAAGCCTGGGAAAGAGGAGACCCCCACTGCTGGATTCCAGATTGAGGTGAGCCTTTTTCTTTTTCATAGCGGGGAGAAAATGCCAAGCTTGTAGAATCTACAGGCTTTTCATTTAATGGTAGGAGAAGTGAGCTCGTACATTCTACGTGCTTGGCATTTAATGGGTTAAGTTTACAATGACAAACAGAGGAATAAGTTAGATCCCCCTGTAAACACAGACAGCAGTGTGTTCCACGCTATCTGATGCAAGAGGGCTGTTGTTCCAACCACCTCTTGGTACTTTAAAAAGGTGGTCTGGCTTTAGGCTAGATCTCAGCTTCATTAGGTTTGTGCAGCAACACAAGGATGAATCAGCTGCTCTGCAGCTAAGAAAACCTTGCTTTGATTTTACACTTAGTCTGGACACCCCCTTTAAACCAAGACACCCTAAAGAAAATATGTGGATGCTACATGTTGCATTGTCCTAAACTTCAATCTGTTTTCAAAAAGACCCCATAGTTCCTAAGTTATCTTTAAAAGTATTAGAGCATTGGAGATTTATAGAACAAAATGGAGAAACAGAGGGTGTGGCAACAGCCATGTTATGTAAGCACAGTGTGAGAGGAGAGAGAAGGGTGGAGTTTCAGAGCTGCAGAGAGAGGCAGCCAATCAGGAAATCTGGGGAGGGAGTGGGGGTGTTTCCATTCTAGGTCCCCTGAAGGTTGATTGATGGACAAAGTCAGTGGGGTGGGGACTGAAAGCTGAATGAGGAAGTGATTTTCTTCACTAAGGAGACAGACGGAAGAGGAAGCAGAGCGCTCGAGCCACTTAATGAAAGATGCTCTACTGATATTTATTTTTTAACTTTTGACTTGCCTGGGACTTGAATGGGGTGCCTATGGGAATTCTTATGGGGAAAACACCACAATGCCTATAGGGAATGGGATGGGGGAATGCCACACTGCCTATGGGGAATGGGAGGGGGAACACCACACTGCCTATAGGGAATGGGATGGAGGAATGCCACACTGCCTATGGGGAATGGGAGGGGGGATGCCACACTGCCTATAAGGAATGGGATGGGAAATGCCACACTGCCTATAGGGAATGGGATGGAGGAATGCCACACTGCCTATGGGGAATGGGAGGGGGAACACCACACTGCCTTTAGGGAATAGGATGGAGGAATGCCACACTGCCTATGGGGATGGGAGGGGGGATGCCACACTGCCTGTAATTGGGGGATTCTGCACCTTGCCTATTCCTTGGTTCTTGGGGGAAGGATGAGCACAGGATTTTGTTCAGAATTGTTTTTTTTTTATTTTCCTCCTCCCAATCCTAGGATTAGGACTGAAAAATATGGTATGTACCTTTGTCCAAAACAGCTCCTGGCCCTGGATCTCTGTCTATGTCATTGTTTGGGTGTTAACCCATTGGTTACTTTGTCCCTTTACCTCCCCCCTGGAATCCACGCCTGGAATATCCAAGATTTTCTTAAAGGCACCACTACTCTCCACTGTTATTAAAAGGATTATGTTTTGTACGGTTGTTGACTATGAAAGATATGCATTGCAACTGTAGCAGGTACTGGGCCCAGGTCCGAAAAGATTCCCTGGGAAATCCCGGGATGCTATGCTGTGTGTAACCTCCCCTTGGCACCTGTGAAAAAACTCACCTTTCCTCGCTCTAACGGTGCATGTGCGGGCTCTCATCCAATGAAAGCTATGATTGCATCATTCGGCTGGTGGCTCTCATTATTTACAATGGGGAGCACGTGCTCCAGCACCCCTGCATCCCCCATGCGGCAGTGTGTGCTCCCCATTCTTGTAAATGAGAGCTGCCTGCCGAATGATTTAGTCATTTCATACGGCTCTCATCAGACAAGGGCCCGGTTTGTTTTTTAACGCCTTTGGAACATGGTGTGGCGAGTTTTTCCTGGCTTCCTGGGGGGTCATACACAACGGTGCATCCTGCTTCAGGATGCCCCGGGGCACAGGGATGTCCCGGGTTTTGTTCCGCTTTTAATTTGGGCCCTGTGCAAGATTTTAGGATAATGCCCTTAGACACACATATATATTTAGATAGAGACAAATAAAGAAAAAGCATGACATAAGGGATGCATGAGATAAGGGATGCATAGAAATAATAAAGAGAAAGAGAGAGCAAAAGAGAGCTGAATAAAAAGAGACAGAGTAAACACTAGAAAGAGAGAGATTGAGGGAACGCCAGAACAGAGGCAGAAACAGGTGAAAAAGAAAGGGGGAGGATGACATCTGGTGTTGGCAGTGCACCAGCGGTGAAGCTGCTCAGCAGGGTGGACACCATGGCCTGTGTGCCTACTTGGGCACAGATGTCTGCAGCCTGCCTTGTATCATGAATTTTGAGGTATGTTGAGGATCATAATCCTTTTGTAGAAGCTATACCCTTTTCAGCTTTTTTTTACAATTAGTGTTTTACTTGCTTCCAGAATTTCATAAAACTTTATTGAATTCATGCCACTGGCTGAACCACAAACAGCAAAACATGATTGATCCACCCCCATGCCTAATACCTTGTGGAATGGCCCCAATCAGGATGCTGCACTGCTGCACCTACCTGCTTTTGGGCTCCTTTGCCAGTGTAAACATCCCGCACATGCGCCGTAGGACCGGGAAAAGTCGAATTGTTCTGGGAAATCTGGGGGATACACACAGTGGGGCATCCCAAATCAGTATACGCCTGGAGCAGGGAACAACACCCGCGATAGTAAAATCCCGAGTTTTGTTCCACTTTAATGGTTGAAGAGGTGTTCTTCTCATATTTTAACCTCATATGCCCACAAGACTTTTTCCCCAAAAATTGTACCAATTGTACCATACCAAACAAATACACTGATATTGCTAAAATGTGGGAAAGTTTGGGTCAGTCTAGGCAATGACAATCATAAGATTCTGTAAAAGGTCTCCAATGTTTGCCCCTCCACTCCTTCAAGACCAAGCACAAATATGGTTGCACAGGCACCCCTATCTTTCTGCGCTCCTATCGTGAGTGATCCCAGCAATCAAAACTACTATGGCTACTATGGCTTGCACATGCTGGGAGCACTTAGGAACAGGGGAGGAGTACTACAGGAATAGAGGACATGGGACAGGTTTCAGATGAAAGCCTTGCTGCCATACTAATGCCATTACGTGAGCTATCCCTTTACCTTTATGCCTTCTAGAGATCATTTCTTTTGAAAGCTATAGGCATTTTCTTACTGAATCTGATAAATGAAGCAGTGTGGATTGATCAGCAGGTCTCAGAAATCAGGGGGCAATATGTTATGCATACCTACCAACTTTTTAGGATGGGAAAGAGGGATATTTGTTAAATTAGGCCATGTCCCCTTATTGAGGGATAGATAGATGGTATGTTGTAACAATTAAGTTAAAGTTCAAGTTAAAACAATAGAAACACTTTAAATAGTCAAATGAATAATTAATTGATGCAGATCTACATGTTACACCTAAAAGAGGGACAGGGGGACATGGACTTAAAAGAAGGACAGTGCCTCTAAATCAGAGACACAAGTACAATTCTGTGAACTGGAGCCAACAAGTCATACCCACAATTTGTCATATGTGAACTGTTAGTATCTATTTTCTATTATGTGTTAAAAATCCATACCAGGGCAGTTTCTAGGCAAAATATCCATATCTCTGAGTGCAGAGAATAAAACATTTCCCCCTCCTCATTCATCCTTCGGTACTGCTGCTGTCTCATACAAGTAGGTGCCATACTGTGCTTCTTCCTCAGCGGCAGGCAATGTCCCCTTCTCATGAATAAACCCAATGCGAGGGGCCCCTGGTGTATGCCTTGCACCACTAACATGGGCCCTGGCCAATCTGCAGAAAACAGTATGGCTGAGATAAAGACACCCCCTACATACATAAAGGCTTCCCAGGACGATTGCGTTTATACCTTTGCACAAAAACATGCCTGTATCAAAATGCTGCAAGACATGCAAATCCAATAAAACTTCTGTCTACTTTTTTATAAACAGCCTTTTGCCATTGTGTGTGGAACAACAGCTTCTTGCATTACCAGGTGGTGCAATGCAATGGTTCTACAACAGCTGGGGTCAAACAGTGCTTATGTTAAACTCTAGAGCAGTGTTTCTAATCCAGGTTACCACCTGGTTACAGACTGGTCTGTACCCCAACTCCAACCTGCTGCCATCCTTAAACTTTTCCAAAGTCTGGATAACCCATAAACTATTTATGATTAGATATGTTTCATTCACTTTAAAGAGGAGTATCAGACCTAAAATAAAAAGGAGCCGACCCTCCCCCCATCAGCCCGTACTTACCCTTTGGATGTTGCTGCTGCCTGCGGTGGCTACATTCAGTTGTTTCAGAGCCCGATTCTCACCCTGCAGCCCGCTTAGCCATCACTAACTGACAAGCACAGCTTTAGCCATGCGCTTCTATGGCCCATGCAAAGTCTAGTGGGATTTCAGACGGCTCCATTGCATCCCATTCATGGGCACTGTGCAGCCGCGAGATCGGGGGCGGGGCACAGTGCCTGATTGGATGCAAGATGGCGCCGCCCGTCAGGAGCTCTTCTGGAATCCGAGGGACCCAGGAGATGGGTCCACCAGCGAGGTAAGTAAAAAATGTCCAATTGTGAAACCGGAGGGGGGAGACCGTCCGGTGAGGTTTTGGGAAAGTTTTTAACCTCACCCGATGTTCCTCTTTAAACGGCTGTGTATTTGTAATACTTTTTAAGGGACAGACAGTTCATTCATAGCACCCTGGTAAGAGATAATTAGAAAATGGAAAGTGGTACTTGATAAAAAATAAATTTGGGAATCTCTTGTGTAGAGTGACAGCAATGAGCAACTTCCCTGCTCTCTGTATGTGTTGCTTTATGAAAATGCTGACCATGGCAAATGCCAGATGATATTGCTGAAATTACTCTAGACTCTAGGGAAAAGTTCAGGAGTGATTCATATGTGAGATGTGGAATGATTCCTCTCAAAAGGCGTAAAGTTCAACATGTAGTATAGTCAATCTCACATTCTCCTCTAACTTTCCAAATGTGATCACAACAGAGAGCCAAATGCCAGCCTACACTGCGACATACTTTCATACTGTATATCCAAATGGGAGGAGCATAGCTGAAACAAATGATCTTTATTCATTTAAAAAAAGGGTTTTATTGTCCCATGTAAAGCAATATCTGAACAAAGTCATTAATATAAAATGAGTCAGTCCTTATTTCCCCAAAATCCAGGGCCGCTTGCTTCCCTTCTCCCGGGGCATCCAGATTTGGGATGCCCTGCTGTGTGAAACTCCCCAGGTCCCCTGGTAAACTCACCTTCTTTTCCGGTCCAATGGCGCATGGCGAGTATCAGACGCGCCCTGCTATACCCTTAGCAGTTATACAAGGGTACAGAGCTCAGGTATGTTCATAAGCATTAATAGGTGATCCCATGGTGCATGCTCCACCACCATCAAAGGCACACACCAAATGAAGTGCCCCCGCTCTTACCAGAACACAATGATATCTTGGCCTTTAGATCACAGCAGGGGGTAACAGCATCCGTTTGGTCTCCAGATCACACACTCATTCTCAAATGCTTCACAATAATCCCAGCGGTCAGGTTCAATTAAAGCACTCGCATGAACATGGGTATAACGATGTTGTTTTGCATGCAAAGCAAAAACAAGGGAAAAATAGTGCAATACGTCCAATCAAATTATAAATCTAGAAATCTTATTAAAATGCACTCAGGCATGTAAACAGAGGGGAAGACAGCAACTTCTCACAGCCAACCGTCCCAAGGTTCGATCAATCTCCAAAAGATCCAAATCACTGTAACCGATTAGTGTCCATATTCTCCAACGCGTTCCGTCGCAGTTGAGACTTCAGCCCGCTGAAGTCGCAACTGCGACAAAACGAGTTGGAGAATTGGCTTTTTTAGATGGAATGTTTGTGAGTGCATTCTAATAAAATGTCTAGATTTATAATTTGATTGGACATATTGCACTATTTTTCCCTTGTTTTTGCTTTGCATGCAAAACAACATCGTTATACCCATGTTCATGCGAGTGCTTTAATTGAACCTGACCACTGGGATTATTGTGAAGCATTTGAGAATGAGTGTGTGATCTGGAGACCAAACGGATGCTGTTACCCCCTGCTGTGATCTAAAGGCCAAGATATCATTGTGTTCTGGTAAGAGCGGGGGCACTTCATTTGGTGTGTGCCTTTGATGGTGGTGGAGCATGCACCGTGGGATCACCAATTAATGCTTATGAACATACCTGAGCTCTGTAGCCTTGTATAACTATTTCTTATGAGAGACTGAAGGACTCTTTGTACGTTGAGCCGACTTTTCTTTCTCTTTTTTTATCCGAATAGCGCGGCATTTTTCTGTTGTTGTTTTCTATACCCTTAGCAGGGCATGTGTCCGCGCCAGGTATTTGTGTATGGCCGGCGCGGGTACGCTCCCTTTTACAGGGTAGAGGGGATGTGGCCACCTGCATGCTCGGGTCTGCTCGGCTTAGATGAGTCTAGACAAGTTTATGCGAGTGAATCCAAGCAAGAGACGCCACGTATGCGCCATAGGACCGGGGAAGGGTGAGTTAGACTGGGCAACCTGGGGGAGTTTCACACAGCAGTGCATCCCGGATCAGGGTGCCCCGGGGCCAAGGACCAATCCCAGTTAGATGTTGAGGTGTGCTACTCTCTGTTCTCCTAAAGTTGGATTCACACCCATAAATGGCTGCCATTCAGCGATTAATTACAAAAAAATCTCACTGCCTCTTCCCCTGTATAACCAGCTTCACCAGTTCCTGCACCACTCCTGCAATCATCTGCAACAAATCTGTGTCATCTACTGATACCCTGGGGGCAATCGCTTTGCCAGTTCCTGCACTTCCAGCTTCCCTGCAGGAAGTGTGTAAAGGAGTGTAAAACTAGGATGAGGTGCCATTTATTCTTTATAGGCACCAAGTTCTGTACTCCAACAAACACGCCATTGCAGTCCCCAGAAGATGGTGCAGGAGTTACACAGGACAGTGAGGTCGTTTTGGCTGGCGGTGGCACTTTTAATCTGTAAATAATATATATCCTTCTCCACCACAGCAGCTTCCTCTGGGCCTAATGCTTCAAAACCCAAAGGCTTACAGTCCCTGCAATGTATTTGTGCATCCCCATTACCTCATACAGACAGGGGTGTAACTTGAGGGGGTGTGACCACCCCGGGGACCCAAAAGGTCAGGGGGCCCCCATTATTGTTGCTCCTTCACATTGCTTATTATTAGTGATGGGCAAACCCGAACCGCAAAGTTGACATGGACTTCAACCAGAAATCTGTGTTCAAGATTGGTGTCCGGCTCAAACATGGAAAAGCTTCACCTAAGGGTGCAACAGCAGGAAGAGCTACTGTAACTTACCTCTGCCCCATGATCTTCTTGCTGTCAGCGGCGGCTTAACTGGGATGCCCCACTGTATGAAACCCCCCAGGGCGCCTGTATAAACTCACCTTTTCACGCTACAACTGCACATGTGCGGGCTCTCAACCAATCAGATCCGTCTGTCATGACTACGTCATTCGGCAGGTGCCTCTCATTGTTTTGCTTCAACCCCAGAATCTCCAACCCTCAGATTCAGGGGGATGCAGCAGCGCTTACTCCCCATTCATTTCAATCAGAGCCCTTTACCAGAAGGAAGTTAACATTGCAAAGGGTTCTGATTGGAAGAGAGTCTGTGCATGCACAGATGGAGCGGGAAAGGGTGAGATTTAATAGGCTTTCTGGGGGGTTTCATACAGAGGGGACACCCTAATTTTGTTCTGCTATAAAAAGCCTCATCGTGAGCTGAAGCCACAATGTATTTGTTCATTCTATGCTGTTACTTGATCTGTTTGTGCCAATGGACATGGATACATTGATTGGGTAACGACAGAGCATAGTGGTAGATGTGAGGTGGGGGGTGGGGTCTTCATAATCTGTAGATATCTTCATTAGAAATTAATGCCCACTGCCTCTCTTTCTCTTGTCTTTGCAATTAGGTAGAAACCCAAATTACCGTATATACTCGAGTATAAGCCGAGTTTTTCAGCCCACTTTTTGGGCTGAAAAAAGCCGCCTCGGCTTATACTCGAGTCACCACCACCGTTCCCTCTAAGGTGCGCGCGGCCGCGCACCCGCGCCTGCCACCCCGCGCAGCCCCACCTGCCGGCCGCGCCACTGAGATCTGTTTCGTTGACAGCGCGGCGGGGGCGGCTGCCCCGAGGAAGGGACAGGCGGGAGAGAGGCCGGCGCTGAGTAGCGTCTCGGAGTGACGGCCTGTGGCCACGGAGACAGCCATCCTTAGGGGCCCTGCAGCGCGCCTCACCATCCTCCCCGCTGTGTGCTCGGATGCGCCCTCCGGTAAGTGCCCGCCCTCCTCTCTATGCGCACGGGCTGGGGGCGGAGAAGGACGCGGCGGGCGGCTCAGGCCTGGTCCTGGCGATGTGGCTGCTGCCTCCTCCCTCCCCTCCCTTCATCTTCTCTTCAGCCTCTCAAAATGGTGGCCGGTCGTTACTGCTGCTGGGAGGGACACCGGGGCCCCTCTGCAGGGAGGAGGCATTGTCATCCGTCACCTCTACCCCGATCCGTCATCTACCTCTGTGTGTGGCATTTATCTGTGACCCATCCCTCTGATCTGTCCCTGAGATGATCAGCATATGTCACCATGGAGGAAGATGACAGTGTTCTACATGGGCCCAGATGCCATCATCCCCTGTTCTACAGGGTTTCTACACAGATTCTATCCTCTGTCTGATGATCACTATGGAGGAAGATGGCAAGTGTTGTGCATGTGCATTGAGCAGCCGGCAGCAGTTTGAGCACCCTAGGCTTATACTCGAGTCAATAACTTTTCCAGTTTTTTGTGGTAAAATTAGGTGCCTCGGCTTATATTCGGGTCGGCCTATACTCGAGTATATACGGTACATACAAAAGCAGGCTGATGTGTGCTCTGGAAGGACCAACATCTTGGCAGCAATTTATGTTATAATGTCATTCTCTGGATGCGGACATGGGTGTTAGTACCACTGCAATAAGACAGGCTGTGGGGGGGGGGGGCATCCAGAATGGGTATTGACATCCTGGCTGCCAAAAAGCCCCGTCCACCTGAGCGACAGCCGGTCCTTTATTGGCGTGGACCAACACCCGCACCCACACAGGTGTTGGTTCGCTTTAAGGAGGAGTCTGAGGAAGTCAGCTAGAGACCAGCGAAAATGTCAATCAAGTATGGAAAACCATGAACACCGCTGAATGGAATAAGGGACACCCTTATAACTAAATAAAAATGGAATACTATCCCTGGTATGCACGGGAAAATATAATGTATTTTGTGTGTGAATTTGTAACACCATAAATGACTAATGGTTTTAATTATATAAATATATACATGCTGAGGAGTAGCTAGGCTTTCTGGCACCTAGGGCAAGGATTCGAAATGGCGCCCCTCACCTGTTTTTAGGCCCCCTTTTGGCACCCCCCTGACCTGCTGCACCCTGGGCAAGTGCCCCCCTGCTCCCCCCTAGCTGTATGTACATATGTACACCCCTGATATATGTATATTTTACTGAAAACAAAGCTTGACGTGCTATAGGTGGGGAAACCATGTCGGGGATACAGAGGCAGTGGAAGGAATGCAGGCCAAGAAGTCAAACAAAGGGACACCAAAAAGTGGGATGCAGAAAGAGAGCAAGAGAATGAAAAGGAAAAATAATGCACAGAAAACAAAAAAAAGACAAAAGTGAGATGGAAAGTACAGAGAGTTCAGATAGTAAAAACAGGAAGAAAAAGAAGCAGATGTGGAAAAGAGAGAGTAGATAAAGTGAAAGGAGAGAACGATGAGAGGAATGTGCAAACAAGGAGGAGGGTGAAATTGAGGGAATATGAAAGAGAAATTAAAAAGGGGAAACAAAAACAGGAAGGTAGAGATATCCCATAGATATGGAATGAAACAGGGAAAAGTTCATCATCTGCAGGGATACAAAAACATCGAAAAAGATTAGAAAAAAATGAGAGAAGGAATTTAAGAGGAAATATCAACAGAGCCCTCGCTGTGGACACCGCTCGTCTTTCTAATACAAGCATTATGATTTTTTTCAACTCCCACAGGCACCAGAGACATTGGGTTGGCATTTAAACCAGACCAACAGTCTGGCACAGTTGGAAAAGGAAGGTAGCGGAACATTTTGGAGATTCCTCTCCCAACTGACATACCTGGAATGCACAGTAACAGGAAGTCCAGCATGACTTCCTGTTTGCTGGTGGCCTGCAAGCACATGAGCGGGCATCTGGTTTTTAAAATTTATCCAAGTAGGCATTAAAATAGGTACATTATTTTTTTATGCGTAGCAAATTGCCCTGGGGAGAGATGCATATGAGCAATGTTTGTTTTGTTCGTCTGATTTAACTCACTTCTGACTGTCGGTCCACTTTAAATAAAGTTTTGACTTGCAGTTTGGGCACTCAGTCCCTAAAGGGTTTGCCAGCAAAGCCCCCCCACACACACATACATGCAGACAAGCCCCCCCCACACACACATACATTCAGACAGCCCCCCCCCACACATATACATGCAGGCAAGCCCCCCACAAACATACACGCAAGCCCCTCACAAACACATACATGCAGAAAAGCCCCCCACACATACATGCAGACAAGCCCCCAACACACACATATATATATACACAAGCCCCCCCACACACACATGCAGACAAGCCCCTCCCACACACATACATGCAGACAAGCCCCCCACACACACACATGCGAAAAAGCCCCCCAAACACACATACATGCAAGCCTCTCCACACACACATACATGCAGGTAAGCCCCCCACACACACACACATACATGTAGGCAAGCCCCCATCCCCCCACACACAAATACATGCAGGCAAGCCCCCCCCCCACACACACATACATGTAGGCAAGCCCCCATCCCCCCACACACAAATACATGCAGGCAAGCCCCCCACACACATCTATGAGACTCCAGGGCAGGCTAACTCCCTCCCCGCAGGGCTTCCAGACTTCAGATGCCCCGCTGTGAAAAAAAAAAAACCAGATATGCTCACCTTCTCCACAATCCTATAGTGCATGCACAAGCAGCGTCTGCCACCTGCTATGCTTTTAGCAGGGTGCGTGCCCGTACCAGGCATTTGAGAATGGCCGACACAGGCATGCTCCATGTTAGAAGGTAGAGAGAATGCGGCCATCAGCGGGCTCAGCTGCGCTCATCCCTGCTTGACTTGATGCGTCTAAGACATTTTGACATCGGTGCTGCTAAGCGCGCCGATTGGACGAGGCGCCGTGCATGGGTTTCACACAGCGGGGCACCCCGCATCGGGTTGACCAGCGCTAGTCATTGCATTGCATCCCCATCAGCTGCCAATGGTTAGGGAATCAGTCAGTTTGGTCAACTTTAAAGGGTAGAACAGAGGTGACCATGGCACCCCTTCTTCTGACCCAAACCACATGAGCAGTTCCAATTGACATTGAGCCGGCAGCTGGGAAGGTTAAGGCATCAAAGCGCCCCGACATGGCACTGAATCTCGCAGAGGGCACCTTCCATCCTAAGACTGGCCTTATTATTTTGCTGTCCATTTATCTATGATAGAAGCAGTAGGTAATGCTGCATGTGGCTGTTCTATGGCAGGAGAGTATGGCTCACCCACTCACACACAATATTGACCAATAACACCCCTGCCATAGGCAGTCTGGTGAATGCGCTGTATGAGTTTCCCGTCACAGGCTGCCAGGAGCAGTGTTAGGTTGCTGCCAGCAGGGGTCGCTGTGTTCCTTCACCTCACAGTTCTGCAGCCGCCTTGCCTGCCTGCCTGTATCTGTCTCTCCGTTCGCTGAGCCGTGGGGAGTCACTCGGGACACTTCCTATTGCGGGGAAGTGCGGTGCCTGAGGGTTTCAGGCGCCTGGCGACCTTGTAAAGGATGCCCACATCCGCCGAGGGCAAAGAGCGCCATGGCACGGGAGAGCACCCAGGCCCTCATGTCGGGCTTTGTTTTTAGCGCGCTTGCTTTCCATCATGTGAGCGCCGGCGCAGACTCGGTGAGTACAGGGGGCTGTGTGCGCGGGAAGCTTGCCCCTCTGTTGGGGTACTACAGGGACCAGCATGCCCTGACAGGATGCTTGTGCATACCCGTCCCTACAAAGTGTTTGCCCAATATTAAAGCGGACCTCCAGTCAATTATAATAATAATAAGGAATAATCTCTGGGGATCCTGATTTAGGATGACTCTATAGTTAGACACATCAGGCAGGGGTGTCTGTATGATGGGGTGGGAAATAGCTGTCTCCCATTAGAGTAGGTGTGGCTGCTTCCTGTCCCCCATCCTACAGTCCTCTGTTAAGAAACGGTTATATCTAATGCAGGGCGCACTGATGTTAGTTTAGGGTCCCTGTGAACCAGAACCCTGTCTGCCCTGGCTCCCATGGCAATGTAAACAGTACCAGCTGCATCCCCAGAAACTCTATGGGCTGAGGCGTACTTCCAGATAACAGGAGTTCTCCCCTGTCTAAAGGGAAACTGGGGATGCGGCTGCTCACTATTGCAGAACTCTGTTTAAACAGAGCCTTAAAGTGGACCAACAACACCCAGGGGGATCAGCTGCGGGGCATCTGAAATCGGGATGCCCCGCTGTGTGAAACCATGTGCGGGCCGCGGCCGCATCTCGCGCTTCTCTCTGGCAGGGCGCACACCCGCGCCGGCCGTTCATGAATGGCCGGTGCGGGCGCGCTCCCTGTTAGAGGGAAGCGCGAGATGCGGCCTCCAGCATGCTCAGAGCCGTGGTGGTTGTCCATTGCTTGTCCGTACATACCACAGCGGCTCTGAGCGCTCTGATTGGATGAGCGCTAGCGTATGAGCAAGGTGAGTTATTTAGGGCGATCTGGGGGGTTTCACACAGCAGGGAACCCCCGATCAGGGTGCCCCGCAGAAGTGGACCAAAACCCAGGATAGTGACAATCCTGGGTGTTGGTCCACTTTAAAGAAGGACAATAGACCTCCCAATGAGTAGGGCTATTTCACTCCTCCCCAGGCACTGCTTATCTTTTGCATGTTGACGATTTGTCAATCGCTAACATCCTGTTGTATTCCCGGGCTAAGCAAAGCTTGCCCTCAGTGTTTCTGTGTTTCCTCCCAGGACACATGTGATGCAGTATGTTCATGGACTGAG
This sequence comes from Gastrophryne carolinensis, assembly GCA_027917425.1. NCBI lineage: Eukaryota > Metazoa > Chordata > Amphibia > Anura > Microhylidae > Gastrophryne > Gastrophryne carolinensis. Next base: position 240,455,484 of record CM051234.1, read on the forward strand.
GGTTGATAGTGGATCCGGATCCCTCTGGTGCCCATGTGTTCCACCTATTTTTTTTTTATTACAGAGCCTCAACTAAGTTGGGTATGTGTTTAGATTCTTTTCTGTACCCCTATGGGGGGGCAGAACATTGTGGGCACTATCTTTTTACTGCGTCCCCCCCATATCCAATGTAGGTCCTGGCTGGGTGTCAGGCTTCAATGTATGGTGTTCCCTGGCAGGTGGCAGGGCAGGGGATTTTGGACAATGGGCGCTGCTGCTGAACACGGGTCAGGTACCTGGTTTGCAGCACTGTCAAGGTAAGTATGGCATTCTTGATCAGGCTCCAGGGGTGCTAGGAGGGCAGTGGGCTGGAGGCGATCCTTCTCCTCCTGTCTGTGCTAGCGCTGGAGGTGAGAGGCACGTGACATCACTTCTGGGTCAGAGGGGCTGTGTCATTGTGCTGGGTAAAAATGGTGCCAGAATCCTTGAGAAAGGAACACCTGGGTTTTTTCTGCTGTCTGTTAAGTGGCTAAAGGAGAAACACTGCAGAGAGACTTGGGGGGGGATGGGGGGATTGGGGGGGAGCAGCGACAGTATTAAAGTGGACCAAAACCCTGTCAAAAGTTTTGATTATCCTGGGTTTTGGTCCTTTTCCTGGGGGTACCCCGCTGTGTGAAAACTTCCAGATCGCCGCAGCAGCTCACCTTATTCCGGTTTCATGGCTCTGATGGCCAGATCTTCTGCCTCCCTCTAACGGGGAGCGTGCCCGCGTCGGCCATTAACAAATGCCTGGCGCTGGCATGCGCACTGCTAGAGGGGAGCAGAGGATGCAGCCGTCAGAGCCGCTGCTCATAGACACGCTGTGGGACTAGGCTAAACTGAGTTGGCTGCTGCAATCTGGAGGGGTCTCACTCAGCGGGCCCCCCCAAAACCCAGGATAGTCAAAATTCTGGGTTTTGGTCTACTTTAGAGTGGACCAAAACCCACATCCCATCGGCCCTGAAACCTATAAGATTCCAGGGCCGCTAGACTCCCTCCCCCTGGGGAATTCAGAATCGGGATGCACCGCTGTGTGAAACCCCGCAGGTCGCCCAGAAACTCGCCTTCTTTCCCAGTCCAACAGCGCGTGCCATAATGGGGTTCTAATTGGGCATGCACCATAGAAAGTGGGAGGGTGAGTGAGATCGGGTGACCTGGGGGATTTCACACAGAGGGGCATCCCTGATCAGCACTTTAAAGGGCACCGGCCGCAATTCAGCAACATAGGCGGTGGTAATTCTCGGGGCTCAGCAAGTCCTTACCTCGGGGTGGTTAATAGTGCAGAGGAGGGAGGAACCTAGGTACCTAGTAAATCACCTTATGTTGTTCCCTTTCAGAAGAAGAAGGGAAAGGAGAAGCACGCCAAGCCTAAGGATCATAAGGGAAATAAGGGTGTTAAGGAGCCTAAGGGAAAAACAAACCGACAGAGCACTAAAGCCCCGTCCCTTCCCCTCAGCCCCCAGTGCTCTTAGGCAATCAAACAGAAAAAAAATCAAGACCCGAAGGGAAAAAATACAATTCTGTGATTACTCACCTGTAGAATTGATATTATCAGTATAAAGTACGTCCTGCTCCAGATAAGAATCGTTACACTTGGGTATTAGTCCGCCAGATGGTGCTGGACTGCAGAGACAACAGCGAAATTGGCTTCTCCCCGCCCCTCAAATACCCGGGACCTCCCACAAATCTCCAGCTTTGAAAAGCAGTTAACGAGAAGCCGGGAGAATTAAAACAGAACCAACTAGTAACTATAACAATGATAACAATCACCATACAGGGGATCCAAGATAATGCAAAACCAAGGGTGGGGGGAGCGGGACGTATTGTATACTCATAATATCAATTCTACAGGTGAGTAATCACAGAATTGTATTATTCTTAGTATACAGTACGTCCTGCTCCAGATAAGAATCATTACACTTGGGACATCCAATAGCAGTGTCCATAAAGTAGGGTGGGATCCCCAAAGGTTACAACAGACAGGTCAGACCACTGGCGCCTGCAGAACCTTGCGGCCAAAAGCAGCATCAGCTGAGGCCCTAACATCAACCTTGTAAAACTTTGAAAAGGTATGAACAGAAGACCAAGTAGAGGCCTTGCAAACTTGTTCAACAGAAGCCTGGTGCTGAAAAGCCCAAGAGGCACCAATAGCACGAGTAGAATGAGCAGTAAGCCGGAAGGGAGGATTCTTCCCCTTAGCAGAGTAGGCCTGAATCACAGCCTGACGGATTCATTTGCTGACAGTAGATTTAGCAGGAGCCAGACCCTTCCTAGGACCAGAAGGGACCACAAAAAGAGCATCAGTCTTCCTGAATGGAGCAGTAGCCACTAGATAGTACTTCAGACACCTAACCACATCCAAAGAATGCAAGACCCTCTCCTTAGCATTACTAGGATTAGGGCACAAGGAAGGAAGAACAATGTCCTGATTCAAATGAAAGGCAGACACAACCTTGGGCAGAAAATCTGTCTTGAAGCAAAAAACCACCTTGTCCTGGTGTCTCTCAAAGTAGGGGGGCTGGATGGAAAGCTCCGCCAATTCAGACACACCTCTAACAGAGGTGATAGCCACCAAAAAGACAACCTTGAGAGTAAGAATGGCCAGGGCAGCCTCCTGCACAGGTTCAAAGGGAGCACCCTGCAAGGCAGACAAGACCAAGTTCAAATCCCAAACAGGCAACATAGGCTTACGTGGGGGACACACATGAGTAACCCCCTGGAAAAAAGTCCTGATCAGAGAATGCTGGGCAAAGGACCTCTGGAAGAAAACAGCCAGGGTGGAGACATGACCCTTCAGAGTGCTGAGTTGGAGCCCCATCTCCAACCCATGCTGCAGGAACTCCAGGATCCTGGGAATAGAGAACACACGACAGGGAAGAGACCTAAACTCACACCAGTCAATGTAGGCACGCCACACCCTATAGTAAATGGAAGAAGAAGACCTCTTCCTAGCCTTTATCATGGTATCAACAACAGAGACAGACAGCCCCTTCTCCATCAAGATGGAGGTTTCAGCAGCCAGGCCGTCAAAGCCAGAGTTTGTAAATTGGGATGGCGTAAGTGACCCTGAGTGAGCAGATCTGGCACCCTGGGCAGAGCGTACTGATCTACTGCCAGCTGCACCATGTCTGCGAACCACACTCTCCAACGGTGACACAGAGATTGAAACACCCTGTTGCAGAGGGACCATTCTCCCAGGCGAGAGGTCCCCCTGCTCAGAGAGTCTGCCTGCAGATTCTCCACCCCCGGGATGTGCACAGCTGATATGCAGGGAACATTGTCCTCCGCCCAGGCCAGGATCAGAGACACTTCCTGGAGGGCCCTCTTGCTCCGGGTCCCTCCCTGATGATTGATGTAGGCAACCGCTGTCTGGTTGTCCAAGCGTACCTGAACAGACAGGCCCAGAAGGTGATGAGTCAAATGAGTCAGAACCAACCTGATCGCCAGCAGTTCCAGAATGTTGATAGGTGTGTGGGCCTCCTGAGGGCCCCATTGCCCTTGGAACTGCAGGGACTTCCAGAAACCCCCCCAACCTGTCAGACTGGCATCCGTGGTGACCGTCTCCCAGCAGGGGGCCAGAAAGGATCTGCCCACCAACAGATTCCTGGAGTCCAGCCACCACGAGAGGGACCGCCTGACTAGGGGGGAAAGCACAAGGACCTGGTCCAGGGATGCAGGATCCTTGTCCCATACTGACAAGAGGTGGAGTTGCAGAGGCCTCATGTGGAACTGGGCATAAGGGACCGCCTCGAAGCACGACACTATCAGGCCCACCAGCTGCATTCCCTGCCTGATGGAGAGATGAGGGCAAGATAGCAGGAACTGAACCTGCGCTAGCAGACTGTCCACCTTCTGCTGAGGAAGAAAAATCCTTGCCTGAACTGTATCCAGATTCATTCCCAGGAAGGATGTCACCAAGGAGGGAGACAGGGAAGACTTGGGATGGTTGATCACCCAGCCAAATGACTCCGGAGTGGATACTACCAGCTGAGTATCCAACTCTGCCTGTTGGAGGGACTGGGAAGTGATGAGAATGTTGTCCAGATAGGGCAGCACGCGAATGCCCTGAGACTTGAGCAGAGACATCAGTCCTGCCAGCACCTTGGTGAACACTCTGGGAGCTGAAGTGGGACCGAAGGGCAATGCCACAAATTGGTAGTGCTGATCCTCCAGAGCGAACCTGAGGAACCTTTGATGACCTGGAAACACAGGAATATGAAGGTAAGCATCTTTGATGTCCACAGACGTCATGAAGTCCCCTGGACGCAGGGAACTGATGGCAGAGCGCAGAGTTTCCATGTGAAAGCGCCTGCACCTGACAAATTTATTGAGGATCTTCAAGTCCAGGATGGGCCTGACTGACCCATCTCTTTTGGGCACGGTGAAAAGGTTGGAATAGAACCCCTTGCCCCTTTCTCGTAAGGGGACCTGACAGATGACCCCCAGCTCCAGAAGGCTTCGCACCGCCAGAACTAGGGCCTGAGCTGACACAGGGTCCTGAGAAATCCGGGATCTGATGAATCTTGGGGGCGGCCAGGCAGCAAACTCTATCTTGTAACCGGAGGACACTACCTCCTGAATCCACCAGTCTGAGACATGAAGCCTCCAGACGTGAGCAAAGTGCTGAAGCCGCCCCCCCCACACGGATGGGTGAGGGCGCCCCTTCATGCCTGAGGGGGCTTGGGAGAAGACTTAAGCTTGGAGCCCCAGGAGGAGCCAGGGCGTCCACGTCCTCTGCCCCTACCCCAAAAAAAACCTCGGGCCCCGGTAAGGGAGACCCCCTCCCCTGACTGGCACCATGGTAGGGGGAAGAAAAGGAGCACTGTCCCCGAAAGGGCCGAGACTGCCGCCTGCGCTGGGGTAAACTGCCTCCCTTAGCAAACAGGTCCAGGTGGTCCCCAAACAGGCATAGTCCTTTGAAGGGAAAACCAGTGAGGGCTTTCTTGGCAGCGTTGTCAGCAGCCCACTGGCGCAGCCAAACTGAGCGGCGTATAGCCACCACCAGGGCAGAGGTTCTGCCACACATCCTAATGGTATCATCCAAGGCAGAGAGGACATAAGTCACAAAAACCTCACAACGAGAGAGTGCATTAAACTCCTCACTAGACACATCATCAGGGGCACCATCTAGGATACTTCTAAGCAGGGTCCTAATAGCCACAGCCGTAATGGTAGAGGCACAGACCGGGTGCAGCGCCGTCCCCACACATGTAAAGGCATGGGACGTCAGCTGATCAATACGCCGGTCCTCACTATCCTGCAGCGTAGTAGAGTCAGGGGAATGCATGACAGAGGTGTTAGACAACCCTAGGACCGGGGCATCCACCTCAGGAGGGGATGACCAACGCTTCACCACCTCAGCAGGAAAGGGATACCTCTTATCCCAACTCTTGGGTAAACCAGGAAGCCTGCTGGGGCGCTCCCATTCCCTGAGCACGAGATTATTAAAATGGGCTTGCTCGGGAAACTCTAAACGTGGCTTAGCAGTAAGAAACAATACCCCCTGTTGCCTGGGGGCCGCAACCGGGGGAGAGATAGACAGCACCTCAAAAATCTGAGCCAACAGTCTATCAGTATCATCTGGTGCCCAGGGGTCAGAGCCAGAATCGTCATGACCCCTGGGCCTCTCATCAGATGACTCTGAGTCAGAGAATAACTCCCCTTCTTCCAAAGGGGTATAGCCAGACAGTTCCAAAAACTCATCAGCCTCCATAGGGAAGAGAGTGACATCAGGGGTTAAGTTCCGCTTTTTAGCAGAGGCCTTACGCGCCAAGGTATTAGCAAGCAACTTCTCAACACTAGCCAGTCTGGAAGACACATCAGGCTGAGAATCCCCACCGGTATGCAACTCAATGGGAGTCAAATTTAAGCTTGGGGGAGTAGGTGAAGCCATACGAGGCGCAGGCCCAGCTACTGGTAAACCAGGCTGCAGCGCAAGCACTTGCTGGGCACAAGGTACACAGACTCGCACATTGTCAGCACTAGTAGGGGACACCCCACAAGCTACACACAGTCGGGCTTGTCCCGAAGGAACCCTGAGCACATTATCCTGAAACGCCTCCATATGGTGATTATAGCGGCACAATAGGCTGAGAAGGATTCACGCTAAAACAGCAACCCGGGATGCCCCAATAGCCCTCTAGGGAAGTGGGAGTAATTTACACACTAGGCCTCACAAGTTTAACACCTAAATAGAGGGAGTAGGGCCGGGAGAAACCAATAGAGGTCGGCCCGTCTGAAAGACATAAGCGAAGAAACATGTATAATGACATAGGGTAATAAAAACCACCCGCGAGAGCACTCACGGACCGCGGTAGGTAGACGCCAGTCAAGCAGCAGCCGAATCCAGAGAAAATGGCGCCGGGTATACCTCGAGAGGCGGGCCGCGGAGACAGTGACGCGGAAGGTGCCAACCGCGGGCCCCGCCCCCCCGAAGAGCGCGAAGCAGGACACATGACAAGCAGCCAATAACGGCGCACCAGCGCCTGAGGTGAAGCGCGGCGGCGGCGCCATATTTAAAAACGCAACCAGTGCAACCAAGTCAGCGCGGCGACTGACACCAACCAGACAAAACATAATACAGTGAAGCACCAAGGCATGCACACACACGCACCCCCCCCCCCCCGAGAGCTACAAGGGAGCGCGAGGGAGGACAGCGGCCACTTAACATAGGACCCACCGATAGACAGTGGCAAGGGGCAATAGGGCGGGAGGGGCATCCCATATGCCTATACCGTTTACCCTTTGGTGGGGGATTGCGGTGGAGCAGCGCTTCTAAGCACCTGACAGCGGTGCTGCCTACCATCACCCGGACCAGCGCAGCCAAGGCTGGGAGGCACATTAATAATAGAACGGGTGGGAATAGTCCTACAGGGCCGCAGGCTAATAGCCCCACTCACCTGCGAGAAGAGAGAGCCATTTCTCGTCCTTAGCAGTCCAGACTGCAGAGAAAATCTGGGGATTTGTGGGAGGTCCCGGGTATTTGAGGGGCCTGGAGGAGGGGCCTGGAGGATCTCTGCAGTCCAGCGCCATCTGGCGGAGTAATACCCAAGTGTAATGATTCTTATCTGGAGCAGGACGTACTGTATACTAAGAATAGACTGGGAAGAAATAACACCTGTGCAACCAAGCCAGAATAGATATGACAAAAATGGGGTGGGGGTGTAGAACGCCGTCCCGGAGGACTATTGGAAATACCGATACCGGTAAGACTAACTGGGGTTTTTCCCAGGCCTCCTCCAGGACAGCTAGCCACAGAAGGCAAGCAACCACACAGCGTCCTACCTCAGGGTGGGCAAACTGCCTGAAGAACCATCTTTCCGAAATTCTGCTGGTTGGGCTTTGACTAGTCCACCCTGCAGTGGAAGGTGTGTGGTGAAGATCAGGTGACCTTATTTCCTCCAAAGAGATGCCGCCATTATAAACCTACACCCCACCCCATTTTTTCATATCTATCCTGGCTTGGTTGCACTGGTGTTACTTTTTCCCCTTTGGGTCTTAGATTTTTCCTGTATGATTGCCAAAAAATGAGGGCTAGCTGTCCTGGTGGACTATTGGAAATACTGTTACCGGTAAGACTAATAGTTTTTTTCTTTGTAGTTTATCTCAAGTTCTGCTTTAATAGAGTGAAGGGTGAGCAACCTTCTAAAGCCCCACTTTTCTTGCTGCCAATTTTCTAAAATGAAAAGTTCAAGTTTAGATAAAGAAACCTATTACTTGATGCTTACAGGCAACTGGAATAAATGGGGGGGGGAGTCGCTTTTTATTATTTTTATATTATTATATTTGTTCTGAAATGTGTGACCGTTGTGTATGTGTATGTTTCATTGCAACGTTAAATCCATAGGAAGGATTTCTTCTTGGAGAAGTGAAAGGGGAAGCTAAGGATTGCATAACTGACTCCCAAATCAGTGATGTTGAAGTAGTTTATACTATTGGTAAGTTAGTTATTTTCACACTTTCTATGAGGCTTTATTTAGATGGGGGCAGCATTTGCGCCATGGCCTGTTTTTACCACTCGACTGCCGACCAATGGGTATACCAGGCATGAATGTACACTTGCCCTGTGAACACAGGTGAGCATTTCTGCCCCATTTCCGGATTTTTCCTTAGTTTAGCCGGAGCAGGGTGAGCCCACCAGCACTTGGATCTTGCTTTGAGAACTGAGCTCAGCAGTGTCCCTATGAGGTCAAAGAATGTATTGTACCCAAATTTAATCCATGTTTAATTAGTGCTGCAGCAGTGTCTAAACTTAAAACATCTGTATCCTAATCTAACTACACCCATGACAGTTCATTCCTCAAATGGATAGATCTGCCCTATGTGTATCGTATTTCTCGGCCCATGAGACATGGGAAATCCCGATTTCGGATGCCCCGCGGGGAGGGAGCTGATCGACCCGGGCCGATCAGGGGTGGGTGTTGGTCCACTTTAACAGGGTTGCCTCCATCATTAGGAAGCATTTACCTATCACATTTATGTTACAAGTGGACCTTATGTTACAAGAAGTTATTAACAATGGGGCACGCATATTCAGCCGTAATTCCCCTAGTTTAGGTAACAAACTTTCCTTGAGTTTGTTTACCTCCAGTCACCCACAAAATCAAACATGGCTCACCACCTCGGGGGTGTTATCCCTGTGGTGAAATACGATTTGGCATGTGCAATCATGTGAGTAAAGGTAAATATTTTATATCAACAGCCACTGGAAAGGGGCATAAAATCAATGGCATCATTAATTGCAATTCCATGTCTGTGATGTATTTTCACTTGCGGATACTGCAATAAACAATATGTGGTATGCACAAAAAGGAAATTAAATATTAGGTTGTCCAAGCACATTCAGGGCGTTGGTCGCCCAGACCTTTCACTGTCACTACACCATAATGAATGCCACGATTACTTGCCATTTAAATTTATGATTAGTGGTATTGAAAGGGTGATGTTGGGTCCTGGAGGAGGTGACCTCCACAAAAAAAACTGTTGATGCAGGACGCATATTGGATATTCAACTTGGGCACAAAGTTCCCCCTAGGCCGGAATCACAGATGGAATATCACCCTTTTTACGGATTGGTAGTCTGACTAACTAAACTTTGTCATATAGCCACAATAGCTTACTTAATTTGGAGTCCTTTAATTATTTTGTTACCATACTACCGTAATAATTTTAATTAAATATTCTTAGAGACCCAAAGTATGAATGCATTTAGTATTTATCTAGCATAACTATATTAATACATGGATGTATTTATATCTATTTCTGTACCATATTGCAATATGTGTTTTCAAGGAAAACCCATTTATGAAGATATTCAGGATATTTATTGATGTATTGTGGATTCCATATGTTGGAATTAACTGTATTAATCTATTTTTATTAGTTATTGGCACGTTCTTGCTTATTTATACTTGCTACAATAACAGTGTTGTGAAAATGTTCTGTCCCGGCGTTGTCCGGTCCCCGCTGGCGCTTGTAGTCCTTCCAGCTGGATGCCGCTGCACCTCCTGTGGCTCACAATTTGGGCTTCGATTCCAGCGGTTCTTAGAAGCCCGCTGGTCGGGTGCAGTCTCTCTGGGCGTTGTGCCCATCCCCTGGCTCTGTGCAGTGGTGTGTGTTTATGGATCGATGTGGTGCCCGGGGTTGGTGTCTCCTGCCCCATGGGATGCTTAGAAGCGTCTTCATGCCTTCCACGCACGGGTGTGACATCATAGCTTACCTCTTATTTTGTTGCTAAGGTTTTATGCTATTGGTGTGCGGACCAACTACTTTCTTTTATGGTATGCTGCACTCTGTCTGTAATGGGGTGATTGCACACAAATTCTCATGGTAGTAAAAGATTTAATTCATGAGAAAAAAGCCTGAGAATGTCACTGTTGCTGAATCACCAGCTAAGAAAACAATAAAAGTCAATGGCACTTTTTACTCCTAAGAAAAGTAGAGAACTGTTTACTCCTTGTAGTAAAAGCTGCCATTGACTTTCATTGTCTTTTTATCTAGTGATTCAGTAAGAGTGACATTCTCAGGCTTTTTTCGCAGGAATTGAATTTTTTACTACTATGAGAATTTTTTTCTACCTTTATTTAATCAAGGCCAAAATATTTTACTTCTGCATGTGTAAATTAATTGTTAAGCATCAATTATCTTCAGGCATTTGTATATGGTCATTACATAAAGAAATATGTTATCTTTCAGATATTCAGAGACATATTCCTTGTTTTCGGCTTTTCAGGTTTGTATTATTATTTTTTGGGGGTAAAGGTCAATTTTAGAATGCCCATTAGGTGCCTGTTGATGTTGTTGTTGTAATTTTTAAGGTGCAAGGGAGGATCCGTTAGGAGGATTGTTAGAACTACCATGCGGCTCCTGTAGACTGGCCACCATGGGATAAGAATTGTCAGGGTGGCTAGTCAGAATAAAGCCCCACCCCAGTCAACACGGGATTAAAAAGCATAACAAAAACTGCTTTTCAGAAACCTGCACTACACAGGAGCATAGCTTGTGTGTGCTGTGTCTCACGATTGCCATAAACAGAGCCGTTTGTCGAACGGTACATATGTAGGACAAACAGCTCAGATTGGAACGAGAGTTTGCGCATGCGCCGTTGGACAGGGAGGAGGTGAGTCTGTACGGGCGAACTGGGGGGGGGGCACAAAGTGAGGTATCCCAAATGTACATGCCCAGGGGGCAAGGAACAAAACCCAGAAAAGTCAAAATCCTGGGTTTTGTTTCACTTTAAAATTTTATGAAGGATATGTCTATTTGTACAAGTCTGGCTCTCAATGTATATTGTCATAGTACAGTGATCACAGATCACATGTACTGTATGGCCCATGGTTTATCATTACTATATTAGTCTTTAAAGCCCTTGCTCAGGCAGTAAAATAAAAAAAGGCTATACTCCCCTTATATCCCCCGCAGATCATGATTCCTAGTCCGGCACTCTGACACATATTTTTGGTTTTAGCTTTTACGGTGGCCTCGGGGAGCTGGACCAACCTGCATTGCAGAGGATCATTTCTGGCCAGGAAAAGGTAAGTGAATACATGGCATTTGCTTTACTGACTAGTATTTGAATCGTTCTTTAATTGTTTTCATTGTTATCATACAATATTAGCATAAACTATTATAGATTAATTATTACTTTCAATGTATATCATTATTTATACCATATATATTAATATATATATATATATAATATATGTATAAATGCTTTCATTTAGTGACTGTACTTTATTGAGGTGTGTTAAATTATGTTAGTAGATATTTGCTAATAATTGCTTCCTTTGAGAAGTTTTAGGTATATGCATGTAGCTCTATTTGAGATTACAATTGCTATCCCTCTCTGCTAACCATGTTTGCAGCCACTCTCTGCGTCTCTGTTCAGCCCTACTACAGCTTTTTAGCTAGCGCTAGCGATTCTCCGTCCATCTGCTGCAGCCTCCTCTCTGACTTTGCAAGCTGTTCACTAGGTCTGACCATCAGACACAGGTGCTTGATCCTTCTAACCTGTGGTCATATGGGATTGACACTCACTGCTCACTGTTGGGGGGGGGGGGGAGCGTAATCATTGGGTGGTGTGGGGCTGCCTGGGGATACTTGAGAGTGGCAATGGCGGCGAACATGCCAGTTTGTCTTCCCTTGGAAGCACACAGAGGAGCTGCAAGCATGTTCAGCATGGGTAAGATCATTATTATGTAAACTTACCTATTGGCTCCTATTTGTCTTGCTCATTTTGTGCGACATATTTGCCAAACATAGGGCCTTTTGGTGGCACTTTAATAATTCTTTAGACATTAATTACGAACCACAATATATTGCATTAGTAATTGTTTGCAGTTTAAGGGAGTATTAGACTTTCACTTTTGTTTTTAATTATGTGTTTTGTATGTCGGCATAATTTTAATGTAAGACTTTAAATAAACCCTGATATGTTTTGTGGTAAGGTGCAAAGTGCCGTCATGGACGGTAGGTATGTGGCACCAAGGTACCTGGCCTTGGTGCAGTAAAGCTGTGTAGTTTTCTCCAGCATCAGCTGCTAATGGCAGTCTGCTGCTGAAATTTTAGTATAGCCGAAAGGCTAACCCGGGACGGCTTTACTGGGATGGAGTAGAGCAGGGTGGGACTCCATCCCCTACCCAGGTCCGGGTTTTACAGGCCGCATAAATAGCCTGGGGAGTCAGCTGTGCACTGGCTGTGTCTAGAGCTCACTTGTGGAGTGTGTGCCTGACATGTGGACCCGAGGTGGATTCGGCTACAAGTGTGCAAGCTTGGACAAAAAACTAAAAAGGGCCGTTGCCTGTCTGATGCAATTCTGTGGCATTTTTCCTGAAAAGGTGATGTAACCCAAAAAAGGATATTTTGTGTTATGGACTTTTTATGTGAATAAACACGGACTTTAAGTTGAACTTTTCGCCTCTGAGCCTCTATACTGCTAACATCCTGCTGTCTACCAGAGCTGATCCTCACAGTTTATATGGATTCATTGAGTGGTGCTGCAGTCTGTGTTAAATTGGGCTGGGGTTCCTAGATGTGATTTATGTTTATGGTCTGATACAAAGCAGCACCAGAGTTTGTTGTAGTCCCCATAGAGAATTATCATTGTTAGGACAATACTATATCTTTCTTTTTTAAAATATATAATATATATATATATGCAGCATTTGGGTCCTAGTCAACCCTCAATTGCCTTTTGATTACTCATAGGATTGTGATCTTTTAATTTTCTCCTTTTCCTTCGGTCACAGAGTGTAATTGGATGGTACAAATTTCGGGATTACACAGGCCAAACGATGACTTTCAGGGAGAGGCTTGTACATAAAAACCTGCAGAACTTCCTCTCGAATCCAGGACTTGTATTTTTGTTGTTCACCTCACAGTCAACAACAGAGACTGAATCAACTCATCGCATTGAATTTACTGTGCAAAAACCCCAAGACAGGCAAGTACTGGAATCACTGTTATATTAGCCCATAGCAACCTTTTAGATGATGATCTTGTTTTCTGACTAAATAAATCCAAATATTGATATAACTGACGTGTATTAAATAAGTATTAAATTAATTAAGTGTATTAAAAACTTACTCATACTGATACAAATGAAGTACAATATTTGTTTTGTAGATTACATTTTACATTTCAAAATGTAGTTATGTTGTTCAGAAAATACAATTCTGTGATTACTCACCTGTAGAATTGTTTTTACGGTGTACAGCACGGCTTGCTTCATTTTAATTCTTTACATGTGGGTAATCCACCACAGGTGGCGCAATCGACTGCAGGAAGACTTGTGGCCCCTCCCAGCCCATAAAAGCGCCAGAATTACCCAGAAGACCCCAGTGTTTGAAAGCAGTAATGCAAGAAGCCGGGAGGCAAGGACCATGTTAGTAAAACACAGCTCACTAAAAGGAAACTCCCTCAACAAAAATCACCATAACAAGGCAAAAGAGAACAACGATAACAAGGTTGGAATGAAGCAAGCCGTGCTGTACACCGTAAAAACAATTCTACAGGTGAGTAATCACAGAATTGTATTTTTCCAGGTGTACAGCATGGCTTACTTCATTTCAATTCTTTACATGTGGGACATCCAACAGCAGTGTCCAAAAAAGAAGGGTGGGATCCCCAGAAAGCAATGGCAGGCAGTTCAAGCCACTACCACCTGAAGCACCTTGCGGCCAAAAACAGCGTAAAACTTGGAAAAAGTATGAACCGAAGACCAAGTAGCGGCCTTACAAACCTGTTCAACTGAAGCCTGGTGCTGGAAGGCCCAAGAGGCACCAATAGCCCTAGTGGAGTGAGCTGTAACACAGAAAGGGGGTTCCTTCCCCTTGGCAGAGTATGCTTGCACCACCGCCTGTCTAATCCACTTACTGATAGTGGATTTGGCTGGAGGCAAGCTCTTCCTAGGTCCGGAAGGAAGGACAAAAAGAGACTCAGACTTCCGAAATGACTCAGTGGCGACCAAATAATACTTGAGTGCCCTTACCACATCCAGAGAATGAAGGTTCTGTGGCGAAGGCCAGAGGATCTCTTGACAGGGATACGAATCTCGGAAGCTTGTGATTGTGACGGGACGCAAATGGGTCCACGTCCGGCTGACCCCAGCGGCGACACAGGGCATGAAAGATCTTGTTGTCGAGGCACCATTCCCCTAGGCGAGACATCCCCGTGCTCAGGGCATCTGCCTCCTGGTTCTCCACCCTGGGGATGTAAGCCGCCGAGATGGAGGGAAATGTCTCCTCTGCCCAAGACAATATCGGGGACACTTCCTTGAGGGCTCGTTTGCTCCGAGCCCCTCCCTGATGATTGATGTTGGCAACCGCCGTCTGATTGTCCGAGCGGACCTGGACCGCACGACCCCCGAAGGTGGGGAGTCAACTGGAAGAGAACCAACCTGATCGCTCGCAACTCCAAGAAATTGATAGGCGCGTGGGCCTCTTGAGGGCCCCACTGGCCCTGGAACTTCAGCGATTGCCAAACCCCTCCCCAATCGGTCAGACTGGCGTCTGTGGTGACAATCTCCCAGCACGGAGGCAAAAATGACCTGCCCACTAGAAGATTCCTCGAGTCCAGCCACCAGGAGAGGGACTGTCTGGACAGAGGGGACAGAGCGAATTCCTGCTCCAAGGACTCCTGACTCCGATCCCAGACGGTCAAGAGATTCAACTGAAGGGGTCTCATGTGGAACTGAGCGAAAGGCACAGCCTCGAAGCAAGACACCATGAGACACACCAACTGCATCCCCAGATGGATGGAGGGATGAGGGCAAGCCAACAAGGCCCGCGCCTGCATCTGAAGGCCCTCCACCTTCTGCTGAGGAAGAAACACCTTGACCTGAGAAGTATCCAGCGTCATTCCCAGGAAGGATCTTACCGATGAAGGAGAGAGAGAAGACTTGGGATAATTGATCACCCAAACGAAGGACTCGAGGGTGGACACTACCATCCGAGTATCCCTCTCTTCCTGATGCAAGGATGGAGCAGCAAACAAAAGGTCGTCCAAGTAAGGAAGAATGCGAATGCCCTGGCTCCTCAGAAGGGTCATGACACCCGCCAGCACCTTGGTGAACACCCGGGGGGCCGAGGGGATGCCGAACGGCAAGGCCACAAACTGGTAGTGTTGATTCCCCAGAGCAAACCTCTGGTGTCCCAGGAAGACAGGAACGTGCAGATAGGCATCCTTGATGTCCACAGTGGTCTTGAAATCACCTGGCCGAAGAGAGCTCACCGCCGACCGTAAGGTCTCCATGCGGAAATGTTTGAACCTGACAAATCTGTTGAGACCCTTTAGATCCAGGATAGGTCTCAGGTCATCGTCTTACTTGGGCACCGTAAACAGGTTGGAGTAGAACCCCCGCCTTGGTTCTTGAAGAGGCACATGGCAAACCACTCCTGATGACAGAAGATGTTGAATGGCCAGCCTCAGGCCCTGCGCCGTTGCAGGATTTTGGGAGATCCGGGACCGAATGAATCTTGGGGGCGGCCAAGCTGCCAGCTCTATCTTGTATCCGGAGGACATCACCTCCTGAATCCACCAGTCCGAGACGTGTTGCCTCCAGACATGAGCAAAGAGACGAAGCCGTCCTCCCACCCGGCTGGGTGAGGGCGTCCCCTCATGCCTGAGGGGCCTTGGAAGGGGGCTTAGGCTTGGATCCCCAGGCAAGGCCGGGATGACCCCGGGCTCTACCTCGCCCCCATGAGTCTCTGTCTCCCGTCCTTAGCCAGGAGGTCCAACCGTTCCCCGAACAGCCGAAGTCCTAGGAAGGGAATACCTGTGAGAGCTTTTTTGGCGGCAGCATCCGCTGCCCACTGTCGTAACCAGATAGAGCGACGCAGCGCGACCATCGCAGCCGAAGCCCTACCACCAAAACGGACGGCATCATCCATGGCCGATATAACAAAGGCAAGGAAGTCCATACAAGCCAAAAGATCCCTATACTCCTCCTCTCGCTTGTGAGATTTGGCAATATCCGCAAGACGCCTTACCTTCTTCTTAATGGCCATGGAAACAATGGCCGCAGCACAGACAGAAGTAAAGGCTTGACAGGCTAGCTGATCCATGCGCCTGTCAACATGATCACACAAGGAGGAAGTCTCAGGAGACGGCATAACGGAGGTATTGGAGAGCCCCAGAACAGGAGCATCCACTTCCGGGGGATGGGACCATAGGCGAACCAAATCCTGCGAAAAGGGATACCGTGTGTCCAGACCCCTAGGCACCGACGGCAACCTATTAGGCTTGTCTCATTCTTGGCCGCCTTAGGAGGAACAATGTGCAGAGTATCAAGTACCGCCGAGAACAGCTGCCTAGTATCATCCTGGGGCCACTTGTCCTCGTCAGATGAAGACCTGTGGCAACTGTCAAGGAGGAGTCGGACCCCTGGAGCAACTCACCCTCCTCAGTGGAATCTCGGCCACCGAAGGCCTCATAATCCCCATCGTCAAAAATGGCGCGAGCCGGCTCCAAATGCCGCTTCTTAATCTTGGCCTTGCCAGCGGCCGAACACGCCGACTGATGCTCAGTGCTAGCCAGTCTGAGCACAAAATTACTACGCGAGTCCCTGCTGGCCTCCCCCTCACTAGGGGCCAGAAGTAGGTAGCCGCAGGGGAGTCGGCGAGGCCGGAGGAGCAATGGGACTGGGGCCGGCAACACTAGCCCCATCCTGATCCGTAATAACACTCTGGGCGCAGGGCACACAAACCACGTTGCGACCACTCAGCAGGCATGTGCCACACACAGACAAAGCTTAGCAAGTCCTGGGGGGATCCCAAGCCCGCTATTCCCAGAAGCCTCCATTATGGTGATTATGATAAGAAAGACAGGTCTGAAGGCACTAAGATGGCCCAGAACCGTACAGAAAAACCCCAATTTGACTCTCAGCACCCTAACCCACAGGGTAGGAAAGGGTGGAGGGGGGGGGGGGTAGGGCGGGGGGTGGTGTATGGACCGGGAGGAACCACAAGAATCTCAATAAGGGACTCTGAAAGACACAAAAGGGAACAAGATAAGCGTCCCACAGCGCATGCACAGCCAATATAAAACTATAAAACTATAAAAATAATAAAAGGTACCAACAAGAAAAGATCGGACTCACGGACCAAAAGGGAGCCAGTTGAAGAGCCTGGGAAGAGCCTGTGCAGCCTGTCAGCTGACCAAGGAGCGACGGCGTGAGGTAAAAACGGGAACTTTACCTCAGGAAACTCTGTGAGGAGAGTGGTGCCGGCCTGCCCAAGCAGCACTTCAATGGGCGGGCCACGCTGCGATGATGCGGATCGCGCCCCCCCCCCCCCCCCCCCCCCCCCAGCACGCCAAGACTCCGGGCGCCAAAGAGACTAAATGGTGCCCGGGACAAGAGAGACAGGGAGGGAGCCCCCTCCCTTCCTCCGCTACGGGGAACAAGGACAGCAACCGCCGCACCCCCCCCCCCCCCCCCCCCCCGCCATAATACCTGACCCTCGGCGTTCCCCTACCTGCACCTGATCCGCAGCCATGGCTGGGAGGCAAGAAGGTTCCCGGAAGCAGGTGGGAATAGGGCTGGCAGCGGCCGACGGGCTAGTAATGTCCCGCTTATCTGCGAAGTCCATGGAGAGAGAGAAAGAGACCATCTTCGCAGTCAGACTGCACGAGAAGACTGGGGTCTTCTGGGTAATTCTGGCCCTGAGCCGGGAGGGGCCACAAGTCTTCCTGCAGTCGATTGCGCCACCTGTGGCGGATTACCCACATGTAAAGAATTGAAATGAAGCAAGCCGTGCTGTACACCTGGAAAATACACACACTCTTACTTTTAAATGCTGCGGTTGGGAATAAATAAACATGAATATTTATTACATGCCTACAATTGACCTTTATCGTCTTTAGTAGTAGTCTGTTGCATCAGATTTTCACTATGGACTACCAGCATCAGTGATGGGTCTCAATCTTATTTTTTTAGGGATTATCAGAAAATTCCTCTAACTATTGCCAACCTTGGAATGTCTGGGCAGCAGGGATACAAAACTTTGACTGGATCATGTGAATCTCATGGATTTATCCAAGCAGTTAAAAATCATAGGTAGGCATTTTTAAGAAAAAAGGTAAATGTCTTATCTGGGTGGTTGCTTCCCGTGTGCAGCCCCAGTAAGTAAGTGTGTGTGTGTGTGTGTGTGTGTGTGTGTGTGTGTGTGTGTGTGTGTGTGTGTAAAATTGCAGGCAAGGTTCTCCTTGTTACTGAGGCATATATCTCTCTGTTGGTGTGAATTGGTGCTGGCACAGCACCCCCCTGATTCTCATGTGTAAGCAGGACTTTCAGGTGTGTGGGAAGATGGCCTCCCCCATTAATCTTTATGCCCTTCCACAATATCTGCATGGGGTTAAGCCCTCTCATACTGCTTATGCCACTGATCATAAAAAGGGAAACCATTTACTAAACTTTCTTTTTTGACTGGGGGGCCGTTTTAAGGTTTAGCCACGACAAGACCTGCAGCTTTGACTTTATCAGTACTGTAACCATTTTGGATCAACAAGGAATGAAGAGCATATATGTTAATGGGATGTCCACCTCTACATTCATTCTGTAAAAAAACAACTTTTGCAGCAGATCTCTTCTCTCACCCAGTGCTTGTTTAAAGTGGACCAAAACCCAGGATTCTGACTATCCTGGGTTTTGGTCCTTTCCCCGAGGTCACCCCGATTGGGTGTGCCCTGCTGTGTGAAACCCTTCAGGAACGCCGGACGTGAAACAAATGCCTGGCACGGGCACGTGCCCTGCTAGAGGAAGAGCGGGATGCGACCGCTGCTTTTAGATGTGCCATGGGACCGGTAAATAAGGTAAGTGAATGGGGCAACCTGGGGGGTTTCACACAGCGGGGCATCCCGACTTTGGATGCCCCGGGGGAGGGGGAGATTGATCGGCCCAGGAATCTTATAAATTCCTGGACCAATCGAGCTGGGTTTTGGTCCACTTTAACCCCACTAGACTTCAATCTGCTTGTATTTACTATGCTGTTTGCTTTGTGCTGATGGTACAGTATTGCACACAAATACTGCACCAAGTGCACACTGTCCAGCACCACCCCCAAAACAATATCTGAGAAGGAAAAATGTGCCAATCCGACATCCCAAATATTGAACAACCACCACAAACTTCTAGCGGCTCCAGCACACCGCCTATGGGATGCAAATCCTGGAGGCACCACTCACCCTCTATGAATAAGTAACACTAATAATTCATAGTAATCTTCTTTTAATTTATCAAAGTTAAAATGACATAGACAATACAATCACATACAATTTAAAACCAACATACAAATCATCCCACCAGCAGGAGCGACCCTATCCATAATCTAATCAAACAACTATTTATGATATCCATATCCTATTAATAATTAATTAAAGTGTCAATGCAATGTGCAAATGATAAAGTGCCAAGTGCTCAATGAAAAATATGTGCAAACAGCTATATGAAAATGAACACAGTAACCAATATTTCACCTCAGTACCGAATGTATATATGGTCCCCTCCTGCTAGCAAAACAATGCTCTGCCACCCACGCGTTCCGTGCCATAGAGTCACTTTATCAAGTTACAGTATGGTACAGGATTTCTCCTGCTCCTTCCAACACACCTATTGCTGGGAAATGTAGCAATGGGATTTGTTTAGTAGTTAGGAAAAATAATTTCTAAGTGATCCTAATTACGGACATGTAACTGCTGTAACCTGTATCTGCACAGGCTGGATTTTTTTAATGAAGATGGGACTTTGAAGGAAGTTGGAAAAATCACAACTATGTGTGCAAACCTCCATGAGGTTCTTAAGGTTAGTGGTATTTTTCATGCAATCCTTTAAAGAGGAGCACAACCAATTTTAATTTCTTGGGGTGCTCTTCCTCTATGCTGCGCTCTCCCGAGTTGGGCTGTATCTTCCCAGGTCGCCCGATACACTCACCTTCATGTTGCTCCCACAGCACAGGCTCGTCTGAAAGCGAGCATGCTGAGTGTGCCCTTTCACCCGGCTCTGCTGTCGAGTAAGCAGCCGAGCTGATCGCATCCCCTCCCCACCTTTTAGCTGAGACGTGCCCGCTTGCTCCGCAGCAAGAGCATCTGGGAGAAGGTGGGTGTAACAGGGCTTCCAGGGGGTTTTACAAAGCGAGGCATCCCAAGGAGTGGAACTTGGATGGCCCTGGATTCTTAGACTTCAGGGCCTGCAAAGTTCCTCTTTGGACCAAAACCCAAAGAGATCAGCCCATAGATTCAGCCCAGGAATCTATAAGATTCCTGGGCTGATTGATTCCCTCCCCCTGGGGCATCCAGAATGGAGATGCCCCCGCTGTGTGAAACCCCCCCAGGTCACCTATAAACTCACCTTTATTCTTAGTATACAGTACGTCCTGCTCCAGATAGATTACTTACACTTGGGTTATCCTCCCGCCAGATGGCGCTGCACTGCAGAGACATGTAAAACAGGCTCCTCCCGGCCCCTCAAATACCCAGGGACCTCCCACAAATCCCCAGATTTCTCTGCAGTGCGTACTGCGAAGACATGAAATTATCACTCTGTCGCAGGTGAGCGGGGCTATTAGCCTGCGGCCCTGTTGGACTATTCCCACCCGTCCTTCGTGTGATGTGCCTCCCAGCCTGGGCTGCGCTGGTCGGGTGAAGGTAGGCGGCACCATGCGTGCTTATGGAGCGCTGCTCCACCGCAGTCCCCCACCAAAGGGTAGGCGGTATAGGCTGATGGTGAGCCTTTATGGGATGCCCCTCCCGCATTATTGTCCCATGCCCCGGTAGCGGTGGGCCCTGTACAAAGGGCCGCCATCCTCCCTCATTCTCCCTGTAGCCTTCGGGGGGGAAAGAAAGGGGGGGTGTGGGTGTCAGTGTATCGTGATTACGTGCATATGGCTTTTTGTAATGTCTGTTTGGACTAGTATATGTGGTGTCAACCGCCACGCTGACTTGTCTTTTTACACTTGCAAATGTCGCCGCCGCCGCGCGCGCGCGCGCGCCTTTTCCTTCATTTGGATGTTCCGCGCCGGGGGCGGCGTTACCTCAGACGCTTCTGCGTCCTCATTGGCTGCTTGTCGGTTGGACTTCGCGCTCTTCAGGGGGGCGGGGCCTGGCGCTCCCCGCGTCACGACTCGCTCTGTCCCGCCCTTCGAGTACTCGGCGCCATGTTGTCTGGTCGCGCGCGCGTGTGACGTTCTTACTTACCGTGGTCCGTAAGTGCCCTCGCGGGCGGCTTTATACTCATTGTAGTGTGTTTCGGTTCTGACACCCTTTCTTCTCATTGTGTCTTTCAGACGGGTGAATCCATTGGCTTCTCCTGGCCCGGTGTAATTGATAGTCGGGCCTTGTAAAATTACTCCCACTTCCCTAGAGGGTCATTGGGGCATCCAGGGTTGCTTTATAGCGTCAATCCCTACTGGCATGTTGTGCCTAATAATCACCATATGGAGGCATCTCAGGATAATGTGACCGGGGTCCCTTTGGGGCAAGACCGGCTGTGTATGGCGTGTGGACAACCTCATGCTGACGCTGACTAGGCATGGGTCTGCGTACCCTGTGCTGAGCAAGCGCTGGCTTTGCAATCTGACCTGCCAGTGGCTGCACCTCGTTTCACTTCACCTACTCCCCCAAGCTTAAATCTCACTCCTGCTGAGTTGCATACAAGTGGTGATTCTCAGCCTGATGTGTCTTCTAGACTACCTACTGCTGAACAGATTATTGCGAGGTCCTTAGCGCGTAAGGGCCCTGGTAAGAAGCGGCACTTGATGCCTTATGTTACTGTTTCCCTATGGGATCTCGGGAGTTTATGAATCTGTGTGGCTATACCCCTTCTGATGAAGGAGAGCTCTTTTCTGACTCAGGCTCCTCTGATGAGAGACCAAGGGGTCATGTCGATTCTGGCTCTGACCCCTGGGCCCCGGATGACACTGACAGATTATTGACCCAGCTCTTTGAGGTTCTGTCTATCTCTCTCCCTGGTGAGGCTCCCAGACAAAGAGGGGAGCGTTTCCATACAGCAACATCACGTTTGGAATTTCTAGAGCAGGCACATTTCCATACCCTTGTGCTCAAGGAATGGGAGTGCCCCAGTAAACTTCCCGGGGTGCCAAGGGATTGGGATAGGAAGTATCCTTTTCCCCCTGAGATGGTTAAATGTTGGTCATCCCCCCCCCCGGGGTGGATGTCCCAATCATAGGGCTATCTAACAACCCTGTCATGCATCCCCCTGATTCTACTACCCTGCGGGATGCTGAGGACCGGCGCATTGACCTGCTGGCCTCCCACGCCTTTGCATGTGCGGGGACGGCGCTGCGCCCGGTCTGTGCCTTTGCCATTACTGCTGTGGCCACTAGAAGCCTCATCAGAAAAATGCTTGATGGTGCCCCTGATGATCTCCCTTGTGAGGTGTTTAATGCACTCTCTAGTTGTGATGTGTTTGTAAATTTTGTCCTATTAGCATTGGATGACACCATCAGAATGTGTGCAAGAACTTCTGCCCTCGTGGTGGCTATACGTCGCTTGGTCTGGCTGCGACAGTGGGGTGCTGACAATGCTGCGAAGAAGGCCCTTACTGGGCTTCCTTTTAAGGGGCTACGCCTATTTGGGGCCCGTCTAGACCTGTTTGGTAAGAGAGGTAAGTTACCCCATCGCAGACGGCTGTCTCGGCCCCTTCGGGGCCAGTGCCCCCCTTCTACCCCCTACCGTGGTGTTAAACAGGAACCAGGGGTGTCCTTCGCGGGGGCTCGCGCAGATTCCTGTCCCAGGAGCAGAAGACAACACCCTGGCACCCTGGGTCTGGGGGTCATTTGCAGATTTCCCTTAACAGACAGAGGCAAGGGACTCTACACCAACCTTTTCACAGTTCCCAAAAAAGATGGGTCAGTCAGGCCCATTCTGGATTTACAGATCTTCAGCAAATTGTCAAGTACAGGCGTTTTCCGCATGGAAACTCTGCGCTCGGCCATCAGCTCCTTGCGCCCCGGGGGCTTCAGGCCGTCTGTGGATATCAAAGATGCTTACTTTCACATCCCTGTGTTTTCAGGACACCAAGGTTCTTCAGATTCGCGTTGGAAGATCAACACTGCCAATTTGTGGCCTTGCCATCTGGCCTCTCTTTAGCTCCCAGAGTGCTCACCAAGGTGCTGGCGGGGGTGATGTCTCTGATGAGGCCAAGGGGCGTCCGCGTGCTGCCACTACCTGGACGTCCTCATCACTTCCCAGTCTCTACATCAGGCAAAGTTGGATACTCAGCTGGTGGTGTCCATTCTGGAGTCATTTGGATGGGTAATCAACCACCCCAAGTCCTCACTGTCCCCTTCCTTGGTAACTCCATTCCCAGGAATGAATCTGGATACAGTTCAAGCAAGGATCTTCCTTCTTCAGCAGAAGGTGGACAATCTGCTTGCACAAGCTCAGTCCCTCCTAGCGTTCCCCGTCCCTCCACCAGGCAGGGGATGCAGCTGGTGGGCCTGATGGTGGCGTGCTTCGAAGCGGCCCCTTGTGCTCAGTCCCACTTGGAGCTTCTATAACTTCTCCTATTGTCTGTATGGGACAAGGACCCAGCATCCCTGGACAGGGTCTGTGTGCTTTCCCCCCCCTGGTAAGGAGGTCCCTCTTGTAGTGGATGGACTCAAGGAACCTGTTGGGGGGGCAGATCCTTTTCTTGCCCCTTCCTGGGAGACGGTCACCACGGATGCCAGTCTATCAGGTTGGGGGGGGGGGGGGGGTTCTGGAGTCCCTGCGGTTCCAGGGGAGGCGGGGCCCTTAGGAGGCCCATACACCTGTCAATGTCTTGAAGCTGTGAGCGATCAGGTTAGTTCTGGCTCACTTGACTACTCATCTTCAGGGCCTGCCTGTTCAGGGGCGCTCGGTCAATCTGACGGCAGTTGCCTACATCAATCATCAGGGAGGGAACCGGAGCAAGAGGGCCCTCCAGGAAGTGTCTCTGATCCTGTCCTGGGTGGAGGCCAATGTTCCAATCTGCAATCTCGGTGTCACCGTTGGGGCCAACCAGATGTGGATCTGTTTGTGTCCTGTCACAATCACAAGCTCCCGGCCTTTGTCTCCCTGTCCCAGGATCCTCTGGCTGTGACCATGGATGCTTTAGTAATGTCATGGCAGGACATTCAGTTTCTGTATGTGCTTCCTCCATTCCCTCTACTAGGCAGGGTCCTGCGCAAGATTGCTCTGGAAGGGGTGCCAGTGATTCTGGTGGCCCCCAGGTGGCCAAGAAGAGTGTGGTTCGCAGACGTGGTGCAGATGGCAGTAGCTCAGTACTTTCTGCCAGGAGTGCCAGATCTGCTCACTCAGGGCCCCTTACGCCATCCCAATTACAAACTCTGGCCTTGACGGCCTGGCTGCTGAAGCCTCCATCTTGATGGAGAAAGGCTTGTCTGCCTCGCTGGTTGAGTCCATGGAAAAGGCTAGGAAGAAAACTTCTTCTTCCATCTATTATAGGGTATGGCGTACCTACATTGACTGGTGTGAGTCTAGGTCTCTTCCCTGTTGGGTGTTCTCAGTTCCCAGGGTTCTGGAGTTTTTACTGCATGGGTTGGAGTCGGGTCTCCAACTCAGTACTTTGAAGGGTCAGGTTTCTGCCCTGTCTGTCTCCTTTCAGAAGTCTTTTGTTCAGCATTCCTTGGTTAAGACTGCTTTCAGGGGGTTACTCATGTGCGTTCCCCACGAAAACCTATGGTCCCTGTTTGAGATTTGAACTTGGCCTTGCAGGGTGCTCCCTTTGATCCTATTCAGGATGCTGCTCTGGCCCTACAAACCTTTTAAACCGATGCCTGGTGATGAAAAGCCCAAGAGGCACCAATAGCTCTGGTAGAATGAGCTGTGATCCGAAAAGGGGGTTCCTTCCCCTTGGCAGAGTACGCTTGCACCACCGCCTGATCCATCTACTAATAGTGGATTTGGCTGGAGGCAAGCCCTTCCTAGGCCCGTCAGGAAGGGCAAAGAGAGAATCCGATTTTCTGAAAGACTCCGTAGCAACCAGGTAGTACTTAAGGGCCCTTAAGGGACCACATCCAAGGCATGAAGAGTCCTCTCCTTAGAAGAAGAAGGTGCGGGACACAAGGAAGGCAAGACAATGTCCTCATTGAGATGAAAGGCCGAAACAACCTTAGGTAGAAAGTCTGGTTTAAGGCGAAAAACCACCTTATTCCAAGTATGTCTCACACCCTGCTTCGGAAGTAGTAATTACATGTGGGTTATGGTCCAGTAGAGAGCAAACATCTGCAGAGATGACTAGAAAAAGAAGCCCCTCCCGGTCCATAAATACCTGGGACCTCCCACACATTCCCCAGTTTAGTCTCTGCAGAAGGCGAAGCAAGTCAAGACGATGGCTCTCTCTATTAGTATACAGTACCTCCTGCTCCAGATCTAATACTTACAGTTGGGATATACTCCGCCAGATGGCGCTGGACTGCAGAGACATCGAAAATAGGCTCCTCCCGGCCCCTCAAATACCCGGGGACCTCCCACAAATCCCCAGAATTTCTCTGCAGTCTGGCTGTGAAGGATGAGAAATGGCTCTCTACTCGCAGGTGAGCGGGGCTATTAGCCTGCGGCCCTGTAGGACTATTCCCACCCGTTCCACTAGTAATATGCCTCCCAGCCACCAAAGGGTAGGCGGTTCAGGCTTATGGTGAGCCTCTATGGATGCCCCTCCCGCACTAGTGCCCCCTTGCCCCTGCCCATCGGTGGGCCCTGTTTAAGTGGCCGCTGTCCTCCCTCATCCTCCTTGTAGTCTTCGGGGAAAAGGGGGGGGGGGGTTGTAAATATGTATGCTATGCATTCTGTGTTTTACACCTTTTTTCCATTCTGTTTAGTCTTGTGTCAGCCGCCGCGCTGGCTTGCCTTTACTGTCTTTTTAAAATTGCTGCTGCCGCGCGCTGACTTGGTTCCACGCTTTGCGGCGGCATTACCTCAGGTGCTGGTGCGCCATCATTGGCTGCTTGCACGTTCGTGGCTTAGCGCTCTTCGGGGGGGCGGGGCCCGTCTTTGGCGCGCTCCGCGTCATCGCTGATACCGTCCCGCCCCTCGAGGTATACCGACACCATCTTTATCCTGCCTGTTTGGCCCATGTGCGACTGACCCCTACCTACCACGGTCCGTAAGTGCCCTCGCGGGCGGCTTTATATCTTTCATTTTTATTACTGTGTGCTTACAGGTCTTGTCTGCTTATGTCTTTCAGGCGGGACGAACCCTTTGGCTTCTCCCGGCTCTGTATTAGTATATACTTGTAGGCCTTGTAAAAATAATACTCCCACTTCCTAGCGGGTTATTGGGGCATCCGGGGTTGCTATTTAGCGTTATTCCCTATCGGCGTATAGCGCCGCTATAATCACCATATGGAGGCATCCCAGGATAATGTGACTGGGGTCCCTTCGGGACAAGACCGGCTGTGTGTAGCGTGTGGGCAGCCTCATGCTGACGCTGACAAGGCGCGGGTCTGTGTACCCTGTGCTGACCAGGTGCTTGCATTGCAATCTGGCCTGCCAGTGGCTGCACCTCGTTTCACTTCACCTACTCCCCCAAGCTTAAATCTCACTCCTGCTGAGTAGCATACTAGTGGGGATTCTCAGCCTGATGTGTCTTCTAGACTGGCTACTGTTGAGCAGTTGATTGCTAAGTCCTTAGCGCGTAAGGCCCCTGCTAAGAAGCGGCACTTGACGCCTAATGTCACTGTTTTCCCTATGGGAACTGAGGAGTTTTGGAATCTTTGTGGCTATACCCCGTCTGATGAAGGGGAGCTCTTTTCTGATTCAGGCTCATCTGACGAGAGACCAAGGGGTCATGATGATTCTGGCTCTGACCCCTGGACCCCGGATGACACTGACAGATTATTGACCCAGATTTTTGAAGTTCTGTCCATCTCTCTCCCTGTTGCGGCTCCCAGGCAAAGAGGGGAGCTTTTCCATACAGCAAAATCACGTTTGGAATTTCCCGAGCAGGCACATTTCCATAACCTTGTGTTCAAGGAATGGGAGCGCCCCAGTAAACTTCCCGGGGTTCCAAAATGTTGAGATAGGAAGTATCCCTTTCCTGCTGAGGTGGTTAAATGTTGGTCATTCCCCCCCGAGGTGGATGCCCCGATCCTAGGGCTACCTAACACCTCTGTCATGCATTCCCCTGACTCTACTACCCTGCGGGATGCTGAGGTCCGGCGCATTGACTAGCTGGCATCCCACGCCTTTGCATGTGCAGGGACGGCGCTGCTCCCGGTCTGTGCCTCTGCCATTACTGCTGTGGCCACTAGAACCCTTATCAGAAATATGCTTGATAGTGCCCCTGATGATTTGCCTTGTGAGGTGTTTAATGCACTCTCCGGTTGTGATGTTTTTGTAAATTTTCTCCTCTCAGCATTGGATGACACCATCAGAATGTGTGCCAGAACTTCTGCCCTTGTGGTGGCTATACGCCGCTCGGTTTGGCTGCGCCAGTGGGCTGCTGACAACGCTGACAAGAAGGCCCTTACTGGGTTTCCCTTTAAAGGTCTGAGCCTGTTTGGGGACCGCCTGGACCTTTTTGCTAAGGGAAGCAGGTTACCCCAGCGCAGGCGGCAATCTCGGCCCTTTCGGGGTCAGGGTTCCTTCTCCTCCCCTTACCGTGGTGCAAGACAGGGAAGGGGGGTTTCCTTTCCTGGGGCCTGGGGAGATTTCTGGGGTAGAGGCAGAGGACGTGGACGTCCTGGCTCCTCCTGGGGTCCCAAAGCAAAATCCTCTCCCAAGCCCCCTCAGGCATGATGGGGCGCCCTCACCCATCCGGGTCGGGGGACGGCTGCAGCACTTCGCTCACGTCTGGAGGCTTCATGTCTCAGACCGGTGGATTCAGGAGGTAGTGTCCTCCGGTTACAAGTTAGATTTTGCTGCCGATCCCCCTCCAAGATTCATCAGGACCCTGTGTCAGCTCAGGAGCTAGTGCAAGCAGTGCAAGGCCTCCTGGAGCTGGGGGTCATCGGCCAGGTCCCCTTAAGAGAAAAAAGCAAGGGCTTTTATTCTAACCTATTCACAGTACCCAAAAAAGACGGTTCAGCCCTGCAACTTCAACTATTGTCAGTATGGGACAAGGACCCAGCGTCTCTGGACAGGGTCTGTGTGCTCTCCCCCCTGGTCAGGAGGTCCCTCTCATGGTGGATGGACTCAAGGAACCTGTTGGGGGGCAGATCCTTTCTTGCCCCTTCCTGGGAGACGGTCACCACGGATGCCAGTCTGTCAGGTTGGGGGGTTTCTGGAAGTCCCTGCGGTTCCAGGGGAGGTGGGGCCCTCAGGAGGCCCACACACCTATCAATGTCTTGGAACTGCGTGCGATCAGGTTAGTTCTGGCTCAGTTGACTACTCACCTTCGGGGCCTGCCTGTTCAGGTGCGCTCGGACAACCAGACGGCAGTCGCCTACTTCAATCATCAGGGAGGGACCCCGGAGCAACGGGGGCCTCCAGGAAGTGTCTCTGATCCTGACTTGGGCGGAGGCCAATGTCCCCTGCATATCAGCTGTGTACATCCCAGGGGTGGAAAATCACCTGGCGGACTCTCTGAGCAGGGGGACCTCTCGCCAGGGAGAATGGTCCCTATGCAGCAGGGTGTTTCAATCTCTGTGTCTCCGTTGGGGCCAACCAGATGTGGATCTGTTTGCGTCCCGCCACAATCACAAGCTCCCAGCCTTTGTCTCTCTGTCCCAGGATCCTCTGGCCTTGACCTCGGATGCGCTAGCAATGTCATGGCAGGGCTTTCAGTTCCTGTATGTCTTCCCTCCAATCCTCCTGCTGGGCAGGGTTCTGCGCAAGATTGCTCTGGAAAGGGTGCCAGCAATTCTGGTGGCCCCAGGTGGCCAAGAAGAGTGTGGTTCGCAGACGTGGTACAGCTGGCAGTAGATCAGTACGCTCTGCCCTTGGTGCCAGATCTGCTCACTCAGGGCTCACTACGCCATCCCAATTTACAAACTCTGGCTTTGACGGCTTGGCTGCTGAAACCTCCATCTTGATGGAGAAGGGGCTGTCGTCCTCGGTTGTGGATACTTTGATTAAAGCTAGGAAGAAGTCTTCCTCTTCCATTTATTACAGGGTTTGGTGTGCCTACATTGACTGGTGTGAGTCTCAGTCTTTTCCCTGTCGCGTGTTCTCTATTCCCAGGATTCTGGAGTTCCTGTAGCATGGGTTGGAGATGGGGCTCCAACTCAGTACTCTGAAGGGTCAGGTTTCTGCCCTGGCTATCTTCTTCCAGAAGTCCTTTGCTCAGCACCCTCTGATCGGGACTTTTTTCTAGGGGGTCACTCGTGCGCCCCCCACGTAAGCCTATGGTGCCTGTTTGGGATCTGAACTTGGTTCTGTCAGCCTTGCAGGGTGCTCCCTTTGAACCTGTGCAGGATGCTGCCTTGGCCATTCTTACGCTCAAGGTTGTATTTCTGGTGGCTATCACTTCGTCAGGCGTGTGTCTGAGTTGGTGGCGCTTTCCATTCAGCCCCCCTACTATGGGAGACACCAGGACAAGGTGGTGTTTCGTTTCAAACCTGACTTTCTGCCTAAGGTAGTGTCTGCTTTTCATTTGAATCAGGATATTGTTCTTCCTTCTTTGTGCCCTAATCCTAGCAATGCTAAGGAGACGGTTTTGCACTCTTTGGATGTGGTTAGGTGTCTGAAGTACTATCTGGTGGCTACTGCAACTTTCAGGTATTTATATATATCATACAAAAAGACAGAGTCATATATATATATATATAACAGGCTATACAGAAAAGGATACAGTATTGGTAACTTGGTATGCAAGAGTCTGTACAATCTCCAGGATCGTGGACCACCTCACAAGAAAAGAAGCATATGATAATTTCATACTAAGTAAGACAGTACCAGTCTATTAATGGATATAGCTAGGTAAAATATTACCCATGTTATGACTATTGAGGGGTACAATGCGTGTACTGACCAGAGTACAGACAGTTAAGGAAAACTTGATACAAGTGTAAACAGTACATGCAGTTTTGATCTATTCCTGGTCAGGTTTGTAATATACATGAATCGCATCATACCAAGAGTAGCGGTTTACATCATAAGTATATACATACACCTAAATAATATTAATCATGACGTCCATCATATTGGCAAAAAAATGATCGCATGTGGGCTCTATTCCTTTGCGATCACGTTCTCTTGTCACTCTGGTAATACCATTTTTTTTGCCAATGTGATGGACGTCATGGTTCACTCTCTAGGACCTGTATGCAGACCCCTCAATAGTCCTAACATGGGTAATATTTTACCTAGCTATATCCATTAATAGACTGGTACTGTCTTACTTAGTATGAAATTATCATATGCTTCTTTTCTTGTGAGGTGGTCCACGATCCTGGAGATTGTACAGACTCTTGCATACCAAGTTACCAATACTGTATCCTTTTCTGTATAGACTGTTATATATATATGACTCTGTCTTTTTGTATGATATATATAAATACCTTTTTATTTGCAACATATACATGTGTTTGGTGTGCATATATCCACCATATTTAGATAAGATTATAGAAAATAAGGTGTTATGTGAAGAGACACCTTGGGTATAATTTTTTTGCACCCAGTCTAATATATACATCATTGATTTACTTAAGGTGTGCTGAGAACCTAAAAACTTGTCGATTAATACTGCACCTTTCAGGAAAACTGATGCTCTTTTTGTGGTACCTTCTGGTCCTAGGAAGGGTTTGGCTCCTGCCAAGTCTACTATCAGCAAGTGGATTTGTCAGGCTGTGATTCAGGCCTGCTCTAAGGGGAAGAATCCTCCCTTCCGCCTTACTGCTCATTCCACTCGTGCTATTGGTTCCTCTTGGGCTTTTCAGCACCAGGCTTATGTTGAACAAGTTTGCATGGCCGCTACTTGGTCTTCTGTTCATACCTTTTCAAAGTTTTACAGGGTTTATGTTAGGGCCTCAGCTGATGCTGTTTTTGGCCGCAAGGTTTTGCAGGCGGCAGTGGTTTAAACTGTCTGCTGCTGATTTTTTTGGGGATCCCACCCTACTTATGGACACTGCTATTGGATGTCCCCAACTGTAAGTATTAGATTTGGAGCAGGACGTACTGTATACTAAGAATAATACAATTCTGTGATTACTCACCTGTAGAATTGGTATTATGAGTATACAGTACGTCCTGCTCCAACCCACCCTTGGTTTGCATTATCTTGGATCCCCTGTATGGTGATTGTTATCCTTGTTATAGTTGATAGTTTGGATTGTTTAATTCTCCCGGCTTCTCATTAACTGCTTTTCAATGCTGGGGATTTGTGGGAGGTCCCTGGGTATTTGAGGGGCCGGGAGGAGCCTATTTTCGATGTCTCTGCAGTCCAGCGCCATGTGGCGGAGTATATCCCAACTGTAAGTATTAGATTTGGAGCAGGACGTACTGTATACCCATAATACCAATTCTACAGTAATTCTGAGTAATCACAGAATTGTATTTTCCTTTGCAGGTAAGCCGGGTCTATACCCGGCCATTTCTTTTTCCTATTGCCGCCTGGACCCCTTTATTAATTCCCCT
Organism: Gastrophryne carolinensis; assembly: GCA_027917425.1. Classification (NCBI taxonomy): domain Eukaryota; kingdom Metazoa; phylum Chordata; class Amphibia; order Anura; family Microhylidae; genus Gastrophryne; species Gastrophryne carolinensis. The sequence continues at coordinate 240,487,010 of CM051234.1, forward strand.
TGCCTCCCACCCTTGGCTGTAGGGTCCGGGTGAGGGTAGGGTACACCTCTAGAGGTGTCCTTGGGAGCTATGCTCCACCGCAAATACCCCACCAAAGGGTAGGCAGTCGTCAGGTTGGTGATCCTGACTTGGGATGCCCCGTCCGTATAGCCCTCACTACATATAAAAATGTAGCTATAGGCTTCCCCTATATTTCCTTCCCGGTCAATGGTGGGGGGGGGGGGGGGCTTCTCTCCCTCAGCTCCCATTGACTTTTATTCCTTTGCGCCAGCGCGGGTGTGTGTGTGTGAGTGTGTGTGCTGTATTGTGCTTTAATTGTACTTTTCACTGTCGCCGCCGTGGCCCGCCCGGTTTCACAGGTGCTGGCGGCCCGGTACCACACTAATGGCCGGCTACGCAGCCTTGCAGGGAGCGCAGCCTCTCTACTCAGTCAGGGGAGGGGGCGGGGCCTGGCGCTCGACGAGCCTCGTGCTGCCCACCCCCCTACAGTTGTCCCCATGGCATCTTGGACATTATGGAATATTTCTGATATTCATCAGAACACTAATCCATTACTGGAATGTATGCCTGTTGCATGTGGTTGCCTTGGCACCAACTACATTAATGTCCCGCATGTTCTTAGTCTGAGTTGGCGGAATACCTTGTTAATTGATCCGTTGAGGTACATGTTAAGATGTATCTCTTCCGTGATGTTTCTAGCTTGCTTCTAGCCTTTGCTACAGTCAGGGACACTAAGCTAATTTATCTTGAGCTAGATTTTAGTACAGCTACGGATGCATTTAATCACTAGTTCAGGGGTATTCAACCCGCGGACCATGGTCCGTTTCCGGACCGCGGCCGCTTGCTCTCCGGACCCCATGGCCGGCCGAGGCACAGTGGGCGGGGCAGGCGGCCGGGAGGAGAGACAGCGGGGGAGTGAGAAGAGACAGTGGGCGGGGTAGGCGGGCCGGAGGAGAGACAGCGGGCAGGCGGGCGGGCAGGCGTCAAGCCGGGAGGAGAGACAGGGAGCGGAGCCGGTGGGCGGGAGCAAAGACAGGGGGTGGGGCCGGAGGGCGGAAACCCAGGGGACGGCGGACTGGTGCAGAGACGGGGGCGGGGCCGGCGGGAGGAAACACAGGGGCCGGCTGACGAGAGGAGACAGGGAGCGGAGCCGGCGAATAGGAGGAAAAACAGCGTGTGGGAAGGCAGGAGGAAAGACAGCAGGGTGAGTTATCCCATCCCATCTCTCTCTGTTCCCAGCTCTGCCTCATCCCAGCTCTCCCTGTTCCCAGCTCTGCCTCATCCCAGCTCTCCCTGTTCCCAGCTCTGCCTCATCCCAGCTCTCCCTGTTCCCAGCTCTGCCTCATCCCAGCTCTCCCTGTTCCCAGCTCTGCCTCATCCCATCTCTCTGTTCCCAGCTCTGCCTCATCCCATCTCTCTATTCCCAGCTCTGCCTCATCCCATCTCTCTATTCCCAGCTCTGTCCCATCCCATCTCTCTATTCCCAGCTCTGTCCCATCCCATCTCTCTATTCCCAGCTCTCCCTGTTCCCAGCTCTGCCTCATCCCAGCTCTCCCTGTTCCCAGCTCTGCCTCATCCCAGCTCTCCCTGTTCCCAGCTCTGCGCCATCCCATCTCTCTATTCCCAGCTCTGCCTCATCCCATCTCTCTTTTCCCAGCTCTGCCCCATCCCATCTCTCTATTCCCAGCTCTGTCCCATCCCATCTCTCTATTCCCAGCTCTGTCCCATCCCATCTCTCTATTCCCAGCTCTGTCCCATCCCATCTCTCTATTCCCAGCTCTGCCCCATCCCATCTCTTTTCCCAGCTCTGCCCCATCCCATCTCTCTATTCCCAGCTCTGTCCCATCCCATCTCTCTTTTCCCAGCTCTGTCCCATCCCATCTCTCTATTCCCAGCTCTGTCCCATCCCATCTCTCTATTCCCAGCTCTGCCCCATCCCATCTCTCTATTCCCAGCTCTGTCCCATCCCATCTCTCTATTCCCAGCTCTCCCTGTTCCCAGCTCTGTCCCATCCAATCTCTCTTTTCCCAGCTCTGCCCCATCCCATCTCTTTTCCCAGCTCTGTCCCATCCCATCTCTCTTTTCCCAGCTCTGCCCCATCCCATCTCTCTTTTCCCAGCTCTGCCCCATCCCATCTCTCTTTTCCCAGCTCTGCCCCATCCCATCTCTCTTTTCCCAGCTCTGCCCCATCCCATCTCTCTTTTCCCAGCTCTGCCCCATCCCATCTCTCTATTCCCAGCTCTGCCCCATCCCATCTCTCTATTCCCAGCTCTGCCCCATCCCATCTCTCTATTCCCAGCTCTGTCCCATCCCAGATCTGCCCCATCCCATCTCTTTATTCCCAGCTCTGTCCCATCCCATCTCTCTTTTCCCAGCTCTGTCCCATCTCTCTCTTTTCCCAGCTCTGTCCCATCCCGTCTCTCTATTCCCAGCTCTGTCCCATCCCATCTCTCTTCTCCCAGCTCTGTCCCATCCCATCTCTCTCTTTTCCCAGCTCTGTCCCATCCCATCTCTCTATTCCCAGCTCTGTCCCATCCCGTCTCTCTATTCCCAGCTCTATCCCATCCCATCTCTCTTCTCCCAGCTCTGTCCCATCCCATCTCTCTCTTTTCCCAGCTCTGTCCCATCCCATCTCTTTATTCCCAGCTCTGTCCCATCCCATCTCTCTTTTCCCAGCTCTGTCCCATCCCATCTTTCTCTTTTCCCAGCTCTGTCCCATCCCGTCTCTCTATTCCCAGCTCTATCCCATCCCATCTCTCTTCTCCCAGCTCTGTCCCATCCCATCTCTCTCTTTTCCCAGCTCTGTCCCATCCCATCTCTTTATTCCCAGCTCTGTCCCATCCCATCTCTCTTTTCCCAGCTCTGTCCCATCCCATCTTTCTCTTTTCCCAGCTCTGTCCCATCCCATCTCTCTCTTTTCCCAGCTCTGTCCCATCCCATCTCTTTATTCCCAGCTCTGTCCCATCCCATCTCTCTTTTCCCAGCTCTGTCCCATCCCATCTTTCTCTTTTCCCAGCTCTGTCCCATCCCATCTTTCTCTTTTCCCAGCTCTGTCCCATCCCGTCTCTCTATTCCCAACTCTGTCCCATCCCATCTCTCTATTCCCAACTCTGTCCCATCCCATCTCTCTATTCCCAACTCTGTCCCATCCCATCTCTCTATTCCCAGCTCTGTCCCATCCCATCCCATCTCTCTGTTTATTTAAAATCAGTGCACCAAGGGTAAGAGCTGTAGGCTCGACATGGTCAAACAAAAAAAAAGTAGCTGTTTGTTTCCTCCCCAATGTCCAATAGATATAATGCCAGAGGGGGGACAAGCAGCCTTTATTTAATTATGCTTCTGGAATATATAGCTCCCTGGTGCGCCATCTCTCTATTCCCAGCTCTGTCCCATCCCATCTCTCTATTCCCAGCTCTGCCCCATCCCATCTCTTTATTCCCAGCTCTGTCCCATCCCATCTCTCTTTTCCCAGCTCTGTCCCATCCCATCTCTCTCTTTTCCCAGCTCTGTCCCATCCCGTCTCTCTATTCCCAGCTCTGTCCCATCCCATCTCTCTTCTCCCAGCTCTGTCCCATCCCATCTCTCTCTTTTCCCAGCTCTGTCCCATCCCATCTCTCTATTCCCAGCTCTGTCCCATCCCGTCTCTCTATTCCCAGCTCTATCCCATCCCATCTCTCTTCTCCCAGCTCTGTCCCATCCCATCTCTCTCTTTTCCCAGCTCTGTCCCATCCCATCTCTTTATTCCCAGCTCTGTCCCATCCCATCTCTCTTTTCCCAGCTCTGTCCCATCCCATCTTTCTCTTTTCCCAGCTCTGTCCCATCCCGTCTCTCTATTCCCAACTCTGTCCCATCCCATCTCTCTATTCCCAACTCTGTCCCATCCCATCTCTCTATTCCCAACTCTGTCCCATCCCATCTCTCTATTCCCAGCTCTGTCCCATCCCATCCCATCTCTCTGTTTATTTAAAATCAGTGCACCAAGGGTAAGAGCTGTAGGCTCGACATGGTCAAACAAAAAAAAAGTAGCTGTTTGTTTCCTCCCCAATGTCCAATAGATATAATGCCAGAGGGGGGACAAGCAGCCTTTATTTAATTATGCTTCTGGAATATATAGCTCCCTGGTGCGCCATCTCTCTATTCCCAGCTCTGTCCCATCCCATCTCTCTATTCCCAGCTCTGCCCCATCCCATCTCTTTATTCCCAGCTCTGTCCCATCCCATCTCTCTTTTCCCAGCTCTGTCCCATCCCATCTCTCTCTTTTCCCAGCTCTGTCCCATCCCGTCTCTCTATTCCCAGCTCTGTCCCATCCCATCTCTCTTCTCCCAGCTCTGTCCCATCCCATCTCTCTCTTTTCCCAGCTCTGTCCCATCCCATCTCTCTATTCCCAGCTCTGTCCCATCCCGTCTCTCTATTCCCAGCTCTATCCCATCCCATCTCTCTTCTCCCAGCTCTGTCCCATCCCATCTCTCTCTTTTCCCAGCTATGTCCCATCCCATCTCTTTATTCCCAGCTCTGTCCCATCCCATCTCTCTTTTCCCAGCTCTGTCCCATCCCATCTTTCTCTTTTCCCAGCTCTGTCCCATCCCGTCTCTCTATTCCCAGCTCTATCCCATCCCATCTCTCTTCTCCCAGCTCTGTCCCATCCCATCTCTCTCTTTTCCCAGCTCTGTCCCATCCCATCTCTTTATTCCCAGCTCTGTCCCATCCCATCTTTCTCTTTTCCCAGCTCTGTCCCATCCCATCTTTCTCTTTTCCCAGCTCTGTCCCATCTCTCTCTTTTCCCAGCTCTGTCCCATCCCATCTCTTTATTCCCAGCTCTGTCCCATCCCATCTCTCTTTTCCCAGCTCTGTCCCATCCCATCTTTCTCTTTTCCCAGCTCTGTCCCATCCCGTCTCTCTATTCCCATCTCTGTCCCATCCCATCTCTCTATTCCCAACTCTGTCCCATCCCATCTCTCTATTCCCAACTCTGTCCCATCCCATCTCTCTATTCCCAGCTCTGTCCCATCCCATCCCATCTCTCTGTTTATTTAAAATCAGTGCACCAAGGGTAAGAGCTGTAGGCTCGACATGGTCAAACAAAAAAAAAAGTAGCTGTTTGTTTCCTCCCCAATGTCCAATAGATATAATGCCAGAGGGGGGACAAGCAGCCTTTATTTAATTATGCTTCTGGAATATATAGCTCCCTGGTGCGCCATCTCTCTATTCCCAGCTCTGTCCCATCCCATCTCTCTATTCCCAGCTCTGCCCCATCCCATCTCTTTATTCCCAGCTCTGCCCCATCCCATCTCTTTATTCCCAGCTCTGTCCCATCCCATCTCTCTTTTCCCAGCTCTGTCGCATCCCATCTCTCTCTTTTCCCAGCTCTGTCCCATCCCGTCTCTCTATTCCCAGCTCTGTCCCATCCCATCTCTCTTCTCCCAGCTCTGTCCCATCTCTCTCTTTTCCCAGCTCTGTCCCATCCCATCTCTCTATTCCCAGCTCTGTCCCATCCCGTCTCTCTATTCCCAGCTCTATCCCATCCCATCTCTCTTCTCCCAGCTCTGTCCCATCCCATCTCTCTCTTTTCCCAGCTCTGTCCCATCCCATCTCTTTATTCCCAGCTCTGTCCCATCCCATCTCTCTTTTCCCAGCTCTGTCCCATCCCATCTTTCTCTTTTCCCAGCTCTGTCCCATCCCGTCTCTCTATTCCCAGCTCTATCCCATCCCATCTCTCTCTTTTCCCAGCTCTGTCCCATCCCATCTCTTTATTCCCAGCTCTGTCCCATCCCATCTCTCTTTTCCCAGCTCTGTCCCATCCCATCTTTCTCTTTTCCCAGCTCTGTCCCATCCCGTCTCTCTATTCCCAGCTCTATCCCATCCCATCTCTCTTCTCCCAGCTCTGTCCCATCCCATCTCTCTCTTTTCCCAGCTCTGTCCCATCCCATCTCTTTATTCCCAGCTCTGTCCCATCCCATCTCTCTTTTCCCAGCTCTGTCCCATCCCATCTTTCTCTTTTCCCAGCTCTGTCCCATCCCATCTTTCTCTTTTCCCAGCTCTGTCCCATCCCGTCTCTCTATTCCCAGCTCTATCCCATCCCATCTCTCTTCTCCCAGCTCTGTCCCATCCCATCTCTCTCTTTTCCCAGCTCTGTCCCATCCCATCTCTTTATTCCCAGCTCTGTCCCATCCCATCTCTCTTCTCCCAGCTCTGTCCCATCCCATCTTTCTCTTTTCCCAGCTCTGTCCCATCCCATCTCTTTATTCCCAGCTCTATCCCATCCCATCTCTCTCTTTTCCCAGCTCTGTCCCATCCCATCTCTTTATTCCCAGCTCTGTCCCATCCCATCTCTCTTTTCCCAGCTCTGTCCCATCCCATCTTTCTCTTTTCCCAGCTCTGTCCCATCCCGTCTCTCTATTCCCAGCTCTATCCCATCCCATCTCTCTTCTCCCAGCTCTGTCCCATCCCATCTCTCTCTTTTCCCAGCTCTGTCCCATCCCATCTCTTTATTCCCAGCTCTGTCCCATCCCATCTCTCTTTTCCCAGCTCTGTCCCATCCCATCTTTCTCTTTTCCCAGCTCTGTCCCATCCCATCTCTCTCTTTTCCCAGCTCTGTCCCATCCCATCTCTTTATTCCCAGCTCTGTCCCATCCCATCTCTCTTTTCCCAGCTCTGTCCCATCCCATCTTTCTCTTTTCCCAGCTCTGTCCCATCCCGTCTCTCTATTCCCAACTCTGTCCCATCCCATCTCTCTATTCCCAACTCTGTCCCATCCCATCTCTCTATTCCCAACTCTGTCCCATCCCATCTCTCTATTCCCAGCTCTGTCCCATCCCATCCCATCTCTCTGTTTATTTAAAATCAGTGCACCAAGGGTAAGAGCTGTAGGCTCGACATGGTCAAACAAAAAAAAAGTAGCTGTTTGTTTCCTCCCCAATGTCCAATAGATATAATGCCAGAGGGGGGACAAGCAGCCTTTATTTAATTATGCTTCTGGAATATATAGCTCCCTGGTGCGCTGATTTTAACCTACCCCCCGGTTCCGGACCTTCAGCTTGTGGCATACTGCTACAAGCGGACCTCTACAAAAAGTTCTTGAGTACCCCTGCACTAGTTTATCTTCTGACTGCTTATCCTCAGAATTGTATATTGTACAAACTGGTGTAAGAGTATATAGAATAGGTTTCTGATACCTCCCCGTTGTCTGTGTGCCCTCACTGCCGCACAGTATGTGTGTGTGTGTGGTACGGGCGTGGCCGCGCGTGCGCGCTTGCCAGACTGCTTATTCGGGATTTGTCTGTTCTTGGGCCCCTCCCCCCATTCCCTTCTTCCCACCCCCCACCCCCTCCAGGCGTGCGCACTGGCTGTACTTTTAATTTTGTCACGCATTCCTCTGGGGGGGCGTGGCCGGAAACTGTATCCCCGCCTGCCAGCCATGGACGCATATTTCCCTGTTTATAATTCCCTCACTCAGACAACACTGCAGATTATGGTGGTGGTGGTTTGGCTGGTTTCTGTCAGATTGTGATCTTTCCGGCTTGCGCCGCGGCGCGCCTCCGACCGGGGGCGTTGCCTGGCAACGGGGGGCTTGGTTGCTGCGTGACACACTACCGGCTGGAGTGCGCGTGCGCGGCATCCGGCCTCCATACATATTGTCCAGCTGACATTTTTATTAACCTGCCTTCCACTTACCTATATGTGCGAGTGTGTGCGCGCGCTGGGGGGGCGGGGGGTTGCCATGCGGGGGAGGTGCAGACAGATCAATTAGCCGTGACCACTCATTGGCCACCCCTGTTGCTGGGCGGTGGTGTGGGCACATATATAGCGGAGGTGGAGGGGCTCTCTGCATGCATTCGCCCTGAGGAAGTAGTGCAGGTGACACTACGATACGCGTTGGCGTTCACCCTTGTGGGGGTACTCCGGTTTGGTCTGTATACACACCTTTGCTCTGTTATATTTTTATTGTCTTAGCTCACTCTGGCTCGCTCTCCTGCTTTATGGTGTTAGTGATATTTATTGATTGGGCCATTGGCCATAGAATTAGGATTTTTACACTGATTAGTATCTATTTTGCACATTTATTGCGTATTTTGCACAATTGGGTTAGTTTATGGAGAGCTTATATACTGCCATTTAAATTAAGGGACACTTTTGTATTATGATTTTTATTAGACCACCGGCGCCCCCTAGTGTCTTTGTCTATTTATGTTGTTTATTTGTGTAAGTGTTATTATGTCTTTTTAACATATGTAAATAATAAAATTTAGATATTTTCTTATACTTTTGAAGGTGGTGCCACTCATTTTATGTGCCCTTTTGGGGAAGTGTGGGATTCCCCCTTGTTGTCTTGTACCCCTACAGTTGGTGCGCGTTGTCTGCGGCTCCCGTTGGTGGGGAGCTCTTCTCTTCCTGGGTCGGGAGGGGGCGGTGCCAAGTGCGGCGCGCGATCCGCGCTGGCCCGCCCTTCTTCCTTCTTTTCCAGGTCTTGCGCCGCCATTGTAGCTGGTCTATACACGTGAGTGCCCTTGCGGGCCCCCGTTTTTTTCTTTTGCCTTTTTGCTAAATTGCATTATAGAATCTGGCTTAATTATCATTGGTGATATATATATATATATTCATTCATATTCTCATATCGGTTTTCTGGTTAGTTTACTCATGCTTACTGTCTGCATTTGTTATTTACTTGGATCTGTGTGTCTGTCATTCTATTTAAGGGGTTCCCTCATAATGTCTTTCAGGTGGGATTGCTCCATATTAAAAGGGGTTTTTTCTCCCGGTCCTATGTCCCTTGTTAAAATTGGGTTTCCCTTTGTGATTATAAATCCTCCCACTTACGGACACTAAGGGGCATCCCAGGTAGCTTCATAGCGTAATTCCCATTGATCATTGCGACTATCAAAAAATCACCATATGGAGGCTCCCCAGGATGCTGGACTCTGGGTCCCTTCGGGACAACCCCGGTTGTGTGTGATATGTGGGGCATCCCTTTTGGGAGATAATGTGCAAATTTGTGTACCATGTGCACATCAGGCGCTTGTGCGGCAAGCCGGGCCCTGTGCGGATGGTTCAGCCACGCTGGCTTCATCACCTACACCCCCACGCCTGGTTATGACCCCAAGTGACGTTGTCACCAGTGGGGAGTCCCAATCTGACGTATGCACAAGACTGGCACTGACATTGAGAGACCGATTGCTAGCTCTGTGGCCAAGAAGGCCCCAGCTAAGAGACGGCACTTGGCGCCAGCCTTTGATTATACTGATTTGGAACCATTTGACTGGTCTGATTGTTCCCCGCTCGAGGAAGGGGAACTTTTCCCAGACTCTGACTCATCTGAGGATCGGCAGTACCCTGGCGGTGATGCCGGTTCAGAGCGCGGGGATACTGTCGACACCCATAGGCTCCTTATTCAAATTGTTTAGGTACTTGCCATTTCCCCTCCTGTGGAGGCCCCTCCGCAACGGGGAATTTTTTGGGACCGCCAAACCCCGTTTGGAGTTCCCTGATCAGAAGCACTTTAAAGTGGACCGTCACCCATGGGTGATCGGCCTGGGAATCTATAAGATTCCCGGGCCGATCAACCCCCTCACCGCGGGACATCCGAGATCGGGATGTCCCGCGGTGAGGGACCCCCCCCAAAACCCCAAAAGAACTCACCTGATCCGCCGCCGCCTCCCGCGCACTCCTCTAGCCGTGCGCGCGCCCGCGACGGCCGTTTGTGAATGGCCGGCGCGGGCGCGCGCACTGTCAGAGGGGCGCGCGGGAGGCGGCGGCGGACGCGCTGCCTTGTCCGCCGCTTGTCCGTGGGAGCGTGGTGAGGTGAGTTTGGGGGTTTCTGGGGGGTTTTACACAGCGGGGCACCCCTAATCGGGGTGCCCCCCTGAAGTGGACCAAAACCCAGGATAGTCAAAATCCTGGGTGTTGGTCCACTTTAACAATCTGATTCTTAAGGAATGGGAAAAGCCTAACTGGCTCCCTGGTATCCCTCACGGGTGGGATAAGAAGTATCCTTTTCCTGTTGATGTAGTTAAACGCTGGTCGACACCCCCAGAGGTCGAGGCGCCCGTCCTCGGATTGTCCAATACTTCAGTCGTGCATACCCCGGATTCCACTACCTTGAAGGATAGTGAGGACCGACGTCTCGATCAATTGGCTTCACATGCCTTTGCTTGTGTGGGTTCGGCCTTGCGTCCGGTTTGTGCTTCTGTGCTCACGGCCGTGGCTACTAGAGCTCTAATTAGGGGCCTTTTGGATGGTTCCCATTTGGATCCTTGCAGTGAGGAGTTTACAGCTTTGACTCATTGTGAGATGTTCATGGCTTTTGTCTTATCAGCCTTGGATGATACTATCCGTATGTGTAGCAGGAGCTCGGCATTGCAGGTTGCCATACGCCGGTCGGTCTGGTTGCGCCAGTGGGCGGCCGATAATGCTGCTAAGAAGGCGCTTACAGGTCTTCCCTTCGTGGGTCTGCGCCTGTTTGGCGATCGTTTAGACTCTGTTGCCAAAGGGGGTAAGTTTCCTCAACGCAAGAAGCAGCACCGCCCCTTTCGGGGTTCGGGCTCATTCAACCCCGCTTTTCGTGGCTCTCGGTCAGGCAGGGGAACGTATTTCACTACATTCCGAGGAGATTCCTGGGGTAGGGGCAGAGGACATGCCCGACCCGGGACTTCCTGCGGTACTAAACCCAAATCCGTTGCCAAGCCCACTCAGCAATGAAGGGGCGCCCTCACCCTTGCGGGTGGGGGGACGGCTGCGGCTCTTTGCCCAGGTCTGGACCCTAGAGGTCACAGACGTCTGGATCCAGGAGGTAATTTCCTCCGGGTACAAGCTGGAGTTTGCATGCCGGCCTCCTCCCAGATTCCTCAGGTCCCGGGTTTCGTCGGACCCACGGGTGGCACAGGGCCTTTTTCTGGCGGTGAAAAACCTTTGGAATATGGGGGTAATTTGTCCGGTTCCCCCCACGGAGAGAGGTCTGGCTTACTATTCCAACCTCTTTACGGTGCCCAAAAAAGATGGCTCCATAAGACCCATTTTGGACTTGAAAACTCTCAACTGGTTCATCCGAACCAAAAAATTTCGTATGGAGACTCACTGCGTCCAGGGGGACTTTATGACCTCAATAGATATCAAGGACGCTTACCTTCATGTGCCGGTCTTCCCGGGACACCAAAGGTTCCTCAGGTTCGTGGTAGACAACCAGCATTACCAGTTTGTGGCTCTTCCCTTCGGGCTGACTTCAGCGCCCAAGGTGTTCACCTAGGTATTGGCGGGCGTGATGGCCCTTCTCAGAGTCCAGGGCATTCGTGTCTTGCCTTACCTGGACGACCTTCTCATTACGTCATCCTCTCTCCCCCAGGCGGAGCTGGACACTAGGACGGTGGTGTAGACTCTGGAGAGGTTCGGGTGGGTAATCAATTACCCCAAGTCCTCTCTATCCCCGTCAAGAGTGGCTTTGTTCCTGGGCGTGACTCTGGATACCATTCAGACCAGGGTGTTCCTGCCCCAGCCGAAGGTGGATGTTCTTCAGGCACTAATTCGTCTTCTTCTGTCCAGCCCTCGTCCGTCCATCAGGCAATGCATGAGGCTGGTAGGTTTGATGGTGGCTTGCTTCGAGGCAGTGCCATTTGCTCAGTTTCACATGAGACCCCTTCAGCTCCATCTTCTATCGGTTTGGGACAAATGTCCTCTGTCTCTGGATCAGACTTGTGTTCTGTCCCCTCTTGTCCGGCGGTCCTTCCTCTTGCGCCCTGTTGGGAGACAGTCACCACGGATGCCAGTCTGTCAGGCTGGGGAGGCTTCTAGAGGGAACATCAGTTCCAGGGGCTGTGGGGTCCTCAGGAGGCCCATATCCCCATCAACATTCTGGAGCTGAGGGCGGTTCGGTTGGTGCTGTCGCACCTGACACATCACCTTCAGGGCTTACCAGTTTAGGTTCGCTCCGACAATCGGACAGCTGTCGCTTACATCAATCACCAAGGAGGGACTCGCAGCAGGAGTGCCCTCCGGGAAGTGTCTCTGATTCTTGCTTGGGCCGAGAGCAATGTTCCGTGCATCTCGGCAGTCTACATTCCAGGGGTGGAGAACCTGGAAGCGTACTCCCTGAGCAGGGGGACCTCTCGCCGGGGGAAGGGTCCCTCAGCAACAAGGTATTTCTATCCCTCTGTCACAGGTGGGGGAGGCTGGAGGTGGATCTGTTTGCCTCTCGTCACAATCACAAGCTTCCAGCATTTGTGTCTCTGTCCCAGGACCCTCTGGCTCTGGCAGTGGATGCCATGTCTCTGTCCTGGCGGGACCTCGTCTCCTGTATTTGTTTCCTCCCTTCCCCATGGTGGGCAGGGTGGTACGCAAGCTGGCCCAAGAGGGTGTGCCAGCTATCTTGGTGGCCCCAAGGTGGCCAAGACAGGTGTGGTTCGCAGACGTCCCGCGGATGGCAGTCGACGTCCTTCATCTTAAAGGAAAAGGGTTTGTCTGAAGCCGTTGTCCAGACCCTTGTCAGGGCTCTAATATCTACTACAGGACCTGGCGGACCTACATTGATTGGTGTGAGGCTAGGGCCTTTCCTTGTTGGGTGTTTTCCATTCCACGGATTTTGGAGTTTCTTCAGCATGGTCTGGACATGGGTTTTCAACTTAGCACCCTTAAGGGGCATGTGTCCGCTCTGGCAGTTTTCTTTCAGAGATCTTTCGCTCTTCATCCTTTGGTTAAGACCTTTTTTCAGGGGGTCACTCATGTGCGCCCTCCTCGCAAACCCATTTTACCTGTTTGGGATTTAAATTTGGTGTTGTCTGTTCTTCAGGGTCCTCCTTTTGAACCAGTGCAGGATGCTGCACTATCCATTTTCACCCTGTTCGACGTGTTTCTGAGTTGGCGGCTCTATCCATTCAGGCCCCCTACTTTGAGAGACATCAGGACAAGGTGGTTTTCTGCTTTAAACCAGACTTTCTGCATAAGGTTGTCTCTGCTTTTCACCTCAATCAGGACATTGTGCTTCCTTCATTGTGTCCTAAACCTAGCAATGACAAGGAGAGGGCTTTGCACTCTCTGGATGTCGTTAGATGTGTAAAGTACTATCTGGTGGCTACTTCACCATTCCGGAAGACGGACGCCTTTTTTGTGGTGCCCTCTAATGTCGTTCTCATTAGTAAATGGATTTGTCAGGCCGTTATTAGGGCCTATGCTGCCAAGGGGAGGGATCCCCCTTTCCAGATCACTGCTCATTCTACTCGTGCTGTTGGGGCTTCCTGGGCTTTTCAGCACCAGGCCTCTATTGAACAAGTTTGTAAGGCTGCTACTTGTTCTTCTGTTCATACTTTTTCCAAGTTTTATAAGGTTGATGTGCGGGCCTCAGCGGATGCTGTTTTTGGCCGCAAAGTTCTGCAAGCTGCAGTGGTTTAATTTGTGCACTATTGCCTGTTGGGATCCCCACCCTTTTTGGACACTGCTATTGGATGTCCCACGTGTAATTACTACTTCCGAAGCAGGGTGTGAGACATACTTGGAATAATACCATTTTGTGATTACTCACCTGTAAAATGGGTATTATAAGTATGTCTCACATCCTGCTTCGTATCACCCTGAGTTGTATCTTAGATCCTCTATATGGTGAAACTTTTTTCTCATAGATTTTATTGGCTCTTCCTGGTCCCCTTACTGCTTTCTTATATTGGGGAATGTGTGGGAGGTCCCAGGTATTTATGGACCGGGAGGGGCTTCTTTTTCTAGTCGTCTCTGCAGATGTTCGCCCTCTACTGGACCATAACCCACGTGTAATTACTACTTCTGAAGCAGGGTGTGAGACATAATTATAATACCCATTTTACAGGTGAGTAATCACAAAATGGTATTATCCTGATGCCGCTCGAAGTAAGGAGGCTTCATACAAAGCGCCGCCAATTCTGAAACACGATGCACCGAAGTGATAGCTACCAAAAAGACCACCTTTAGAGTCAGAATGGATAAAGCAGCATCGCACAAAGGCTCAAAAGGAGGACCCTGGAGAGCGGAAAGCACCAAATTCAAATCCCACACTGGTAACATAGGCTTACTCGGTGGACGTACATGAGTAACTCCTTGGAAAAAGGTCTTGATAAGTCTATGATTGGCGAAGTATCTTTGGAAGAAAATAGCCAGGGCCAAAACCTGCCCCTTGAGGGTACTCAGCTGGAGACCCTGCTGGAGCTGTTGTAGGAACTCCAAAATCCTAGAAAAAAAGTGCAACAGGAAAAACTCCTAGACTCACACCAGGCAATGTAAGCGTACCAGACTCTGTAGTAAATCATGGAGGATTTCTTTCGAGCCTGAATCATGGTACGCACGACCGAGGCAGACAGCCCTTTCTCCATCAAGATGGAGGTTTCAGCAGCCGAGCCGTCAAAGCCAGCGTTTGTAAATTGGGGTGGCGTAACAGTCTCTGAGTGAGGAGCCCTGGATCGTCGGGCATGACGTAGCGATCCACTGACATCTGAACTATGTCCGCGAACCAACACCGCCTCGGCCAACGAAGGGCCACCAGGATAGTTGGCACCCCTTCCTGGGCTATCTTGTGCAGAACACGACCCTGGAGAGGAAATGGAGGAAAGGCGTAGAGGAGACGGAACTCCGTCCAAGGAATTGCCAGTGCGTCCATGGCGAAGGCCAGAGGATCTCTTGACAGAGATATGAACCTTGGAAGTTTGTAACTGTGTCGGGACGCAAACAGGTCCACGTCCGGCTGACCCCAGCGGCAACACAGAGCGTGAAAGGTCTTGTTGCTAAGAGACCATTCCCCTAGATGAGAAATCCCCCTGCTCAGGGAGTCTGTCTACTGGTTCTCCACCCCGGGGATGTAAACCGCCGAGATGCAGGGAACATTCTCCTCCACCCAAGACAGGATCTGGGTCACCACCTTGATGGCTCGCTTGTTCCGAGTCCCGCCCTGATGATTGATGTAGGCGACCGCTGCCTGATTGTCCGAGCGGACCTGAACCGCACGACCCCGAAGATGATGGGTCAAATGAAACAGGACCAACCGTATCGCTCTCAGTTCCAGGAGATTGATAGGTACGAGAGCCTCCTGCGGGCCCCACTGGCCCTGGAACTTCAGCAACTGCCAAAAGCCTCCCCAGCCGGTCAGACTGGCGTCCGTGGTGACAATCTCCCAACGAGGGGTCAGGAAGGACCTGCCCACTAGAAGATTCCTGGAGTCCAACCACCACGAGAGGGATTGCTTGGCCAGAGGAGACAGAGAGAATTCCTGCTCCAGAGACTCCTGTGTCCGATCCCAAACGGTCAAGCGATTCAACTGAAGAGGTCTCATGTGGAACTGGGCAAAGGGCACAGCCTCGAAAGAAGACACCATGAGACCCACCAGCTTCATCCCCAGACGGGATGGATGGACGTGGACACGACAGTAAGGCCCGCGTCTGTGCCTGAAGACCCTCCACCTTCAGCTGGGGGAGGAAAACCTTGACCTGAGAGGTGTCCAGCGTCATGCCCAGGAAGGACCTCACCAGAGAAGGAGTGATCGAGGATTTGGGGTAGTTTATTACCCAGCCGAAATCCTTGAGAGTGGACAACACCGTCTGGGTGTCGCTCTCGGCCTGCTGAAGAGATTGAGCAGCAATCAGCAAGACGTCCAAATAGGGAAGAATACGAATGCCCTGGCACCTCAGCAGGGCCATAACACCCGCCACCTGACGAAATCCCAAACGGCAGCACCACAAATTGGTAGTGCTGATCCTCCAGCGCGGACCTCAGGAACTTCTGATGTCCCTGGAATATAGGGATGTGCAGGTAAGCATCCCTGATGTCCACCATGGTCAGGAAGTCGCCTGGCCGAAGCAAGCTCACCGCTGACCGTAAGGTCTCCATGCGGAAATGTTTGAATCTGACATATCTGTTGAGACCCTTCAGGTCCAAGATAGGTCTGAGTACCGCCCTTTTGGGTACCGTGAACAGATTGGAATAGAACCCTCAACCCCGTTTCTGGTGGGGCACAGGACAAATCACCCCGGACAACAGAAGTCGTTGGACAGCCATTCTTAGGCCCTGCGCCGTCAATGGGTTCTGGGAAATCCGCGACCGAAGAAATCTTGGGGGCGGCCAAGCTGCCAGCTCTATTTTGTAGCCGGAGGACACCACCTCCTGAATCCACCGATCCGAGACGTGCTGTTTCCAGACGTGAGCAGAAGCCGTCCCCCCACCCGGATGGGTGAGGGCGCCTCCTCATGCCTGAGGGGCCTTGACGGGGGGCTTAGCCTTGGACCTCCAGGAGGGATTGGGACGACCGCGGGATCTACCTCGTCCCCAGGAGTCTTGGCGGCCACCAGAAAAGGAAGAACCTCTCCCCCCTCAAAAGGGGCGAAAGGAAGATGAACCCCGAAGGGGCCGCACAGGCCTCCGACGCTGAGGAAGCGTCCCATCTTTCGCTAGGAGATCAAGATGCTCACCGAACAGTCGAAGTCCCAGGAAGGGAATACCAGTGAGAGCTTTCTTGGCAGCGGCGTCAGCCGCCCACTGTCGCAGCCAGATAGAACGACGAAGAGCAACCAGCAGGGCCGAAGCCCTGCCGCTAAGCCGGACGGTATCATCAATGGCCGAGATTACAAAGGCAATGAAGTCCGCGCAAGCCAAAAGTTCCTTATACTCCTCCGCTCGCTTGCGAGATCTGGCGATATCCACAAGGCGTCTCACCTTCTTTTTGATGGCTATGGAGACAATGGCCGTGGCACAGACAGGACGAAGACCAGCACCCACAAAAGTGAAAGTGTGACATGCCAGCTGATCCATGCGCCTGTCAGCATGATCGCGCAAGGAAGTAGTATCAGGAGATGGCATGACCGTAGTATTGGAGAGCCCCAAAACAGGAGCATCCACCTCCGGAGGACGGGACCAGAGACGAATCAACTCCTCCGAAAAGGGATACTGTCTGTCCAGGCCCTTAGGCACCAACGATAATTTGGCTGTGGTGGCGAGGGTGAGACTTGGGCTGGCTGGGGGCTTGGTTGCTGCCTTTCTACTGTGACATAGTAAGTGTTTCATATATGTTGTGGTTTGCTTGCCTTTTTTCTTTCCTCCTTCGGTTGGTCCTTCTGTTTAACTAGATTATCACTTAGGTAGATAGCTTTATAACTTTGGCACGTAGGCACATTGCACTTTATTCCAAACCTTTTGGTGATGATGAATTCTGGCTGTATTGTTTAGCAAATCAGTTTTGTTGGGGAGTTGTTTTCACATGGGTTTCTAATTTTGACATTAATTATTTAGATATTAGTGGTATGTAGGGTTACGTATAAAATTAGAACACTAAACACTAGTTTTTCATATAGAGATTATATTATTGACTTTAGAGATTAATATATGTTAGCTTTAGCGGCACCTTATACTTCCATCCATTATCAAATTTGTCCCCTGGCCCAGCCCCTGGTGGTATAGCCTCGCCCTCCCTATATTCATTTATTCTTGTTATATGTTTTTTAATTGATTTTAATTGGCCTGTTATTTTGTGTGTGAATATGTAATAAATACATTTTTGTATTTTTTCATAAACCTATTGTAGTGGTGCCACTGAGTACAAGAGGTTGGGAATTTTGGGGTGTGTGGGACCCCTATTTTGTTTACACCAACGATAATTTATTAGGCCTCTCCCACTCCTTAAAAACCATCTTGGAGAAGTGGCCTTGCTCAGGAAAAACAAGACGTTGTCTCTCGGGCCGCCTTCAGGGGAACAATGTGCAAGGTTTCAAACACCGCAGACAACAGTTTCTCCGTGTCATCGGGTAGCCACATGTCCCCATCCGAGGAAGACCCAGGGTCACTGTCAAAGCCACCCGGACGGTCCCCTGAGGAGTCAGAATCATGAAATAACTCACCCTCCTCCATGGAGTTTCGGCCACCAAGGGCCTCATAATCATCATCATCATCATCAGCAAAAAGCGAATAATCCAGTTCCAGATGCCGCTTCTTACACGTGGCCTTGCCAGCCGCCGAACGTGATGATTGTCTCTCTAGACTGGACAAGCGTAGCGCCAAGTCCATTTGAGACCCCCTGCTGGCTTCCCCCTCACTGGGGGCTAAATGCAGACGCGGGGGTGTCGGCGAGGCAGTAGGCAAAACGGGGCTGGGGAGAGTAGCGCTCGCCCCATCCTGTTCCGAAATGACGCTTTGGGGGCAGGGTACACAAACGGCGCTGCGACCGTTCAGAGGACATGTACCACACATTAGACATAGCTTAGTCCGCCCCGAGGGGCCCCAAGCTCGCTATCCCCAGAAGCCTCCATTATGGTGATTAGCAGCAAAAATAAACGGGTTACAAGGCACTGACGGCCCAAACCCGGACGATCCCCAACAATCCCTCTAATAAAACCCCCTTGCCAATTGTAGAGAGCGGGGGTGGGTGAGACCGGGAGGAACCACAACAATGAGAACGCGTGTAGACCCCCCGGCAGCGCAGTGCAGGGACACAGAATACGCTCAGGACCACAGCAGCAGAGCAGGATCAGCGTCTCACCCATGCGCCGGCAGACTGCAGCAAAATGGCGCCAAAGCTGGCCCGAGCAAGCACCTTGAGGGGCGGGTCATTGCGCGCATCCACCCCCCCCCCCCCCAAGCGCGCAAAACTCCAGGCGCCAGAAGCAGAAAGAAATGGTGCCCAGAGAAGGAGACCCTCAGAGAGGGCCCCTCCCCGCTGCAGAGCGCGCCCACACAGAACGGCCGGGCCGAGCGCCTGTAAGGCCGACGTAGTCCGCAGCAGGCCGCCCCCCCTCACAGCCGACAGGAGGAGAGGCGAAGAGGAGCAGGAGCGAGGGAGGTGAGTAGAACAGCCAAAAAAGTTCACAGTCAAAAACACAGACAGAACAATAAAGCATGTGGGATACATGGCATATAAAGGGTCCCTAGGTGCCCCCCCCCCCAATAGGCTCACCATTGCCTATGGCCGACTACCCTTTGGGACAGGGTCTGCGGCCCAGAGCCTAGCTCTGTGAACGCCCGACCCTCAGCGTTCCCCTATCGCCACCTGAACAGTAGCCAAGGCTGGGAGGAAGGATGGGTCCCCGGAAAAGGTGGGAATAGGCCTGCAGTGGCCGACAGGCTTGGGATGCCTGCGATATCCATAGCGAGATAGCATCCATCTTCGCAGTCAGACTGCAAGAACAACTCTGGGGATTCTTAGGGAGACAGATGCCTTTATATGGGCCGGGAGGAGCCACGATTTTCATCTTGCAGTCACACTGCACCACCTTGTGGCGGATAGCCCACTTGTCAAGAATGGAGCGACCCGAACAGGACACCAGGAAAATAATTCTTTTCAATTTGGTGAGGAAGGTTACAGTTAAAAACCTTTAACTGCCGGTTTGTTTTTTTTACAGGAAACATGTTCTCATGTAGTAGAAAGTGAATGCTCTGTGGAACAACTGCTGCAACAAGTCAATGAACTTAAAAGACAGATTGCTGAGAAAAAAAGGCTTTCTCCAAAGGGTAACACAAGTATTTATTCTGTACCAATGAAGTCTAAATTCTTAAAGAGGGCCTCCAATCAAAATAGACTAGAGGTCCCCTTGCACTAAAAGCACAGCTGTGTCGCAGCCCTGATCTTTACATTTTTGGGTAAAGTTCCATGACAGCCACTTTTATAGGTTCCAGATTAACAAAGAAACCCGTGGCACAACTAGGAAACAGAAGCAAAATTAAATTGGCCGATGTGCAACCCATAGGGCAGTATGCAGACAAAATCTAAATAATTAGTAATGCCCCCAAAAAGTAAGGTATTACAAAACAAACACAATTAAAACAATATTGGGTATTTTGGATGTATGGCCTCTATTTATTTATTTTATAGTGCCCAGACACCTATCTATTTCCAATAATCCCTAAGCAAATATGGCTGCAATCACTAAATAAATACCTATATAATGGATAAATGAATATAGTTCATACAATATAAAGTCTTTAGTGCAGATACAATGCTATACCAACTTCAGGCAGCAAAGCTTGTGCCAAGAGCGGCTGTTAGACCACCCAGAGAGATACCATACCTACCTCCTTGGGAATCTGGTAGCCAGTGATGGCTTCCATTGCTGCTTTAAATATGGAACAATTCTCCCAACTGTATTAATAGGAGTAAGTTTCCGATAACGCTTTGTACCAGTCTCTTGACTTATGGGCATACAATTCAGGATGCTGAATAATTCACTGTTATAGTTTCTCCAGGCAAGCAGTGATCATTTGTTTTTGTTGGAGAAGCATCAGTAAACAGCTCTGTAAACAAAGGTCCATTACACCATTTGTGATTTTGGTTCCAATTCATGGGTACGGTATAAACTGTAGATCCCAATTGCAGACCTCTTTAATACATTTTGTATTTGCCTCCTAGAGAGGTTAACCT
This sequence comes from Gastrophryne carolinensis, assembly GCA_027917425.1. Lineage (NCBI taxonomy): Eukaryota > Metazoa > Chordata > Amphibia > Anura > Microhylidae > Gastrophryne > Gastrophryne carolinensis. The sequence continues at coordinate 240,507,348 of CM051234.1, forward strand.
CATCTTGCTACTGGATATCTGAAGATTTTCTATTTTTATTTGACCACTAAAACTTTTAATTTCAATTTTCAGATGAAGTCAAGCCTTCAGGTCCAGAAGAAAATGTTTTCTTGTGTGATGCTCTGAGACGATTCTTTCCTCATTCTTCTCTGCTGCAGTCTTGTTGCCTTACTTTGAACGGGGTGCTCATGCCACACAGCTGCACTACTAACCATAACCTCAATGACACAGACAAACTGACATTAATGATAGAACAGGAGTTACCTGAAGTTAGTCTTAGAAGTGGTGTAAAGCGAAAACGGTTACCGCGCAAAAAGGCGGTCAGCTTACTGTATTCTAGAACCAGATCTTCTACAAGGAACGTGAATGGCTTTGATGACAAAGCATTGCTGACTAGTGGCACAGAAACAGAGGATGATTCCCAACAGCTGAAAATGGACTGTTTAGGTTCACAATCGCCAACATTTTAGGTTTGTTTCTGCTCATTTTTACAAGGTGTTTTTGCTGTTTTACACTTTCATAAGCAGTGTACATACTGAATGACATTAGTCCTACATTTCTATAGCTATACCTCAGGTTGCTTTATTTTTTTTAAGGGGGTGAAATATTTGTAAAAGCTTCTGTTTTGTATATATTTTGGTGTTATGTGAATAACAATGAAGGCCCTTGTATTTATTAAAAGATCTTTTCTATCAGTTTTAATGATAACTTTTGCCTCAATGCCCTTTCCATTAATCCTAGAATGTGTGTAGAGGTTGGGGACATTAGTCTCTAGGTTTTCACTGATATAACATTGCTTAGCAATACCAGAAGCTCAGGGCAAAATATTTTATTAACAAAACATAAGCAAAACGTTCAAATATTAACAATCTTAGGGTCTTTGAGAAATGCAGGGTCCTTGTAGGTGACTGGCATAAACCCTGTAAGAAAACGGGGACAAGATTTAATAACAGTTTGCATGTTGCACATCATTTCTAAGCATCAAATCTTACCCATAATATGTGCTCTTTTAATTGCCTTTGCGATTTCTTTTTGTTTGGTACCACACAACCCTGCAAAAACCAAAAGTGCACATGATACAACCTATATATACATAACAACCTAACACTTAAAGAGGACCTGTAACAAAGCCCTCAGTGGGCTCATAAGCTAACAAAGATACGATAGTTACTGCTTTAGCAATTGTACTAATTCTACGTGACAGGCTGCCATTTTGATAGACAAATAGTATTAAACTTAATGTCTTTGTGCACATTTTAGGGCAAGTATAGTTAGGTCTACAGTAATCCAAGCAGCCCCCAGACATGGGATGGTGTTTGTTTTACAGGAATAACAAGAAGAGGAGATGCTGACCACTATCAACAATAAGGATCTATGGGTGGAACTATTGCCTGCAGTACAGTGGAGACGGGGAGTTCCAGCGCTCCTGGGCAGTAAAGAAAATAATACAAGTTAGCTTAATCCTGGTAGTTTAAAAACTACTCAAAGCCCATGATTCCATCCACTGCGACGCGTTTTGGGTGTTATCCTGTATCAAGCCCGAAACATGTAGCTGTGGATGGTTCCGCAGAATGCTCCATCTCTGTAATCATGGACTTTGAATCATTTTTAAACTACTAGGATTAAAAGCCAAGTTATATTTATTTCTTTACAGTAATAATGGCCAGGATTATCCAAACCCACCCCCATCTTTTGTGGGTATGTCACAAGGATGACATTCTTACTTGCTCTTGGTTCCACTGGTGACATTTGGCCGCTGTTCAATCAACCTGCGGTACACGTGCCTACCAACAAGATCTCATGTTCAGGAGTAAACCTCCACTGACAGGTCTGATATATAAAAACATTCATTCTTCAAAAATGCTTTGATGCCTGTGGCCTACTAATTTTGGTAATATTTTTAATTGTTCCCCCTAATTGGGGGTACTTGGTTGTAACTTCCTCTCTCTGGGGAATACTTGGTGTAAAAAGGTTGACAACCACTGATCTAGACTATCGGTGGCCGAAAGCTGTGCTAATGCTCACCCAGCAGCCAATCACAGGGCTGCATTTTGCTTGGGAACAAGGAGCAGGTAACAATATTTCGGCATGGCAGCATTTGGTCTGAAATGGGTAATGGTCCTATTTACCTGACTTTTTAAATAGAAAGTCACTCACCTGCTGCTCTGGTATGAGAAGACGGGTGGGCATGGCCTGTACACGGAGTGTTCCCATTGAGATCTATAGGCACCTCCATACACAGGAACTTCTGTTACATTCATTATTCTCAATTGGAGCGCTTCAGACTCAGGTCATACCCACCCGCCAGCTTGGCTCCTCATACCATTACTTTGGGGGCAGGTAAGCATTTCTGATTGTGTTCTTTGGCAAATCTCTAAATGATCGAGCCCCCCCTTCCCTATCTAAAATATGACATATGTCAAGCTGCTTTAATACTGGAGGAGAATGGATGATCACTGTTGGAAAACTGAAAATGAAAGTGGCAGCCATGCTCCCTCTTTTGGCTTTGAGCTTCTTTCATTGCGCCTTAGAACTACAGAAAAAGGACTAAACTTGCATCTGGAAGTTACCTGTTATATGTCTTCCATAAATACGACCAGTGTGCGGTGACACAAACTGAGACAGCAACTATCAAAGACAATGTACAAAAGATGGGCGTAAATCAACTCTGTATGCATGAAATTAGAGGTTTCTTCATGATCAAAAGCATTAAAGTGGAACTTCAGTCATAAGTTAACCCCCTCCCTGCTACCCGGGGGGAGGGGGTGTCCACAAAGAAAGAAAAAACCTTACCTGATCCTCGGGCCAGTGGCACTCTCCCGGTCTCTGAGATTGACACAAAGACGCTCCCGACGCCCATTCCCTTGGGGGAAGATGGCAGCCACCAGGATCCGGAGCGCCGCGTGCCCCTACTGCGCCGTACTGCCTCAGCGTGAGGGTAGGGTGGCAGGGAGGGGTCCCCGTGTAACTGAAGTTCAGGTTTAATTAATCTCCCAGCAACACATTTCATCCCCTGTAAATACCAACCTGAACATTTTTATAGTCTACTTGGACCCCGCACAAGATACACCTTTTGGGAGGTTCTTTAAAAGGATTCTCCATTGGCTGTGAACAAACAAGAAGAGGATGAGTACCCCATCGTTTACAATCATTTCTACTAAAAAAAGAAAGTGCTGCTGTGCATACTGGTAACTAAACCCAATAAAACATCAAATGAGCCCCGAAACATCACCCCATGTCTCTAGAACCTGATCCCACCTTTGTGACTTTCAGCACTAATTGAGCCAAGGCTGATTTTCTAGCATAATCTCCCTGGAATCTGTGCAATGGTAGCATATGTTTTATCACATTAAGGCCTTGTGACTAAAGTCCCCATAAAATATCTCATGAAAACGTGATTTGATTTGCCATTATGTGTGTATGTTCTCAGGCATGTGTATTCACTTACTGTTGATAGATCAACTCTTGTTCCAAGTATCTACTACTCTTTCTGTAACATAATATTTTATATCATTGCTCCTGATCTTTCTTCGGACTAGATTGTGTCCCCTTGTTCTACCATTAAAGCTGAACAAAACCCAGTGGGGCTGGCCCTGGAAAAACTCTCCTCCTTCCTGGCTCCCTCACCAAGGTAAAATTTGGTGACCACATCCCCAGCATCTTTGGGCTGTGTGCGTGCTTCCACCTCCAGCCATTTAGATAGGCTGGGGGAATGGCGCAGCCCGCTGACAATTGCCATAAACAGAGCCATTTGCCGAGCATCAGATATGCACAGCAAACGGCTCTGATTGGATAAGAGCCTGCACATGCTCCGTAAGACCAAGGCAAGGCGAGTTATTCACTGCAGTGCAACCCAAATCAGGATGCCCCTGAGGCAGGGAACAAAACTGGGGATAGTCAAAATCCTGGGGTTTGTTCCGCTTAAAGTTTCTTCTTAAAAACACTTCTTTCCTGAAACGTAATCAATCCCTTCACATAAATTAAATTAATTTAATGGCCTCAATCATGTCACTTGGTTCCCTTATTACAGCCACACTGTACAAATTAAGTCCTTCCTTATCAGTTCTACTTCTAAGCCCCTCTTCTATCTTTGTTCCCCGTTTTATTTGAATATTTATAATATTTTTTTTTTTTAGGTACATTACTGTGCCATCACATCTCCTAAAACAGGGATCTCTAACTAGTAGCTCGGAAACCATAAGTGTCCCTTGGTCTGTGGCTTGCCGGCCACCAGAACACTTCTGTTTCTTCTATTTTACCTCCTGTTGTGGGTTCAGGAATCTGTACTGTATGGGGTCAGTGTGCACTGGGGGGGGGGGAAGAATCCTCACTCACTGAAATGTCAAGTGATGCATTTAAGTGTTTTCTCTCAAAGTCAGTATATAGTGTAAGAAAAATCAGGAACGTTGGCAATCAACCCCAAGAGCCAGTGTCTTAAAGTGTACTTATACCCTTCTATCTCAAGCCCAGTGCCCAAAACAGCCTGATGTTGAATGGCATCCATATGCTAATTCATTCAGTTTCAATGTAAATTGCCACATAATGGCAGTTTAGATTGTATTCCTTTAGATTTATTGCAGTTATCATAACCGATAACCCGTGTGCAACTGAATGTATCATTGCTGGAAAACACCAGGGAGCAATATGGCTGACCATTCAAACAGCAGACCGCTTCCGATTTGCATTTTTATGAATATGGGGCAAAGCCTTTAGTAAAAAAAAAAAAAAAGAATGAAAAATGTTCAGGGGGGCAATTGTAGATCCCCCCCCCCCCCCCCTGCGCGTTCATGGCGAGGAACGGGAGAAAATCCTACCTTTCTCCTCAACCATTAGCCACCAATGTGACGCTCACAACAACACCCATTTTTTAAAAAATGGGCGTTTTTCCGGTTTAAAAGGTGTAACAGCAGGAACTGGTGGTTATTCCATCAGTAGAAGGTTACTGGAGAATATCTGGGAGGTGCACGAGTTATAGATGCGGCCACTTGCAAACCTAACCCTATCATCTATGCCAAGAATGTGTTTCATTACCGGGCTAAGGTTGGAGGACTCCAAATCAGTGAACAGATTGGGACCAGGCAAGTGGGGGTCTTCTTGATAACATGCAGTGTGGTAGTATTCAACCTGTAAAAACCCAGAACCCCTGAATTTGTTGGCAATCATAACTTTTCTAGCTATTCAAGGTTTTTTTTGCCCCAAATAAGGCTGAACGTCCTCCATTGCAGCATCCTTTAAATGTAAGAGGAGACATTAACCGGAATGGCCCTAAACGAATAAATATATATATATTATATATAAATAAAAGGCGTTGTGCTAATTGTCATTTTTATTGAAGTGAAGTGATTCTGCCCAACCATGACATGTCATATTTCCTCAAAAAAATGCTTTAGAAGATGCAGCAGAAAAAGCAACTGACCCACCCTTACTTGTGAGTTTTAAAGCTGACCCACACCCATTTCCTACCTAATGTGTGTGGGTCTGCATTGTGACAGGCTCGGGGGGGGGGGGGGATTGCTGCAGCCCCCTAAGCTCTCCTAATTCTTACCTGAACTGTGACCCCACAAATAGCCGTCGGTGGTCACAAGGGCCGGCAAGTAAGAACTGCAGACACTGCAGGGGGCGATGCACAGGAGGGCTCCAGCAATCTTGATGCCACCCCCAAGCCTGTCACAATGCAAACCCACACCCCTTATATGTGTTGGTCTGCTTTAAGATCTGTAGACAGAGCGCTGCATGGAGTGAGAGGACAAAAAATTAATTCAGCCATGGGATAGGATTCAAGTTCTAGAGTAGACTAGGAGTCAGCTGCCTGGGGGTATAATAAGTAGTTACCTTATGTTTGCACTAAGCTGTTCTGAATAGGATCGGATATATAACTTGTGTGCCTGTCCTGAGGAACTACAAGCTACAAGACAGTGGCTTTGCAATAAAAATCTGTTCTCTGCTAAGTAAATTGTCCTAGTCAGGAAAAAAAAATGGCAGAACTGCTTTTTGCATAGGACTACAGGACACAGCTGGAGGATGGAGAGGGCGCTATAGGTAGGTGACCTGCTATTTCTGAAAGGTTTGACAATAAGAGGGAGGTAGCAGTCCTCCTAAAGGCTAATATAGGACTGGGGTAATGTGTAAAAGGTGTGCAAGAAGCCACAGACCAAGGGTTTTGTCACCCTGAAGATACTTTTGTGTAGTATTAGTCCTCTTGTAACCTACACTAAAAAATAAAAGATTTCCTTTCCTTTTTTCCCCTCATTGTTAGATGGCAGGAAGCAATTGATGGGAAACCACAATTACTGATACCAATTGTAAGAGAAGAAAAGGCACAAGTCCTTACCTTGTCCTCTGTAGCATTACACAAACTTTGGTTGCTGGTTGAAGTTACTGCCAAACAAACAAGTGGCCACATGTTAATTGTTTGGAACATATACAAGGGAGCAATTCAGATAAATGGTGTTGGAGTAGCATTATTCTACAACCCCCCCTCCCATTCCTCCAATGCTGATTTGGGAATCCTGTCTACCTTTATTTCCCTAGAAATGTAAGAAAACCTTATTTCCCATCTGCTGCCTCATGCAGTGCTGCAGGCTGAGGCAATACAGTTCTCATTGGGAATAACAAGCACTTCTGTAAGCTGAAGTTGTATTTCAATGTTTAATCTCAATGGGATCACTCTGTGGACAGGCCATGGCCACCCCACCATCCCCTTAGAAGAGGATCTAAGCCCAAGATTGTGGGGTCCATTCAGAGCTTGGTGGGAATTCTCACTTCTTTTTTACGAGAGATAGGCCTCTCATAGGCCTTGATTCACTGAGAGTTGAAAACAAAATTCAAGGTGGTAAAAAATTCAATTGATGAGAAAAAAGCCTGAAAATTTCACTGTTAGTGAATCACCAGATAGGAAGACAATGAAAGTCAATGGCACTTTTTTTACTCCTAGGAAAAGTATTAAACTTTTTCCCCCATTTTACCTGTAGTTAAAGTGGACCAACACCCAGGGGGGATCGGCCCGGAAATCTATAAGATTCCCGGACCGATCAGATCCCTCCCCGCGGGACATCCCGATTTCCCCCCCAGGAGGCCCACAAACCTTACCTCAGCCCCGTTCCATCGGCGCATGCGCGAGCCGCGGCCGCGTCTCGTGCTTCCCTCTAGCAGGGCGCGCACCCGCGCCGGCCGTTTGTGAATGGCCGGTGCAGGCACGCTCCTTGTTAGAGGGAAGCGTGAGACGCGGCCTCCAGCGCTCAGAGCCAGCTGAGCTGGTATGCGCGTCCAGGCGGCCTTGGACGCGCATACCACAGCGGCTCTGAGCACTGTGATTGGCTGGCGCGGTCACGTGGGAGCGGGGAGAGGTGAGTTTTTTGGGGCTTTCTGGGGGGTTTCAGACAGCGGGGCACCCCCAATCGGGGTGCCCCACCGAAGTGGACCAAAACCCAGGATAGTCAAAATCCTGGGTGTTGGTCCACTTTAAAAGTGTCATTGACTTGCATTGTCTTGCTATCCGGTGATTCACTAACAGTGACATTCTCAGGCTTTTTTCTCATCAATTGAAAATTTTGACTACCATGAGAATATGTTTCAACTCTTAGTGAATCAAGGCAAGAAAAAATGGAGCATGCACCGCATTGTGGTATCGCCAGCAGGTGTACCAGGGCGATCCCTGGGGATACACAGGGGAGAGACCACCAGCACTAGCGTCTTATAGACTTATGGAGGTGGTTGCTTTTCTTTAAAGTGGACCAAAATCCTGGATTTTAAAGTGGACCAACAGTCAAAAAGCACTTAAACCAGACCAACATCATCCCTTCCCAGGGTAATTTAGATTGCTGCACATAAAAAAAAAAAGTTACCTTTTTCTAACTCCTGCTGTGGTAACTTTTAGAAACAAAATGGTGGCTCATGCATTTGCAGGCCACCTGCAAACAGGAAGTGCTGCTGGGCTTCCTTTTACTGTGTATTGTCAGTTGAATCCAGGCAGCAGCATGGCTGAGATGCTGGGGGAGGAAGCTCCAAAATGGCCGCTACTTTTCTTTTCCAACTGTGCAAGGCTGTTGGTCTGGTTTAACTATCCTGGATTTGGTTTGTCCCACCGGGGCCAGGAAGCCAAGGCTGTGCCGTGGGATTGTTGGAAAAGTAAGAAAAGGGTCACTGGCAGGGTTTCACGCAGCGGGGCCCGAAATCAGGATGATGTAGGATGCCCCGCTGCGTGAAACCCTGCCAGTGACCCTTTTCTTACCTTTCCAACGAGCCCACGGCACAGACTTGGCTCTCCTTTAATCATCTTCTCTGGCTGCACCTATTAATGTGCGGCTGGAGAAGCTGAATGGAATCCTAGCCACGCTCATGATCAGCGTGTGGCACCCCCTACATCTCTAGGCTGTGTGCGGCCAGTTATGGCGGGCGCAGTCCCACACAGCCCAAGAGAGATGCGAGTGATGAAGCTGTCGGGTGCGCATGCGTTGTGGACTCATTGGCAGAGTAAGCATATCTGATCACTGGGAGGAGGGGTTCACACAGCAGAGCACTCTAAATCAGGATGCCCCAAGGGTGGAATGCAAACCGGACCTAGCACCAGTTCTGGTCCACCTGACACGACTCTAAAACAGACACCTATAAGGTAGCAAGCTGCTCACCTGATGCCGGTCCCATGTGCCTTTACTCTATTCCTTTCCTGCAGAACAGCGTAAAAGCCATATCAGGGCTCCAAAGTTTTCCCGCCTTTCAATTTCATTCCTCCACAACCACACAAAAAACAGCCTGTCCTTTGGTGCCCTGTGTGAGCGAGCATGGGAAGTCACAGTGGTCCCACAGCTAAACATGCTCAGGACTAATAATAGGATAATGACACAACTTGCCCTTCCCAGCTCAGCCACAATCCAGAAATTGAAGAAAAGAAAATGGCTTTGGCAGGTGGGAGAAAGTTCATGTCTGTCTGGACAGGGACTTTAAACTGGAACACCACCCAGTGGGTGGTGTTTCTAGCGCAGGGAACCACCCCGACTGCTGGTGCACCCCTGGCCATTAACCTGAGAAATATTACCTTTCTCCTTGTTCCCCGGGTGAAATCAAGCGCTACGATCGGTCGCTGTGGTCCACAGGCTGCTTCCAGGTATCCAGCAACTGGCAGCCAATCACAGAGCTTGATTTTGGGTGAGGAGAAAGGTAAGATTTTTGCGTTTTAACAATGGGGATCCCCCCGTGCTAAAAACAACACCCATTTTGTGAAAAATGTATGTTCTGGTTTAAAGTGGACCAACACCCAGGATTTTCACTATCCTGGGTTTTGGTCCACTTCCGCGGGGCACCCAGATCAGGGGCGTCTCGCGCTTCCTACTAACAGGGAGCGCGCCCGTGCCGGCCATTCACAAGCGGCCGGTGCGGGTGCACGCCCTGCTAGAAGGAAGCGCAAGATGCGGCCGCGACCCGCGCATGCGCCGTTGGAACGGGGATAAGGTAAGGTTTCTGGGCGTCCTGGGGGGTTTCACCCTGTGGGACATCCGAAATCGGGGAGGGATCTGATCGGCCCGAGAATCTTATAGATCCTATAGAATCTTATAGATTCCCAGGCCGATCCCCCCTGGGTGTTGGTCCACTTTAAGGCCACATGCATAGGTGCCGACAGTACATGAGGGTTTTGAAGGTTTTGACAGTGGGACTACAAGGGATCCAGTTAGTGGTCAAAAAGGTGAGTGTAGTTTCCCTGGACTGTGGGGTTCCATGCTTGTGCTTTGATGCAGCAAGGGGTGCACCCCCAGTCCTGTAAAGAGGGGACCAGGCTCTCCAGTGGGGTGAAACAAACACTCAGATAGCTGCCACTTAAACTTCAATGACAAAATATGAGCTATGCAAGTATAGATGTAATAGAAATGTGAAAATGCTGACATGCTTCAATCAGTGTTTTCACTTGGGTGCTGCAGTTGCTTATCGGGTCATAAATAGTTTTTTTTAGAGGGATGCCCCGCTGTGTGAAACCCCCCAGGTCGCCCCATACACGTACCTTGCTTCCCGGTCCAACAGTGCATGCACAAGCAGGGCACGTGAATGGCCGGCGTGGGCACGCTCCCTGGGATCACGCACAAAGCCGCTGGCGTAGACAGCGTGACAAACCTGGGTTTTGGTCCACTTTAAATTAGTTCACACCCTCTCATTGATAGATAGGAGATTGGTTGTAACAGTTAAAACAATATAAACAATATTAAACAATAAACATAAACAATATTAAATATGCAAATGAACTATTTATTGATACAGATCTGCATGTTACACCTCAAAGAGGGACAACTGAGAACACGGTGGTCAGGACATGAAAAGAGGGACAGTCCCTCCAAATGAGGGATACTTGGGGGGTATGTCACTTGCTATACAGCAATAGGCAGCATGGTGTCCGTCTCACTATAGGCGCGAATCATGGCCCCTGTGGCGTTTTACCTGTGCTGTAGCGGGGTACCGCTATGGGGTGGCTGCTCCACAAAGCAGCCCTCAGTACCCGGATAGCCGCCATTCTTCAGCAAAGCTCGTCCTATGACCTGCACGGGCACCGGAAGAAGCTGCACACTCTATCCTGTCACCACATGCGACCGGCTCGCAACTCTGCCCGGTCACTACAGTTCCGTGCTGGGTACGGGGAGAAGAACCCGTCATACGTATTTTCTATCTATACGTATTATCCTCTAATCGTGGCATTACTCATTTCCTGGCAAATGCTTGTTTTCTTTCGGGTTTCACAATGACTTTGACAGTATGACACATGGCAGCAGAAACAATGACGTCATCAGTGCTCGCCTCCAGCATAACAAATGAGTATGGGCGGTCTGTTTTCAAAAGAGTGGAGGATGCCAGCTGGGACCCGGAGCGGGTGAGGACTTTCTGCGGCTTGGTCTTTGGGCCGATGGTTTGTAAACACTGTCCTCTCTTACCCGTCACCTAGAATGCAAACATGGGGAAATCGATTCCAGCAGATCTAAAGTCAAATGAAATTAGGTCCCTTTCAACAGGCACCCATGGGTCATACTCATACCTCCCAACTTTCCAGGGTGGAAAAGAGGGACAATTGTTAAATCAGGCCACGACCTCTCGTCGAGGGATAGACCGGAGATAGGATGTAACAGTTACAACAATGTAGTAACACTTTGAATAGGCAAATTAATCATTTATTGATGCAGATCTACATATTACACATCAAAGAGGGACAAATGAGAACAATCAGGGACAAGGGGACATTGACTCAAAAGAGGTACAGTCCTTCCGAATCGGGGACACTTGGGAGGTATGCATACTGATCTAGAATGCCCCCCTAGCTAAAAAAAAAATCCCTAGGAAGTCCCATATCAGGCTCTGAGCATTGTGGACAAGAAACACATGCACACTACCCAAAATGCCTGTGTGTGCAGTTCTTTCCTGTCCTCATCAGTTGTTTTAAATCATTCACAAATGTTTAAGATCTCATTTATAATTGGAAGGTTTTACCATGCTGATTTGAGATTGCTGATTGGCAATTAATTCTGAGACACCCACCTGTCCCCAACCTATGTTAATAATTGAGGAATGCTCCAGCGCCCAGCCAAAGGGAAGCTGGGGATGCGTCCTGCAATCATACCATTGGAGTGCTGAAAAGGTGAGTGATTTAAAGTGGATCAATGATGCCCCCAATGCCGGCTGACTAGGTGCCCCTGGGGCATGCCGACTCAGTATGCCCCACTGTGTGAGCTCCCCCAGATCACCCACAAACCCCCTTAACTTGTCCCAGGCCCTCGCCCACTGCTGCTGCATCCCTGCAGCTGTGTGAGCTCCAGTGCACCCGCTATTCATATAGGCTGGGTGCACGAGAGTGGGCGCTCCAGAGAGGAACCAGGAAATGCACGCGCTGCTGTGAGGCTCAAAACATTGGCTTTTTGCCGTGCATTAGTATGCAGGCCATAAAGCGGTGATTGGACTAGTGCTTGCGCATGCCCCGGGAAGATAAATCACGGGGGTTTTATACAGCAGGGCATCCCAAAACGGGGTGCCCTGTGGGACAGACCAAAACCAGGGATAGTGAACTATCCTGGGTTTTGGTCCTTTCCCCCAGAGCACCCTGATCAGGGGTGCCCCGCTGTGTGAAATCCCCCAGATCACCGAAGCCAAATCACCTCTTCCCGGTCCTATGGTGCATGCGCAGCCACTCGGCCAATCAGCACGCTCGGAGACGCTGACATAACGCCGTCCAAAAGACCAGCAGGTCCGAGTGCGCCGATGGCCGCATCCCCCGCTACCCTCCAAAAGGGAGCATGCCCACGTTGGCCATTCACAAATGCCTGGCACGGGCATGCGCCCTGCTAGAGCGATAGTGGGGATACAGCCGTGGCTTGCGCATGTGCCGTTGGACCGGGAAACAAGGTAAGTGTATGGGGCGACCTGGGGGGTTTCACGCAGTGGGGGGAGGGAATTGATTTTTATGGAGTGGAGTGAATGCCCATAGCACAGTCTGTGTTTCCATCCCTTGACACGTTACAGTATATAGTAAACAAGGCACTTAGCCATTTTGGGTCTAAATTCAGCTGTTTGGAGCAAGATGGCCCCTGAGGATAGTAATTTTTTATTTTATTCTTTATTTCAATACACTTAATATAAAATGATCTTTATTTGCAGCATTGCTGGTTTACTTTGGGCCCAGTATTGAATAGCTCTTAAAGTGAGTCTCTGCCATGTATGCAGTGACTGTAAACCCCTCCTCCCCAGGTTTACATTTTTTTTTTATTTTCATTGTTTAACAGTTAATCACAGTAATATTTTTGGTAGTCATTTCTAATAAAAATCTTTTATTTTCAGATGAAACACTAATGATGCCTGGAATGAATGCAACATTGTTGTTGGGCAAGCTTGGACATAATACATTCTATGACTCCTTATTTCATCCATCGGTGCCAGTGACCAAATAGTGTGTAGATAATAATAGTGCAATACCTGAAAACCAAACCTTATTCAGCTTCAAACATTATGTTGAGTAGAAGCCAATGAAAGGGTGAAATGTCTGCTGCTTGGGGGGTTTATATCTGCATCTTGCAGGAGTTGACATGGACACCATTGCTTTAGGATAATGGAAAGTGATGGGCCCAAAGTTCAGAGGCGGATGCCAGCTCGGAAAAGAAGCTTATCATCAGGACCTAGTCTGCTCACTCCGGTGAAGAAGAAGCTTAGTGGTAGAGAAGATGTGGCCGTAGCATCTCATTATCATGCTATCCATTACTTCAAAGAGGAAGAAGACAACATGTCAAGCAAACTGGTAGGAAGACTATGTGGGCTGTATTGTGTAACCTCACCAGGCACTTAAACTGGACCTTCACCATGATTTAATGAAAAGCCCAAACTCTTAAAAAACGGTTCCCCAGCATCTAAAATTAATATATTTTACGTTTTTAGTCACTAACTTATTATTCTTTCCCCCACTGGGCTGCAACTCTGTTCAGGAATTTAGGATATGGGCGCCGCCATCTTGACTCAGAAGCATCACACTTACTGAGGAGAGGAGAGTGGGATAAGGTACAGGGGGGCGGGTTATAGCTGTGCTTTGCTCAGACAGAGCAGAGCTGGGGTCAGGTAATGGTCAGCAGTCCCAGAATGCAGAGCAGCACAGTCAGGAGGCACTTCCTGTTTGCAGGCTGCCTGATAAGATGGCGGCTTCCATAAGCCGCCATCTTGAATGTTTAAAGGCTCATAACATACAGTAGATGCAGGTAGGATGATTTTTAATGTGGACAATCTGTATGTACAGGGTGTGGGAAACATATAAGACAGACTCTTATTCAGAGTGAAGGTCCGCTTTAAGCATAATAAATCAAGCTTCGCTTCAGCTTTTCTGTCACTGATGGGTGCATTTAGAAGGAGAGGATGGATACAATTATTTATTTTTCAATTATTGCCCAAGTTGGGATTAGCACAGAGACAGTTGGTGTTAAGGAATGCCCAGACTTCCACTTTAAATCGAACCAACACCTATTTTACAAAAAAATGGGTGTTGGTCTGGTCCTGGGGGGGGAGGCTTCCCATTCTTTTGTAAAATGGGTGTTGGTTCAGTTTAAAGTGGACCAAAACTGGACCTCGCATCTACAACAACAACCACCCCCAGAGCATCGCTCTTTGAGATGCCCCAGTATGTGAAACCCCGGTGATCGTCTGCTTTCCTTACTTTTCCAATGTGCACCTGTGGCAGACATCCAGGTCTGCATGGTCTCACCATCTGTAACTGAATGGCAGGATGGGGCTGCTCAGCTAGGAAATTTAGGGGGTGCCACTTGCGATCGTAGGTGTTGCTAGACTTCCTTTCAGTTTCTCCAGCCGCACATTAACGTGCACAGCTAAAGAAGCTGATTGGAGGAGAGCTGTTCTGTGGGAACACCTGTGAGGTATGCATAATGGACGATCTGGGGGTTTCACACAGCAGGGCCAGGATTCACTGTTCACAGAAGACGACCCATGTAAGAAAATACATTATATTATTAGATTTTATTATTATTTTTCTTTAAATGTAGGGTTTTCATTTCATTTGCCTAAAGAAATGTTCTTTTGTTGCAGGACTATGGAAGTGATGATGACCTTTTTGGTGAGCACGACAGCTTTGCCAATGACCCATCTTTACTGGCACAGATGGATGTCTTGGAGGAGAAGTGTAAGCAGGAGACTTTCATAAGAACCAATCACAATACTGACCAGCCATGGACTGTAAATAATAGAGTCTCCAAAGGGGACTCCCTCCAGCTCACTTTGATAGATGCAGACGATTTTCTAGAGGACCTACCTTGTTCACAATTTCTTTGCGATGATGATGCTAATAAGTATCCGCCAGATTCTGGAGTGGATCTGCTTCAGCTCACAAAACAAGAGACTGGAAAGCCAAGACTAAAAGATGCACCAGCAGAAAATGCAGATGATTTTTTAGAAGATTTTCCTTCTTCGCAGCTTCTTTGCCACGAAGAAGATGCAAATCAAAATACTTATGATGCAAAGACTACCATGAAACAATCTAACAGCGAGATGGGTATGAAAAATGAGGATTTAAATGGTATTCGCAAAGACACGGGTGGCTCTTCTGGATTAAACCAAGAAGATGGGAAACGGAAGAGTTTACGTGACAGTCTCAAACATACTTTGGCTGTGAATGCTAAAGTCCAGACCCCACAACTTCTGAGGACCAAGAAAATACAAGAGACTGTTTTTCTAAAGGAACTGGATGTTGCTAAAAAGACGGTAGACATTTCTTCCACTATAGATTTGGGGCCTTTTTATGGCTTGCCCAGCAAAGTTAAAGACCTCATTGAGCAGCACAGAGGAATTAAAGCACTTTATGGTGAACGCTATTCTTACATTATTTAAAAAGAACTACAAATAATGTATCTATAAATTCTGTATAAAACATGGGGTTATTTGGGATTGTGCTTATCACTGTTATCCATGCTTAAACCGGACCAAAAGCCTGGCATAGTTGGAATAGAAAGGTAGCGGCCATTTTGGTGCTTCCTCTCCCAGCATCTCAGCCATGCTGCTGCCTGAATTCAACTGACATAACTGATAATGCTCAGGAACAGGAAGCCCAGCAGCGCTTCCTGTTTGCAGGTGGCCTGCAAATGCATTTTTGTTTCTAAAATTTCCTACAGCAGGAGTTAAAAAATGGTAAATGAATTTGTATGTGCGGCAAATTGCGCTGGAGAGGGATGTATATGAGCATTGTTTGTTGTGTTGGTCTGGTTTAAAGTGGACCAACACCCAGGATTTTGACTATCCTGGGTTTTGGTCCACTTCAGGGGGGCACCCCGCTGTTTAAAACCCCCCAGAAACCCCCAAACTCACCTCACCACGCTCCCACGGACAAGCGGCGGACAAGGCAGCGCGTCCGCCGCCGCCTCCCGCGCGCCCCTCTGACAGTGCGCGCGCCCGCGCCGGCCATTCACAAACGGCCGGCGCGGGCGCGCGCATGGCTAGAGGAGTGCGCAGGAGGCCGATCAGGTGAGTTCTTTTGGGGTTTTGGGGGGGGGGTCCCTCACCGCGGGACATCCCGATCTCGGATGTCCCGCGGTGAGGGGGGTGATCGGCCCGGGAATCTTATAGATTCCCGGGCCGATCACCCATGGGTGACGGTCCACTTTAAGTCATTTTTGACTGTTGGTCTGCGTTAAACAGGTATAACTATTTTTCACAAAATGGATCTTGGCTTTGCAGGGAGCAGCCCTATTGCTGGTGGTCCCAGCACATTAGCACACCCACATTCCTCCAAACCAAGATTTCTTACCTTTGTTCCCGCTCCTCATTCTATATAAGCTTTAAAGTGATACTGCCCATCCCTCCGCCTCCTCCTTCATCACATTGCTGATTATTATGCAATATCACAGATCTAAGGGCTATGCCCACTTTTTTCACAAAAGAAATCATGAAGTGAAAATGTAAACTTCGAAATCTCTTCTTCAATTTAAAAATGGAAAAAAGGTTTAGGACAGTACCAAATGTAGTCCAACCCAATGGTGTAACAACTACCTTTGCCTGCAGTAGAACTTTAAATAATCAAGTGGTTATAATACAAAATCCATTATTAGATTGCATTCCTACTTTGGGATTCTTCTGTCGCTCAGTGTCATCTCACTGTTCTGCAGAATATTTCGATATTCTGTTAGCAATTTGTTCTTGTTTGGAGGGTGACCCCCACCCAAGGTCTCATCCAAGTGATTCTTACAGGTTTTGTCATGTTTTATGACTTCTCCTTCTCTATTTATTTAAATGGAAAATGTGAAATTGGCTACATGACCAATTGGATCAAAACTAGTTATGGTCCATCCCTTGGGCATACCAAAAATGCGTGAAGCCCCGCCAGTGGCACACATTTATTACCTTTCCTAAAGAGCCCACAGTACAAGTGCAGCTCTCCTCCAATCGTCTTCTCTGGCCATGCATGTTAATGTGCGGCTAGAGAAACTGAATGTAATCCTAGCCGCACTCGCGATCAGTACGTGGCATCTCTAAGCTATGGTAAGCATGCCAGCCATTCAGTTATGGCATGGCTGCACACATTTCGAGAAGTGGTGGTTCGTTGGTGAGGTTTGCATGTGGAGCAACCGGGTGGGGGTCTCACAGCCGGGCATCCCAAATCAGGATGCCACAGGATGCAAACCGGACCTAACATCTTATAGATGCTAGGTCCGGTTTTTGTCCCTTTTAATTACTTGACCGGTGTTTGGTTTAAAAATCCTGTTTTTCATTCAATGAAAATAAGGTTTATGATTTAAAGCTCCCTTGCAGATAAGAAAAAAAGAATCTGTTTTAAAAGTTTAACTTTTAACGCAGACCACTAGATTGCTTACTCCCAACAGCTTTCGGGCCATACCCCACCTGTGGGCATCCTGGTTTGGGATGCCCGTTCACTATATCTCCATAAAATGCAGGATGCCTATTAACCCCCTGATCTGCATTTCTTCACCTCATGTGTATCCCATTTACAGCATGGATGTTTTCTACACCTTATATTGCTTTCTTTAAAGCATTTTACCTATCATTGCTAAATATTAATATATCTAAATGATATAATGTTTAGTTATGAAACGTAATCAGCCAAGAGAAATATAGCGACAACTGTAATCAATGTATCATTTATAAGTTGTGTGTTTTGTTAAACAGGAATTAAAGATTCAGATCAGGGTACAGATTAAGATCATTTTTTTTATGTTAATGTTTTTTTTTTTTTTTTTCAGACTGGCAGCATACCTGTCTAACCCTGGATTCCCTAAGTCAGAGGAAAAACTTAATTTATTCACTACCAACCAGTGGAGGCAAAACACTTGTGGCAGAGATTGTAATGCTTCAGGAACTTCTGTGTAGAAAAAAGGACGTACTGATGATCTTGCCCTATGTGGCCATTGTTCAAGAAAAGGTGGGCACTGTGTAGGCGTGTAATATCCTCTAAAGAAGGAGTCATGTCTTTATATTCTTGATCTAGACTATTAGTAATTAACAAATCTTTCCTCGCACATGCAAATATACCAACGGCATTTTCCAGTTTACAGTATGTGATTTGGTACTTTCAAGATTTTTTTTTGTGTACCATAAACTATTGCCTCGTATTTTTTTATTCTGACTGCAGTAACCTAAACGTATGTCCCAAAAGCAGATCTGATGTAATCTGTCATGTAATAGGATGTCACCTTTTAGCTGGGACTCTAATAAATGACTAGTACAGCCCCTTTTTAGCTTTTTATTCTTTGATTGGCCTAACTGATATGAAAACCTTCACTTACCGTATATAAGCTTTTGGCTTTTTATAATAAAGAGTAAAATATATTAAAATATAGAATAATATATTATTATATGATATATAATGTCTGTAATTTAATGTAGAGAGAGAATATATATGATCATAAATTACCCATCGCATTCAGTTCTTCTACCATTGAGACGTAGGTATAGGGTACCATCAGCTAGGACTGCTAGTTACTAAAAGAGCTTTCAATGAGCCACCCGCCTTCTAAATAATTGAAGACTCCATGGGTAGAGATCGTTAGGTCTGTATAGTATTGTATTGTAAGTTTATTGTGTACCTCTACCTTGAAAAAGCAGCCGGGGGCTTGGCTGCGGAACGTGTGGGGGCCCATTTTTCAGGAGACTCTGTGCTGGGGATACCGTGGGGACTCGCCATCTGTTTAGGTGATGTTATTTTTAACAAATTTATTGTTATAAGTACTGTGCACCTTATTCCTTTTGCCATTTTTTCTTATTTTGGAATATAGAACTGTTGCTTATTATTCTGTGGAAATTAATTGTATTTTTGCACATGTTAGCACTTTAATCTTTAGAAAGCACTTTAAATCGGTGTGTTATAACTTTGATAATATGAATTTTGCACAAATATGAATACTATAGGGGGATGAATCCTGATATCTTTTTAAATATGTATATTGTCTTATGTTTTGTATGTAGATTTTAGATGGAAAACCCAATAAATATGAAGATATTTTGATATTAACTTGAATTGATTGTCTGTGGAGGAGGTGCGGTACCTTGGGGATTGTTCTTGGGTGGTTGTTGGGGCCACCATTGTCTGGATGTTTATTGTGTACATTGTGCATATTTACTTGTACATAGGGATAGTGTTATATACATACACATGTATTCTTGATTTCTTCTGTGTTCTTTATATGTTCTATATTCCCGTGGGTGTGTGTGTGTGTATGTGTATATATAAATATATATATATATTATATATTTGGCAAATAAACAATCTGTATACCTGCCTATGGGACAGAGAAGTGTTGTAGAAAATGAGCAGATCATCCCATTCTTCATTACAGAGACCATTGTTCGATCTAGAGGGAATCCCTTTTTACATGAAAAGAATTAAACAAAAGAATAATTAGTAATGCTTTTTTGCATGAACCATATTAAAAATGTATTCTACCTGTTTTCAGGTGCGAGGCTTGTCTAGCTTTGGCATTGAGCTGGAGTTTTTAATAGAAGAATATGCTGGCAGCAAAGGAAGATTTCCTCCAATTAAAAGGAGAGCAAAAAAATCTCTGTACATTGCAACCATAGAAAAAGGACACAGTCTTGTGAATTCACTGATTGAAGCTGGCCGAATCAGTGATTTAGGCTTGGTTGTTGTTGATGAGGTAATATGAGTTACCTAGCTATTCATATACATATATTCAGTAATATGAGTTCACCTTCATAGCCAAACTATAGGTGTAAACAAATACTTGCTTGTTAAAACGACTGTTGGTGTAAGTAGGCATTGCTTATAGACTCTAGTCATGTAGCAGCCACTGGTCTCTCCTCTCTAGTCAATCTTTTGTCTTAGAGAGGCTCTACTTGAGTTGCATTGTGGCAGCTGCTGAATTCAACTATTTCCACTGAACACAGGGGGCTGTGCTCTGTCCGAAGTTGAATGTAAATCTCGTGTGTTTTCTGCTATTTGTGTTCCAAATCCAGATGCCATTTTCTGACACTTGTTGGGGTCTCTAAGGGTTGTCTGGCCTTCTTCGCCCAAGGTCTGTCAGCTCCCAAGAACCATGACATGCACACAAGATGCAGTTTGAAGAGCGATCTGAGAAATCATCACATTACTTATAGCACATGTCACAGTAAGAGTTAGCACTCTGGCCCCCACCCTTGCAGCATGATTAACACAACCTTATTGTCAGACTTCACAACTCCTCTTGTCAGTCTCACAAACTATCCTTGATTTCTCAAGGGAACATTAACTAGCACTTAAAGTGGACCAACACCCAGGATTTTGACTATCCTGGGTCTTGGTCCACATCGGTTGGGCACCCCCGATCGGGGTGCCCCGCTGTGTGAAACCCCCCCGATCACCTGAAAAACTCACCTCTCCCAGCGCCGACGGACAAGCCTTTTGACAGCCGCGGACCACGCGCCACTCGACGCGCCGGCCATTCACAGACGGCGGGTGCGCGCACGTCTAGAGGGGCGCGAGGGAGGCGGCGGCGGCCGGACAAGGTAAGAGGATTTGGGGTGTTTGGGGGGGTTTCACCCCGCGGGACATCCCGATCTCGGATGTCCCGCGGGGAGGGAGGTGATCGGCCCGGGAATCTTATAGATTCCCGGGCCGATCAAGGGAGGGTGACGGTCCACTTTAAGAGCTTAACCTTCAACAATTCTAAAGAACACTTTACAAACTTCAAAATGGCTGCACAAATGTCAAGCGTAACCCTTCAACACTACCTTTATATGTATTGACCATTTACCTGTTTTAAAGGGATTGTCCAGACAACATAGAAACAGAAACTTACCTTTCTTCCCGTGCAGTTGAGCAGCCTTACTTCCACAGCGTAAAATTCACAGATCAAGTCCTGCACCACTCAGGGCTGTTGACTATTCAGACAGTATCTGCCACAAACATCTGTCCTTTGCTGGAAGTTACACTGATTGCAGCTCGCATCCCCTATTTACTGTAGTGAAGGGGGTATGTCTAGGTTTGTCACAAAAGCCTTCTCTGAATAAAGAATGGACATAGCGCATAGCTAAGACGGGTGTCCTTTTCACAGAGGGCCACATCAGTATTCTGATAGTCTTCTAAGGGCCGGTTAATAGCGGACAAAAAACAAAATGGAAGCATGACCATTCAAATGTATGGTTACAGAAACCTAATTTTTTTGCTAAAGACAGAAGCAGACCCTGAATTATTTTGCCCCGGACAGATGCAGGTGCAGAATTATTTTGCCCAGGACAGCACTTTAATGGTCTTTTCCCACCTATTCTGCCTGCAGCAAATGTAGCACCCACTGCTGTGGCAGTAACATGGGTAGGTTAGGTGGGCTGGAGATCCCAGAAGTGATAGCCAGCCTTAATTCCATTTGAAATAAAACTTGTTCCCGGAATGTTCGCGATTCATTAACTGATTTTAATGGATTGATTTCTCTGAGGTTTTATTGCATGAATTGAATAAATTGGACGTTTTATTGAAGCCAGCTATCACTGCTTGAGCCAGGGTCCTCATTTGACATTACACATGGATTGAGTGGTTACCTGATATCATGAGATTCCCAGAGACGCAGAACAGTTGCAGACACTGCTCTCTCAGTACATTTTAAAAGGTGTGCACGAGCTGCTTTTATAGGCACCTCACCTGGGATTAGAGGCGATACTGTGCTCCATAGTGCAGTGCAGTGTACCAATGGATTACTTGGCAGCACCTGACACCAGTGTACCAGTGCATTACTTGGCAGCACCTGACACCAGTGTACCAGTGCATTACTTGGCAGCACCTGACACGAGGACATGCTGCCGGTTTCAAAAGCCTTGAAGTGACCGGCCAGTTAGAATGGACACCACCTAGCCACCACTGTCTGGTCTGGTGTCAGAGAGTCACTTAAAGAAGGCTTGGAGGGCCGCATCCGGCCCCAGACTTTGTTTGACACATGTGGCTTAAGATATAGCATAGGTCTTGACTTTCCGATCAATTAGTTTTACATCTGCATGGAAGAAAAGTGAATCAGCTTTTGTTTTTTTTTGGACAGTCCCTTTAAGAAATTTTTGGCTAAAGCCAGTTGGATGACTAGCAAAACATCTTCAATATAAATACAGCCAGTCTAGTTGTCTTTATTTATTACTACCGACCTATGACCTGGATGAACGAAAACCTTCACGGGTATAATGTACAATAAAACCATATACATATTGATATATATATGGCATAAGAGATATATTGGTCCCTGGCATAGGATATAGAAATATATTGAGATATAGATAGAATATACATATATCATAGTAGCACCTGTCTTAAAATGTTCTTTCAAATTAAAAAAATACCTGTTAATTTAAAGTGGACTACACTGGCCCTGACGTCCCCAAGGCTGGCTGATTACCTTTCCTGAACTGGGAGCCCCCGGTTCCCTGGCAAATCTTACCTTTCCGAAGAGCCCACAGTTCAGACACAGCCAGAATTACAGGCATCCCCTTTAGCTATGTGCAGCCCCCCCCCCCCCCCGGCTGCAACTGAATGGCTATGCGTGGTCACACACTGCCGAGGGGTGCAAGTGATGCTGTGTGTCTGGGGATTCTTTCCAGTTTTTCCAGCCGCAGCCGCTGAGGGACGGACCAAGATCCAGGATAATGAAAATCCTGGGTTTTGGTTCACTTTAAAGTAGAACTATTTGTTAACATTATTGTATGCATTTGTTCTGTTTTTTATATTTCTACTATTATTTGAATTTGTTCTTTTATATTGTGCCCGGCTTATTATTTCTCATTCTCTAATAGCTGCATATGTTGAGTGAGGGAAGTAGAGGTGCCATTCTAGAAATTACTCTGGCTAAACTTCTGTTTACCAGTGGTAAGTAACCATTTTTGTGCTTATATAAAGACGTTTTTAAAGTGGGCCAATACCTATGTATTGGATTCCAGGGCCCATGATTCCCCCCCCCCCCCAGGGCAACCATAACATCCAGTTCAGCCTGTTTATTAGTGGTCTAGTAGCCATAGTTGGTAATGTTATTACATGCAAGGAAGGCACCCAGTCCACCTTTGAGTTCTTTTAGTGTATTCTTCATAACTACCACCTCTGGCAAAGTGTTCCAGAGTCTCACTGCTCTTACAGTAAAGAATCCCCTCCTTTGCTGATGCAAGAAGCGTCTTTTCTCTAACTTGCCCCCTCCAAGTGCATGCCCCCAAGTTTTACTTACAGTCCTGGCTTTAAATAGATATTGGGACAGGTCCTCGCATTGACAAAATATATTTATACAGAGTTATTAGATCACTTTAGGATGTCGCCCCCATACATATGATTTTCCTATCAGCATCACCCCTTAGGCATTTTTTTTCCATGCTAAATAAACATACCTTTGACAATCATTCAGGGTACTCTAGTTCCCTCTTTCATTTATTAATTTAGTTGCCCTGCTTTGTCCTTCTTATACACTGGTGCCCAGAACTGTACACAGTATTCCATATGGGGTCTGACCGGTGACTTATAGAGGGGTAAAATGATGCTCTGGTCATGAGCACCTATGCCCCTCTTGATGCACCCCATGATCCTATTTGTCTTGGCAGCAGCTGCCTGGCATCGATCACTACAGTTTAGTTTATTATTTACTAAAACCTCTAGGTCTTTTTCCATTGTTGTTTCACCCAACTTTTCCCTATTTAGTGTGTAATTATTTCACTGATTTATCCTTCCCATGTGCATTTATCTGTATTAAACTATTTATCTTTATCTGTATTAAACTCCATTTGCCATTTTTCTGCCCAGACATCCAGTTTATCTAAATCACTTTGTATTTCACTGTTTCACCGATTACATATATAATTGGGGACCCAATCTTGAGTATGTACCATTTATAACCACCTTTTGTTTCCTATCATTAAGCGAATTACTCATCCATGTACACACATTTTCCCCCAGTCCAAGTATACAGATTTAAAATGCCCCGCTGTGTTAACCCCCCCCCCCCCGGTCGCCCAGTAAACAAACCTTCTCCCCCGATCCAACGGTGCAAGCAGCAGCAGCGGCCACCACCCGCTATACCTTTAGCAGGGCGCACGCCTTCATTTGTGAATGCCCAGCACTGGCAAGCATCACATTAGAGGGTAACAGGGATATGATTGTTGACACACTCAGGCTGGGTTAACAAGTTGAGTGGATCCGAGTGCGCTGACTGGACGAGAAACTGCGTATGCGCCGTAGGACTGGAGACAGGGGAGTTTAACTGGGTGACCTGTGGGGTTTCACACAGTGGGACATCCCGTATCGGGGTGACCCAAGGACTAAAACCTGGGATAGTCAATCTACTTTAACTGCATTTTCTATTGCTCTAACATGCTACAACCATCAAATGTATAGATATATTTGATGTTGGTCATCTGAGACAGAAGATTAAAATACTTGAATGCCATCATGAATAAGTGGGGAGAGAATAGCATTGGAGTTTCGTGGTCCAGTTATGTTGTATGAACATCCTTTTTTGGTTGATACAATGGGAGATACAGATAGTCTTTCTTTTCTTTCTTTATTTGCAGTAACCACACAGATCATTGGTATGAGTGCAACCTTAAACAATGTTGATGAGTTGCAAAAGTTCTTGAAGGCGGAATACTATACAGATAACTTCAGACCGGTAGGTGCCAACCTAAGTGTTCAGAATCCCCCCCCCCCCTCTCCTGGCCACCCGTCCTCCATTGTCACAACTGAGCTGCTGCACTGCCACACAACGACAGACAGACAGACACACATGCAAAAAGTATGTTCACCCTATTGGCTGCTGATCATCTTCCCCCAGCCTGGTTCCTTGTGGGTGTGGCCTGTGTAAGCCCAGCGGCCATTGTTTTAATAGGAACCGGCTGTACACAGACCTCACCTGGGTACAGGTGAGTGGACGATTTCTTTACCAGTCCCACATTTGTTCGATAAGATGCACAGGCATCTTCCCCCCCATTTGTTTGTTTATGGAGCAAAAATGACACATGCAATTTGATTGATGAGATGTATTTGACCCCTCTCAATCTTCTCTTTTTTAAAATAAAAAAGCACACAAAGATAAACCTTTTTTAGCAACAGCCTAAAATCCAGCTGCTTAGGCACCATAGATATTTTTTTGTCTAAACTTTGGCTTACAATAGATTATTACAGTATTAAATGCAATGTTTCCCCCTTTTTTTGTAGGTGGAACTGAAAGAGTATGTTAAGCTCAGAGACTCTATATATGAGGTTGACAACAAAGCTGAAAATAACCTGACATTTTCCCGGGCTCTCAACTACAAGGTATAGTGTAAATATTCTGTACATTTTTTTTAAAGTGGACCAAAACCCACCCTAGAGTCTGAGACTCCAGGGCAGGCATACTCTGCCCCCCTGAGGCAACCTCCCAGGTCGCCTGAAAACTCACCTTCATTCCCGGTCCAGCGGTGCATGCGCGAGCAGCAGCCGCATCCCTGCTATCCCTTTTGCAGGGTGCGTGCCTGTGCCAGGCATTTGTGAATGGCGCAGGCACACTCTCTGTTAAAGGGTAGCAGGTGGATATGGCCCCCAGAACGCTTAGATCCGCTCGCATTAGAGGAGCGCGCTGATTGGACGAGAGGGCTGAACATGCGCCATAGGACCGGGTAAGTGAGATCAGGTGACCTAGGGAGTTTCACACAGCGGGGCACCCCCGTCAAAGACCAAAATCCAGGATAGTCAAAATCCTGGCTTTTGGCCCACTTTAATAGCCAGTATTTTAACATAAACCTTGTAAAATGCATGGTCATCTAAATGAGAGCAAGCCAAGCAAATGAGAAAGAAGGCTACATGGACAATCTGGTGTCAGAGTGGCTGAATACAATTTATCCCCATTTAAAGTGGAGTAAAACCCATATTTTTCCCTAGCATCCCCTGAATTGCTCCCCCGCATGAGGATTACCACCTCTGCATTAGAAGTAATACATTACTTCTAGTGCAGAGGAAGCTTGTTACATTTAGATACAGTTGACAGTTTCTGTTACATTTGTATCAATGTGTAACAAGCTTCCCCTGCACTAGAAGTAATGTATTTATCAGCTGAGAGGCAGAGAAGTGTCCCTAATGAAAACAAACACACAGCCCTTCTACAGAGCAGTTGGCAAATTATACTTGTCCTTTAAGGTGGCAAGCCATGATTGGCCATGTTCAAGCATTCAATTTCTGTCCCGTCATTTGGGAGAGTAGGTCATAGTTGGGCTAAGTTTTGTGACATTCAGGCATCTTATATATGTTTGTTCATTACATTTACAGTATTCAAGCAATATGCTCAGGTTAGATCCAGATCATGTTATTGCCCTGGTGACTGAAGTTATTCCTAATCATTCCTGTCTGGTCTTCTGCCCTACAAAAAAGAACTGTGAAAATGTGGCCGAGCTGATCTGTAAATACCTCAACAAGTAAGGCAATATTTTTATAAAGTGAGTGTTTTTATCTTTTTGTAATTACAATTTAGCATCGTAATGTAAATGTAGAAGAATTTTAAAGCGGAACAAAACTCATGCAGGCCAGCCCCGGAATCCAGATTGGATTTGTCTGCTGTGGGGCTTATGCCTACTTTAATGAGTCCTCTAGACCCCTTTTATAGTTTCAGCCAAGAATGGCTTAAAGCGGACCAAAAGTTCAAGTTCAATAAATCGCACCCCTAAAGCCTGGTAATCCATGACATAAACTGTTTTAGAGGGCTTAACTCCATGCAGATGTTATGGAGAAGCAGGCAGATTCCATGCTGCATGACTGTATGGCAGTGGCCATCTTGCCACATACATGAGACCAGCTTTTGAAAAACCCAGTCCCACAGTCAAAATTTCCTTACATATCAGTGCAATCCTCCTTTATTTCTCATTGCTCTGCTGCACAGACAAAAGAATTGTAACATTTTAGAAGATGCATATGTTTACTGTGGGGTGCGGTAAATCCAGATTTCGCAGCGAACCGTGGTAATGAAACATTGTTGCAGCTTTACACACACTCCTTCTAGCAGCTGGTTATTCAGCGTGTGTTTTTTTATGACATAATACACAAGCTGGCCACATTTCTGAGGCACAGCTCTCCCCTCATGCGTATGCGCGTGACAAGATGGTGGCTCCCATGCTCTTCTGCAGCAAAGAATCGGGCTGTTTTTCCAGGACATCTGCATGAAGTTAAGCCCTCTCAAATAGTTTTTGCCACAGGGGGGCTTTACTAAACCTTTTTGTTTTTTACTTTTGGTCCACTTTAAGGGTAATAGTATATGCTTAAAGCAGACCTCTATCCTGCTTTTCCTCCTGGCCATCTTGTTTTGAAATGTACATCCACAAGAATCCCTTATACAAAGCGGACATTATCTGCGTCAAGAGTGAAAACAAAGGGACTCCCTGGGCGCAGAGTTTTGGAGAATGAAATCTGTGTTTCCAAAGATTTTACAATGGCAGATTTCCTTTCCAGGATGTGGGATTAGGCAAGATTAAAATCGTCTTAAAGCAGACCAAAACCCACATTTTAACTAGCATCCCCTGAGTCGCTCCCCCATAGCAGCAGCCTTTGGCAATTTTTGATGCTCCTGCTTCGATTTCAGCCCACCCGCAACCAATGTCTTCTGTTTTAGCCAAAAGTCCCACCTCCTTGATTCATTGTTGCTGTTGTGAGTGGTAGATCATTGCAACACCTATGCAATGACTGATCGCCTGCGGTCTCACATTTGCCTAAGCGGAGATCTTACAGAGGTTTCCTCTCTAAGGCACTCTACTTGGTGTCCTCAGGGTAAAGCCACTGCACATATACAAGATCTGGGGGGGAGGGGTATACAGGGAGGTGTGCAGTGATGAGGCAGGGCCAGCTGAAAGTGACAGTCTGGAAGGTAGATAATATCAAAAATATAAATTTTCAGTTCTACAAGAGGAGAGTATGGGTAGGGGCTTTTGGTTGAATTTATTTAGCTAACTCAGTGTTTTTTTGGTCTGCTTTAAATGGATTCTGTAGACAAGGTGCATAAACTATCATTCATCAGCTCACCTTATCGTGACTGTGCTCTCCCTTCCTGTCAGAACATAGCTGCTCCTGAAAGAAGAAACATGGCAAATGGTAGTGGCATACCCCCTGAATTCCTTTGTCATAGACCACCAATTATAGGGCTATGCTGGGGGTCTAAAGCTGTGCATCATCAAACTGTGGACACTGATAGAGAGGGAGAACAGCCAGGGTGATGAGAATACTTGTAGACCATGTCCGTTATTCTAAATATTAAGCAACATAACAGAATTAAAAATGGAAAACCGTTTAGAACAGTGCCAGATGTAGCCCGACACAATGGTCTAACAATTGTCTTTGCCATTTGTATCCCTTTAAGCATATATTTTCTATATAAGTAAATGTTTTTTCCCTATATCCAGTCCAGGTCGTCCCAAGTGATGAGATGTGGATGTTCGCCCCTAGGGGGCACTCAACTGCAAGATCAAAGATGTAGCTCCTCCCGGCCCCCTATAAAGGCAGGTGTCCCTCTATCATTCCCCAGTTGTTCATCTTGCAGTCTTGGCTGCAGAAGAACGTTTGACACTCTCTCAGATAAAGGCAGCGTGCAGAGTGGGGCCACCTAGGCCGTCGGCCGCTGCGGGCCCTATTTCCACGGATACCTTCTGACCCACTCCTGCCTCCCAGCCTCTGGCTGCTACGGAATCGTGATGGTAGGGTGAACGCCGGGGTCTGAATGGCGTTTGGCAGAGCTTGGCTCTGGGCCGCAGACCCTACACTGAAGGGTAGCTGGCCACAGGCTTATGGTGAGCCTGGGGGGGGGGGGGGGGGACCACTATATTCTGTTTTTGATTGTACCCTCCCTGCCCACAAGCTTTATTGGTTTTTATGTGTTTTTTTTTACTGGTGTTGGTGTTTTCATCACTCGGCTCCTCGCTGGCCCAGCATGGCCATATTGTGGAGCACTCTGCTTACTCACCTCCCTCGCTCCCTCGTCCTGGCTTGGCTGCGGGGTCACCGCACCCCATGGGGCCTCCGCATCGCCGCTAGTGCGGCGCTGTCTGTGATGGGGGGAGATTCTCGCTGCTAGTGCGGCTCTGTGACACTAGGGCACGGTGGGCCGTGTGTGTCTCCGCAGCCATCTCTCTGCCTGGGCAGCTTTGGAAGGGGGCGGGCACGTCTTGCCGGAGGGGGCAGAGCCTATCGCCGACTCGCGTTTGCGTCATCACTTCCTGTCGGCCCCGCACTCCCCTCGAGGAACTTTCCAGAACTGGCCTGTGCTCACTGCTGGTGCCTGCTGGACGCTGCGGAGCCTGGCCTTTTCCTGCTGCTGCTGCTGCTGGGGGATCACGCTTGTCATCGGAGGCTGCGCTGTCTCTCTGTCGGTGTCGTGAGTCCCTCTTTCTTTCTGGCTGTATATTATGACCAATTGCATCTTGATTATTCTGTTCATGGGCATTTCTCCTCCTCTCTGTATAGGTCGTGGGCTTGAGGTTGAGGGTTGTGGTTCCTCCCGGTCCCCCTTTTTATTAAGAGGGATCACCTTAATGGCGCAAACCTATAGTGTCTTGTAACCTTACTGATTTTAACTATTTTTTAATCACCATAATGGAGGCATCAGGGGATAGTGAGCTGGGGGCCCCATTCGGGCAGGAAAGGCTCTGCCCCTTGTGCAGTAGGAATCCCCTGGGTGGATTCAGCACTGTTTGTACCACTTGCGCCAGAGGCATTATTTTGGACTATGAACGGGCGGGCGTCCCTGCCCCTAGCCCTGCGCGGCATGCGGCCTCTCCGGACCCTCCATTGCTGCAATCAGCCCCCAGTGAGGGGGGAGCCAGCAGGGGGTCTCATGCTGACTTGGCGCATAGGCTGGCCAATCTCGAGAGACAGATCTCGCGGACGGCTCCTAAGAAGGCCACGACTAAGAAACGGCACCTCGAGCCCGAGTTTACTCGGATGATGACGATCTCTTTGATGATCTGGGCTCTGTGGAGGAAGGTGAGGTGCCAGAGGATTCATGCTCCACGGTGGATTATTCGGCTGGCGATGACAGTATGTCTGGTTCTCCCTCGGAGAGGATGCGTGGCTCCCGGATGTTACGGAGAAATTGCTTTCCTCAGTGTTTGAGACACTACACATTGTCCCTCCCAGAGCGGCTAAGCAGCAGGCCCATTTTTCTAACATGATTTTCAAGGAATGAGAGAGGCCTAACAAGTTACCGTCGGTTCCTAAAGGCCTGGACAGGTGGTACCCCTTCCCTGATGAGCTGGTTCGGCTTTGGTCTCGCCCTCCTTAAGTGGATCCCCCCCCCCTCCCCCCGTGTCGGGGTTGTCCAACACTACTGTTATGCTGTCACCTGATACTGCTTCCTTACACGACCTGGCTGACAAGCTCATGGATCAGCTTGTCTGCCATGCGTTCACCTTTGCTGGTGCCCTTTTTCGCCCTGTGTGCGCCTCGGCAATTGTCTCTCTAGCCATTAGAAAGAAGGTGAGACACCTTGTGGATAGAGCTAAGGCTCGCAAGCGGGCGGAGGAGTATAAAGAGCTCAAGGCCTGCTTGGATTTCATTGGCTTTGTTGCTACTGCCATGGACGATGGGGTCCGGCTCGGTGCCAGGATTTCGGCCCTGCTTGTTGCTCTCCGCCACTTGCTCTGGTTGCGGCAATGGTCGGCTGATGCGGCTGCCAAGAAGTCGCTTACGAGTATCCCCTTTGTGGGGCACAGGCTTTTTGGGGAGCGCCTGGACCTTTTGGTCAAGGATGGTAGACTCCCTCAGAGACGGAAACCTGCTCGGTCCTTTCGGAATCCCTCTGCCTATCATTCCTTTTGAGGAGGAAGAGGCTCTTCATTTCCGGGTGGCCGCAGAGATACCTGGGGTAGAGGTAGGTCCTGCGGCTGACCCAATCCCTCCTGGGGAGCCAAGTCCTGACAAGTCCCCTCAGGCATGAGGGGGGCGCCCTCACCCATCCGGGTGGGGGGGGGAGCGGCTTCTGCTGTTTGCTCAGATCTGGAGGCGGCTCATCTCGGATCGGTGGATTCAGGAGGTAGTGTCCTCCGGTTACAAGATAGAGCTGGCAGTCAGGCCGCCCACAAAGTTTCTCCATTCACGGATATCCCGAAACCCACTAAAAGCACAGGGCTTGAGAATGGCTGTGCAATACCTCCTGCGGTTAGGTGTGATTTGCCCTGTACCTCGGCAGGAACAGGGTCAAGGCTTTTACTCCAACCTGAGTCAGACATTTCCGCATGGAAACCTTACGGTCTGCGGTGAGATCGATTCGGCCCGGCGACTTCATGACCACGGTGGACTTATCTGCACATCCCGATTTTCCAGGGGCATCAGAAGTTCCTGAGGTTTGCTCTGGAGGATCAGCATTACCAGTTTGTGGCACTTCCATTCGGGATATCCTCAGCCCCCCGCGTCTTCACCAAGGTGCTGGCGGGCATCATGGCTATCCTGAGGAACCAGGGCATTCGTGTGCTGCCCTATCTGGATGACTTGCTGATTGCGGCCCAGTCCCTTCGGCAGGCCGAGAGCGATACTCGGACGGTGTTGGCAACCCTAGAGACCTTCGATAGACACCGCTCAGGTTAAGGTCTTTCTGCCATAGCAGAAGGTTTTGGGTCTTCAGACGCAGGTGCAGGCCTTGCTGTCTTGTCAGCGGCCGTCAATACATCTGGGGATGAGATTGGTAGGCCTAATGGTGTCATGCTTCGAGGCAGTGCCCTTCGCCCAATTCCACATGAGACCTCTGCAAATGAACCTGCTGACCGGCTGGAATCGAATGCAGGATTCTCTGGAACAAGAATTTCCCCCCCTGGCCAGGCAGTCCCTCTTGTGGTGGTTGGACTCCCGGAACCTGCTGGTGGGCAAGTCCTTTCTGACTCCCCACGGATGCCAGCCTAACAGGCTGGGGAGGCGTTTGGCAGACTCAGAAGATCCAGGGTCAGTGGGGTCCGCAGGAAAACCGCTTACCCATAAATCTCCTGGAGCTGAGAGCGATACGGTTGGTGCTTCTTCACTTGATTTCCCACTTAAGGGGTCGTGCGATCCAGGTTCGCTCGGACAATCAGATGGCTGTTGCCTACATCAATCACCAGGGCAGGACTCGGAGCAAGAGAGCCCTCAAGGAGGTGACCCAGATTCTGACTTGGGCAGAGGAGAATGTTCCCTACATCAGCGGTCTACATTCCCGGGGTAGAAAACCTGGAGGCAGACTCCCTGAGCAGGAGCGCCTCGCGCCTGGGGGAATGGTCTCTCAGCAGCAAGACCTTTCACGCTCTGTGTCTCGGCTGGGGTCAGCCGGACATGGACCTGTTTGCGTCCAGACACAATCACGAGCTTCCAAGGTTCGTCTCCCTATCAAGAGATCCTCTGGCCATTGCCATAGGTTGATCAAGACCTTTTTCCAGGGAGTCACCCATGTCCGGCCACCGCGTAAGTCAGTATTACCGGTGTGGGACTTGAATTTAGTTCTTTCTGCTCTTCAGGGTCCTCCCTTTGAACCATTGTGCAATGCTGCATTGTTTATTTTGACTCTCAAAGTGGTCTTTTTGGTGGCGATCACCTCGGTGCGTCGCGTATCAGAGCTGGCCGCGCTTTGTATGAAACCTCCCTATTTTGAGCGGCATAGGGATAAGGTGGTTTTTCGCTTTAAACCTGATTTTTTGCCTAAGGTCATTTCTCCCTTTTACCTTAATGAGGAAGTTGTCTAACCTTCCTTGTGTCCAGCACCGACTAATTCTGAAGAAAGGACCCTCCATGCCTTGGATGTGGTCAGAGCCATAAAGTATTACCTGGCTGCGACTGAATCCTTCAGGAAATCGGATTTGCTCTTTTTCCTAACAGAGGGTTCTAGGAAAGGATTGCCACCAGCCAAGTCCACTCTCAGTAAGTGGATCAGACAGGCGGTGGTGCAAGCATATTCTGCCATGGCAAGGGGGACCCCCTTTTCGGATCACAGCTCATTCTACCAGAGCTATTGGTGTCTCTTGGGCTTTTAAGCACCAGGCATCGGTTGAACAAGTTTGTAAGGCCGCCACTTGGTCTTCAGTTCATACTTTTACAAAGTTTTACAGGGTGGATGTCAGGGCCTCAGCTGATGCTGTTTTTGGCCGAAAGGTGCTTCAGGCAGTAGTGAAATGAACTACATGCTGTTCTGCACTGGGGATCCCGCCCAAATGGACACTGCTTTTGGATGTCCCACATGTCATCACTTGGGACGACCTGGACTGGATATAGGGAAAAATACAATTCTGTGAAACTCACCTGTAGAATTGTTTTTGGATATATCCTGTCCAGGTCGTCCCACCCCGCCCTTGTTGTTCATTGTTTCCTGTTTGCCTGTTATGGTGATCACCATTTTTATTCATTGGACATTTTTTTTTTCTTAAATCTTGTTAGAGAGAGTACAAGCTGAAGCTATGTGAAGTAACATGGTTTCTTGGGCCTCCCGGCCTGTCCTCTTTTTTGTCTACTGCTTTTTAACCACTGGAGAATGCTAGAGGGACACCTGCCTTTATAGGGGGCCGGGAGGAGCTACATCTTTGATCTTGCAGTCGAGCGCCCCCTAGGGGCGAACACCCACATGTCATCACTTGGGACGACCTGGACTGGATATATCCAAAAACAATTTTACAGGTGAGTTTCACAGAATTGTATTTTGTAGCCTCTCCATGAACATGGTTTAACTCACATGAATGCTTCTCATAATATGTTTTAAGACATTATTTAAGTCACAGAGAAGCTGAGAAGAAGATCCTACTTGACGACCTGAAGAATACAGGCAATGGTACGCTTTGCTGTGTGCTAAAAAAAACCATTCCCTATGGCATTGCTTACCATCACAGTGGGCTGACAAGTGATGAGAGGAAACTTGTTGAAGAAGCCTATTCTGCTGGAGTCCTCTGTCTACTTACCTGTACCTCTACTCTGGCAGCTGGAGTCAATTTACCTGCCAGAAGGTCAGTTGTTTGAAGTTTCATTTCTTTTTTTTTTTTTTTAATCAGAAGACTTTAGACAGTGGGAGAGTGAAATATGTCTGCCATTAGTCTGGCATTAATCTGGGTTCCCTAGTGCCTTCTTGTTAATCATTGTAGGCTATTTTCGGGCCTTGTGAGTTTTACTTTGATGGCCTCCACTAGGTTTGCCCATAAAGCCCATGTTGCAATGGATCTAGCTCCACTAGTTAAACAGATTTTCACTTTTCTGGGAGTTGTTCTTCTGAGTGGAGGCATCCTGAATTGGGATGCCCCACTGTGTGTATGCACCTAGGTCACTCACCTTCCTAGCGCTCCCACGATGCAGACGTGGGTGAGACGAGCACGCTAATTGGCTAAGCGGTCCGTTCAACCAATCAGCGTGCTCGCTTTCACTCGGCCCCATGGAGTGGAACTTGGCTGGTCCTGGCGTCTTTTAGACTGGGCCTCCGATGTTCCTCTTTAACACCACCAATCAGAATGAACCAGAAAGAAGTACCTGGTGCCTCAAATATTGTCAGGAACCTGTTTTCTGCATAATTATGGATGGTTACCAGAGGCTTGACAAAAAACATTCTCTGTTTCTGTCCAGAGCTGAATGTCACCTGTCTTCTTGATGACCTTAAAGTTTTTGAGAGATTTTGACTATCCGGGTTTCAGTGTTTGCCCCTGGGGCACCCCGGTTCAGAATGCCTTGCTGTCTCCCAGTAAAACTCACCTTTCGCCCTGTACAGAGCACGCTTGGGCTCTCGTCCAATCGGCAAGCTCGGCTGAGACTCGGCGAACAGCAGAATCTGGATGCCCCAGTGAGATGGAATCGGGCTTTTGGCCCACTTTAACTCATGTGGGTACCTGGTAAACAATGTAGTAATTGTTACATAAGAATCATTAAAGCAACCCTGAACTCTTAATGTAAAAATCAACTGCCTGTTAAGCATGACACTTATAGGGATAAAAACTCACCTTATCCTCAGAAGCACTGCATACTTGGCTTTCAGGGCTTGGCTTGCAGCATTGTTTAGTAAAGCAAAACATTATCACATTATTAAACAAAACCTATAGTATAAAATACTAATAATTCATAAATGTCCCCGTTATTCCTATCTCCCACCTGGCCCCTGTTTTCCTCCCATTCCTATGCTCGGAAGAGGGGCACTGTATTTTTAGTGTGTTTATTACCGAATCACTGCAGCATCTGCTAAAAGGATGCTTGGATATAGGAGAAGCCGGAACCATGGGCGTTAGATGGAATTCTGGGAGTTAAAGCCATTGTCTAGGCAAAAAAACTTTAAACTTCCCTTTTATTCCATATAGATGATTGCTCCTACTCTAAATGATACCTGATTGCTAGGTACAAGTCCCGTGTTGCCCAGCTCAATCTTCCATCTGTCATGCCCCCTTTATTGCAGTACATATAGGGGGCGTACTGTGACTTTCAGCGGGGCTGGCACTCCTTTACGAATGCAATAAGACAAAAGGGCCAGATAGGTTGGGACTTGAATCCAGCTAGAGCTCCAGAGTATCATCATCGGGACAACGGGTCCATATAATAGTTTTTTTTCCTGGACAATGACTGATATATTTCAGGCTTTAGACCATGTTAATGAATGCTGTTCAAATGGCCACAAGATTTAATGTCTTTTTATGTTTCATCTTTCTAATATTTACTGCTCTTTCGCTTTTTTCACAGGGTTATCTTACGTGCACCATATGTTGCCAAAGACTTCCTCAAAAGAGCCCAGTATAAACAGATGATTGGCAGGGCTGGGCGAGCCGGCATTGACAGTGCTGGGGAGAGCATTCTTATTATTCAGGATAAAGATAAAGCAATGGTAGGTGCCAATTCTATTTGCATTGCCATGTTACTGTTGATGAATGATGTGCTCCATAACATTAAACCTGTACCAGGCATTAGAAAACTTGGGAATCTTGTTGGCAGACTGTATTGTTATATTGTGTTCCCTATTAAAGAAGAATAACCGGGCCCACAGAAATACATTGTCACACAGACAAATAGAACTTTCAAACAACAATCCAAACCTATCCTCAAAATATCAAACCTTAAAAAAAGGGATTTCATAGATACCACTGAATACCACTATTCATCTGACTGTACTATATTTGAATTGTGTTTTTAAAATACATCATTAAATACATTAAAATATTTCTATTCTTACATGTATTTTCCAGGTGCAAGAGCTGGTTAGTAAGCCAATGGAGAACTGTTACAGTAATCTCATGCATGATAATGGAAAAGGATTTCAAAGCTTACTTCTTTCACTAATTGGCCTGAAGGTATCTCCTTTTAATTAGTTATAGCCAATTGTTAGACCATTGCGTCGGGCTATGTTTGACACTGTCCTAAAATGTTTTCCGTTTTTAAATTGAAGAAGAGATATCAAGGTTTATAGCTTTTCCTAATGGTATCTCTTCTACAGTGTGTGGGCGTGGCCCTTGGAGCTGTAATTAATGTAAAGCACAGGCTACTTATTTCAAATCAGTGCATGCAAAAAAAGCACTAACTATAAAATGAAAACAATCCAGTGGGGCCCCAGGCTGGGTCCTAGAACAGGTCTCTATACAGAGTAAAAAAAAAAAAAAAAAAAAAAAAAAAAAAGAGACATCACTGACACAAACCATATAACGCTGCAAAAACAGCAAAAAACTAAGCTAGAATTGCCTCGGCCTCGGCTGATAAGGTTCGGGTGAAGGTAGGCGATAGAAGCACTTTGTGCTGAGGAGCTAGGCTCCTACCACAGTCCCTGCTCTAACAGGGTAGGCGGTTTAGGCTAATGGTGAGCCTTTTGGGATGCCCCCACTGCCTCATGGGTTTGGCCAGGTTATCCTGTGCGGTAAACCCTATTCCCATTCCCCCTCCACCTCCACTCCTCTCCTCATATTGGTTGGCCCCTGGGCGCCGTTTCCCCCAGGGTATTCCGTCGTTATCCTCCCTCACTCTCCCTTCGGGAGATCTCGGGGGGGGTTTGTCTGGTGTTTTGTGACTTTAGACATATTGTGCTTGTTACTTATTAAAACACGTTGCCGCACGTTTGTACTGCGCTCCGCGGCTGGCAGCCCCATTCACCTCAGAGCTTCCGGGCTGCTACTGGCCGGCCAGATCACGTGGGCGCGCTTCGCGCTCTTGGGGGGGCAGGGGGCGGGCTCTGTGGATGACAATTTACCTCATATCTCCACAGCCCGCCCCTCGAGGTTGCGGACGCCATTTTGTCTTCTTCCTGTCGCTGCTGGCTCCTTGCAGTCTGTGAGTAACCCCGGTGGGGTGATTTTTTTCTCTTTGTTCTTATGCTTTATTCTTATGGGAATATATTATTGTGTCTTTCAGGCGGGATAAAGCTTCGGTCCTGTGGTTTCTCCCGGCCCTCTCCCCTCTTTATCTCCCACTTCCTAGCGGTCTATTGGGGAATCTCGGGTAGCTCTTTAGCATTAACCCTTACTGGCCTACTGTGCCTGGTCAAATCACCATATGGAGGCTTCTGGGGATAATGAGCCTGGGGTTCCTTCGGCTATGTGTTGCGTGTGGGGTATCCCCAATCGGTGATGGTGTCAGGCTATGTGTATCCTGCGCCCAGCAGGTACTTGCACTGCAGTCTAGGTTACCTGTTGCTGGGCCTGCGCCCCCTCGGGCTTCGCCTACCCCCCTACGCCTGCATCTGACCCCCTATGAGGAGCATACCAGCGGGGAGTCTCAGCCTGATTTGGCTGAACGGGTAGCCAGCATTGAGAAACATATTGCTGGGTCTGCATCGCGTAAGGCTTCTGCTAAGAAGCAGCATTTGTCTCCCTCTTTCCTGTGGAAATGTTTTTGACATTACATGACAAAAAGTTTTTGACATTACTGGTTATTCCCCCCTGGAGGAGGGGGAATTGTTCTCTGATTCAGATTCATCTGAGGAGCAACCCAGGGTTTATGGTGCTACAGGGTCGCCCTTTGGGGAATATTTATGGTTCTCAGATGACACTGACAGGCTCTTGGCTCATATTTTTGAAGTGCTCTGTATCTCCCCTCCTGCAGTGACTCCGCGGCAGCAGGGTGAGCTCTTTCATACGGTTAAACCACGTTTGGTCTTCCCTGAGCAGTCGCACTTTAATAATCAGGTGCTCAAAGAATGGGAGCGGCCTAGCAAGCTGCCAGGGGTGCCCAAGAGTTGGGACAAAAGGTATCCCTTTCCTGCTGATGTGATTAAGCGTTGGGCATGTCCTCCTGAGGTGGGCGCGCCCGTTCTGGGGCCGTCCAATACATCTGTCATTCCCCTGACACTACTACCCTGAGGGATGGTGAGGACCGGCGTATGGACCAACTGGCTTGCCATGCCTTTGATGGTGTGGAGACCGCGCTACGCCTCTGCCACTACAGCTATTGCTATTAACCCTTTCGCTGCCAGCCTACCTGCAGCTTTTGTCACCCTCTGTTGCCAGACCATGTTTCACTATTTTGCGCTACACATGTTCAACTGTGATTTTTGAAAGGATTTCCAGGGATTTTCCAGGAAAATTATATACAACATGAAATGTCTTGTTTGGCCTTTTTTTGTGTATTCTCAATACTTTTTGGTGAAATATGTGGAAAAAAAATTTGTAGTTTTTTTTTGTAATAATAAAAAAATGTAAGTTTTTTTTCAATAAAATTTTATTGCGTGCGAAACCCCAATTTCTCCCGGTCACAGCAGTA
Organism: Gastrophryne carolinensis; assembly: GCA_027917425.1. Lineage (NCBI taxonomy): Eukaryota > Metazoa > Chordata > Amphibia > Anura > Microhylidae > Gastrophryne > Gastrophryne carolinensis. The sequence continues at coordinate 240,545,923 of CM051234.1, forward strand.
CCACATATGTATTGGTAGACACACTTTCCAGCCCAGGAGACTCCCCCCAAACTGAAACAGAGCTTTAGGAGATTTTCAGATAAAATACAACTGCGCTATGCGCACCTTGCAGTTTTTCCAGAAAAACAACCCTTTACATTTGAAATACCCCCACAAACTATATATTCTCTGTAAGTACACGCCTCAAGCTTTCTAGGCGTACCAAGCTTGTTTATGTGGGCTTTGTTTTCTGGAAGTAATCCCTCAATGTATTGGTTGCACAAAGTTTCCCTAAAAAAGAATAAAAAGGAAGAATCAAGCCACATTTTCCTAAAAAAAACTATATGCAAACAAGAAAAAATAAGTAAAATCTCAAAAAGCAACATGCCCCGAACAGAACAATACCCAACATGCATAGCTACTGTCAAGGAAGAGTTGGCAAACACCACAAAGTTAAGTGTGCGTATAACAGTAATTTTACTTGAAAATTTCAGCTCTGCAGACAAAGTGCGCACCTTGCAATTTTTCAACCAAAACAACCCTTTACATTTGGCATATCCCCGATATACCATATATTCCCTGAAAGTACACGTTAAGCTTTCTAAGAGTACCCAGCTTGTTGTAGTAGGCTCACCTTTCTGGAAGTAATCCCTCGAAGAATTGTTAGGTTGCACAGGGTTTCCCTAAAAAAAAAAAATGAATACAAAAACTGAATAAATAACATGTTTTCCTAAAATATAAATATGCAAACAAGAAAAAACAAGCTAAATCTGAAAGCGCAAGGTCTGCCGAGCAGAACAATACCCAACATGCATAGGTACTATTAAACCTTTTAATTGCCAGCCTACTTGAAGTTTTGTCACCCTCTGTTGACAGGTCATTTTTCCCCATTTTGCACCATGTTTAACCGTGATTTTTGCCGGAATTTTCAGGTAAATATATACATATATTTTGCAGCAGAGTTTAGGCTTTAACATGTAATGTCTTGTTTGTAATTTTTCTACTGTTTTTTAAATATTTTTGCGTAAAAAAACAAAAAAATAAATAAAATTTTTTTTAGACAATTGTCCCCTTTATTTTAAATAAAACATTTGTTTTATTAATGAAAACCATATTGCATGTGAAAGCCCCATTTCTCCTGATTACAACGGTACCACATATGTATCGGTAGCCCCCCCATTCTTGCCCAGGAGACCCCCCAAACTGAAAAGAGCACTTTATAACATTTACAAATAAAATACTACTATCCACACTATAAACATAAGGGGTTAATTAAAAAAAGACATAGGGTCCCTCCTCCTGGGGGGGGGGCATCTTTTTGGGGAATTTAAAGGGTTAAAAACCCTTAAAAATCCCCCCAAAAATAACGCGGGGCCCCCCTTACCCATCATAACCAGCCCGGGACCAGCTATGGGGGCTTGTAGGAACAGGGCGAAGGGGCCAGCTTTGGTGGCCCCCCGCCCTGCCGGCTACAAGCTCCGTGGGCCGGGCTCTTCTGCCCCCCCCCCCCCCCCGGGCTTTGGGGAGGCAGGTAATTGGGGGTGCCGGGGGTTAATGGCAAGTCACCCGCTAGCCGCAGGTGACTTGCCAGCCCCCAGCCTTGTGAACTGATATAGGGGTCTCATGGACCCCTTACCAGTTCACAAAGGGTTAACATTAAAAAACACACACACACACACACACACACACACACACACACACACACACACACACACACACAAAAATGTCATTTATTAAAGAAAAAAAAAAGTTTTTTTTTCTTTACTCACCTCACCCGATTGTCAGCTCCTGTGTCGATCAGCTGTCAGATGCCCTGGTGATCGCTGGCCAGAGGGGGGGGGCAGGGGATAAGAGCATCCCCTGCCCCTCCACTGCTCTGCCCAGCGATCACCAGGGCATCTGACAGCTGAGCCGAGGAGAGCCGGGACGACACCCGGGAGTGACGTCATAAGCCCCGCCCCCAAGGGGGTCGTCAAGATGGCGGCGCGCATCGGAGGGCATTGTGAGCCCTCTCCTGAAGACTAAGCAGCCTGGGGGGGTGATCGGAGGCCCCCCCCCCCCCCCCCCCCCGTGAAGAGGAGACCCGGCGGGAGGCAGCGCGACTGCAGGTAAGTAAATGTCATTTTTAATTTTTTTTTTTTTTATATATATACAGTTAGCACCTGCTGCTGACGAAGTGTGGGGGGCTATTCCGGGGGATCTCCTGGAGCCATCCGTGCCCCCACGGGGGATCGGATGGCACCAAATTAAAGAGGAGACCCGGCCGGATCTAACGAGGGGTCAGGTGAGTATTATTTATTTATTTATTTTTTTAACTAGCAGGGGGGGAAATTCAAGCACGTAACACCTACGTGCTTGGCACTTAGGTCCTTGCCAAGCCAGCACGTAGGTGTTATGTGCTTGGCACTTAAAGGGTTAAGGGTTTGCTTAAGAGCCTCTTAGAAGGGGCCTCTGATGAAGCGGGAGGAGAAGAGTATAGGTCTCTCCTGCTTTGCTATGAATTTGTTGCATATGTCCTGTCTGCTATGGATGATGCCATTAGAATGTGTGGTAGAACTTCTGCCCTGTTGGTGGCTATACGCCTGGCTACGTCAGTGGGTAGCTGATAATGCTGCTAAGATGGCTCTCACTGGGTTCCCTTTCAAGGGCCTGCGCCTTTTTGGTGAACACTTGGATTTGTTCACCAAGGGCGGTAGGTTACCTCAGCGTAGGAGGCCATCTCGGTCCTTTAGGGGGATGGGTGCTCTTTGCTCACGTCTGGAGGCTTCATGTCTCAGACCGGTGGATTCAGGAGGTAGTGTCCTCTGGTTACAAGATAGAGTTTGCAGCCTGGCCGCCCCCAAGATTCATCAAATCCTGGATGGCTCAAAACCCCCTGTCAGCTCAGGGTCTGTGCCTTGCTGTCCAAAACCTTCTGGAGTTGGGGGTTATCTGCCAGGTGCCTTTGAGGGAAAGGGGCAGAGGCTACTATTCCAATATTTTCACTGTTCCCAAAAAAGACGGGTCCATCAGACCTATCCTGGATTTAAAGTGCCTCAACAAATTTGTCAGATTCGAACACTTTCGCATGGAGACTCTGCGCTCCTCTGTCAATTCACTACGCCCAGGGGACTTCTTGACCTCTGTAGACATCAATGACGCTTACCTTCATGTACCAGTCTTTCCAGTTCATCAAAGATTCCTCAGGTTCACTCTGGAGGATCAGCACTATCAATTTGTGGCTCTGCCGTTTGGTATCACCTCGGCCCCCAGGGTATTCACCAAGGTACTGGCAGGTGTACTGGCTCTGCTGAGATCTCAGGGCATTCGCATCCTTCCTTACTTAGACGACATTCTCATCATGTCTCAATCTCTCCAGCAGGCCGAGCTGGATACTCAGCGGGTGGTGTCCACACTGGAGTCTTTCGGCTGGGTGATCAATCACCCCAAGTCTTTCCTGTCATCGTCAATGGTGAGGTCCTTTGTGAGCATGACTCTGGATACGTCTCAGGTCAAGATTTTTCTGCCTCAGCAGAAGGTGGAGAGTCCTCAGGCCCAAGCCAGGCTCCTTCTGTCTTGCCCCCATCCCTCCATCCGGCAGGGGATGCAGCTGGTGGGCCTGATGGTGTCTTGCTTCGAGGCGGTTCCATACGCTCAGTTCCACATGAGACCTCTTCAACTTCACCTCTTGTCAGTATAGGATCGGGACCCTCGGTCCTTGGATCGGGTGTTGGTTCTGTCCCCTCTGGCCAGACGGTGTCTCTTGTGGTGGCTGGATTCAAGAAACCTGTTGGTGGGCAGATCCTTTCTGGCCCCGTGCTGGGAGACAGTAACCACAGATGCCAGTCTGACAGGTTGGAGGGTCTTCTGGAAATCCCTGAAATTCCAGGGTCAGTGGGGCCCTCAGGAGGCCCACACCCCTATCAACATTCTGGAATTGAGGGCGATAAGGTTGGTTCTTGCCCAATTGACTACACACCTTCGGGGACGGGCGGTTCAGTTCCGCTCGGACAACCAGACGGCGATTGCCTACATCAATCATCAGGGAGGGACCCGGAGCAAGAGGGCCCTCAAGAAAGTGTCCCTGATACTGTCTTGGGCGGAGGAGAATGTTCCCTGCATCTCAGCTGTGTACATGCCGGGGGTGGAGAATATGGAGGCAGACTCCCTCAGCAGGGGGACCTTTCGTCTGGGAGAATGGTCCCTCAGCAGCAGGGTGTTTCGCTCCCTGTGCCACCGCTGCGGTCAGCCAGATGTGGATCTGTTTGCGTCCCGTCACAATCACAAGTTTCCAGTCTTTGTCTTTCTGTCCCAGGACCCTCTGGCCTTGGCCATGGATGCTCTAGCAATGTCTTGGAGGAGCTTTCAGCTTCTCTATGTGTTCCCTCCTTTTCCTCTGTTGGGCAAGGTGCTACGCAAGATTGCTCAGGAAGGGGTGCCAACCATTCTGGTGGCCCCCGTTGGCCAAGAAGGGTGTGGTTCGCAGACGTCGTGCAGTTGGCAGTAGATCAGTCTGTTCTGCCCAAGGATCCAGACCTGCTCACTCAGGGGCAGCTACGCCATCCCAGTTTACAAACGCTGGCTTTGACGGCCTGGCTGCTGAAACCTCCAGCTTGATGATTCAGGCTAGGAAGAAGTCCTCATCATCCATCTACTATCTGGCATGCTTACATTGACTGGTGTGAGTCTAAGTCGCTTCCTTGCACAGTGTTTTCTGTCCCTAGGATTCTGGAATTCCTGCAACATGGTTTGTATTTGAGTCTTCAGCTTAGTACCCTCAAAGGTCATGTTTCTGCTCTGGCCATTTTCTTCCAAAGATCCTTTGCTCACCATTGTATGGTCAAGACTTTCTTCCAAGGGGTTACTCACGTGCGTCCTCCACGTAAGCCTATGTTACCAGTATGGGACTTGAACTTGGTATTATCTGCCTTGCAGGGGTCTCCCTTTGAGCCTTAACGTGAGGCCCCTTTGTCCATTTTGACTCTTAAAGTTGTCTTTTTGGTGGCTATCACTTCTGTTAGGTGTGTTTCTGAGTTGGCGGCGCTTTCCATCAAACCCCCTTACTTTGAGAGACACCAGGACAAGGTGGTGTTTCGCTTTAAGCCAGATTTTCTGCCTAAGGTTGTGTCTGTCTTTCATCTCAATCAGGACATTGTTTTGCCTTCTCTATGCCCTAATCCTAGTAACCCTAAGGAGCGGGTTTTACACTATCTGGATGTGGTCAGGACTCTGAAGTTCTATTTGGTGGCTACTGAATCTTTAAGGAAGACTGATGCTCTATTTGTGCTTCCATCCGGGCCTAGGAATGGTCTGGCTCTAGCTAGGTCCACTATCAGCAAGTGGATCCGCCAGGCTGTGATACAGGCCTATTCTGCTAAGGGGAAGGAACCTCCCTTCCGCCTTACTGCTCATTCTACTCGTGCTATTGGGGCATCTTGGGCTTTTCAGCACCAAGCTTCTGTTGAACAACCTTTTCTAAGTTTTACAAGGTTGATGTTAAGGCCTCAGTTGATGCAGCTTTTGGTCGCAAAGTTCTGCAGGCGGCAGTGGTTTAGACTGCTATTGGATGTCCCATGGGTAAGGAATATTCTGGAACAGGACGTGCTGTATACTTTTGTATACTGTTCCACCCCACCCTTGTTATCATTATTCTTAGTTACCTCTGTATGGTGATTGTTCATATGTTCATTGTTGAATTCTGGTTCTCCCAGACTTTTGTTAACTGCTTGTCAATACTAGGGAATTTGTGGAAGGTCCCTGACTTATATAGGGCCGGGAGAGGCCACAAGCTGTTTTCTGCAGTCCAGCGCCATCTTGTGGATGTATTACCCATGGGTAAGGAATATTCTGGAACAAGACGTGCTGTATACATATAATACCAATTCTACAGGTGAGTAATCACAGAATTGTATTATTTATGTGTTTTGCTGCAAGGGGGGCTCCAGCATTGTGGATGCCCCCCCTCGCTACTTACAATCCCTACACAGCGGGACCAACACCCATTTTTACCTAAACGGGTGTTGGTCCCGCTGTGTAGGGATTGTAAGAAGCGAGGGGGGGCATCCGGTTTAAGCATTGCACCTCCCCGAGCCGTCTCTGGGAGCTCTGGAAATGGCTTCAGAGATATAAAGTGATAATCTGCATGGTTCGCCTGCTGCAAAGTATTCTGGGAGAAATCCTGCTATCCCGTTTGTATGCAGCATGTAAATACTTTGTTTTAGGAAAGCATTCTCTTGTACCTTTTTAAATAGAGTGTTTTAGATCTCTTTAATCCCTCTATATGGCCTAACATGAGCTTTGGAGGTTGGACATCCACTTTAAGGTGACAGTGCTATCCTACATGAAAAGCTTCAAGACATGGTATTATATCTAATCCAAGCACCAAGAAGGTGCTTATTAAAGTGCCACTTCTGAGAGAACCTACCACGTAAAGCATGGGTTCTTACTCTTCAGATAAATTCAGGTTTAGTTCCCCTTGAGAATGCATATGGGGGGTTGCATTATGGCTGTTATAACATCCTTATATTTTGAAAATTGTAAGTACCACATGATTCTTGTTTTTGTTTTGTTTGTTTGTTTTTGTATTGTTGATAAAGAAGTGTGTTCTATTATCCCCAAGGAATTATTTTAGATTTAGAGGTTCTTATTTAACTATACATGTATTGTTAGCAGGTGATTAGTGGGGTTTATACCCTGGTGATTTTTATGATGCATATTTATACACTTTTATATACTTTTTTTTTATGTCCAATTTTTTTTTTCAATTTCCACCCTATATGGATCATTTTCATGGGTTTTAGGATAGGTATATTTTTTTACTTCAATAAACCTTCATTTTTTTTAGTCTGTGTGACTTTCACTGGTGTATAGTGAATTTAGGTTTACATGCAATATCATTTTCTTGACTTAAATTTTTTATTATACAAAAACACTACAAAATTTTAAAACATAAATTTTTATTTTTTCTTTCCACATATTTCACCCCAAAAATAATATATGCATTTAGTGGAAGTCACATTTTAACCTACATAGTGCAAAATGTTAAGAAATTGTCTGGCATCTGAGGGTGACAACATTTCTAGGTAGGCTGGCAGTTAACTGGTTAAAGACTAGATCATCATTTTGATTTGAACGAGGGTAGCTGATAATGATTTGAAACAATAATTTTTTTTGCTTGTACTCCATGAATTGTAACCTGCTAAAGACGCGCGTGCTGCTTTTCAGCTATATGTTGACCTTTCAGATTGCAAGAACGGCAGAAGAAATTTACCATTTTGCTGGCTATACATTTTTTAGTGTGCAACAGCATCATTTGTGCACAGACAAATCGCTGTGGGACATAACAAAGGAATCGCTGGAGATGCTAGCGAGCAAAGGTCTGATATGCAGCAAGCAGCAGTCTGATCAGTTGGTGCTTGAAGTCACACGATTAGGGCAAGCAACATATAAAGGTAAGCGTAAGGTAAAGGGGATTAAATGGAATGCGTCTCTTTTATGGTATTAAAAGAAATGAAACATTTGTTGTGTATTGTAGGTTCCATTGATTTATCTTACAGTGATGTACTGTACAGTGATCTGAACAAAGGACTAGAAGGTCTGGTTCTTCAGAGCCACCTCCACCTTCTATACCTCGTAACACCTTATGATATGGTAGCCCAGTGCAACCCAGACTGGATGCTTTATTTTAGACAGGTAAATTTCATTCTTTTAATTGACTCAGACCGGAATGTACCAGATGGCATGATACTCCCCAGCTTAGCTGCCACCCACTTCCGCTTGTTCCTTCATCACTAGAACCAGTATGAGATGCTGGCTCAGTGGGTGGGTGCGACCAGAGTACACAGTGCTCCTATAGACTTCAATGTGCGCCTCTGTACATCGGGAACTTCCATTAATGGACAGTGGTGGAGGAGCAGGAGGCCAATAAGAGGAGGGTCTCGTGCCCGCTGGCACTTTCTGGAGTTGAAGTTTCCTTTTGAAAAAATCTATCACAAAATTGTCTAAAAAGTATATAGTGAGAGAAGGCATTACTTATACATACCATCTGAAAATAATCCCACCAAGCTTGTGGTTTCGTTCTACTGGTTGGAATAAAATCCAAAGGTGACAGGTTTTTAAGAGTAGCTATGACATGGCTCACCTCTAACCATTGTGTCTCCTGAGGTAGCATTAACCACTCTCTCATCTGCCTAAAGCATTGCATAATGGGTAAAATCATCAAAACACAGCAGAAAAAATGCAAAACCAACTTTTCACTATATCCAGTCCAGGTCGTCCCAGAAATGATGAGTTGGGCAGTCCGCCACCAGGTGGCGCAGTTACTGCAAGATCCAGAGCTGTAACTCCTCCCGGCCCCCTATAATATGAGCTGTCTCAGTAGAATTCCCAGATTTCATCTTGCAGTACTGCTGCGAGGATCATCTTGGATACTCTCTCTGGATACGGCAGCTGAGCGGGGCATTTTTAGCCTTTTGGCCACTGCACCCCTATTACCACTGTTCCCGTGGACTCACTTATGCCGGGACAGGTGAAGGTAGGGAGAACGCCGGGGTCAGGCATTGACAGAGCTAGGCTCTGGGCCGCAGACCCTCCATAAAGAGTAGCCGGCCATAGGCGATCGTGAGCCTATTGGGGGGGGGGGGGATACTACCTATTGCCCGGGGTTATGCCCTTATCTGTACCCACAAGCTTTATTATTCTGTGTTGTGTCTGCTTCACTGATATTCTGACTTGCTTCACTGATCTGTCAGGTCTGATATACTTGCCTCCTTTGTTTCCTCGGGTCCTTCTCTCCTCTCCTCCATTTTGTCGCTGTGGGGGGGGGGGGGGGGGGGGTCCGGGAGCGACGCGTCGGCGGGCTGTCTTTGGAGGCCGCGGTCTCGGTTGTGTGTGCCTGAGCGTGCTGCGCTCCGCGTCGGGGGGGGGGGGGGCCCGTGGGCCACCCTCCCTCCTTGTATTCCTTTGGCGCCATTTTGGATTAGGAGAACGCTCCACTTCGTTTTGCGTCACGGCTGCGCAGCCCGCCCCTCGGGTTCGCATGTGCGGGCTTCTCGGCGCCATTTTCTGCCTGCTATCCTACTGCCATCAGGTTTTTTCCATCGCCCGCTGGTCTTCTCATTCCAACTGCCGCTCCTGTGCCATTAGCCTTCAGGATCCTTCGTCCGCTGGTCGTTCGTGAGTCCTCTCTGCTTTTCTTTTTTTTTTTAAAGTTTTTATTTGCATAAAACGTAAAAAACATGACATACAATAAAATATGCAATACAGCAAGCACGAAGCCGCAGGCACCTAAAACAGTCTGGCCTACTTGCACACAAGACGTCCATTCACACAACACAAAACATTCACACCGGACTCAAGACCTACCAGGTGAGAACCTTGCTGGGGGGACCCAAAGAGCAAAAAATGGTTAGAAGTACCTCCGGGTATTCAGTCTCCCGCATAGACCTAACTTCCCACCTCCCTCTGCTCCCCCCCCAGGATTGGATATCGATCCACCATCATATTCCCCTGCTCCACGTATCACCATGAGAGCCATAATCCCCGTGATGCTACACACTCTCATCTCAGCCATCATCAGAGGCCGTATCCTAGCACTGTAGCCAAGGATCCCAGACCTTGGTGAATTTGTCTGGCACACCCCTCGCCTGATATGTCAGTTTATACATGGCAAGCTTCTGATTAACCAGCCTTTTCCATGCCTGCAAGGACGGCCTAGCCGGGTGCTTCCAGTTTATCAGTATGCACTTCCGGGCATAAAAGAGCAGCAGCCGAAGCAACGCTTTCAATGTATGGAGCTCCGACAGCGGCTCCACCACTCCCAGAAGGCACACCGAAACCGAACCCCTGATGCGAAATCCCACTATTTTGCCGATCAGGTTCATTACGTCCTCCCAATAGCCAACAAGTATTCCACATGACCAAATCATATGCACCCATGTGCCGCTACCACCCTCACATCTAGGACACGTGTCCCTATCCAGGAGTCCCATCCTGTGCAGACGGACCAGAGTAATATACGCCTGGTGGATTTGGTTTGCATTTGGTCTGGATCATTCTATCTCTCGCCTCAACCACTGAGGAATGCAAATTGTCCAGCACCTCCTCCCAATCATCCTGGTCCAGGCTCTGGTCTACAGGCCGCCACTTCCTCTCAATCCCTTCCCTAGGGGACCCCAGCTCACCCAGCAGGGTTTTGTATAGTGTGGAGACCGGTTTTTTAAGGTTCGAATCTCTAACCACTTTCTCCACCCGCGAAGCCGACACCTGTGGGCCCACCCTGGAGAACTGCGCGTTCAGGGCATGTCTGAGTTGCAAGTAGCGGAAAAAATCCCGGTTAGACAGGTGGAAACTCTCTTTGAGATAATCGAAGGACACCAGTACCCCCTCTTTATATAATTGGCCCAGCTGATGCACCCCCCTCCCACTCCAGAACCGTGGATCCTGCACGAGCTCGGGAAGCCCAGGGTTAGCCCATAGGGGGGTGAAGGGGGAATACACCCTACTCTCTCCCGTATCCGCACATAATTTGGCCACTCGCTCCCAGATACTGCAGACCGTTCTCATACATGTGGTCGCTTCCCTGAGTCCCTTCGTACCCCTATAGGGCAAGGAGGATAGCCGCACGGGGGAGCCCAGCACCGCCTCCTCCAAATGTATCACCGGATTGTCCCCCGGTCGGCTAATCCACCAATGGGCATACAGCAGCTGGGTTGCATAAAAATACATTTTCCTCCGGCGACTATCTGTGCCTTCATAACCTGCCTATTTAACCGAGGAGGGGCATGCCCCCAAATAAAACCAAAAATAATTGCTTCCAACGCCTTGAAGTGAGAAGCGGGGAGCAATATGGGAGAGACCTGATAGATGTACAATAATTTTGGAAGAAAGATCATCTTGAATATGTTGATCCTCCCCATGACAGACAGTGGAAGATCCGCCCACTGACTGACCCTCTGTTTCAATTTCGCAATAACTGGCGATATATTGAGGGGCACAAATAGACTGGGCAACTTCCCAACCATGATCTCAAGATATTTAAATTCCCGTACCACCTTTAGCTGGGATCTCGGGGAGATACCCAAAGAGTCACAGACATCAACTCGCATCAAACTGGATTTGTCCCAGTTAATTTTCAAGCCTGAGAATCTTCCAAATGTATCAATAATATCTAAGGCAGCCTCTAGCGACTCATGGCAGTCGGCCAAGTATAACAGGGTATCATCTGCGTACAGCAAAATTTTCTCTTCCACCGCACCCAGCTTCCACCACGTGATGACCGGGGAGTTCCTCACCAGGATTGCCAATGGCTCAATGGCCAGTGCAAATAGCAGTGGCGATAGCGGGCACCCCTGTCTGCTTCCTCTGCTCAATGTGAAAGGGTCAGAGTAACATTCATTGACCCGAACGCGGTCTGTGGGACATCTATATAGTAGTTTGATATAATTTACAAAACTTTCGGGGAGCCCAACTCTAGCCAGCACCGCCCACAAAAAGGCCCACTCCACCGAGTCAAAGGCCTTCTCATTGTCAAGCGTAACAATCGCCCGATCCCCACAGTTATCGTGCACAATTTGAAGGTTCGACATCAGTCTCCGCAGGTTTATCCCTGTGGTGCGACCCGGCATAAAGCCCGACTGATCAGGTCCAATCAATTGTAGTATGACTCAACTTAATCTGATAGCTAACAATTTGGCTAATATTTTGGCGTCCTGATTTAAAAGGGAAATGGGTCTGTACGAGGCACAGGCATCGGGGGGCCTCTCTGCTTTTCTATAAATTTTTTATATGCATGTGCTGTGGGATGCTCATGGCCTCTTCCGCTTGTGTCTTCTAGGTGGGCCCCCCTTTGCCAGCTGAGGATTATGGTTCCTCCCGGTCTCCTACATCCCCCTCCCCCTCTCTCTCTGCACCCTCTCCCCCTTAAAGAGGGATCACAAAAAGAGGGACTAAATTGGGGATCTCAACTTAGGTTTGGGCTGTTAGTGCCTTGTAACCTGTATTTTTATCTCTATAATCACCATAATGGAGGCTTCTGGGGATAGTGAGCTAGGGGCCCCTTCTGGGCGGGTGAAGCTCTGCCCCACGTGCGGTACCAGCCCCCTGGGCGGACTCGGCACGGTTTGTGTCACTTGCGCCAGGAACGTACTTTTGGAGCATGATAGGGCGGGTGTTTCTGCCCCTGCCCTCCTTTGCCTGCGGTCTCGCCAACTCCCCCACTACTGCATTCAGCCCTCAGCGAGGGGGAAGCCAGCAGGGGGTCCCAAGCCGATTTGGCATACCGGGTGGCCAGCCTGGAGAGACAGTTATCTCGCATGGCTACTGGGAAGGCCATGAGTAAGAAGCGGCACATCGAGTCGGGTTACTCGGATTTTGCTGGTGATGATCTTTTTGGAGGTCGGGACTCCATGGAGGAGGGAGAGTTATTTAAGGACTCGGTTTCCTCAGGGGGTCAGTCGGTTGGCTATGAGAGCGAGCCTGGTTCCTCCTCGGACGAGGATACATGGCTCCCTGACGATACCGAGAAGTTGCTGTCTTCTGTGTTTGAGACCTTGCATATTGTCCCTCTTATAGTGGCTAAGAGGAAGCAGGGTGATTTATTTCGGCCTGAGAGACAGAGGCTTGTCTTCCCGGAGCAGCCCACTTTTCCAATATGGTGTTTAAGGAATGGGAAAGACCTAATAAATTGCCATCGGTGCCTAAAGGGCCTGGACAGGTGGTATCCCTTCCATGAGGAGCTGATCCGCCTTTGGTCCCGTCCCCCCGATGTGGATGCTCCTGTGTCGGGGTTATCCAACACTACGGTTATGCCGTCACCCGATACTGCTTCCTTGCGCGACCCTGCTGACAGGCGCATGGATCAGCTGGCTATTCTTAGTATACAGTACGTCCTGCTCCAAAGGTAATACCCCGCTTCAAACATTAATTATTACACTTGGGTTACTCCACCAGCAGGTGGCGACGTTGCAGAGAAGTCTTGAAAAAACGAGCCCCTCCTGATCTATAATACCTGGGACCTCCCACTTATTCCCCAGTGTTCTTCTCTGCAAGATGGCGACAAGACAGAAGAATGAAGTCTCCTGCTTGCAGGTAGCCGGGGTAACACCCCGGCCCCCCCTTCTGGTCTATTTCTGCCCGGCCTTATGTTTATTGCCCCTTGATTAAATATGTAGCCTCCCAGCTTAGGCTGTCGGCCGGGCAAGGGTAGATGGCACCTAAGGTGCCTAGGAGCTTAGCTCCTCCGCTAGACCCCATACTATGGGGCAATGCGTTTATCCGGTTTTTGGTGATCCGGATTTCGGATGCCCCCGCCCTTTGTCCCTATCAGGCTTGCCCTTGCCCTGCTTGGTCCCTTCTCCCTGCGCTAGTTGGGGGGGGGCTTGTCTGTGTGCCTGGGTATGCTTTGCTACTTTGGCTGTGTGAGTGTGTTTTACTTCATGATGGCTGGTGTGGGGCGGGGCCGGGCGGCGTGTGTGTGTTGCCGCCGGGCCGTCTGCTGGCCAGCTTGTTTTGGGGGCTCCATTGAGCTACCCGGACTGGTAGGATCGGTTTCCGGAGGGCAAGGGGGGGCGGGTCCGGGCGGTGCGGGTGCTGTCGGTCCACCGGTCTGCCCTTGTTTTCTGTCAGTGCGGGCGCCATGTCCTGGCGCCCGCTGCACAGGCGGTTCTCCGGGGGCGGCTGCGGGCGGGCCCGGGCGGCGTGTAGGGTGCTGCCGGCCCGCCTGCGTTTGTCACTATGTGCGGGCGCCTAACATGTTAGGCGCCCGCTGTCTTCTCCGGCTCTCAGGAGGAGGAGGGGGGCGGAGTCGCGTCTGGCGCGGCCCGCGCTGTGCCTGATTGGAGGGAGGGGCCTCCTCGTGCGTGTGGCTGGCCGCCATTTCGGCCGCGGTTTTTAAGGTAGGCCGGGGGTTTTTTGTTTTAAGGTGGTTCTTTGCTGGGGGCGCCTGGGAAAGTTTCGGGACAGATTCCTTTTTTGTGGGTTGTGTCCGGATTCTTGTCGGCCTGGCATTGTGTAGCATTATTTGCTGGGCCCTTATGCTGGTGCATCCCTAGCCTTCCATATATATATATATATTATATTTACATAGCTATGTGCATTGTATATATTCTGTATACTGTTCCCTGTGTGGGTTCATGTCTGACATATGGTGTTGTATATGACATGTGCTGATCCGCTTGGAGTGACTGTTGTCTTTTCTGTTTCAGATCCTGGGATCCCATGCTGCAGGGCTCTCCCGGTCTTAGCTACCTGGCTAGTGGGGTTGTCCATTTCAATTTTATCCCTATATTGGTTATTTTGCAAATTCTCCCACCTTAGGGCCATTTAAAAAAAAAAAAAAAAAAAATTTTAAGGGGTATCCCGGGTCGCTTATTGCGTAAATCCCTGGGTCATTGCGAAGACCATAAATTCACCATATGGAGGCTACCAAGGATACCGGAAACAGCCCTTCGGGGCAGTCCAGGCTGTGCGGGGGTTGTGGGGCTCCGCTCCCAGGGGATGATGTTATTATATGCATTCCATGTGCGCAGCGGAACATTGAGCGCCAGTCCGGCACCCCGGTGTCTGGCTCTTCACCACCCGTGCCGTCCCCGTCTCCTCCTCGCCTGTTCCGGACCCCGTGTGACGTTGTCATGGGTGGGGATTCGCAATCCGAGGTATGCGCCCGATTGGCTAGCCTCGAGAAGATGTTTTCCGCTGTGGTTGCTCAGAAGGCTCCGGCTAAGCGGAAACACTTGTCCCCGCCTCCGCCGGACTCAGATGTTGAGGTATTGGATTGGTCAGATTGCCCCCTGGTTGAAGAAGGGGAGATGATTGAGGATTTGGACGATCCTGAGGTCCAGCAGCTGTTTGGTGCTGAGGGTGACCAGGCCATGGGGACTGTTTCGGACACCCATCTGCCCGGTCCCTCCTTCGGAGGTGGGCCGCGGGTATTATTCCAATCTCTTCACAGTGCCCAAGTTGGACGGGTTGGTTCGTCCCATCCTGGATCTGAAGTTCCTCAATGTGTTTATTCTTCCCCGGAGGTTTCGCATGGAACCTCTGCGTTCTGCCATCAATTCTCTGCGTCAGGGGGATTTCATGACGTTCATAGACATCAAGGATGCCTATTTTCATATTCATATATTCCGGCTCACCAAAGGTTTCTTCGCTTCGTGGTGGAAGATCGGCATTTTCAATTTGTGGCTCTTCCGTTCGGCCTTACCTCGGCTCCAAGAGTGTTCACTAAGGTGTTGGCGGGCGTGATAGCCCTTCTCAGAGCTCAGGGGATTCGCATTGTGCCCTGTCTGGACGATCTTCTCATCATGGCTTCTTCTTTCAGTCAAGCGGAGGTGGACACCAGGACTGTTGTATCCACTCTGGAGAGGTTCGGCTGGGTGATCAACTACCCCAAGTCCTCTCTCGTTCCGGCCAGGGTGGTGCCCTTTTTGGGGATGACCTTGGATTATTGCCAACACAGAGTTGTTCGGCCTCAGGCCAAAGTTCTCTTGGTTCAGGAATTGGCGCAGCTTCTTCTTTCCAATCCTTGCCCGTCCATCCGGCTAGGGATGAGACTGGTGGGGTTGATGGTAGCTTCCTTTGAGGCGGTTCCCTTTGTTCAGTTTCACACGAGGACGCTTCAGTTTCATCTGTCGGCGTCTTGGGACCGGCGACCACGGTCGTTGGATCGGTCTTTCCGGATGTCCTCCCGGGTTCAGCAGTCTCTCCTGTGGTGGGTGTTCTCGGACATTCTCTTGAGGGGCAGGTCCTTTCTGTTGCCTCTTTGGGAAACTGTCACCACGGATGCCAGTTTGTCGGGATGGGGAGTTTTCTGGAAGGACTTTCGGTTCCGGGGGAGGTGGGGTCCTCTGGAGGCCCACTTGCCCATCAACATTTTGGAGTTGAGAGCCATCAGGTTGGTTCTGTCTCACTTGGCACAGCATTTACAGGGCTTGCCGGTTCAGGTTTGGTTGGGCGATCGGTTGACGGTTGCTTACATCAATCACCTGGGAGGGACTCGCTGTCTGGGTTCCCTCAGAGAGGTGTCTCTGATTCTAGCCTGGGCGGAGACTCATGTCTCTTGCATCTCAGCAGTGTACATTCCAGGATTGGAATACTCGGACTTCCTGAGCAGGTGCTCTTTCCGCCGGGGGGGAATGGTCTCTCCACCCTCAGGTTTTTTGGTCGTTTTGTCTCCGGTGGGGGACGCCGGAGGTGGATCTGTTTGCTTCTCGTCACAATTACAAGCTTCCGACATTCGTGTCGCTCTCTCAAGATCCTCTGGTTCTGGCGGTGGATGCCATATCCCTGAGCTGGAGGGACCTGGGTTTCCTTTCTCTGTTTCCTCCGATCCCCATGCTAGGCAAGGTGTTGCGAAAGCTGGCCCTGGATGGGGTTCCCGCCATTCTCATGGCTCCAAGGTGGCCAGGGAGGGTGTGGTTCGAAGACATCGTTTGTCTGGCGGTGGATCAGTTCGATCTGCTTCTTCGGCTGGATCTTATCACACAGGGTTAACTGCGTTGCCCCAATTTACCAACGCTGGCTGTGACGGCCTGGCTGCTGAAACCTCCATCTTAGGGGAGGAAGGTTTTTCGGATCTGTTATTCAGACTTTTATTAGTGCCGGGAAGAGGTCCTCTACTTTCATCTATTATAGGACTTGGAGATCTTATATTGTTTGGAGTGAGGCTAGATCTTTGCCCTGTCGGGTCTTTTCTGTTTTCAGGATTTTGGAATTTCCTCAATCGGGGCTGGACTCTGGTCTTCAGCTGAGTATCTTAACGGAGCAGGTTGCTGCCTTGTCTTTTTTTTTTTTTTTTTTCAAAAGTCCTTTGCGTTTCCTCTTTTGGTCAAGACTTTCTTCCAGGGGGTCTCGCATTTGCGGCCTCCTAGGAAGCCTTTGCTCCTTGTTTGGGATTTGAATGTGGTTATCTCTGCTCTTCAGGCTTCTCCTTTGAGCCTTTGCAGGTTATTGCTCTTTCTACTCTGACTCAGAAGGTTGCCTTGTTGGTGGCCATCACTTCGGTTCGGCGTGTCTCGGAGTTGGCAGCCTTGTCGGTTCAGGCTCCTCACTTTGAGAGACATCAGGTCAAAGTGGTTTTCCGCTTCAAACCGGACTTTCTTTCTAAGGTGGTCTCTGCTTTTCATCTTAACCAGGACATTGTTCTTCCTTCCTTGTGTCCTAAGCCTAGGAATGACAAGGAGAGGGTTTGCACTGTTTGGATGTGGTACGCTGGGTGAAGTACTGTTTGTTTACTTCTTCTCCTTTTTGTAAGACTGATGTCTTTTTCGTGGTGCCCTGTTGGGCCTAGGAAGGGTTTGGCTCCCGCTAAGTCTTCCATTAGCAAATGGATTCGTCAGGCTGTTGTTGGGGCCTATTCTACCAAGGTGAAGGTTTCCCCTTTTTGTATCACTGCTCATTCTACTCGTGCTGTTGGAGCGTCTTGGGCTTTTCAGCACCAGGCCTCTGTTGAACAAGTTTGTAAGGCTGCTACTCGGTCTTCTGTTCACACTTTTTCCAAGTTTTTACAAGGTTGATGTGCGGGCTTCAGCGGATGCTGTGTTTGGCCGCAAGGTTCTGCAGGCTGCAGTGGTTTGAGTTTTGCATTATGGCCTTGTTGGATACCCGCCCTTTCTGGACACTGCTTTTAGATTTCCCAAGTGTAATAATTAATGTTTGAAGCGGGGTGTGTGACATACTTAGAATAATACCATTTTGTGAATACTCACCTGTAAAATGGGTATTATAAGTATGTCACACACCCCGCTTCACCCGCCCTTTTTGGTATCCTGGATTCTTTATAGGGTGAAGCTTCGTTTACAGTTTGAGGGTTGCCAATGTTTTTTTTCCTGGTACCTTGTCTTTACTGCTGTTTGAAAACTGGGGAATAAGTGGGAGGTCCCAGGTATTATAGATCAGGAGGGGCTCGTTTTTTCAAGACTTCTCTGCAACGTCGCCACCTGCTGGTGGAGTAACCCAAGTGTAATAATGTTTGAAGCGGGGTGTGTGACATACTTATAATACCCATTTTACAGGTGAGTATTCACAAAATGGTATTTTATCCTCTGCCAGATGGCGCTGTACTGCAGAGACATAGAAAACAGGCTCCTCCTGGCCCCTCAAATACCCAGGGACCTCCCACAAATCCCCAGAATTTTCTCTGCAGTGCCACTGCGAAGGACAAGAATATGGCTCTCTCTTCTCGCAGGTGAGCGGGGCTATTAGCCTGCGGCCCTGTAGGACTATTCCCACCCGTTCCACTAGTTATGTGCCTCCCAGCCTTGGCTGATCTGGTCGGGTGACGTTAGGCAGCACCATGAGTGCTTAAGGAGCGCTGCTCCACCGCAGTCCCCCACCAAAGGGTAGGGGGTATAGGCTTATGGTGAGCCTCTATGGGATGCCCCTCCTGCACTATTGCCCCATGCCCCGTATATCGGTGGGTCCTATATAGATGGGCCGTCGTCCTCCCTCATTCTCCCTGTAGTCTTTGGGGGGAAAAAAGGGGGGGGGGTGTACGTGTGTATACATTATGTGTTTGTGTGCCTTTGACTTTAGTTATGCTGTGTCAGCCGCCGCGCTGTCTTGCTCCTTTCTTTACTATTGTCATTACCGTCGCCGCCGCCGCGCGCGCTCTTTTTTTCATATTGCTCCGCGCTTGGCGGCAGCGTTACCATCATTGGCTGCTTGTCTGGTTGGCTTCGCACTCTTCGGGGGGCGGGGCCTGGCTCTGGCGCGCTCCGCGTCATGGCTCGCACTGACCCGCCCCTCGAGGTATACCGACGCCATGTTGTCTGATTGTGGGCTCCTGTGTGTCGGTCTCTACCTACCACGGTCCATAAGTGCCCTCGCGGGCGACTTTATTATCATGTTATATTGAATGTCTGCTTACGGCCCACTGTCATTGTGTCTTTCAGACGGGCGAATCTTTTGGCTTCTCCCGGCCCTTTTTTTTAACTTGTGTGGCCTAGTGTAATTACTCCCACTTCCCTAGCGGGTTATTGGGCCATCCAGGGTTGCTTTATAGCATTAATCCCTACTGGCATATTGTGCCTTGTAATCACCATATGGAGGCATCTCAGGATAATGTGACCAGGGTTCCTTCAGGACAAGCCCGGCTGTGTGTAGCTTGTGGGGTCTCACTTATTAGCGGTGACAATGCACGGGTCTGCGTACCTTGCACCCAGTAGGTGCTAGCGCCGCAATCTGGCCTTCCTGTGGCTGGGCCTGCACCTCGTTTCACTTCACCTACTCCCCCAAGCCTGAGTCTCACTCCCCATGACTTGAATACAAGTGGGGACTCTCAGCCTGATGTGTCTGCTAGACTGGCTAGCGTCGAGAAGTTAATTGCTAATACCCTGGCGCGTAAGGCCACTGCAAAAATGCGGCACTTAACACCTGATGTCACTCTTTTCCCTATGGAAACTGAGTTTTTGCATTTATGTGGCTATACCCCCTCGGACGAAAGGGAGCTGTTCTCCGATTCGGAGTCATCTGATGAGAGACCCAGGGGTCATGACGATTGGCTCTGACCCCTGGGCCCCGGATGATACTGACAGATTGCTGGCCCAGATTTTTGAGGTTCTGTCCATCTCTCCCCCTGCTGCGGCTCCTAGGCAAAGGGGTGAGCTTTTTCATACTGCTAGATCACGTTTGGAATTTCCCGAGCAAGCTCATTTCAATAATCTCGTGCTTAAGGAGTGGGAACGTCGGGAAAGTTGGGACAAAAAGTATGTGGTAAGCTGATGTGGTTAAGTGCTGGTCATCCCCTCCCGAGGTGGATGCCCCTATTCTAGGGTTGTCTAACACCTCTGTCATGCACTCCCCTGACTCTACTACCCTGCGGGATGCTGAGGACCGGCGCATTGACCAACTGGCGTCCCATGCCTTTGCTATTGTGGGGATGGCGCTGCGCCCGGTCTGTGCCTCGGCCATTACATCCGTGGCTCTTAGGTCCCTGATCAGAAGTGTCCTTGATGGTGCCCCTGATGATTTGCCTCCTGATGTGTTTAATGCACTATCTAGCTGTGATGTCTGTAAATTTTGTCCTCTTTGCCTTGGATGACACCATTAGAATGTGTGCCAGAGCTTCTGCCCTGGTGGTGGCTATACGCCGCTCGGTTTGGCTGCGCCAGTGGGCTGCTGACAACGCTGCCAAAAAAGCCCTCACTGGTTTTCCCTTCAAAGCACTACGCCTGTTTGGGGACCGTCTGGACCTTTTTGCTAAAGGTGGTAGGTTGCCCCAGCGCAGGCGGCAGTCTCGGCCCTTTCGGGGTCAGGGCACCTTTTCACCCCCCTACCGTGGTGCTAGACAAGGCAGGTGGGTTTTCTTCACTGGGGCCCGAGGAGACTCCTGGGGTAGGAGCAGAGGACGTGGTCGTCCTGGCTCCTCCTGGGGTTCTAAGCCCAAGTCCGCTCCCAAGCCCCCTCAGGCATGATGGGGCGCCCTCGCCCATCCGGGTGGGGGGACGGCTGCAGCACTTTGCTCACGTCTGGAGGCATCATGTCTCAGACCAGTGGATTCAGGAGGTAGTGTCCTCCGGTTACAAGATAGAGTTTGCTGTCCTGCCCCCCCCCCAAGATTCATCAGATCCCGGATTCCTCAGGGCCCTGTCTCAGCTCAGGATCTAGTTCAGGCTGTGCAAAGCCTCCTGGAGCTGGGGGTCATTTGCAAGGTCCCTTTAAGAGAAAAAGGCAAGGGCTTCTATTCCAACCTTTTCACAGTACCCAAAATGGATGGGTCAGTCAGGCCCATCCTGGATTTGAAGATCCTCAACAAATTTGTCAGGAGCAGGCGCTTTCGCATGGAAACTCTGCGCTCTGCCATCAGTTCCTGACGTCTGTGGACATCAAAGATGCTTACCTTCACATTCCTGTGTTTCCAGGTCACCAAAGATTCCTCAGGTTCGCATTGGAAGATCAACACTACCAATTTGTGGCATTGCCCTTTGGTCTCACTTTAGCTCCCAGGGTGTTCACCAAGGTGCTGGCTGGGGTGATGTCTCTGATCAGGTCTCGGGGCATCCGCGTGCTGCCTTACCTGGAAGACATTCTCATCACCTCCCAGTCTCTACATCAGGCAGAGTTGGACACTCAGCTGGTGGAGTCTTTCGGCTGGGTGATCAATCACCCCAAATCCTCTCTGTCCCCTTCCTCGGTGACTCCATTC
This sequence comes from Gastrophryne carolinensis, assembly GCA_027917425.1. Classification (NCBI taxonomy): domain Eukaryota; kingdom Metazoa; phylum Chordata; class Amphibia; order Anura; family Microhylidae; genus Gastrophryne; species Gastrophryne carolinensis. The sequence continues at coordinate 240,567,020 of CM051234.1, forward strand.
CTGGGAATGATTCTGGAAACAGTCCAAGCAAGGATCTTCCTTCCTCAACAGAAGGTGGACGCTCTGATTGCGCAGGCCCGGTCCCTGCTATCGTGTCACCATCCCTCCATCAGGTAGGGAATGCAGCTGGTGGGCCTGATGGTGGCGTGCTTTGAGGCGGTGCCTTATGCTCAGTTCCACTTGAGGCCTCTACAACTTCACCTTCTGTCAGTATGGGACAAGTACCCAGCGTCCCTGGACGGGTTCTGTGTGCTTTCCCCCCTGGTCAGGCGGTCCCTCTCGTGGTGGCTGGACTCCAGGAACCTGCTGGGGGGCAGATCCTTTCTGCCCCCTCCAGGGAGACGGTCACCACGGATGCCAGTCTGTCGGGATGGGGGGGATTCTGGAAGTCCCTGCGGTTCCAGGGGAGGTGGGGCCCTCAGGAGGCCCACACACCCATCAACATCTTGGAACTGAGGGCCATCAGGTTGGTTCTGGCTCAGTTGACCCATCACCTTCGGTGTCTGCCTGTTGCGCTCGGACAACCGGACGGCATTTGCCTACATCAATCATCAGGGAGGGACCCGGAGCAAGCGGGCCCTCCAGGAAGTATCTTGGATTCTGATCTGGGCGGAGGCCAATGTTCCATGTAAATCAGCTGTGTACATCCCGGGGGCAGAGAATCTCCTGGCAGACTCTCTGAGCAGGGGGGCCTCTCGTCAGGGAGAATGGTCCCTCTGCAACAGGGTTTTCCAATCCCTGTGTCACCAGTGGGGTCTACCAGATGTGGATCTGTTTGCGTCCCCTCACAACCACAAGCTCCCGGCCTTTGTCTCCCTGTCTCAGGATCCTCTGGCCTTGTCCACGGATGCTCTATCCATGTCATGGCAGGACTTTCAGCTCCTGTATGTCTTTCCTCCACTCCCTCTGCTGGGCAGGGTTCTGCGCAAGATTGCTCTGGAAGGGGTGCCAGCAATTCAGGTGGCCAAGAAGAGTGTGGTTCGCAGACGTGGTGCAGCTGGCAGTAGATCAGTACGTTCTACCCAGGGTGCCATATCTGCTCACTCAGGGCCCCTTACGCCATCCCAATTTACAAACTCTGGCTTTGACGGCCTGGCTGCTGAAACCTCTATCTTGATGGAAAAAGGTTTGTCTGCCTCGGTGGTTGATACCATGGTAAAGGCTAGGAAGAAGTCTTCTTCTTCTATCTATTACAGGGTATGGCGTGCCTACATTGACTGGTGTGAATCTAAGTCTCTTCCCTGTCGTGTGTTTTCTGTTCCCAGGATTTTGAAGTTCTTACAGCATGGTTTGGAGTTGGGGCTCCAACTCAGTACTCTGAAGGGTCAAGTTTCTGCCCTGTCTGTTTTCTTCCAGAAGTCTTTTGCTCAGCATCCTTTGATCAAGACTTTTTTCCAGGGGATTACTCATGTGCGTCCCCCTCGTAAGTCCATGGTGCCTGTTTGGGATTTAAACTTGGTTTTGTCTGCCTTGCAGGGTGCTCCCTTTGAACCTCTGCAGGACGCTGCTTTGGTCATTCTTACTCTCAAGGTTGTCTTTTTGGTGGCTATCACTTCTATTAGGCGTGTGTCTGAGTTGGCGGCGCTTTCAATCCAGCCCCCCTACTATGAGAGACACCAGGACAAGGTGGTGTTCCGCTTTAAACCAAATTTTCTGCCTAAGGTAGTGTCTGCTTTTCATTTGAATCAGGACATTGTTCTTCCTTACTTGTGCCCTAATCCTAGCAACGCTAAGGAGAGGATTTTGCATTCCTTGGATGTGGTTAGGTGTCTGAAGTACTACCTGGTGGCCACTGAGTCTTTCAGGAAAACTGAAACAAACTTTTTGTGGTTCCTTCTGGTCCCAGGAAGGGTTTGGCTCCTGCCAAGTCTACTATTAGCAAATGGATCCATCAGGCCGTGATTCAGGCCTACTCTGCTAAGGGGAGGAGTCCTCCTTTCCACCTTACTGCTCATTCTACTCGTGCTATTGGTGCCTCTTGGGCTTTCCAGCACCAGGCTTCCGTTGAACAAGTTTGCAAGGCCGCTACTTGGTCTTCTGTTCATACCTTTTCAAAGTTTTACAAGGTTGATGTTAAGGCCTCAGCTGATGCTGCTTTTGGCCGCAAGGTTCTGCAGGCGGCAGTGGTTTAAACTGTCTGCTGTTACCTTTTTGTTGGGGATCCCACCCTACTTATTACCTTTGGAGCAGGACGTACTGTATACTAAGAATAATACAATTCTGTGATTACTCACCTGTAGAATTGATATTTTGAGTATACAGTACATGCTGCTCCACCCCACCCTTGGTTTTGCATTATCTTGGATCCCCTGTATGGTGATTGTTGTCATTGTTATAGTTACCAGTTTGGGTGGTTACATTTTCCCGGCTTCTCGTTCACTGCTTTTCAATGCTGGGGATTTGTGGGAGGTCCCCGGGTATTTGAGGGGCCGGGAGGAGCCTGTTTTCTATGTCTCTGCAGTACAGCGCCATCTGGCGGAGGATAACCCAATTGTAAGTATTACCTTTGGAGCAGGACGTACTGTATACTCATAATATCAATTCTACGGGTGAGTAATCACAGAATTGTATTTTTCATGCGTTCATCTTTGTGGGTGCTGGGCTTTTGTTGCTTTTGTAATCTCGGCCATGGACGATAGTGTCCGGCTTGGCGCCAGGGATCTGGGTCACCTCCTGGAGGGCTCACCAAGGCGGGACTCAGGGCAAACGAGCCCTCCAGGAGGTGACCCAGATCCTGACTTGGGCAGAGGAGAAAGTTCCCTGCATCTCAGCGGTTTACATCCCCGGGGTAGATAGCCAGGAGGCAGACTCCCTGAGCAGGGGGGCCTCTCGTCTGGGGGAATGGTCTCTCAGCATCAAGATTTTTCACGCTCTGTGTCCCCGCTGGGGTCTACCGGATGTGGACCTGTTTGCGTCCAGACACAATCACAAGCTCCCAAGGTTCGTCTCCCTGTCAAGAGATCCTCTGGCCTACGCCACAGACGCTCTGGCAATTCCTTGGACGGAGTTCAGGCTCCTTTTATGCATTTCCACTCCTGGTCCGGGTGCTGCGCAAGATAGCCCAGGAAGGGGTTCCAACCATCCTAGTGGCTCCTCGCTGGCCGAGAAGGAGTTGGTTTGCGAACATAGTTCAGATGTCAGTGGATCGCTACATCATGCCCGACGACCCAGGGCTTCTCACACAGGGGTTGCTGCGGCACCCCAATTTACAGACGCTGGATTTGACGACCTGGCTATTGAAACCTCAATCCTGACGGAGAAGGGGTTGTCTGCTAAGGTTGTTCAGACTATTATTCAGGCGGAAGAAGTCTTCTTCCATGATTTACTACAGAATTTGGCATGCCTACATTGCTTGGTGTGAATTTCCCTTGTCGCACTTTCTCTATTTCTAGGATTTCGGAATTTTTACAACACGGCTTAGACTTGGGTCTACAGCTGGGCACCCTCAAGGGGCCAGGTTTCGGCCTTGGCCATCTTCTTCCAAAGATCCTTTGCCAATCATAGACTGATCAGGACTTTTTTCCAAGGAGTTACCCATGTATGTCCACCGGGTAAACCTGTATTACCGTTGTGGGATTTGAATTTGGTGCTTTCTGCTCTCCAGGGTCCCCCCTTTGAGCCTTTGTGCGATGCTGCATTGTCTGTTTTGACCCTAAAGGTGGTCTTTTTGGTTGCTATCACCTCGGGGCGTCGCGTGTCCGAACTGGCGGCGCTTTGTATGAAGCCTCCTTACTTTGAGCGGCATAAGGATAAGGTGGTGTTTCGCTTTAAACCTGATTTTTTGCCTAAGGTCGTTTCTCCCTTTCATCTTAATGAGGAATGTTTTGCCTTCCCTGTGTCCAGAACCGTCTAATTCTAAGGAAAGGACCCTCCATGCCTTGGATGTGGTCAGAGCCATTAAGTACTACCTGGTTGCGTCTGAATCCTTCAGGAAATCGGATTCGCTCTTTGTTCTCACTGAAGGTTCCAGAACGGGTTTGCCTCCAGCCAAATCCACTCTCAGTAAGTGGATTAGACAGGCGGTGGTGCAAGCATATTCTGCCAAGGGGAAGGAACCCCCTTTTCGTATTACAGCTCATTCTACTAGAGCTATTGGTGCTTCCTGGGCTTTTCAGCACCAGGCCTCTGTTGAACAAGTTTGTAAGGCTGCTACTTAGTCTTCTGTTCATACCTTTACAAAGTTTTACAAGGTTGACGTTAGTGCCTCAGCTGATGCTGTCTTTGGCCGAAAGGTGCTTCAGGCGGTAGTGAAATGAACTACTTGCTGTTCCGCACTGGAGATCCCGCCCTAATGGATACTGCTTTTGGATGTCCCAACTGTCATCATTTCTGGGACGACCTGGACTGGATATAGTGAAAAATACAATTCTGTGAAACTCACCTGTAGAATTGTTTTTGAATATATCCAGTCCAGGTCGTCCCACCCCGCCCTTGGTTTCATTATCTCTTGTTGCCTGTTATGGTGATTACTTCTTTATATTGGACCATTGTCCTGTGTTGGAGAGAGTACATGCTGATGCTATGTGAGTTAACATGGTTTTCTTGGCCTCCCGGCCTGTCTCCTTTATACTGCTTTTTGACCACTGGGAATTCTACTGACAGCTCATTTTATAGGGGGCCGGGAGGAGTTACAGCTCTGGATCTTGCAGTAACTGCGCCTCCTGGTGGCGGACTACCCAACTGTCATCATTTCTGGGATGACCTGGACTGGATATATTCAAAAGCAATTCTACAGGTGAGTTTCACAGAATTGTATTATTACACCAACTGACTCGGGACAGGCCAATGGAGAGTCGCAGTTCTCCCCTGCTAAATCGGAGTGGTACATACTCAACCTGTTGCCCCTGATTATTTTTCCAGTAAAAGTAAAACAAGCTTGGTTGCGAGTTTTGTGTAGAGGTCCTCTCAGTTTATCTGAGCATTGTGTGGTGTCCTCTCCTAACCCTCAAGGCCCCATACACACTAGGGTCATTCACTGTGATCGTAAAGTGCTGATCGCCCTGCAATCGTCATCAAAGCGCTGCCATAGTTACCTATGGACCCATTCATACATGCGTTTGGCACTCACAGGAAAATGACAGAGGTTCTAAATAGCAAGTAATGATCACAAGCGTGATTGCTCCTAAAATACCTGCAATTCGCTGGGGCAAGACATTTGCGTTGTGATAGTGAATATTTCTATCACAACGCGATCCCCACAGTGTGAATGTGGCCTTAGTATTTTACAAGACTTTGTTATTGGTTATCTCCCACTTGTCTTTACTTCCTGTGGTCTTGGCAAGCTTACTGTGACCACCCAATGTCACATGGTGACAACACAAATATATCTCCAGGTCTTCACATTAAAAATTGTGTTTAGCTCTGGAAATAAGGTGGATGTGTACGTCTTCTTACATATTATTTATACTTATTTTCTTTATATTTTTAAAAATCCTGCCACTTGTAACCTGTAAATTCAGTATTCACTTATAGAAATACATGTCTTCCTTTAGTTTAATCTGCTTGATCTGGTCGATCAGAAAGTAGCTGGAAATGTTGGGGTGCCGGAAAGTTTTCTTGCACGCAAGGCTTCTGGTCACACTGTAAAAAAGGTAACACTTGGAAAAAGTAGCACTTAAATAATGTATTGCCTTTTAAAATAATAATACATTGCTATTTTAATTTTGTTCTTGGTGCAAAGTTAGTAATGAGCATGTATTCAAAATAGAGGGAGTTGTTTCAGGGCAGAAGGGCTGAATCAGTAGAACCAGCAAGTGATAGATGGTAAGTGCCGTGGTGGACCCTGTTATAGCCCCTGGTGTCAGTTGACGGCCTTAAAGTGGACCAAAACCCATGGGCCGATCGATTCCCTCCCCCGGTGGACCCCGATCAGGAGTGCCACCCCCCAGATCACCCATAAACTCACCTTCTTTTACAGTCCAACGGCGCATGCGCAAGCAGCGGCCGCTTCTCTGCTATCTCTCTAGCAAGACGCGTGCCCACACCAGGAGTTTGTAAGTGTTAGAGGGTAGCGGGGGATGCAGCCAAAAGTATTCTAGATTGTTTCTAAACTGTGAAGCAGCTGATCAAGTATAAAAGATGAATCCTTTAAAACACTTAAAACACTTCTGATATATGGTGAATCAACACATAACCCTATTTGATTCCAACCCTTGGCCCCCTGTTGATGGAAAAACCTCATTCAAAAATTAAACTTCAGTGTCAGGTGTCTTTTAAGTAAGTTAATCATTTTTATATGTTACCCAGCAGCAAGCCAGATTGTAAGATTTAAAGTGGACCTTCTGTCAAGAAAATTAAGTTTAGTAATTTGCCTCCACCAGCAGTATATGCTGTTTCAGAGGGCTTAACTCCATACAGATGCCGTGGAATAGCTGCACTCCTAGAATTACATGTGAGTTGGCATCTTGGATCACACCTGAGAGCCCTGGTTACACATGAGCATGAGTGGGGTGGCAGGGGCTTTGCTAGCACACAGACACACTGCAGCTGAGCTGGAGACATCCTTATGATCAGCCCAACCAGCCAGAGAGATTGCATCTGTTTCCACACAGAATGTTAGAGGGAGATAAAACCCTTCTCTAGCTCTGGTTGCATTGATGTATTGATGTAAAGATCAGCATGGCTGCAGTGTACCTGTGTGATATTGTTTCTCCACACAGGGCAGGCTGTCAGCAGTTTTGATATAAGCAGCGCACACCAAACAGATTTACCTCAGAAACATGCGGCATCTATATATACACAACACACACACACACACACACACACACACACACACACACACACACACACACACTGAATCGACCACTGCTGGGGGGGAATGGATGTGTAACAATGTATCAGTGTAAGTCTATGGCTTCCGCAGTGCAGATCATTAAGACCGTGATAAGTCATTACAGCTGATGAATTAATAAATAGATACAGCACACCTTATCAAGTTCCATGATTAAAGCAGAAATAATATTGGTAGTGTTATTGGGTGCAGTTACTTTATCTGATTACCCTGGTTAGACCTCTATATAGTAATATATATATATATATATATATATATATATATATCTCAAGTAATGCACACCATACAGCAAGTTTCTTTGCAAAAATAATATATTGTAAAAAATGCTCCGAAATGAAGTGTACAAAAGATTATACATAAACTCTTAGTGGCTTGAGAAAAAGATCAGTGTATAATTGGTGAGAAGGAAAGTGTAATTTTAGATAAACTATGTACAGAATCAAAGAACTCAAGCAACTTCCTGCGCTCAGAGGTCCTCATGGTGTACAAATTAATGTATTTCGATACAGGCAAAAAACAAGTACGAGTACTGGCGCCCTCATGTGTACAAACAGCAGTACTGCATGTTCCACAGAGAACCACAATGCCCAAAAGATATATATGCAAATTTGGAGATGCTCAGGTCAGTTTAATAAGAACAATGAATTGGTTTGTGGTTGTCTACTTTGATACATGCACATTGGTAGACATGTAATTATACAGCCATGTCCGTATATCCGAGTAACAAGCATCAGACAGATCAAAGATATTGCAGCATTATAAGACAGAGGGAGAGCTACATGTATGAGAGCTCACATTTACCGGTTTGTAGCAAGCAAACAAGTTAGGAAGAGTGATCGCTCCGGGGAACATTTCAGGGTCGTGAGACCCCTTCCTCAGCTGAGTGTTAATGCTCCTGGCTAAACCGCCAACTTAAATTACCGGGTCCCCTCCTGGATGGCCAATCGTGAAGCACCAGCACGCATTTGGCCGGATGCGCAGCACCGCGTCACTTACTCAAGTAGCCGACCCCTCCCGCTGGCTTGACCACCAACTTTATGCAGCGCCTTGAATAACTTTGTCAAAACTGACAAAACGTATGCAATGGAGGTGCAATAGGGTGAATCTTGCAGAGGGAGTCAGTGTACATATCCCTGAATCGCTGGGAAAAAAAAAGGAGATCAATTTAGGATAAAACTGATTAGTGGTTTGACTATTACCATTTTAACAGTTAATTGTGCATTACATGATTAAGCTAGATGATTATCCCTCCATTCAACTCCAAACAACTGTTCTTAAAGGGCACCATACCTAATTGAAATCAAGTACCCATTACAGCTGATGGCCTTTTACTGCTGACTAGAGATAAAGCATTATTTCAAAGAGATTTTATAGTAACTTTGACTGTGGGACTGGGGTTTTTAGAAGCAGGGCTGTCAGAATTATAGCAAGATAGCTGCTCCCATGCAGATCAGGAGCACAACATCTGCCTGCTATTCCACTATATCTGCATGGAGATAACCCCTCTCAAATAGCTTATATCACTGATTGTGAGAAGGGGGTTTTAAGGGAGCAATTTTTCTAAACTTGTATTTTTTTTTATTTGTATATCTGCTTTAAAGTGGACCAACACCCAGGATTTTGACTATCCTGGGTTTTGGTCCACTTCGGCGGGGCACCCCGATCGGTGCCCCGCTGTGTGAAACCCCCCAGAAAGCCCCAAAATCTTACCTGTCCCCGCTCCCACGTGACTGGACGGTCCAATCCCCGCCAACGTCCAGGCGGGGATCAGGAACGTCCAAGCGGCTGCCGCCGCCGCCTCCCTCGCGTCACTTTCGGCGCGCGCGCGCCCCCGCCGTCCATTCGCAGACGGCCGGCGCGGGCACGCGCACGCCTACAGGGGCGCGAGGGAGGCGGTAAGCGATTTGGTGTCTGGGTCTGGGGGGGTTTCACCCCGCGGGACATCCAGATCTCGGATGTCCCGCGGGGTGGGAGGTGATCGGCCCGGGAATCTTATAGATTTCCAGACCGATCACCTCTCGGTGTTGGTCCACTTTAAGTTGTTCTACAAGGAGGAATACACTATACAATTGTACAGTACCAATCAGCATTTCTAATTTTTTTAGAAACTGCTGACATGCCAGTTCCTGTTACAACTATACATTTTTTGGAGGATATTCATCCAGTTATTTATAACACAGACTGCTTTGCTTTATGTTTTGACATTAGTGTGCTGATGACAGAGTGGTAAACCGTCTTTACCTATCATTCGTATTGTACGCCCTGATGAAAGAGTTGGACATATGGTGTGTCTCTACAAAATTTAACATGCCACGAGGATTTATTCAAAATCTACTCAACTCCTCCGCTTCTTTCTCCTCCTGTGTTTTGCACTTTTGTGAGGTAAGTGTAACTGAAATATTTGATTGTTTTGAAGTGGATCCTAAGTCAAAAATGATTAGGCAGTTTCTACCAATCCAGGAAATTAAACAGCTTCATGCACCATGGGTCGTGCACTGAGGAACAATTCGTTTTTAGGTGCGCTTTTAGGGATGTTTTTATAATGTGTGAATGCCACAATGCTAATATGTATCAGAGGTGGATAACCCAGGACTATTTAGGATTTTGTAGCCCAGGTGAATGGTTAACCTCTGAGGATTGTTGTAAGCTGATTAATGCGTGGCATATATCTGTTATACAGTAAGCAGCTGACTTGTTACAAACACATAGTGATTATAATAAACACATAAAATATTGTTAATCAGGATGTGAACAAGATAGAAACCAGATATGGTAACTCACCACCGAGGCCCAGGGGTACAAAACCTGCCCAGGGCCCTTGAGGGTCTTCTGTTTTGTTTCCGGTCAATTAAGTTGTTGTACTTGGTTTCTCTCTTCAAATGTTTCCAGGCTACAATGCAAGAACTACCAGGATTCTTCTTAGGGGTTAACAGATTTATTGAAGCACAAGGAAAAAGCTGACAATGTCAGCGGTCTCTTAACTGGGTGAGGAGAGATGGGGGGATGAGGGAGGGGGAGCGGGGATTCCTCTCGTCGGATGGGTTGTAGCAGAGTGGCGGCACAAACTGTTGAGCAGCGTTTATTCCACTGAGGTCTTAATGCAGTCTTCAGCTTCGTCCTCTGGATATAAATCTTTGTTCCGAGAGAGGGAGGGAAAGAGGAGGGAGGGCGATCCTTTTAAAATCCACTAAAATGTTCCAGGCAGGGGCGCGCTGAGGCGGCTTCACCGCTGAATGTTTTCTTCAAAGTTTCTACCAATCACCTCCTGTGCATTCCAATTTGGGATTCCCTTCACTAAAGATTACTTATATCAATCTTATAGTATAAAAGATTATAACTGTACTCCTATTAGTGTATATATCTGACTTATAATTTGCTCAATCGATAATGGGAGGGACAGGTACTCCAGCATGGGTTTAAATTGCTTATCTAAAAAATTGCCTGGGGTATCTAACCCAAAGCACGCTGCCTCACTGGCAGATCCTGCCTTTAATCCTCATTGTAATTTTGATCTACTGTTACGAATAAATAACTCTACATGAGTTGTAAAACATTTACCTATTTTCATTTACTCACAAATAAAATAATATAATTACCCTTGTTGTTGAGATATGTCTACTAATTGATACCATCTATACAAATAACTAGGTTTCTGGAAAAAAAAAGTCCATCAACCAAGCGCAGATATTTTTTAGCTGCAGAGTCCCTCCCACGCATTTCACATAGTGCTTCCTCAGGGTGGACTTTAAACCCAGTCTAAAATGTGGGATACATTTTTAAGACTCTTCACACTTGTTTTTACCTTCCAGGAGCTGATTTATTTCAAGCTATATTTTGTCTGACCCTTTTTAAGTAGGTTGCCATCAACTGTTCATTATTTGGTTCTAGAAATCAGCAACAACAGCATACATGCAGCAGAATAGCAGGATGTATTTACTGATGGGAATAGGTAAAGAGATATTTTAGATGTGTCAATAAAGAAAAGTTTAGTAAATGTCTCCCCTTAACCCCCCCCCCCCCCCATGATGATCCGTAGCGTAAGCTGTTTGAAGGGGCTTAACTCCAGGCAGATCTTGTGGAATAGTAGCAACAATCCATCAGTTCCTCGGTTTGAAGATATGCCCTTCTGGCAACAATCTGCTACTACTGTTGCAGCAACATCATCCACTGGTGTTAGAGCCACCAGATCAGGTCTGATAGTTCAGAATTGATATCAAAATATTTCCTCCTTAATCTAGAGACGTTCCTGTCAATTACCTGCAGCTAATGCAATACCCCATTACAGAGTTTCGAGTGGCCGTGCATTACAGATATAGTAGGGTCCTTATGTACATTTGATTGCCAGGCCACGGTGAATCAGGTCTTCAAGGCAACCAATTTGTCCTCTGTTCATTACTTTCTAAATGTTTTGCAAAGTTAGAGGATGCTGTGGCTGGCCAAAACACACTCGTATGAGTGGTGTTTTTCTTTATGCCTACTGGCTGCTGCCTTAGTTGTTGGGATTTCCACCCTTATTCATAATGCTTTTGCATATCTCAGCTATTTATGAATATAGAAGTTCCTGTGTCTTCCATGTACAAAGGGATTTTAGTAATTCCTCTATAATCCTTGTCTTTGAGTTACATGGAGGCTACAGGTCATGGGTTGCTTTTTGTTTTGTTTTTTTTTTGTAACTCCAGATCACTTTTTTTTTTAGCATCAGTGGACAGTTATACTGAATTAGTACTTCTTGCTACAAACTAACACATTTCCTAAGGCAGATCATGTGCCCATTAAACCGCTCTGTTCTACCGGAGGACACAGTAAGACAAGGCTGTAATGAATTAAAGAGCACATACTGCTTCCCTGTAACCCTTTTTTTCATCACTTAGGGCATTTGAAAAACAGATTTCCTCTAGTCACCTCTTTGAAAGATAGTCAAATAGTGAAAAATCACAGCTCATCTGGTTCGGTCACAGCCTTTTTTTTTTTTTTTTTGTCTTCACAGCTCCTGTTGATCTTCCCTTCCTGAGACATCCACTGCTCTGTGACTCATTTAGAGCAGCTGATTCTCGGTTGGGGGAGGCCTGATTTCTGTATATCTAACTCTATTTTATCAGTTGATCAGGAACCGGACCAAAGTGTTTTTTTATTTATTTTTTTAAGGAATTGGATGAATTTTGGGCATATAAAGCACTTCTACAGGATGTCACGAAAAAATTATCTTACTGTGTTAAATCAGAGCTTATACCCCTAATGGAAGTCGCCGGTGTTCTGGAGGTTAGTCAATTTTGTCTACCACCATGGGATCGATTCAGATTCAGATGAGAAAATGCACTTTTATTAGGAGAGAAAACTGTCATTGTCTACCTTGGGGCTGATTTAGAGCCAGGTGAAAATTTACACCCAGTAGACAATGGCAGTTTTCTCTTTTAGAAAGGGAGTAAGAATTCTCACCTTTGAATCAACCCCCATATGTTGTCAACAAATATAAATCTTATGCTCTCAATTTAAAAGATTATAGGTTAATATTGTTCCATATTTTTATTCCTTAGGCCCGGGCCAAACAACTTTACAATGCAGGGTATACTACTCTTGCACATCTGGCTAATGCTGACCCACAGCTGATGGTGAAGACTATTGAACATTTGTCAAAAAGACAGGCAAACCAGATAATTAGCTCAGCCAAGGTAAGACCTATTAGATAGACTCCAGATTTAAAAAATCTAAATTTTTTTAAAGTTGGGATAACCTTTAACCCTTTAAGTGCCACCCTACCTGGAGCATTCTTCATTCTCTGTTGCCAGACCCTTTTGCACTATTTTGCGCTCCACATGATCAACTGTGATTTTTGAAGGGATTTCCCAGGGAATTATATATTCTTTTTTTCAGCAGAATCTGGGCTTTAACATGAAATGTCTTTTTTGTCATTTTTTAGGTGTATTCTCAATATTATATTCTTACAATTTGTAGTTTTTTTTTTTTGTAATAAAAAAAGTAATTTTGTCAATAAAATCTTATTGCGTGTGAAATCCTAATTTCTCCCGGTTACAGCGGTACCACATATGTATAGGTAGACACCCTTTCCTGCCCAGGAGACTCCCCCAAACTGAAACAGCGCTTTAGGAGATTTTCAGATAAAATACAAATATGCTAAGCGCTAGGCACAAGAAAAACAACCCTTTACATTTGAAATACCCCCCACAAACTATATATTCCCTGGAAGTATACACCTCAGGCTTTCTAGGTGTACCAGGCTTGTTTACATGGGTGCAGTTTTCTGGAAGTAATTCCTCAATGAATTCTTTGGTAGCACAGAGTTTCACTAAAAAAGAATAAAAAAGCAGAATCAAACTCATATTTTCCTAAAAAAAAAATATGAAAAAGCAACATCCCCCGAACAGAACAATACCCAATATGCATAGCTACTGTCAAAGAAAGAGTTGTCAAACACCCCAAAGTAAAGCATGTGCGTAAGGGTAATTTTACTTGAAAATTTCAGCTCTGCAGACAAAGTGCGCACCTTGTACTTTTTCTACCAAAACAACCCTTTACATTTGGAATACCCCCCAGAAACCATATATTCCCTGAAAGAACATATGTTAAGCTTTCTAAGCGTACCCAGATTGTTGTAGTGGGCTCATCATTTTAGAAGTAATCCCTTGAAGAATTCTTAGGTTGCACGAGGTTTCCCTCAAAAAAAATTATAAAAAAACAGAAGAGAAAACACATTTTCTTAAAAAATCAATATGCAAACAAGAAAAAACAAGCTAAATGTGAAAGCGCAAGATCCCCCGAGCAGAACAATACCCCACTTGGATAGGTACTTTTAACCCTTTTAATTGCCGTCTACTTGAAATTTCAATTTAATTTAACCATGATTTTTGGAGGAATTTCCAGGAAAATTATAGATATATTTTTTTGCAGCAGAGTTTAGGCTTTAACATAAAAAGTCTTGTTTGTAATTTTTCTAGTTTTTTTTAAATATTTTTGCGTAAAAAGAACAAAAAAAAATTAAACATTATTTTTTAGAAAATTGTCTCCTTTATTTTAAATAAAACATTTACTTTATTAGAGAAAACCATATTGCATGTGAAAGCCCCATTTCTTCCGATTACAATGGTACCACATATGTATTGGTAGCCCCCCATTTTTGCCCAGGAGACTCCCCAAACTGAAGAGAGCACTTTATAACATTTACAAATAAAATACAACTATCCACACTATAAGCATAAGGGGTTAATTGAAAAAAAAATGACATAGGATCCCCCCTCCAAGCCCCCTCCCACCCTTAAAAATCAAAAAAAAAAATTAAATGGGGTCCCCCTTACCCAGCATTACTAGCCCGGGACCAGAAAAAAAGACATTTATTTATTTTTTTTTTTACTTTACTCACCTCCGATCCTCCTCTGTCCCCCGGCGATCTGCGATGACAGCTGCGGGTGCTGGGTGGAGGGGGGCTGGGGGGCTGGGGGGGAGAGGGATCACAGCCCTCTCCCCACCTCCAACCTCTCTCCTCCCAGCACCCGACAAGACTGACAGTCTCGGGTGCAGGTCTTATGAAGCCGGCTGCCGGGTGACATAATAGTGACTAGCAGACCCGATCCAGGAAGTGAAGGGCCATTATTATTTTTTTTTAACTAGCAGCGGGGAAAGTCAAGCACGTAACACCTACGGGCTTGGCACTTAAGGCCCGGACAAGCCAGCCCGTAGGTGTTACGTGCTTTGCACTTAAAGGGTTAAAAGTGGCATTTTTGAAATTGTATATTTTATTGTGCCACAAGGATGTCCTCAAGGTGCTTAGATTATCTGGTAATCTGGTTTTTTTATTCTTTCCTGTGTTAGCAAATATTTTTTTTTTCTGGAAGCAGTTTTTACTACCTGTGATCTGTTTTTATTGGCAACCGTACACCAAGATCTACAAGAGAGAGGAAAGTCCTGTACACACAGAACGCTGCTGCTGGGTATGTATAAGTGTGAGGGAGGTCAATCACCTCAGCAGCAGCCATAGCGTCCTGTCTGTACAGGGATTACTTCTCTTTTCTTGTAGATTTTGGTGTACAGACTTGTGTATAGTTGCCAAAAGCAACAGATTGCAGGTAGGTAGGTAAAAACTCCCATAAAACACACATTTACTGACATAAAAAATATAAAAATATAGCTAGATCAGCTCAGCAACTTAATGTCTCCTTTTGGCACAAAAATATACACTTTCAAAAATGCCATAGAAAGTGGACTTACCTTTTAATTCAATGACCCTCCTCGCATAAAAGTAAGTAAGCCAGTAAAGAGAGCAACACAAAGTCTACCATTGCTAACAACCCTATTGACATTTTTCAGGCTGCAAAGATTATCGGTCATGGACTAAGCATGGGGCTTGAAGGGCCAGAGATTCAGATTGGCGCACACTCGAACAATATCGTTTGGGCAGCTGTGCAGTCAATTGTAAAATATATTTAAAAAACGTAGTTCAACAACGTTGGTTCCTTATTTGTTTTAATTGGTGGGGAAGTGGCGGACTTCCCATGGCTCTGCAATAATTATAATATAATAATAATTGGGTGGACAGCTGTTGCACCCATTTATTTATTTGGTTGGTGATAAGTGGCTGCTTACAGGCAACTAGGAAATAGGAACCCAGTTGATATATAAACAAAATGGAACAAGTGCCTGTTGTTGCAATAAAGGAACACTGTTCATACCATGGGATTAGCAGTTGATATATTGACCTAGCTGGGGTCTGCATTTTCCAAAGGAACAGTACAGGGCAGCACAACCCATTCTGAATCATGGTAACCAGCACTGAATCTGGCTTTTACATTTGCACCAATAATACGCTGTGTTGACAAGTCCAGCAATGTCTATCCAGATATATTAAGTCCGTGCTTGTCTGCAATGAGAGAAACCTTTGCAGAGCAGCTGTTGTTACTGCTACTTTTTTTGGTCACTAGCAGGAAACTGTGTAAGGGGGAAGAAGAAGGTAACTTGGTCATTGGCTCCATTCACTTTGAAGTTGAGTGGGGCAGAGTTGCATCGACTGGTTTGCTCTCCCAAACCATGTACAGGGTCCAGAATACTGCATGTTTTTTGCTTCCAGAACTCCAGGACAGGTGGATATTAAAGGTCCAGACACCAAAGGTTCTGCTGGTGGAGTAAGAGAAGAAAGTATAGGTGTTTATGTTAAGCAAGGGGGTAACCACATACTGTATAACAGAAAGACGACAACAATTTCCCACACCATCACACTTTTAAAGCAACAAGTCTGCTCCTTTAATTCAATCAGGATGACAGATTGATATCAGATGCATTGTCCTTATTAACGGTTTCTTATGAGTTTATGAGAAGATCACAGAAATTATGTTAGCGGGTCATTTCTGGGTCATTTATTTTGTGAGTAAAGTATTTTTCTTTGCAATGACTGGCCTCTGTAAAGTATCACAATGCAAATAATTACACTTCATAACAATCTATACAAATTATCAATCTAAAAGTTACAGAACTGAAGCAGCAAATTTTGTGAAAACCAAAATTTGTGTCTGTCTCAAAACCTGCCCATAACTGGACAATCGGGTCCATGGACAAGCTCTGAGAGCAGATAAGTGGATGGGCGGCTTTTAGACTAATTAACGCTCCCTGTGGAAAGCCTCGAACAGGGCATATGGTTTCATTTTTTAAATTTAAATTAAAAAACTCTTTATAACTGCTGAAATATAGTTAAAAAACGTTAAAATTATGATTTCATTAACCAACATCCTTACATAGAGCAATGTAAAAGTATCTTGATATGTGACTGATACAACAGACAATTTAGGGAGGCACTTTAAAGTAGGTCTTGTCACCAAGTCTGAGATTTTTTAAAGTAGGTCTTGTCACCAAGTCTGAGATTTTAATAAAGTAGCCTTTACCTCCTAATGCCTAGTTATTTTTTCTGCTTTTTTTCAGATGAGGTCTCTCCTTCCCAGCATTTTATTTTAAATACTTTTTCTAAAAGACTCAGACTTTTCTATTATTTGTAATAGTAGCCCATAGAAGTTTGTAACTCTCATCCTGAGCACGAGTCATATTTAGTTAAGTCTATGTAAGAAATTTGCATATTTAAGTTGTAGATCCCAGTACGGTAACTAGAATTGACGTACATAAGAACATTGTAAATAAACCTAAATCACAAACATGCTTGTGTGGTTGCCGTTATTTTTAAAATGTGTTTGGTCAGAACAAGTGTTTCTTAGGGGGCATCTCCATTAGGAATGCCCCGCAGTGTGAAGCCGCCCCACAGTGTGATCAGCATATGCTCATAATTCTGGGTCTCTGTGCTTGTCAAACGCAGTTTACAGCAAAGCAATCCACTCTGCAGAGGAATCCCCACTCTGTGCACTCAGCAGACCTGATGGTCGTATGTATAATTATGCAAAGTTTAGAGATTTTAGATTAATCAGAAGATGGGTTGTTCATTGCCATTCAGCTAGTTGCAAGGTGGGGCATCTTGATTGGTGATGCCCAAAGCACCCTCCGGTTCCCGCAAATCCACTGGCAAAATGCAGCCCCACAAATTGCTTCAATTGACTGCCTGAAAACAGTGCAGACAATGTGTCCACCAACAGCCAAATACAGAGCTGCATTTTGCCAGTGGAAAGAAAAGCAGGTACGATACGCTTGCTGGCAGTTTATGCACAGTGGAGTCACTGGCTATCAGCTGGCCCCCCACACTGGGTCCAACAGCCATTTAGTCCAAAATGGTTGTTGGTCTGGATTCAGTAAATTGACAGCTAGGATAAAAAACGAACATTTTAGGTACTGCTCTCCATTCTCCATAACATCAGCCACCTCCAGCTCCATTTCCAAATCATGTAGGTCTAGCATGCCAATAAAAGTCTGAATGGCTAGTGAGCAAGTTCAAGTACGCACATTTGCCCCAGAGATGATACAGTAGACTGGGTATGTAGGAAGAGGACATCTCGCGGGGCATTAATTTATTCCTCATCATCACTTTAATTTGTTTCTATAACGTGTTTTCTTTTCTACAGATGTTACTCAATGAAAAGGCTGAAGCTCTGCAAGAGGAGGTGGAGGAACTTCTTCGCCTTCCCACAGACCTCCCATCACTAGTAGCAGAAACTGAATAATAGGATAAATATATATATATACTGGTGGAGGTTTTTTTAATGGCATTATTAAATACTTGATGCAAGTAACTCAAAATAAATCTATTTTTTTAATAACCTGTATAGTATTTTTGTGTTCAGCCTCTTCATCAAATGTCACATTCTTTAGAAACCTACACTAAATGGCCCTTTTATTAGACACACATCTAGTTGCACTTTGGACCTCCCTCAGCCTTCAGAAATGCAGTATTTCTGGCATATATTGCAATAGGTCATTGTGCAGAGATATTTGCTTAATTTTCAGGATTACAAAGAAAAGAATAGCCTTACCTCTCCTGAGATCCACCGTCGTCCCTCTGGAGCTTGGGGTCCTGGGTGCCTCCATCTTGAAGAGAAAGCACAGAGCAGCTTCCACAGCTCTGTGTGCGGCCACACCCGCCCGATCACTGAGCAGGCCCAGAGCATGGGATGCCGCTCTGTGCGGCAGATGCCCATGTCTGGGGAAACTGCAAAGTTTTGCCTCAGCACCAGGGGAAGGTGGCAAGGCGGGGGGTTACCAGAGAATGGACTTTTGCTTTAGGATAATCTAGCTTCTTGCAGTTGCCACAGATCAGATATTGGTACAGACACAATGTGAACCTCATTGTAAGATCTGTGGAAGCCAGGAAAGCATTGAAAATGGTAATGTTCCTAAAGACTATCCTTGACTAAAAGGCTTTTGTGACATGGAGCTTTGTCTAATAGGTAATGGACACCGGGTAAACAGCTGCCATAAAGCAACTCCTTTGATAATTCCTGCTAGTACAACATCTGAACCCCCTACTGTAATGCCCAGACCCATGGAATGCTAAAACAAAAACCATGCTGTTGGCCAGAAATGTTACCACGCGGCAGGGTGGGTCCGATAATTTATGCTGTTAAGACCAAATTCTGACATTCCTAGTTGCATGGTAAAACATAAATCTAGGGTCATCTGACCAGGCAAGGTTTTTCCATTGCTCCATTGCTTTCTAATTAGTGCATTAGTGAAGATTGCAGACAGGTTCCCCCTTTCTGGAACCACTGGGGATTGTTATCTTGAGCAGATGATATGATTTGGTTGAGCATACAGATAGGTTTCTGGCACATTAAGGGCAGGGAAGGTTAGCCTATCCTAGCACCACACTGAGCTGTCGCTTTAAAGAAGTTAAGAGCCCCCATATTGGACCCCCTTGTAGTTGGCTTTGAAGGCGTGGAGGAGATCACTTTCTCTCCTCCCTGTTTCTTCCCTGTCTGAGTAAATAGTGTGTGTCTTGCAGACATACCGAGGAAGGGCAGGAGTAGAATGGATATTGGGGGGGGGGGGTTTAATAGAGGTTCTGCTTTTTGGGGCCATAATCTCCACGTCACTCCACATGTCCATGCAAGGTGGTGGATGTTAGCAGCAGCATGTCATTTTAGTTAAGTCTTTTTATCCATAAATAGGTGTTCTACGTGATCGGCCTGCATGATTCAGCTGACAGTTTCTTGGTGGTGGATGTTTACCTTTACCTTTGCGATCTTGTTTGGGACACAGGTGCAATGGGTTATCTCAAACTACAGTTTTGGGTTCAGCTATATGATATACTATGTTGTAAATGTGGGGGTTAGGGGTAATTCAACACAAAAATGATATCATTTGATTCAAAAACCAAGAGGGAATTGTGTCCTCCAACTCAGATCTGGGCAGAGGTGTAACTGGAGAATTGATTTACCCAATATTTGGCCCCACCTTGAGGAACATAACAGCTGGCTTGGCATGACCAAGCGTGCACTTAAACCTTGAGAAAGGACTTTACTAAAGGATTTGTTTCAACTGCCTAAAATATTGTAGTAGCCACTGAGCAGCGGTCAACATGCACCTGAGGAACTTTTTCAGAGAGAAAACCAAGACATTCTATGCATGGATAGTAAACATTTATTCTTAGTATACAGTACGTCCTGCTCCAGATATAGTACTTACACTTGGGTTATCCTCCGCCAGATGGCGCTGCACTGCAGAGACATGTAAAACAGGCTCCTCCCGGCCCCTCAAATACCCAGGGACCTCCCACAAATCCCCAGATTTCTCTGCAGTGCTTACTGCGAAGACATGAAGTATCACTCTCTCGCAGGTGAGCGGGGCTTTTAAGCCTGCGGCCCTGTTGGACTATTCCCACCCATTCCTCGTGTGATGTGCCTCCCAGCCTGGGCTGTGCTGGTCGGGTGAAGGTAGGCAGCACCATGCGTGCTTATGGAGCGCTGCTCCACCGCAGTCCCCCATCAAAGGGTAGGCGGGATAGGCTGATGGTGAGCCTTTATGGATGCTCCTCCCGCATTATTGCCTCATGCCCTGTGTAGCGGTGGGTCCTGTACAAAGGGCCGCCATCCTCCCTCATTCTCCCTGTAGCCTTTGGGAGGGAAAGAAGGGGGGGGGGTTAGCGTGTAGCGTGATTCGTGCATACTGCGTTTGTCATGTTTTTTGACTAGTATATGTGGTGTCTGCCGCCGCGCTGACTTGTCTTTTTTACTATTGCAAATGCCGCCGCCGCCGCGCGCGTCTTTTCCTTCATTTGGATGTTCCGCGCCGGGCGGAGGCATTACCTCAGACGCTTCTGCGTTATCATTTGCTGCTTGTCTGTGGGCTTCACGCTCTTCGGGGGGGACGGGGCCTGGCTTGGCGCGCCCTGCGTCACGGCCCGCTCTGGCCCGCCCTTCGAGGTACTCTCGGCGCCTTTTTGTCAGCACGCGTGTGTGGCGGTTATACTTACCGCGGTCCTTAAGTGCCCTCATGGGCGGTTTTATACTCATTGTAGTGTGTTTGATTCTGACACCCCTTCTTCCCACTGTGTCTTTCAGACGGGTGAAGCCATTGACTTCTCCCGGCCCGGTGTAATTGATAGTTGGGCCTTGTATAATTACTCCCACTTTCCTAGCGGGTCATTGGGGCATCCAGGGTTGCTTATAGCGTAAATCTAATAATCACCATATGGAGGCATCCCAGGAACCGGGGTCCCTTTGGGACAAGACCGGCTGTGTGTAGCGTGTGGGCAGCCTCATGCTGACGCTGACAAGGCGCGGGTCTGTGTACCCTGTACTGAGCAGGTGCTTGCATTGCAATCTGGCCTGCCAGTGGCTGCGCCTCGTTTCACTTCACCTACTCCCCCAAGCTTAAATCTCACTCCCGTTGAGTTGCATACTAGTGGGGATTCTCAGCCTGATGTGTCTTCTAGACTGGCTACTGTTGAACAGATTACTGCGAGGTCCTTAGAGCGTAAGGGCCCTGGTAAGAAGCGGCACTTGACGCCTAATGTTACTGTTTTCCCTATGGGAACTGAGGAGTTTATGAATCTGTGTGGCTATACCCCGTCTGATGAAGGGGAGCTCTTTTCTGATTCAGGCTCTTCTGATGAGAGACCAAGGGGTCATGACGATTCTGGCTCTGACCCCTGGGCCCCGGATGACACTGACAGATTATTGACCCAGACCTTGAGGTTCTGTCCATCTCTCTCCCTGTTGAGGCTCCCAGGCAAAAAAGGGGAGCTTTCCCATACAGCAAAATCACGTTTGGAAATTCCAGGGCAGGCACATTTCCATAACCTTGTGCTCAAGGAATGGGAGCGCCCCAGTAAACTTCCCGGGGCTCCAAAGATTTGGGATAGGAAGTATCCCTTTCCTGCTGAGGTGGGTAAAGGTTGGTCATCCCCCCCCTCGAGGTGGCTGCCCCGATCCTAGGGCTATCTAACACCTCTCATGCATTCCCCTGATTCTACTACCCTGCGAGATGCTGAGGACCGGCGCATTGACCAGCTGGCCTCCCACGCCTTTACATGTGCGGGGACGGCGCTGCGCCCCGTCTGTGCCTCTGCTATTACTGCTGTGGCCACTAGAACCCTTATCAGAAATACGCTTCATAGTGCCCCTGATGATTTGCCTTGTGAGGTGTTTATTGCACTCTCTAGTTGATGTTTTTTGTAAATGTTGTCCTGTCAGCATTGGATGGCACCATCAGAATGTGTGCCAGAACTTCTGGCCTCGTGGTGGCTGTGCGCCGCTCGGTTTGGCTGCGCTAGTGGGCCGCTGACAATGCTGCCAAGAAGGCCCTCACTGGTTTCCCTTTAAAGGACTGCGTCTGTTTGGAGACCGCCTGGACCTTTCTTGCTAAGGGAGGCAGGTTACCCCAGCGCAGGTGGCAACCTCGGCCCTTTAGGGGTCAGGGTTCCTTCTCCTCCCCTTACCGTGATGCAAGACAGGGAAGGGGGGGTATCCTTCCCTGGGGCTCGGGGAGATTTCTGGGGTAGAGGCAGAGGATGTGGACGTCCTGGCTCCTCCTGGGACCCCAAAAGCTAAATCCTCTCCCAAGCCCCCTCAGGCATGTTGGGATGCCCTCACCCATCCGCGTGGGGAGACGGCTGCAGCACTTCGTTCAGGTCTGCAGGATTCATGTCTCAGACCGGTGAATTCAGGAGGTAGTGTCCTCCTGTTACAAGTTGGAGTTTGCTGCCGATCCCCCTCCAAGATTCATCAGGTCCTGGATTCCTAAGGACCCTGTGTCAGCTCAGAAGCTAGTGCAAGCAGTGCAAGGCCTCCTGGAGCTGGGGGTCATCTGCCAGGTGCCTTTAAGAGAAAAGGGCAAGGGCTTTTATTCCAACCTATTCACAGTACCCAAAAAAGATGGTTCTGTCAGGTTCATCCTGGACTTAAAGATTCTTAACAAGTTTTTTGTCAAGGGCAGGCGCTTTTGCATGGAGACTCTGCGCTCTGCCATCTGTTCCCTGCGCCAAGGGGATTTCATGGCTTCTGTGGACATCAAAGATGCTTACCTTCATATTCCTGTGTTCCCAGGTCATCAAAAGTCCCTCAGGTTCACTCTGATGGATCAACATTACCAATTTGTGGCCTTGCCCTTCGGCCTCACTTCAGCTCCCAGGGTGTTCACCAAGGTGCTGGCTGGCGTGATGTCTCTACTCAGGGTGTCAGCGTGCTTCCCTATCTGGACGACATCCTCTTCACTTCCACAGTCTCTACATCAGGCAGAGTTGGATACTCAGCTGGTGGTGCCCATTCTGGAGTCACCCCAAGTCCTCACTGTCCCCTTCCTTGTTAACTCCATTCCTAGGAATGAATCTGGATACAGTTCAGGCAAGGATCTTCCTTCCTCAGCAGAAGGTGGACAATCTGATTGCACAGGCTCAGTCCCTCCTTGCTTGTCCCCATCCCTCCATCAGGCAGGGGATGCAGCTGGTGGGCCTGATGGCGGCGTCCTTCGAAACGGTCCCTTATGCTCAGTTCCAATTGAGGCCTCTGCAACTTCACCTATTGTCTGTATGGGACAAGGACCCAGCGTCCCTGGACAGGGTCTGTGTGCTCTCCCCCCTGGTCAGGAGGTCCCTCTTGTGGTGGATGGACTCAAGGAACCTGTTGGGGGGCAGATCCTTTCTTGCCCCTTCCTGGGAGACGGTCACCACGGATGCCAGTCTATCAGGTTGGGGGGGGGGGTTTCTGGAAGTCCCCTGCGGTTCCAGGGGGGGTGGGGCCCTCAGGAGGCCCACACCCCTATCAATATCTTGGAGCTGCGAGCGATCAGGTTAGTTCTGGCTCGCTTGACTACTCATCTTTAGGGCCTGCCTGTTCAGTTGGCGCTCGGACAACCAGATGGCAGTTGCCTACATCAATCATCAGGGAGGGACCCGGAGCAAGAGGGCCCTCCAGGAAGTGTCTCTGATCCTGACCTGGGTGGAGGCCAATGTTCCCTGCATATCAGCGGTGTACATTCCGGGGGTGAAAAATCTGCTGGCAGATCCTCTGAGCAGGGGGACCTCTCGCTAGAGAGCGTGGTCCCTCTGCAACAGGGGGTTCCAATCTCTGTGCCACCGTTGGGGCCAACCAAATGTGGATCTGTTTGCGTCCCATCACAAGCTCCCGGCCTTTGTCTCCCTGCCCCAGGATCCTCTGGCCTTGACCACGGATGCTTTAGCACTGTCATGGCAGGACATTCAGTTCCTGTATGTCTTTCCTCCATTCCCCCTGCTGTGCAGGGTTCTGCGCAAGATTGCTCTGGAGGGGGTGCCAGCAATTCTGGTGGCCCCCAGGCGGCGAAGAAGAGCGTGTTCGCAGACGTGGTGCAGATGGCAGTGGACCAGTACGTTCTGCCAAGGGTGCCAGATCTGCTCACTCAGGGCCTCTTACGCCATCCCAATTTACAAACTCTGGCCTTGACGGCCTGGCTGCTGAAACCTCCATCTTGATGGAAGAAGGCTTGTTCGCCTCCGGAGTTGATACCATGGTGAAGGCTAGGAAGAAAACTTCTTCTTCCATCTATTACAGGGTATGGCGTACCTACTTTGACTGGTGTGAGTCTAGGTCTCTTCCCTGTCGGGTGTTTTCAGTCCCCAGGGTTCTGGAGTTCTTACAGCTTGGGTTGGAGTCGGGACTCCAACTCAGTACTCTGAAGGGTCAGGGTTTCTGCCCTGTCTATTTTCTTTCAGAAGTCTTTTGCTCAGCATTCTTTGATTAAGACCTTTTTTTCCAGGGGGTCACTCATGTGCGTTCCCCACGTACACCTGTGGTCCCTGTTGGGATTTGAACTTGGTTTTGTCTGCCTTGTGGGGTGCTCCCTTTGAACCTATGCAGGATGCTGCTCTGGCTGTTCTTACCCTCAAGGTGGTCTTTCTGGCAGCCATTACTTCGGTCAGGCGTGTGTCTGAGTTGGCGGCTGTTTCTATTCAGCCCCCATACTTTGGGAAGACACCAGGACAAGGTGGTGTTCCGCTTTAAGCCAGATTTTCTTCCTAAGGTAGTGTCTGCCTTTCATTTGAATCAAGATATTGTTCTTCCTTCTTTGTGCCCTAATCCTAGCAACGCTAAGGAGAGGGTTTTGCATTCCTTGGATGTGGTCAGGTGTTTGAAGTATTACCTGGTGGTCACTGCGTCCTTCAGGAAAACTGATTTTTTTTGTGGTCCCTTCTGGGCCCAGGAAGGGTTTGGCTACTGCCAAGTCTATTATTAGCAAATGGATCCGTCAGGCTGTGATTCAGGCCTATTCTGCTAAGGGGAAGGGTTCTCCTTTTCACCTTACTACTCATTCTATGCGTGCTATTGGTGCCTCTTGGGCTTCTGTTGAACAAGTTTGCAAGACCGCTACTTGGTCTTCTGTTTATACCTTTTCAAAGTTTTACAGGGTTGATATTTGGGCCTCAGCTCCAGTAGTCCGGCTCTAAAAAGCAATAATGCCAGGTCCCTTATAGGGGCTCGGCTAAGATCCTTTCACATCTGATGGGAAGCCCTACTACATTGTCCCTTTATTTCCGAGGGTATGGGAGAAGGCTTCCCAATAGAATTCATTCTTGCTCCTCCCTCAAATTCTTTTGTTACTCCTCTCCCAAGGGGCAGGGAGGAAAGACTGGCCATCTGGAACCATCTAGATTCTATGCTGGATTACGGGGGTGATTGTCTCAAGGGGTTCTACTTGAGTGTGCTTTTTTTTTCTCTAAATTATGTCAAATGAGCACAAATATAATAAATAAGGTGGATGGTGCAAATTCGGTTTCTCTAATGTTCATTATCATATACAATGCCTTGAAAAATTATTCATATCCCTTGAACACTTCCACATTTAAAATGTTACAGCCACAAACCTAAATGTATTTTATTGAGATTGTATGTGATGGAGCAACACAAAGTAGCAAGTAGTTTTGAAGTGTAAAGGAAATTACATTACATATATTACATATTTTTGCAATTAAAAAAATAAAATAGAAAAGTGCGGCGTGCATATATATTCAGCTCACTGAGTCAATACTTTGTAGGAACACATTTAGCTGCAATTACAACTGTTGGGGTATGTCTCTACTCTTGCACATTTTTGAAATTTTAGCCTATTGCTCTAGCACAGTCAGATTGGATGGAAAGTGTTTGTGAACAGCGATTTTCGTGCCACAGACTCTTAATGGGATTGAGGTATGAGAGTCATTCCAACACATGAACATGCTTTTAATTCATTCATTCCATTTTATATTTGGCTGTATGTAGGCCGTTGTCCTGCTGGAAAGTGAACCTACACCCCATTCTCTTGGCAACTTGCGCCCTCTAACAGGTTTTCCTCCACACCTTAACCCTATTCCCAAGACTCAACCCATCTAAATGCCTACAAGTGCTAAACATACAACATATACAAGTGCTAAATATACATATAAATATGGAAAAACTGTTATCTTGTTATAGATGCCAGAGATTTCACAAAGGGGTTTTGTCACCACATTCCTCCAAGCCACCGCTTCTACCTCTATTTGCCAATGGGCCATATTGCCCTCTTTGCAACCTCTTATCCTCTCTTAACAAGCCTCTATTTACCTTTACACACAAGTTTTAGTTAATGCTCCCACTTCTCCCACAGTAGGGCAGGGGCCACATGTTGAGCATATGTACTTAAAGCGGTCCTTTACTCTGAATAAGAGTCTATCTTGTTGTATGTTTCCCACACCCTGTACATACAGATTTCCACATTAAAGTGGACCAACACCCAGGGGTGATCGGCCCGGAAATCTATAAGATTCCCGGGCCGATCACCTCCCACCCCGCAGGACATCCGAGATCGGGATGTCCCGCGGGGTGAAACCCCAAAAAGATCTTACCTGATCCGCCGCCGCTTCCCGCGCGCCCCTCCAGACGTGCGCGCGCCTGCGCCGGTGGGGGCGCGCGCGCGCCGACAGTGACACGCGGGAGGCGGCGGCGGAAGCGGCTTGGACGTTCCTGTCCCCCGCCTGGACGTTGGCGGGGATTGGCTGCGGCGTTCACGTGGGAGCGGGGAGAGGTGAGTATTTTGGGGTTTCTGGGGGGTTTCACACAGCGGGGCACCCCCGATCGGGGTGCCCCGCCGAAGTGGACCAAAACCCAGGATAGTCAAAATCCTGGGTGTTGGTCCACTTTAAAAATCATCCTACCTGCATCTACTGCATGTTATGAGCCTTTAAAGATGGCGGCTCATGGAACACCAGGCAGCCTGCAAACAGGAAGTGCCTTCTGACTGTGCTGCTCTGCATTCTGG
This sequence comes from Gastrophryne carolinensis, assembly GCA_027917425.1. Lineage (NCBI taxonomy): Eukaryota > Metazoa > Chordata > Amphibia > Anura > Microhylidae > Gastrophryne > Gastrophryne carolinensis. Next base: position 240,593,934 of record CM051234.1, read on the forward strand.
GATTGCTGACCTTTTCCTGACCCCAGCTCTGCTCTGTCTGAGCAAAGCACAGCTATAAGCCGCCCCCCTGCACTTTATCCCACTCTCCTCTCCTCAGTAAGTGTGATGCTTCTGAGTCAAGATGGTGGCGCCCATATCCTAAAGTCCTGAACAAAGTTGCAGCTCAGTGGGGGAAAGAATAATAAGTAAGTGACTAAAAACTTAAAATATATTAATTTTAGATGCTGGGGATTCATTTTATAAGGGTTTGGGCTTTTCAATAAATCATGGTGAAGGTCCGGTTTAAAGGGACATGTCATGCAAATTGTTAAATTAGCTGCTTTCTGTTTGCCCCATACTGGCTGTCAGGGATGGCATCTTTCATTCACCAGCACTTTGCATTCCCTGATTGACCCTGCTAAACTTGCTCCTTTCTGCTGACTCCTCTTTCTCAGTCCCCAAAATGAATTAATTTTGGATGGAGTAAAGGGGTTGGGAGTAGCTCCATTACTATTAATTATACAAAATTATTATTATTATTCAGGGCCTGGGAACTAATTTCCCGCCCAGTTTAACCCTCTCATCATCCAAGTATTAAGCACCAAACATGTCTAGCTATGTGGAAAGACAGAGATTGGTTGCATATATCTGCAGATACATGTGGAAGCCACACTGCCCCAACAAGGCACTCTGTGTTTAGTGTGGTCCCTACTCTTATTTTTGAGTATTAAGCACATGTTTGGTGCTTAATACTTAGATGATGAGAGGGTTAAACTGGGCAGTTGATTGGTTCCCAGGCCCTGAATAATAATGATAATAATTTTGTATTAATAATAGCGATGGAGCTACTCCTACCCCTTTATTTAATTTTGGATGGCACTGTTACACTGAAGAATGCATGGATAAGTCATAATGCTAATGAGGCCCAGCAGAAGAGGAGGGAGTTCACAAGGTCATATAAAGAAATATAAAGAAGGCTGAAAAAAAGATGCAGCCCCTCACATTCAGCATGAAGAGAGCAGAAAACAGGATAATTTACCCCTTTGCCTGGAATGTCTCTCTAAAGTTCCTGTCCAGGTGATAAGTCTATACTCACCTTTTGTTCTCCATAGCTCCTCCGAAAAGAGATGGCATCTTTATCAAGGAGGGAGAACAAGCGATTCCATCCTCCATCACTGGGCAGATACGGTGGCATCCATCAATGGGCTTTCTGTCAGCTAATGCTCTTACTCCATTTATTGCATTGGAGGGGACGTGCCGAAGCCAGGAGTGCTGAACCCACTTTGGGATGAACCCTCCACTGCAATGAATAAAGCAGGCCCCATGGACACCTCCACAGAGGCCGCTTGCTCCGGAAGATGGAATCACTTGCATCAATGGAAAGTATGCAGACTACATGGATAAGATGCATGGAACATATACCTGGAGAATCCCTTTACATTCCTGTACATTTACAGTGTGTGTACAGTCCAGTTTCATGACTTTCCCTTAGACTTTAGTGCAGAATGTACTATGCTTCTTACCCGCCACCTGCTCATGTGCCATTGTTTGTTCACCCACAGCACCAGTATTGTGACATAGTGTGTGAGCATAGCCTAAGTACCAGGTGCTCCCTGGGGGTGTCCTCCAACATGTTCTCTGATATCTGAGGTAAATTCCACAAAAGTGGGACTTCTGTAGTCGTATATTAAAAGCTTAGTGAATATTAAACAACTGTGACTGGGAAATCCACCATTATGCATCATTCTCTTGGGTTAGGAGTACGGCCCTCACATTTGGCTGGGAAATCCACCATTATGCATCTTGCTCTTGGGTTAGGAGCACTGCCGTCACATATGACGGGGCAATCCACCATTATGCATCATGATCTTGGGTTAGGAGCAGGGCCCTCACATTTGGCTGGGAAATCCACCATTATGGATCATGCTCTTGGGTTAGGAGCACTGCCCTCACATATGACTGGGAAATCCACCATTATGCATCATGCTCTTGAGTTAGGAGCACTGCCCTCACATATGACTGGGAAATCCACCATTATGCATCATGCTCTTGGGTTAGGAGCAGGGCCCTCACATTTGGCTGGGAAATCCACCATTATGGATCATGATCTTGGGTTAGGAGCAGGGCCCTCACATTTGGCTGGGAAATCCACCATTATGCATCATGCTCTTGAGTTAGGAGCACTGCCCTCACATATGACTGGGAAATCCACCATTATGCATCATGCTCTTGGGTTAGGAGCAGGGCCCTCACATATGACTGGGAAATCCACCATTATGCATCATGCTCTTGAGTTAGGAGCACTGCCCTCACATATGACTGGGAAATCCACCATTATGCATCATGATCTTGGGTTAGGAGCAGGGCCCTCACATTTGGCTGGGAAATCCACCATTATGGATCATGCTCTTGGGTTAGGAGCACTGCCCTCACATATGACTGGGAAATCCACCATTATGCATCATGCTCTTGAGTTAGGAGCACTGCCCTCACATATGACTGAAATCCACCATTATGCATCATGATCTTGGGTTAGGAGCACGGCCCTCACATTTGGCTGGGAAATCCACCGTTATGCATCATGCTCTTGGGTTAGGAGCACGGCCCTCACATTTGGAAAGGCTGTGTAATCAAACACAAGCTTTACCATTGTGGTAAAGTGTATGGAAAAGGGCTGGATGGTGTCTATTTATCTCTTGGTTTTCTTAATCAGGCACGATCCATGCCGGGTTTACAGGACCCCAGTTCACATTCCCAGTCTTCTACGGGTTTTTCCCCTAATTCCAGTTATTAAACAGGTGATGAGGCTAATTGCAAAGGAAGCCTAATAAAAGGAGCCGCTGAGGCTTCCAGTGCGGAGATGGAGAGACTGGGATGAGGAGTCCATGCCTTGCTGCTCCCAATACTGACAGTGCTGTATTGCATCCTAAGGACTTTATGTGTTATCTGTTCTGTTTCTGATTAACAGCCTGGACTTGTATGCCCCGAAAGAGGACCTGTGATATCAAGGACTAGCAATACGCTGTAATTATCATACGCTGGACATTGCTAAAGTTGGTGAGGTAACCGCTTGCTGTACTGCATTGTATCCTGCATCATACTCTGAAGTTAAGAGATTTTGCCTGCTGGACTTTGTTTTCAATAAATTATTTGACTCAGAACTGTCTTCAGAGTCATTGCCGTTGGCCCCAGATCCTGAAAACATCTATAAATTGACAGTGCTCCTATGACAACAGAATAAAAGAAACAGATTCCTACCTCAATGTTAAGGATATTGGCATCTAGTTTCACATTATTTGAAGTGAGTCTTTGTCAAAACTGAATTTTTTGTGGCTGGTGTCTTTCAGGTATTCAGTAAAAATCTTCTTAACCAACATTGTTTTGTTCTGTGGTTCATCAAAAATAAAATTAAGAACGAATTCTGGAACAATACTTCCCGGGCTGTAAAAAAAAAAGGTCCTATGTTGTATACACTGAGTATCTTCATGTATTATATACCCCAAGAATGCATTACAGGCTGGCTCCATGGAATTTATATCCAGGGCATAGCCATTACTGTTGCATTAGCTGCTTATATTATGCCTATTCAGAATACATCCAGCAATGGATTTTATTTTTATTTCTATTTGAGAAATGGCCAAACTACGGATGATGAATTCTCATGAAAGCTTTTATCAATATGCAGAAAAAAAATAGATTCAGAAAAACTCACCTTTCCACAGTCCTACTGCACATGTGTAGGCATGCAGCCAATCAGTGTGCTTGGCTTCATTTGTCAGTTCTGGCTCGAAATTAGCTGAGGGCTGAATGGAGACAAAAGCAGAGTAACGGAGCTGAGCGTACTGATGGCCGCATCCAGAGGAGGAGCTAGACTTTCTGGCACCCGGGGCAAAGATTCAAAGTGGCGGCCCAGCCTGTTCTCAGGCCCCTCTTTGGCGCCCCCTGACCTGCTGCCCCCGCTCCCCCCTAGCTTCGCCCCTGGTCACATCCCTCACACACACATATAAAAATTATGCATCATGCACATATATTATGAATTTAGCTATTGGTCCTTTTTCTTACCCAGGGGTGGGGTTCCTGCAATGAATTTTTATTTGTGTGAGTGTGTGTCTTTTATGAAATGATGAATATATATTTTTAAATTAATAAATATTTTGAGGATGACTTTGTTTGACTGACGTTTATTTTTAAGGGCTTTTTGGTGCAGTGGGTTTGAGCCACCCTCCTTTGCGGCAACTGGAGCCGCAATTTGGTGCAATTATTTGGATTTGATTCTTGGGGGCCACCCCCAGCACATAGCCCTTTGTACTAGTTATTATTGTGGATTGGTGGTGCACTTATTTGTTATTTGGTCTTTTGTTTGTCCTTGTGAAAGCTGTGACTTTCAATATGGCAGCTATCCTTTGTGCCACAAAAAAAATACCAAACACCATTGAAAAAAGACCCATCATTTGCAAGTTATATGGATGCTTTAACGGATCACATACCTTAACCGAACAACTTGAGACTTCCTAAACTGGCTTCTAAGCTCTGAATTATTAAATGCGGAATTTATCTAAAAAAAAAAAAAGCATTTACATACTGTAACATTATATTATAACTAGCACAAAATAAGTTGCAATTATTTCCATGGCCAGTGCTTGCTGACTTCACCACCACTTTAGACATTTTATTAGATTAGCAAGTAGATTACCCATTAACTTGTGGTTCACCTTTGGGTGTGAACTAAAACTCACATCTCAGTGAGCGTTTCTTACTTTGACACACAAAAAATGCAATAAAAAACATTACTTGTGTCAACAAAGCGATGTGATGCTTCTAAAGCAAGATGGCAGCGCCAATATCCTAGAGTCCTGAACAGAGTTGCAGCCCAGCTGGGGAAAGAATAATAAGTAAGTGACTAAAAACAAAAAATAAATACAATACAATACAGGTCTTTGGACTTTTCATTAAATGATGCTGAAGGTCCAGTTTAGGTTTGGAAGAACCCTGTGGGGTATGCAGAAAAATGGCTAATGATATAGTACAGCCCATAGGGCGCTGTTGTTTGCAAACGTTCAAGAAATTACTTTTACATCATTGGAAAAACTTCACAAGTGTTTTTTTTTTAAATTAGAACTACCATTTTTTATTGCACTTTTTGTGTGTTAAAGTAAGAAAAGCTTATTCGAATGTAAGTTTCAGTTCACACCCAAAAGTGAGCCCAAAGTTAAAACTATTTCTCAAAATAGCCATTTAAAGGAAAAATCAGGGGGGGGGGGGAGTTAAAGTCATGAGAATTAGGAGAGTGTAACTATCAATGCGGTAACAATGATAAGCTTAGAATTGCTTGGTCATCTTTTTAAAGCGGAGTAAAACCCATTTTCAGTTGCTCTGCTCATTGAGCTGCAAAAGCTCCACATCATACAGATAAATTCAGTAGGAAAGATCTCTCTCATCTTACTTCCCACTATAGAAATTTTTTACTAGTGTTTTTAAATTCACATTTTACTTCTGTTACAAAATCTGTGCTGGAATGTCTACCTAAAAAAGGTAGTTGCAGAGTCAGGCCTTCTCCCCTGAGATACACCTAAACTTGAACCTAATAAAACATTTAAAGGTGTGTATATTTGAAGGCCAAAATGATGTCCACCAAAATCTACCAGAACTGTACACACAGAACACTGCTGCTATGACCGCTGATGAAATGATGTAGCTCACTCACACACATGCCCAACAGCAGTGTTTTGTGTGTACAGGACTTGCGTCTCTCTTCTTGCTGACCTTGGTGGATGGACAGTTATGGTGTACAGTCAATAGCAATAGATTGCAGGTAGTGAAATCTGTTTCCATAAAACACATATCTGCTTACATAAGAAAAAAGCATAAGCATAACATAACATATATATATATATATATATATAACATAAGCTCATCACCTTGAGAACATTACTTTGCCACACAAAAAATATTTACCTTTCCAAAATCCCATTAAAGTGGACTTCCCCTTAAGTATTAGCATGATGGTAATTTTTCTCCTCTCATAGTTATTGCATACGTTTTCAGGGTAGGAAAGAGGGACAATTTTTAAAGTAAGCCATGTCCCTCACTGAGATTACAATTCCAACAATATAAACACTTTGAATAGGCAAATGAATAATTTATTGACGCAGATCTGCATGTTACACCTCAAAGAGGGACAAATAAGAACAATGAGGGACAGGGGGACATGGACTCCATACAGGGACAGTCCCTCTAGATGACGGAGAGTTGGGAGGTATGGCTATTGTACTAAGCCCCTGCAACCAACATTCATTGTATGCATGCAAGTATAGTATTCTAACCCCTTTTTGTCCAATATTACTCGTTTCCAAACCATAATTTAAGGGGGGATCTGTCTAGGCTGCAAGCTTCCAGTGGACCTAGCACTAGAGCATCTATTCTCATTAATATAATCCATGATGACCCTGCACAAACTGAAGGTATGTTCAGATTCAGGAGAGGATGATAAATCCATTGAATTATAACAGGTAGGGATGAGCGAACCTGCTGAATTTCAGGTTACACAAGTTTGGCTGAACTTGCCGCTAAAGTTCGGTTTGGGTCCCCAAACTCGACTCAAACTTGAAACTCATTGAAGTCAATGGGGACCCGAATTTGAGGGAACAAAAATGGCTGTATAATGGGGGTAGCAAGTGCTAGAGGGTGGCAAATCAAGGGGAACACTATGGTGATTGCCCTGCACAAAATGGGCTGAGCAAAGTACCCAAAATAATAAAAGAAAACAATAAATTAAAGAAATACATACATAAATGATACATCATGTGAGTCAAAGTCTGCCTCTTGGTACTATGGGTCATATCCAATGGTGGGGGGTGGGGAGGACAATGGAATAAGTTGTTACAGATTGTGGCCATGCTCACCCTCCCCTGTGAGGTGGTGCCAGTGTCCCTGCTGTGTTGGCGACTTGCTGCTCCTCCTCTTCCTCATGCTGCCACCGAGCCTTCAAATTCAGCTGGGAAGTCTGCCAGTGCGTCCACCAGTGTGTGTTTGTACTCTCTCATTTTGTGAACCTGCTCCAGTGCTGGTATAAATGAGGTGATGTCCTTATAGCGCATCCAACAGGGTGGCCACCCAGTAATCGGCATTGGTGACTATGCCGGCAACTCTGCTCATGTGTCTCCTCCCTCCAGCCACACTCCAGTGATGCCTGTGAGCTGCACTGGGTGCCACCCTGCTGTGAAAGAAAGACCTCTTCCTTATCCTCTTCCTCCTCCTCTGAATCTTCCAAAACTATCCACTGGCTGGACAGTGGAGTACCTGGCCGCTGTTGGTCCGGCAACCCACCCTGCGAGCCATGTGTGCACTGCCCTGACAGAGGGGAAAATGGGCCTTCCTCTTCCTCCTATAGTTCCATCACATTCACCATCATTTTTTCCAGCAGGCAAAAGCTGAGGATGGTAGCATGGTAGCATCAGCGCTGACCATATTGGTGGTCTACTGGAAGCACTGCAGCATCACACAAATGTTCCTCATGGAGGCCCAATCATTAGTGGTGAATTGCTGTTGTTCTGCATTTTTACTCACCAGGCATTTTGAAGCTGAAACTCCACTATCGCCTGCTGCTGATCACACACCCTTTCCAGCATATACAACATGAAATTCCACCTGGTGGGCAAGTCACATATGAGGCGGTGGGTGGGAAGTTCAAAGTTCCTCTGCAGGGCAGACAGGCGAGTGGCAGCAAGGTGGGAACCCTGAAAGTGTGTGCACACACTACTCACTTTATGTAACAGCTCCGACATGTCTGACTAATGGGCCAGAAAGCTTTGCACCACCAGGTTGAGCACATGCGCCAGGTAAGGGACATGCATCAACCTGGCTGGACCCAAGGCTGCTACAAGTTACAATCACTATATAGAACAGAAGGAACATCTTCAAAGGTAGATTTATGCCAAAAATGTGCTACCCACAATCTCCAGCCATCATGATTAATCTTCAAAACTTCAGTTTGTGTTTCCTGCCGTATTGGCAGAGCAAGAATCTCTTTTGCTTAAACAGCAGCAGACGCTAGACTAGCATCAGCCATCTTGCTAGTTATCTCCTTGCTAACAGGAGCACTTCCACCACGGCTGCGGTCATGGGTATGGCACCATGCATCATTTTGGTTTGATTTACCTGCACATTTAATTCTGGACAGGAAGCAGTGTCACCACCCACCCCGTGCACTATAACCTAACCTGCTGACATATTTGCCAACCGGCTGGTGATTGATTGGGAGAGACGGCGACAGCTGCCAATGACGTCCCAGCGCCACCACGAGCGCCACTGTTGCCACCATTTACCACACTGGAGCCCATTCCCTTTATAAACTGGCCACTTACCAACATGAATACTGCTCCCTGTTGAGAAAGGCATCCACCCAAAACATTGATGGTCTCTCTGTTGCCCACCTGGTGATCCAGCCTGTAAGCTACACATTTTCTGCCTATGTTTTACCATATTTAACTGTATGCCGTTATGTCAGAGTTTACATAGCTTACACTTGCTCTATGTATATGTATGAATATGCTTGAATATTAACTGGTACACTGTGCATTAAGGGTATTTCTATGGCTCACTGGATTATCAGCCAGCGCCACCTAGCTGTCAAATTGTCTGTCTTTGTATAAGCTGTTACTTCAGCATCAGTTTACCTACTGCATATTGCCCCCGGTTTGTGATGTACACTAGTGCAGCAGTTGGCACCAGGGTTTTATCTTCATCAAGGGTGTCCTGTGATGGTCCGCTGGCCATGTCCTCATCCTCCAACATAAGTTGTGGGCATTTGAGAACCCTAGGTGTGCAACTGAGGCAGGGGCAGTTGGATGGCCCACGGTATCCCAGCTAGGTGTCATCATAGAGCATTATTGACTCCATGACTTATGGACAGCCTTGATGATTTTAAGGGGGGTAAGGTGGAGGGCTCAACATGCTCGGTAGAAGTGAGGTGGGTGAAAGACAATCCCATAGAACTGGTACTCCTGCGTGCCATATAATCTATGACTGGCTCAACTTGTTCTGGTCTCACCACTCTGCCAGCAGTATTGGGGCCCACAAAATGCGCTCCAAACTCTGAAGCCTGCTTACAACAGAAAAAAGTGTAGCATGCAAGGATGAAACACGTCTTCTCCCTGAAGCACCAGATCCATTACCAGCAGCAGTTGCAGCACTACAGCCATGTCCCTGTCCCTTATTTGCTGTTTTTTGCATTCTTAGACACCTGCGGTTACAGTCTACAAAAAATAACAGGAAAATGACCCTTAAGTACTCCATACTGGTGTTAAAGAGTAGTGACAACCAAGTGGTTTGAGCAAGTGGTATTAAAGAGGAGTGACACAGATGTGGCTAGAGCAAGCGGTAGTAAAGAGTACTGACACCCAAGTTGTCAAGCAAGTGGTAGTAAAGAGTACTGACACCCAAGTGCGCTGAACAATTGGTATTAAACTGTATTGACACACAAGTGCCCTGAACAATTGGTATTAAACTGTATTGACGCACAAGTGCCCTGAACAATTGATATTAAACTGTAGTGACACACCAATGCCCTGAACCAATGGATACTCCACTAAGAATTGGTAAAAAGGAGCAAGTGGTTTGTACAAGTGGTATTAAAGAGTACTTTTAATACTTCTTTGCTTTTTCACCCAAGTGCTTAATAACACGGGGAGGCCGATTCATTAATAGCGCCAGGTAGCGACAGATGAGCACCAGTAGCGTGATTTTCACAGCGCCCGCTAGTATTCGCTGTGCTTGGCCGTTGTTCGCTTGTTGACAGCGACTCAGTCGGTGTGTGGTAATGGTGAATACGGTGTTAGGAGTCGCTGTTTCACAGGTTCCGCGCTGTATGGGTGCGCCTGACAGCGAATGGCCAGAGCGAACGGCTCCCAGCATATTCATTAACAAATCACGCTCAAAAAATTCTCGCGCTGTGAAATGCTTGTTAAAAACCCCAGAGCGCTGGCGGCGATGGCTTAAAAGTAGTTTTTAACCCCCAAACAACCATATTTTTTGATTAAAAAATTAAACAAGTTTTTCTAAACATTTTGTAATATGAATACATTAATATCAGTCCTGTAATATCAATTCTGCACAAATTATTTTTTTTTTTATTAACCTTAAAAAAAATATCTAACATTGCCGTAGTGGTCACAGAATTTTTGACAGTTAAAAAAAAAAAAAAATAACTTAAAGAGGACCAACACCCAGGGGTGATCGGCCCGGAAATCTATAAGATTCCCGGGCCGATCACCTCCCACCCCGCGGGACATCCGAGATCGGGATGTCCCGCGGGGTGAAACCCCCCAGAAACCCCAAAAACACCTTACCTGATCCGCCGCCGCTTCCGCCGCCGCCGCCTCCCGCGCACCCCTCCAGACGTGCGCGCGCCCGCGCCGGCCCTCTGTGAATGGCCGGCGGGGGCGCGCGCGCGCCGAGAGTGACGCGCGGGAGGCGGCGGCGGCGGAAGCGGCCTGGACGTTCCTGATCCCCGCCTGGACGTTGGCGGGGATTGGCTGCGGCGCTCACGTGGGAGCGTTGAGAGGTGAGTTTTTTGGGGTTTCTGGGGGGTTTCACACAGCGGGGCACCCCCGATCGGGGTGCCCCGCCGAAGTGGACCAAAACCCAGGATAGTCAAAATCCTGGGTGTTGGTCCACTTTAAAATCAATTAATTATGAATATTTAAAGATTGCTCCATTGAAATGCATTGGAGAGCGCCAGGGAGCGACAGGTCATACCTGGCACTGTGATGGGATTAGTAGCGGCGCTGTTCGTTGCAGTCGGCTACATGATGAATCCCGCGCTAGCTGACGCTCTCGCCGGCGCTAGCCTCATTTAGCGTGATAAATGCGTGATTGTGTCCGCCGCCTGGCGTTCTGGAGTCGGTAGCCGCCGATAGCTGGCGCTACCTGGCGCTAGTCAGACACTACCTGGCGCTAGCCCTTGATAAATAAGGCCCTTTGTGTGGATGCTGGAACCAATCACCATATATAAAATACATGTACCAGATTTCCCAATAATAGTGCTCTTATCACATTTGCTTCACATTGCTAATGTTAAATATTTGCTGATCCAGGCTTCTTAAAAACTCATCAATTTTATCATATACATTTCAGTATATATAGCTGGTATTACACATTTAAATACAACTCCTCTTCAGGGTAATTCAGCCAATCTTCACAAGGCATTTTCAACATCAATTACTTCCAGACTTACATCCCTAAGATTACTCAATTCGGTGTGACCCAGGAGCAAAAAGAGAGCTTTAAGTGACCTGAACAAATGGACACTCCACTAACAATTGGTATTAAAGAGTAGTGATGTCCAAGTGGTTTGAGCAAGTGGTATTAAACAGTACTGACACCCAAGTGGTTGGAGCAAGTGGTGTTAAAGAGTAGTGACAACCAAATGGTTTGAGCAAATGGTATTAAAGAGTAGTGTCACACAAGTGCCCTAAACCAGTGGACAATACACAAAAATGTTTTTTTTAGAAGGGCCTTAAGTGCCCTCTACCAGTGGATACTCCACTGGAGTTTTTATTAAAGAGTGGTGACACCCAAGTGGTTTTAGCAAGTTGTATTAAACAGCACTGACACACAAGTGCCCTGAACCAGTGGATACTCCACTAACAGTTGGTATTAAAGTGTAGTGACACCCAAAGTGGTTTGAGCAAGTGGTATTATACAGTACTGACACCCCAGCAGTTTCAGCAAGTTATATTAAAGAGTACTGCTAACCAAGTTGTTTGAGCAAGTGGTATTAAAGAGTAGTGACACTGAAGTGATTTGAGAAAGTGTTATAAAGGGTAGTAACACACAAGTGCTACACAGCAGTGACTCACAAGTATCACACAAGCTCTCACTCCAGCCTCTTTCCTTGAATGAATGTCCTGAAAAGAACAATAGAGTGCTTAACAACCTATCTAGCCCTCACTCCAGCTGCTTTCCCTAAATAATTAAATAAATTGTGCAGCCAATCAGACTTCTTCAGGTTTCGAGGTGAACGTTGAACGTGCACATGGATTTCAATTCGAAATCCATACTCGGTTAAGGGACCCAAATTCACAATGTTCGGTGCCGTCCGGTTTCGCCCAACCCTAATAACAGGTATAAATTCATAGACAAGTCTCTCAGTTTGGAAACTACTTTGTGGTTCCATTTGATCCCAAAAACATGTTTTTCTTCTGCCCAGCCCAGGTATAATAAAGAGAAAAAAAGAATCATGCTACGTGTATTACTTGCTAGTGAATAGGTATGGTAAAAATAAAATTACTTACAAATCCTTCAATGTCCACAGTCAGTAAGCGAAATGCAGTGCTGTTCCTTTGGCTGTAATTATCTGTATAGTTCAAATTAACAATCCTGAAGGACCCTCTGTAATACACATTGCTTCTCTTTGATGATTGGCTTCCTGTACACAAAAAACGTATTTGTGATGCCCAGCGGGACACCAGCCTTCTGTAAGCAGGCAACCCCCAATCTCCACCGCCGCTTCTGCCTATAGTCAAGCCCCCGTTTGCCGGGACGCTAGGTACGCCTCACCGGACACGGTTGCCCCCAGGTCTTAATAGGCGCAAAGGATGGCTGCTTACGGTCGATGAACCACGAGGGTATCCCAAAGCCGAGGTCGTTCACAGGTAGTTAATCCAGAGGGTGCGTCAGAGTACAGGGATGAGACAGGTGCGTAGTCAGGGGTAGCCAATGGGTCAAGCCGGGAGGTCAGAGATCGCGGGGTATCCAGAGGGGCAGGCAGATTCGTAGTCAGACAAAGCAGAGGTCGGTACAGGCAGCGGACAGGGATGGTCGATCAAGCTGGGTCGGAATCAGATAACAACTAACAGAATCACACCCTAATCACAAGCGATTATCACGGGCACTGAGTGCTGGGCTGACTCCATATTTATTGGGGAATCGACCAATGGCCACCCTGGGGGGGATTGTATGTGCTGATTGGTGCAACTTACAACACTGTGAGTGATTGGAGGCACTATCCAGGGGCTGGTCAGTCTTGGCTGCAAGGCTGATCAGCCCCTGATTCCCATCAGGTGTGGAGCACTCTGTGCTGCCTGCCACTCGCAGCACAGCACCTCCTAGTGGCGAAATTTACAGACTGCGGGACGCGCACCAGCTAGAGAGGGGCGAGGGAGGCTGCCAGAGTGACGCGCCGCGCTCCCAGCAGCAGGAGTGCTGCGTCGCCCTGCGGACGCTCGCCGCCGCCCCCTGGCAGAGGTAAGTTCCTTACAGTATTAACTTAGCACTAAGGCCATGCCCGACCTAACACTTTCACCACACTTTCAATATGCAGAGCTTCATGGCAGCGGAGATGGTGTCCCGTCAGACCGTGGCCAAACTAATTGAGCCAGTGGCCTAATAGCTGAACACCGCAGTTTAGTGCTACTGAAAAGGTATATTTCGAAGGAATAAACCTAGAGAGATGTGCTGCAGGGGGCACTGTTAGTAGAATTATTCTTATTTTAAATGCCTACAGCTTCATTTTAAAATTAGATGCAAATTGCAAGTAATTGATTTGTTATAGGTAGGTTTAGGACAATATATACACAATGGAGTCACATTAATATGACTACCAAGTAACCGCCTTGTGCAGTAGGAACAGCAGCTTGATGGGCTATGAGTGACTCAATAAGGTCCTAGCAAGTTGTTACAGGCATCTAGAGACATGGTTACTACAGTGTAACTCACAGCTGTTCCATGGTGCATGGGGGGGGGGGGGGGCTTCCCGCTCTGGCCTCACAGCTGGACACACGCACACAGATCTGCTCTGTGCTGCAAAGCCAAGATAGTTGGGCCCGGCGCCAAGATCGACGCTGGCTCCTGGGCGCGATAAGAAGTTTATTTTTTTTGTGCCTCTGCACGGTGATGGGGGGGGGGGTTGCCACACTGCCTGTTATGGATTGTTTGGGGGGGGGGGAACTATGCTATGCTACCTGTTATGGGGTGAGTCTACCATGCTGCCTGTTATGAGGTGATTGGGGGGGGGAGATATGCACGCTGTCTGTTATAGGGGGATTGGGGAAGGCACACTGCCTATTATCAGGGGATTCTACACAATGCCTATTATGGGATAATTGGGGAGGAGTCTGCTACACAGTCTGTTATAAAAAAAAATCATGTAAATTCATCTCGCCTCCACATGAACCTATTCAGTTTTGGGTGCCGAATATCAGCTATTGTATTGTCAATCCTAATGCTCATATAAGCATCCCAGGGCCGTAGCATTGGGAGGGCAGCCGACGCAGGCACTGAGTTGTCGGGGGGCACCCCAGCACAATTAGATGGTAGGGCAAGCATGAAGGGCAAGCCAAGCTGTTTATTATGTGGTCGCCAGGGCCACACAGGCAAAGCTACACACACCCCTCGATTCAAAGAGCAAAAGTTAATTGATTTCGTATCGCAAATCGTAAGTTTGGGTGGGTGTTTGTCATTTTTTCCTTTTTTTTTGGCCATTTCGTATTCGCACGATCGTTCGCGCCTAGACGTATATGAACATACGCATTTCTTAAGGAAATCGTATATTTTACGTTAGTTCGTGTCTTATTCCCGTCCAAATCGTATTTTTTGCGTCCGTTCCTATTTTTTACGTCATTCACATGGGCTTGCGACCAATTCAGAGAGGTGATTGCTAATTGTTTTGAAGCCCATTAAAGAGCTGCTTTACGAAATGTTTGCCGGCAGCTATTTGGCCTCGGGAGTAGGATGGAGAGGAGCGAGTTTGTGGCACATCAAGGGCTTATGCTTTTTGGCATTGAGTTGATCCAGATGTCTGAGAGCAGATTGCCCCTGCGTCGTCGCATGAACATCGATAGCATGAATGATGTTGAGCTGTTCGAGCTGACCAGGCTTAATCGCGCTTCCCTCCATAAATTATATAGTGAGCTGCGGCCATGGTTAGCCCGCACCACAAGGAAGGGGCATGCAATTTCAGGTATGACCAAGATGCTTGGCTGCCTGCAATTTTTGGCGAACGGCTCGTTCCAGAGGCTGGGTGCCCTCTCCGTGGGGATGTCACAGCCTACGCTGAGCCGCGCACTATCTAAATTTTTGGAAGGCATGGCTGCCATAACTCCAAAATATATATATTTTCCGGATGATATGGCAGCCAGAAACGCCATTAAGCTTGCTTTTTATAATGTGGCCGACATGCCCAACGTTATTGGTGCTATTGACTGCACACATGTGGCACTCGTACCTAGGGCTGCCGACGAGTATATATATAGGTATTGAGATTGGTTATTATGTTGCCCAACGTGTAATGTAACCTGTTTTCCTTTGCGGCAGCATTTTTTTTTATCCCTCATTTGTGTAGCTGCTTTATCTAGGCTTTTCATTAGTATTTCCCAATAGAGTGCAGACATGTTTTTTTTTTTTTTTTTCATTTTTACAAATATCAATTACCCTTTTTGTATGTTTTTGCCTTAAGGAATCGAAAAATGGGACACTCCCTTAATGTCCAGGCCGTGGTGGGGCCGGACATGCGTTTTATGAGT
This sequence comes from Gastrophryne carolinensis, assembly GCA_027917425.1. Taxonomy (NCBI): domain Eukaryota; kingdom Metazoa; phylum Chordata; class Amphibia; order Anura; family Microhylidae; genus Gastrophryne; species Gastrophryne carolinensis. Next base: position 240,609,434 of record CM051234.1, read on the forward strand.
GTCCTTGCCGGCTACCCAGGATCGTCGCACGACTCCTACATACTCAGGCGATCAGGGTTGTTTAGGAGATTTGAGGCAGGTGAATTTTCGGGTGCATGGCTGCTTGGTAAGTGTGTCCTATTTGTGTGCTATTAAATGTGGGATTAATCTTGTATTTGTTGATATTTTTGTATTTGAATTCTTTACATAAGCCAGAAACTGCATTTTTGTTGGGTCATATATTATGAACTCAAAACCAAAATGCTTGCCTCGCTTTGTCCTTCAGAATGTTTTGCCTTTAGTTAGGATGTCTGTAAGTTCCATGTCCCTAAATATATTGGTTGGGAGTTTATACCCAAGTATCTGTTAGCTTTTGCTCCTTTTGTAGTATTGGTCTTTAAATGGCAAAGTGGACTTAAACTGCATACATTGTATTCTTTATATTAAATGTTGAGTGCCCCTAGTTCCATGTCCCAAAATATATTGGTTGGGAGTTTATACCCAAGTATCTGTTAGCTTTTGCTCCTTTTGTAGTATTGGTCTTTAAATGGCAAAGTGGACTTAAACTGCATACATTGTATTCTTTATATTAAATGTTGAGTGCCCCTAGTTCCATGTCCCAAAATATATTGGTTGGGAGTTTATACCCAAGTATCTGTTAGCTTTTGCTCCTTTTGTAGTATTGGTCTTTAAATGGCAAAGTGGACTTAAACTGCATACATTGTAGTTTTCATATAAATGTTGATAGCCCCTCAGCAGCATCCTAATTGTAACATGTCAGAAAACTAAAAATATATTTAAATTCCAACTACCCTTGGCCGTGCAGATGTTTGTTAATTAATTGGTATATTGAAGTGCCATTTTTAATTATGTACTACATTAGTGGCAATAGTTATTTTGCTAATGTGCCCTGGGTGTATTTTTTTGCCCTTTACCTTACATCATTATGATATATGTTAAATTCTTTGTGTTTGTTGTGTTGCCTTTTTAATTTTTATTACATTTAATTGTCTGTTTAAGGTGATTCCGGGTACCCACTTCTACCCTGGCTCATGACGCCTGTGCTGCGGCCCCAGGATGCCTCTCAGGAAGCGTACAACCGTGCGCACCGCAAGACCAGGGCTGTTGTGGAGAGGGCCTTTGGGCTGTTGAAGACCCGTTTTCGGTGCTTGGACCATACTGGGGGCGCCCTGCAATATGATCCCAAAAAAGTGATCGACATTATCATGGCATGTGCTGTTTTGCACAATTTTGCAATACTCGAACGTGTCCCACGTTATGTGGATAGCCTGCCCTCTACAGCCCAAGAGGATGATGGAGATAATTTTGTTGGGCCACCCAGTGAGTCTGCCCAATCAGTTAGAGCAAACTTGATATTGCAGCATTTTAGTTAATTTTATTTCGTGTATCAACATTCTGTGTGTCTGTGTTAGCCTTTTTGTTAAATATGTTGTTTTGCCGTAATGTGGCATTACCTCAAATTAAAACATTTTTCCCTTAATTGTTGCCTAATGTATTTCATGTAGTTTCCTTCGCTTGATATTTGCATTGTTACACCTCTTAAAAAAAAAATTATCTGGTTTAGCCCAAGCTGTTTACAATGTGTTCCCACTAAAAACGCCACAAGTATTGGAATTGAGAATACTTTTTTACTTAGGAAAGTTAAAATTATTGTGCTTAACAGAAAACATTCCACATACATCTGTGGTTACAAATGGATGAGATAACAAAAAAAACATCGAGCACATCTACACCTGGAAGTGAGTGGCACAACCAAACAAGGACACCCAGTCCAAAGGCCAGCCTAGTCCAGTCATTAATATTGCCTGTGGCAAGGGATATTTGGGCATGGCCATAATGTCACACAAACATGTCTGCAAACAGGAGGAGCACAAACCAAATACATATTTAAAGCCATAAGTGGCCAGATACACTCCACATAGACCTATGGCATTGGCTAGTGGCCTTAATCATTACTCTAAGGAGCTATATGGGAGCAAATACAAAACACAACCTGCATGAGCAACACAAAATGGATTGTTTGAAACCTCAAAGGACAAGTAAATACAGTGGGGGGTAAGAGAAAAGATGTCCCACACAACCATGGCTTAATAGGGTGGCTGCCCATAATACCCAGGTGGAGGTCCAGGTGGAGGTCCATGTGAATGGGACCTAGCCTGGGCCATGGCAGCATTGTGAATTTGAAACTGCTCCACAATGTTTCTCTGCATATTGGTCATCTCAGCCATGGCTGACTGGATGCCATTACTTGCAGTTACCATGTTGCTGTTGAGGGTACGCAACTCCGCGAGGATGCCCTGTAAGGTGTTATTGATATTGACCATGTCGGCATGCCTTTCCTCACGCTCTGTAACGAGCTGTGCCTGATAAGACTCCCTTTCTTGGGTCCATAATTGAAGCAGGGCACTCTGCCTCCCCTGGGAAATTGTGGGGCGGCGTAATGGAGTCCGCCGCACAATTACCCTGGCTCTTGGGCGTGCCCTGCCGCGTGGTGTCGTCCCCTCAACAGCAACAGGCATGCTTTGCAAATCCTCAGCAGCAGAGTGAACACTGGGGACTGTTGTGTCAGTCTCCCCATGTGCATGCACAATGGATGGAGATTCACTCTGCTGCTGAGGATTGGCCAGAGAAACATTATGGAGCAGTTCCAAATTGGGACCCAGGGGGAGGTCATCGGACGTGCCCTGCATGGAGACATCAGCTTCCTCCATTTCCTGGATCTCTTCCATGAGTGTGCGGGTCTGTAGGGACATATAAAAAAAAAGTGTAAGTTGGCGTCCAAATTTGGGATTCCCACAGTTTAACACATGCTTAAGCACTTGGTAGTATTTATGGTACTAAATTAACTTACCGGAAATCTCGGATCTGGGCTCCTATGCTGTACGGACCTGGTAGGCATAAGCAAACTGGGGGGTGAGTTTACCCTTGCTGAGGGATCATGCTGGGCTGAAGAAGAGAAAAACAAACAAGGTAAACACACACATAACCATTTTTTTTATAGGTAATCAAATAAACCACTATTTGTAATATTAAGCAACTCTACAGCAATGGGTACATTTGTTAAAAGCCACGCAATTTTAGATAGGTGCAATGCCTCGAGAAAACTGCTAACTGACCTCAGTTCGAAGTCAGGAAGTGTACCCAGTCAGCATACAACTTGCAACGCAAATTTTTGGATTAAGACTACCATTCGCTAGGTCCGGGGTACTCAAACACTTCTTGTAAAGGTCCATTTAAAGGTATGTGGTGAGAGGTGAATGTCTGGCCATGGGGCTGATGCAGGGGGTGTCTAGTTAGAAATAAACACACTGGTGGAGGGGCTTGAGATTTCAAAGTGCAAACTAATAAAGGCTGCTTGCCCTTGCTGGGCTGGATGGGGCAGAGCTGAGGGGACAGGGATTGGATGGCTAAAGGGGGGAGTTCAGGAATTGATGGTGATGGGATGGATGGAGCAAATCTGTTACAAATGTATGGGGCTTATGTTGGGGGGGGGGACATGGGGGGACTGTGGCAGATGGGGCAGAGCTGGGGCAGCGGGACACGATTGTACCAAGAGAAAGATGTACCAAGTTACTGTGTACCTTGCAATGCCACTTCCTGTGCAGTACTTCATATTGCAATGCTATGTTTCAGGGAGCCATGACATTGGGCAGGAGAACAACCACTACATCGCCGATCAAGGGGGCAGCTCTGAGCACGTCAACACAGAAGTAACTGAGTGCAGGGCTGTCTGGCCAGGGGTCCTGGAATCTGGTGCCAAGGTCCGCATTGGGACCCCGGGCCGCCAGTTGAGTCTCGCTGCTCTAGGTCAGATATGTTTGGGGGTGGGTAATTAAATTGTTAACTCAAACACAACTCACACAACAAATAGCCAACCCATCCATAATGATGTGTGTTTTGTGATTGATTCCAAATATATCACTTTTCATGATAAACTTCATTACTTGACCAATAAAATTGGAAATTGGATCTTTGACATAATGGATGTGGTCCTAAATGTGTGATTCACAGGGACCAAAAGAGGACACAAACAGGCACAGTAGTGCGAGGGCAAGCAAGGCAAACCATAGGGCCATCCCGTCATCTTGTTACTAGTGAACTTTAGATTATTTAGCAAACACGCAAACATGCAGATTTAAGAGTACTCACCGTGGGTACGGGTCGGTGAGTCTGTGTCCCTTAGACCAGCATGTCCACCGACCGCGACCGGATGGAGAAGTCCCAGCACAATCTCCTCAGCAGGGGTAAACTCCAGTTTGGTAGGAAATCCACCTCCAGTTTGCATGCTGAAAAGAGAAAATCGTTTGGTACTCAGAAAATGTGCATACAGTACATCCTAATCCTTATATTTGGAGACATAATTTATTTACCTGTAATTATGCCTTTTAATTTCTTTTTGCCGTACAGCATATTTCAGATCCGAGATTTTCTTCTGAATTTGGGACACATCTTTCCTCTCTTCCCCCGCTGCATTTACTTGTCGTAGGATGGTTTCAAACAATTCCATCTTGCGCTGCTTTGTGGTGTGTTTTGATTTGCTCCCATAGAGCTCGTCATAGTATAATGTAAGGCCACTAGCCAATGCCATATTTTGGTCATGGGAGAATCTCCCACTCAACTGGCCGCGGCGCAATGTGCGGCCAGATGGTTGGCTTGGCTGCTCCTCCATGTGTGCAGACACATGTGGTGACATTATGGCCTGGGGCTGGGTAGGGGAATGGACGGATTGTTGGCTTCCCAATGACTGGACTGGACTGGCCAAGGGACTGGGTGTTCTTGCGTGGCTGGCCACCGAACTTCCAGGTGTAGATGTGGTCAGGGTGGACATTCTGGGCCCTCTTGGTGGGCTATGTTCCCGGCTGGTGCCAGGTCGGGGGCTCTGTTCCCGGCTGGTGGCAGGTCGTGGGCTTCTGGCCCTGCTGCGGGGCCTGTAGGGGCTTCTGGCCCTGCTGCGGGCCCTTGCTGGGGTTCTTGGCCTCCGGCCTCGCCTTTCTGGGCTTCTGGCCCTGGATGGGGTTCGGGCCCTGGATGGGGTTCGGGCCCTGGCTGGGCTTCTGGCCCTGGATGGGGTTCGGGCCCTGGCTGGGCTTCTGGCCCTGGATGTTCTTCTGGGCCTGGCTGGGCTTCTGGCCCTGGATGTTCTTCGGGCCCTGTATGGGCTTCTGGCCCTGGATGGGGTTCGGGCCCTGTATGGGCTTCTGGCCCTGGATGGGGTTCGGGCCCTGTATGGGCTTCTGGCCCTGGATGGGGTTCGGGCCCTGGCTGGGCTTCTGGCCCTGGATGGGGTTCGGGCCCTGGCTGGGCTTCTGGCCCTGGATGTTCTTCGGGCCCTGGCTGGGCTTCTGGCCCTGGATGGGGTTCGGGCCCTGGCTGGGCTTCTGGCCCTGGATGTTCTTCGGGCCCTGGCTGGGCTTCTGGCCCTGGATGGGGTTCGGGCCCTGGCTGGGCTTCTGGCCCTGGATGGGGTTCGGGCCCTGGCTGGGCTTCTGGCCCTGGATGTTCTTCGGGCCCTGGCTGGGCTTCTGGCCCTGGATGGGGTTCGGGCCCTGGCTGGGCTTCTGGCCCTGGATGGGGTTCGGGCCCTGGCTGGGCTTCTGGCCCTGGATGGGGTTCGGGCCCTGGCTGGGCTTCTGGCCCTGGATGTTCTTCGGGCCCTGGCTGGGCTTCTGGCCCTGGATGGGGTTCGGGCCCTGCCTGGGCTTCTGGCCCTGGATGGGGTTCGGGCCCTGGATGGGGTTCGGGCCCTGGATGGGGTTCGGGCCCTGCTGCGGGGCCTGGGTTGCCGAACTGCCCTACTTGAACCCATGGGCGGTGTGGGCTCCCTTGGGCGGCCTCTTCTGGGGGCAGAGGTGGTGGGTGCTGCTGTTGCCTGTTTTTTTGCGGCAGGGGCACGTGCCTTGGGGCCCCTTTTTTGGCTTCCAGAGGGTCCAGTGTCCCTTGGTGGGGCAGAGGTAGTAGTCTGTGCTCGCAGCTTTTTCCTACCTTGCTGGGACCTGGTGGTTGGGCCCTCCGAGGTCTGGCTTTGCTGGGGTCGTTTTGAGATTGCCTTTTTAGGTGCCATCTTCCACAAATGCTCAAAGAGAATGAGCTTTGGGTGCAGGGACCTTTAAATAATGAGCCCAGCGTGTGACGCCTATGCGCACGACTACGCGCTCGTACGAACGTACGTTCGAGCGGAACCAGGAAACCGCTGGGGTTTCACTTATCTGCTGCCTTGAAGAAGCATAAAGATGGCGCCCACTATCTTCACCCGTCAACAGGAAGAGATCCTCATGCTGGTAAGTGGCTGCCTGTGCATTTTAATCTAATAGTCAATGATGGCCTAAATGTAAATGATGCGTTTGGAACTAGTTTGGGGTCTCTTAATGTTTAATAACTGCCTCCTCACACTTCATCCTCAAGGGCCGAGCCTGGCCACGTTTTCACCTGTCTATGCTGATGTCCTAATTAGGGCAATTGCTCAGGCTTAGCAACAGGTAATTAACCTGTGGAGTAGCGGGGCTAGCTGTCAAACCTGGCCTGTCTCGGACCTTGATGCGGATGTTTGAGGAACACTGTTTTCCTAAGCCCGCTAAACACAACGGGAAGCCACACACGTGGGCCAAAAGCCTAAGCATAAGCCTACATCTTGGATGTTTAAACCATCCTAACATGCCATAGATGCAGGTGGCCTGATTTTTAATGTTGGCTATTATCTGTATGTACATGGTGTGTGAAACATATAACATAAGACCAGACTCTCATTCACAGTCAACGTCCGCTTTAAGGCACTCCCCAAAAATGGCTGGCACTCTAAATGTGTGTGTTAATGACATGAAATTCTCAACTTGTGATGCAACACATATGGGTCTGTGTGTAAAAGTAAAAGCTCTGTGTCCATTATGTTTTTCAGATCATGCTTCAGCGCCGGTATGACTTCGCGCCCAATGTGTGCGAAAAAAGGGACATCGCCCGGGAGATCATCGCGGAAATCAACCGTGTCACCAGCACCACCTTCACTCACACCCAGATAATGCAGCATTGGTCGGACCTGAAACGTCTGCACATGGGCCGGGTGCGGAGGTTTTTTGGAATCCATTTCCCAAGTAAGTACCAAGCGATAGCATGTGATATGTAGGAAATGTATAAGCTATACCTTTATTTATAATGACTTCTCTTTGCTAGTGTTGGAAATGGATTTCAGAATTCGCCGCACCCGGAGGCGCACAGGCCGACCAGTGCTGCATGAGTCTGCATCTGTGAGTGAAGGTGGTGGATCTCCCGGGCGAGGGACCTACCCCTCCTCTGTGGCCTCCTCAGACCAGCCCCTGGACCTTACCACAGAGGAGGGGCGCAACCGCGTGGGCGTGGAGTCATACCTGGCCAGGCATGGGGAAGGCTCTGGTATGTCACTCTTCATGTATATGCACAAAGATATACATGCCAGGCCAAAAACTAAGTTCTCCTTTATTATGTATTTGTAGAATCTTCTGGAGCGGGTGAGATAGTGGAGGAGGAGGCAGCAGAGATGCTGGAAGGAGATCCTGAGGAAGGTGAGTGATGTCAGCCAGCCTGGGAGCCAGATCTGTTTGGAATAGTGACTCTATACAACTACTAACCAAATGTCACATGTTTCTCCAGGGACTTCTTCACAGCATAGCCAGGACCAAGGGCAGCCTGGTGGCCCCAACCAGCCATCTGTCGGCCACCAACTCCGTAAGTCTCCATGCCATTATTCATATTAATGTTTTGTTAGCTAATAACACACACATAACTAAAGGCGTAGCCAATGTGTAGTTAACACTTTAATGTGGGCACTTCGTTAGCTTAAAGCGGACCCTAACTTGTATTAAGAACATAGCTAATAATTAGGCAACACACTGTACCTACAGATTTTAAACATTGAAAAACAGCCTACAGCCATCTAATGCATGTTAGGAGCCTGAAAACATCCAATATTGCGGAATATGGAATGCGCAATATTTACAGCCAGCATGGGATCCAGATTGTAAAAAGTAAGGTGCTGCCATGCATTGTGGGAGTGTTGACCTTTCCCTCAACCCAGCTATGGTCTGGATTCCCAACGCACCACTGTAAGCTACTCCCCTGTACTTTAGCCAACTCTCCACTCCTCATTAAGTGTTATGCTTCAGAGTCCAGATGGCGGCGCTGTAATCCAAAAACCTCCAAAATGTACTTTGATCTGGTGCATAATCATTTGGGAATCGTTATTGGTTTTCATGAAATAATGTTGAAGGTCCGGTTTAAGGAGTTTAAATACTTACCTGTGGGAAATGCATTAACTTTATCCCTTGGAAGAATGACATATGTCATGCATTTACATGTATTTGATTAACCCCAAATCTATTTCCAGCATACAAACCGGTCTGGTACTCCTATTTATGTTTATTTCTCTATTGCTTACAGGGATTATCCCCAAAACCGTGGCGGAAAAAAAAAAAAGAATCCAGGAGTTGGTGGCCGAGCTGCTGGCCATACAGGCGACGTTGGGGCCAACAGATGAAGAAGAGGAGGATGAATAGTGCCCTTGGTCCTGGCTACTTTGCTTAAATTGTTTTTAAAATTTTTACATTTTTATAAATGTTCAATGTTTTTCCCAAAAAAAAAAAAATGTTAGTATGTTTGAAAAAAAAAACAACAAAACATTTTAATATGTTTTAACCAAAAAAAAAAAAAAAAATATATGTTTTAAACCAAACAAAAAAAAAAAATTTTAATATGTTAGAAAAATTTTTAACCAAAAAAACAACCAAAAAATTTAAATAAATTATATTTTAAGCCTTCATAAATGTGTCTTTTCTAATATGCGCACCAAAAAACAATTACACAAACAAGAAAAAACACGCTTAGAAACATATAGACATATGTAGATTATGTGGTTTAGGTAAGTTTTAGGGACCGAGAAATGAAGTTGGATGCAAGCGCTAAGGGGTTTAGGTAAGTTTTAGGGACCGAGAAATGAAGTTGGATGCAGGCGCTAAGAGGTTTAGGTAAGTTTTAGGGACCGAGAAATGAAGAAGGATGCAAGCGCTAAGGGGTTTATGTAAGTTTTATGGACCGAGAAATGAAGTTGGATGCAGGCGCTAAGAGGTTTAGGTAAGTTTTAGGGACCGAGAAATGAAGTTGGATGCAAGCGCTAAGGGGTTTAGGTAAGTTTTAGGGACCGAGAAATGAAGAAGGATGCAAGCGCTAAGGGGTTTAGGTAAGTTTTAGGGACCGAGAAATGAAGTTGGATGCAGGCGCTAAGGGGTTTAGGTAAGTTTTATGCACCGAGAAATGAAGTTGGATGCAAGCGCTAAGAGGTTTAGGTAAGTTTCTGGTTGAGGGTGCGCATGCGCAAGATCTTATAAACATACGAACGCACGAATCTAAGAGGCCAAAAATCAATGAAAACCAGAGGCAAACGCAAGTAATTGGAAGAGGTGGACGATGGAAGCAGCAGAAAAAACAGGCTGCCGCCGCAACAAGTGAGCACATGAACGTGAAGTTTACGATTGTCAACTGACTGAGGCAAGTTCGGGAGATAACATACGAACGGACGTATATTTTAGGATAGAAACGTATTTGCTTATAGAATCACTCGCAAGTTCATACGTACGCACGAGCGTTCGGAAATAATAGGATGTTCGGCAACAAAATCAATGCTTTAACATGTTTCTTTGAATCAACCCAACAGTGTGTGTTTTCCTGAGCAGGCTCCGCCCCCGACTCATCATCATCCTGCTGCCTAGTCTCCCAGGCTGTGAGGAGAGAGGAGGAAGTCCTGTTGTAGTGCTGGGAAGCTTCATATTCCAACGTGTGTGTCTCTGTGAGGGTCGCTGTCAGCCTGTGTATCTCTGTCTCTCTCTGTGAGTCTCTGTATGTCTCTGTCTGTGTGTGTGAGTCATATATATATATATATATATATATATATATATATATATATATGTGTGTTTTTACCATTTACTAAAGCATTGACCAATCTGGCTATGGTTTGAATGATAGAACCCTGATTACAGATTACAGGGCCAGCTACTGGCTTTTCCCCGGGGCATCCCGAGTGTGTGAAAGCCCCCAGGGTGCCCATAAAAACTCACCTTTCCCTGCTCCAACAGTGCATGCACAAGCTCTTGTCCAGTGAGGGCCACCTGCTATGACTATGTCATTTGGCAGCGACTCTCATTGTTTACAATGGAGAGCACACGCTGCTGCTTCCACTGCATCCTTGATGTCATGTGCGCTCTCCTGCCCCAGCCATTCTGATATGCTGGGGTGGGAGCATGTGCACTTCCAGGGATGCTACCCATTCTATCAAATGAGAACCACCTCGTCGAATGTTTGGGGTTTATTCATCAATGGATAGCAGCAGGTAGCGAACGGTGAACGCCGGGCGCTGTAGCAATATCACATTTATGAAGGTGATTCCGGTGAGCGACTCTAACAGCACCATGTAGCATCCGATTCATCATCACAGATGGCTCAGCGTATAGCGCCGGCGCTCTAGCTTCCAGAGTGCCTGGTATTACCTGTCGCTCTCCCATACATTTCAATGGACGTTCCTTTTCTTCTCTTTAAACAGGGTTTTCTTTTAATTTTTTTTTTAATCAAATCATTGTGTGACCTTTCCTGACCTAGAAAGAGTCATTTTTGAAAACTTTTTTGATTTTTTATATTTATATGAAGAATTGTCCTTACATGTCTGGTATTAAAGTGTTAATGTCACAATATAATAACAATGTAATTCCATGTGTTTTCGCTTTGTTACTGGTGGATATGTGTTCAAAATCGGACTTTAATCACACAGCCTCTGGCACTCTGGGCTACAGCGACACAATTTTGAGCGCCGGCGCTGTGTGAGGCCGTTTTTTTTATGAATATGGTTTAAGTCGATCACACTGACCGGTCGCTACCGTTCACTCCCATATAGCGCTGTACTGGGGTTATAGCGACTCACACATCTTACTGAGGCGCTCAGTAACAGCGACCCATAGCCGATCACAGCGACTACTAGCGGCCGATCTGAGCGCCTCGTTACAGATTCTCATCTGCCGGAACCTGTCGCTAATAATGAATCAGCCTTTAAGTCACAGCAAGCGGCTCTCATTGGATGAGAGTCTGTGCATGCGCCGTTGGAGCCTGGACAGATGAGTTTTTTCTGGCTTCCTGGGAGGTTTTGACACAGTGGGGCATCCCACTTCAGGATGCCCCAGGGGCATAGATCAAAACCTGAGTCGAAATCCCAGGTTATGTTCCACTTTAAATATTTATTTCAGATTAGTTTGTTAGAGGTTGTTTTATGGAATTCTGACATGTCTTCATAGGGAGGACGATGTTTCTGTTCTGGATGGACTTGTTGTATTGGACTATACATGGCTTTCACGATTTACCTTTGAAAGAATGAGCTATTTGCTCTAGGGCGATCTCTCTGAATCCCCTTTTTAGGCACGCTGTCTCACAACTGAAATAATTCCTTTGTGTGATTTCAGATATCTGGGAGAATTTGCACTCGGGTTCGATAATAACGACACACACACACAGACCCAGTACAAACTCTACTTTACTTCCTCTTTAGGGTGGACTTATAAAGCAAGAAACCACAGACACAGTATGTACTTGTTCCACATTTGCGACATATATGTCAAAACCACAGAGGAGTGCAAGCTGACAGTTTCCACAGAGTAAAAGGTCAGCACGTAGGCAGTTACCGAGAAATTGCCCTATTTAGCTGTTATTGCGGTTTGACAGTTACATTTCGCTAGAATACACTTCTGCAATAACATTTCCAATGAAGCTTGCAAATATATATATTCCTTTTTGTGAAGCCTTGTATATAACTATATCTGGCAGCCATTTTGTTCGCTTCAGCCCTTTTGTTAGCAGGACCTATGAGGCCTAGCCTCTGCCAACAAACCTTTCTTTGAGTCTCAGAACTTATTACAAGTTCTCAGACTCACCAACCCTGGCATCATCATATGTCTCAGATTCTGCCCTGCGAGCTATGTAATCATAGTGAGCTTCATTCTCTGCCAAGTAAGCAGCGTAAGCTCCCTGTTGCTTATTAGTTTTTATAGCAATGACACACATAATGATCTTAAATGTAACAATAGCAATGATCACCAGCATAACAATAATACAGAACTGTGTGAGAAAACCTTTCCAGCTAGAAAAGAAATCTTTAAACCAACTGGACCAATTAGCATCATTTAGAAGGCACAAGGATATACATCGCACAGATCAAAAGTATAAATCATGCTGGGGGCTGAGGTATTAAACCAGAATGTTACTTCACCTTTGGCGTTTTTACTCACATATTTGGAGATGAGTTTATCTCCCGTAGACCTTTTCTTTACAACATGGGGCATGGGAGTTTCAGGCTGCGGACGCGGGGAGGGGGGTATAAGGGAACTCTGTCTCAAACCCAAAGGTTCACATACCTGCTGAAGTGGACCTATGGCGGGGCGATCATAAACACAGTTACACACAACCCATATTACTGACACTATCAGAAAAGACAGAATCAATCTTTACCCGCGTGGCGTGAATCCAATTTTGATTTCCTTCCACAAGCACGGCCATCCGAGCGACTGCTATCACCTTCGTCGGCTTCTCGAAAGGGAACTCGATCTTCGGTTGATTACCGTGCTTTTTCACTAACACTGTGTCTCCAATCTTTATGTCATGAAACGAATCCTGTAAAAGAGAAGGAAACTTCTGACAGACAAGTGTTTCACTAGCGGTGAGCTTCTCCGCCAGAGCCCTGGTGTATTCCTCCTGCCTGCACTTCCCTTCTTTGCTAGTCTCTCTAATGGTCCTGTGCCATGGCAAGGGAAATGGTCTACCCATTAATATTTCATAGGGAGAAAGCTTAGTTACTTTATTAGGTGTCATCCTTATTTCAGCTAAAACTGCGGGTAGCTTATGTTTCCAGTTTTTTAAAGTTCCTCCAGTAGCTTTTCTAAGTTTGTCTTTTATTGTTCTATTCATGCGCTCCACTATCCCTGAACTCTGAGGGTGATACGGGATGTGAAACTGCCATTCAATGTTTAAATGTTCTACTAAGTCTTGACATATTTTGGCTTTAAAGGCTGTGCCGTTATCGCTGCATATGCGCGAAAAGCATCCAAAGCGCGGTATTATTTCTTGTGTCAAAATTTTCACTACGGTCTTAGCATTTTCTTTCTTGACTGGAAAGCATTCTGGCCATTTTGAAAACATATCTACCAGTACTAGTAAGATTTCAGGCTTACCTCCTGGTGTAACTGTAATGTGTGTATGGTCAATGTTCCAATCAGTACAGGGTTCTGTGGGGTATACTAGATGGTCATGCTGTGGCTTATGTGAAATGTTGGGGTTATTCATATGACATGTTATGCATTTCTCTACATAAGCTTTCACTTGTTTCTCACATTGTAAAATGAAAAAACTTTGTTTCACCACCGTGTAGGTGTGTTGTACACTTTTGTGTCCTATGCCGTGTGCTTGAGAAATAAATAGGGGGGCACTATGTATGGGTATGCATGGTTTACCCTCGATACACCAAATCCCAGCTATTGATTTCTGTGCCCTTGCCAGTGCCCAATCCCCCACTTCAGAAACAGATGTCTGCTCCTGCAGACATCCTATTGTAAAATCAATAGCATCTAGTGTTAGCATAGGAAGGGTTAACGGAGTATGAGCATTAGGACCCAGATGACTTCCTGTCAGAGTCTGCTGTCTGGCTGCTCCTCTCGCTACCCTATCTGCTAAAGAATTTCCTCATGCAATATCCGTTTGGGCTGTCGCGGAGGAATTTTGTCAGCCTCACTTTTTAAACCTAATAATGCATTTAATATCGGGGCAGGTCCCTCGGTATTCGGGGCATATTTGATCTCTAGATGGGGATTTGACAAAAGGATTACTTCATATCCGCTGAATCGCTGCGCTGTGATATGTTGGGTATGTAAATTGTTCATTAAATGTTTTACCTTGTGACCTGCATGCAATATCGTGTGGTGTCCCAGCGTGACCGAGGTGGCCTGTTCCACTGCCATTGCACAAGAAGCCAAAGATCGTAAACAGCCCGGCATTCCCTGGACTTGAACCGGGAGAAGTTTAGAGAAGTATGCCACGGGTCTTAATTTACCCCCATGGCTTTGAGCTAAAACTGAGCTGTATCCCTTACAAAAGTCACGGACATACAGGTGGAACACCTTCACATAGCTTGGTAAACCTAGCCCGGGAGGATATCAGTGCCTCCTTTAACCTTTTAAAAGCATTTAACATTTCCTCTGACCATTCTATGGTGTCAGGTTGATCAGTACGTGTGGTCACTCTCAATATGTTGTCATAATAAGAGCAGTCAGGGATCCATTGACGGCAATAGCTAATCATTCCAAGAAAGCTTAGCATGTTTTTTTTATTCTGTGGAGGCCCCAATTCCACGATTGCCGCTACACGTTTGGGATTTAACTCTCTCTTTCCCTGTGACAGCACAAATCCCAAATATTCAACACGCTGCTGACACCATTGTAATTTCTTAACAGAAATTTTTATCCCATGCTGACAGAGACATTTCAATAGGAGGATTCCGTCCTCCCGGGTTATTGATTGACTGGCCAGTAATAAATCATCGCAGTAGGTCAGAACAATTGAGTTACAGTTCGGTTTATATGCTTTTAGCACTTCTCTCAAAACAATGGAAAAAACAACAGGACTGTTCAAAAATCCCATCGCTAAACGGGTAAAAGTTAAGGATTCTCCGCGGTACTGGAATGAGAAGAGCGGGCATGTCTCGGGATGCACTGGGATCCCAAAAAAGGCATTTTTTATATCGCAGACGCTGAATATTTTGGCGTCTTCGGGAATGGCGGTTAGAAGTGACACCACGTCGGGCACAATGGGAGCCAGCGGTACTACCAGGCTATTTATGGCACGCAGGTCTTGAACAAATCTATAAGTCCCATCAGGTTTCTTAATTGGGTGAATTGGGGAATTATACGGTGATACCGCTTTTTCTAATATGCCCTGTTGTAGAAAATTGTCTATTAAAGGTCTTATACCCTCTTCCCTTTCTTTGTTCAAGGGGTATTGTTTAATATAGACTGGCTGTGATCCCTTCTTTAAGATGGCTCGATAAGGAGTGACATTTGTAAAGCCCACATCGTAGTCCCCAGTAGCCCATACTTCCGGAGGGACCAATTTGAGGCAGAGGTCATCTGGGAGGATGACGGGGAAGTAGGAGTCTGCATGGCAGTTTCTCCTCTTGTTTACAGGTGTGAGCCTATAAGTGTCACTATCTACTCGGACACCGCCTTCAAAATTTACCCTGAGGGAAATAGCCATTTTCGCCATTAAGTCCCTGCCTAACAGGTTAACAGGACAGCTGGTCATGATTTTAAAGACATGGTTGATTGAGGGGCTCTGATGGAGGTCCGTCACCGTGAGCGGTGGTGTTTCAAATGTTTGTGTTAAAATCCCATTAATTCCCATAGAGGGGCCGGTCTCTTCCCTTGGTCCTGTGTATGCATTTCTCCCCAGTACGCTACATGTAGCTCCAGAATCCACTAAAAATGTTACCGTATTTTTCGCCCTATAAGACGCACCGGCCCATAAGACGCACCTAGGATTTTGGGGAAAAAAATAAGAAAAAAAAATTTTTTAACCAAAAACGCACCATCACAGACAGTGTGGCATTCCCCTATCCAATTCCCATAGGCAGTGTGGGATGCCCCCATTCCATAGACAGTGTAGCATGCCCCCATCCCATTCCCCGTATATCCAGTGTGGCATCCCCCCTCCCATTCCCCATATACCCATTGGCTGTGTGGCATCCCCCTCTCCCCCCATTAGTATAGGCTGTGTGGCATCCCTCTCTCCCCATTCCCATAGGCAGTGTGGCATCCCCCTCCCCCCATTAGCATGGGCTGTGTGGCATCCCCCTCCCCCCATTAGCATGGGCTGTGTGGCATCCCCCTCTCCCCATTAGCATGGGCTGTGTGGCATCCCCCTCTCCCTATTCCCATAGGCTGTGTGGCATCCCCCTCCCCCCATTCCCATAGGCTGTGTGGCATCCCCCATTCCCATAGGCTGTGTGACATCCCCCTCCCCCCATTCCCATAGGCTGTGTGGCATACCCCTCCCCCCATTCCCAAAGGCTGTGTGGCATCCCCCTCCCCCCATTCCCATAGGCTGTGTGACATCCCCCTCCCCCCATTCCCATAGGCTGTGTGGCACACCCCTCCCCCTATTCCCAAAGGCTGTGTGGCATCCCCCATTCCCATAGGCTGTGTGACATCCCCCTCCCCCCATTCCCATAGGCTGTGTGGCATACCCCTCCCCCCATTAGTATAGGCTGTGTGGCATCCCCATCCCCCCATTCCCAAAGGCTGTGTGGCATTCCCATCCCCCCATTCCCAAAGGCTGTGTGGCATTCCCATCCCCCCATTCCCATAGGCAGTGTGGCCCCTCTCCCCCCATTCCCACCCCCCTCCCCCCGTTAGTATAGACAGGCGCCATAGTAAAAAAAAAAAAAAACTTAAACTCACCTGTCCGCTGACACCGCTGAGCTGAGCGGCCGGCTCCATGAATGGGGTGGGCGTGGCCTGCGCCGCAGCGTCGACGCAGGCCACGCCCACCCCATTCACGAGCTGGCTCTGTCCCGGCCCCGCCGCTGCGATCGCTGTCTTTTCAGGCAGCGATGACAGCGGCGGGGCCAGAGACAGAGCCCCTGCCGCTCCTCCATCTGCTGCCGGGCTCAGAACACAGGCGAGCAGGAAGGTCCGGGCAGCGGGTGGGCGTGGCCTGCGCCGGTGCAGGCCACGCCCACCCGCTGCCCGGACCTTCCTGCTCGCCTTTGCTCTGAGCCCGGCAGCAGATGGAGGAGCGGCAGGGGCTCTGTCTCTGGCCCCGCCGCTGTCATCGCTGCCTGAAAAGACAGCGATCGCAGCGGCGGGGCCGGGACAGAGCCCCCGCCGCTCCTCTGGCCTCTCGCAGTGTGCCAGACAACGCGGGAGCGCCGGGGACGGGTGAGTTTTTTTTTTTTAATTTTTTTTTTTTTTAATTTTTTTTTTTTTTTTTTACATTCGCCCGATAAGGCGCACTGACATTTTTTCCCCACTTTTGGGGAAAAATAAGTGCGTCTTATAGGGCGAAAAATACGGTAACTTCTTTTTACTAATCATCAAATCAATGCATGGCTGTTGTGAGAAATGCTGTGAGACTACTGGGAAGGTGGGATTTGCCCCTGGGCACCTTCATTGGGGTCCTACATTTTGCCAGTCAACATTGAGGCGAGGGGCATTGTGTTGTACATTGGCGGGAGCAGCCTGCGGAGGTCTGTTTGAAACCTGCTTGTGTGTATCAGGGTATGGGCAATCGGCTCTCCAATGATCCATTGCGCCACAATTGAAACAGCCAGCGTTCCGAGTCTGCTGTTTGAGGGGTCCCTGTCTGTCTCCCCATTGCTGTTTGAGATTTCCTCTATTTCCCCTGCCTCGTCCTCTACCCCTAGGTGCTGCACGGGCTGACCTGCGTTTCTCTTCCCAGTATTGCTGCTGTCCCCATGGGTCCCCATAGGGATATGGAACTGGCTCTGGTATGCTGAGCTGTGCTGCGTGTGTCACTGACGGTCTTATTACTTCAAAGCATCCTGCCGCATCTTTACTTATTAACCTCCTACCAAACTCTTCTATTGGCATCTCAGTCCATCCATCTATTTGCTGCTTAATTTGTAAACCTAAACTTGGTAGGCAGTTGGAGATAAATGTACTGATGCACAGGGCGGGTATCCCTGGGCCATCTCCCATCTGACTTTCCTCAGTCAATGATTCACCTTTTTTCTGCTTACATGCAAGAGAGGGTGCCATATCAGCTCTGGGCTTAAACACTTGGTTTAAGTGTTCTTCTAATGCCTCCCACATTTCAGCTTCATTCCCTTCTTGGATGCCCCCCCCCCCAGCTTTTTTTTATTAGCTGTCTGCGTGACCAACACATGTAAAAGACAAAACGTGTGTGGGTCAGGTTTAAAGTGGAAGCCCAGTGTTTGTCCTGCCTTCCTCCGCCCAACTCTGAGGCAGGGTGTGGGGGAGTGGATACAGGAAGAAAAACTTCTAACCTCACCCGTATCCTGCACCGTTATTGGCTCTCATGCAGCAGCCACAGAGACAGTGCACAGAGTGACCTCCCTCGCTCTGTGTGCGCTCATATCTGCCCATTAAAGTGAATGGGCAGACAGAGTGGGGAAAGCTGCTGTCTGAGGAGGGAGGCAGGGCAGGACGAGGGGTCATTCTTACACTGCACTTCCACTTTAAGTTACAGCTAAAATTCTAAAGGCTTAATTATGCTTCTGCCCATAGCACTGTAAAGTCTGCGCAGTTTGACTTTTGATGTTTAATGCTTTTTTTTCATTTGTTCAGTTATGGATAAAATGGGAACCTTCTACGTACAGAAATACAGAAATGTATTCAGGACTGTGTCATTTCATACAGAAATAAAATAATATACAACATCATTAACTTACCATGTATAAGAGCCAGAAGAATAGATGACACCATAACAACAAAGAATATCAGCGTTATTATAAGGCAGCCAATGGCTATCTTTATGTTGACATGGTTAAATGGCTTCAGTGAAGGTTCAGACTTAGAGGGGCTATAGAAAAGAACAATTCACTTATAATGATATTATTTTAAAATTGATTTATATTTAAGAAACTATTATTTATTACATGTGTGCAACAATACCTACTACTACTTTTTGCAAACCTGTTCTGAACAAACATCATAGCATTATATTATGACATTAAACCGGACCTTCAGCGCCATTTAATGAAAAGCCCAAACCCTTAAAAAACTATTCCCCAGCATCTAAAATTAATATATTCTAAGGGCCTTATTTATCAAGGGATAGCGCCAGGTAGTGTCTCACTAGCGCCAGGTAGCGCCAGCTATCGGCGGCTACCGACTCCAGAACGCCAGGCTGCGAACACAATCACGCATTTATCACGCTAAATGAGGCTAGCGCCGGCGAGAGCGTCAGCTAGCGCGGGATTCATCATGTTGCAGACTTCAGCGAACAGCGCCGCTGCTAATCTCATCACAGCGCCAGGTATGACCTCTCGCTACCTGGCGCTCTCCAATTCATTTCAATCGAGCAATCTTTAAATATTCATAATTAATTGATATTAATGTTTTTATTTGTATTTTTTTAAATGTCAAAAATTCGGTGACCACTTCTGCAATGTTATTTTTTTTTTTAAGGTAAAAAAAAAAAAAAAAATTTGTGCAGAATTGATATTACAGGTCTGATATTAATGTCTTCATATTACAAAATGTTTATAAAAACTTTTTTATTATTTTTTTCAAAAAATAAGGTTGTTTGGGGGTTAAAAAACTACTTTTAACACATCGCCGCCAGCGCTCTGGGGTTTAAACAAGCATTTCACAGCGCGAGAATTTTTTGAGCGTGATTTGTTAATGAATATGCTGGGAGCCGTTCGCTATGGCCATTCATTGTCATGCGCTCCCATACAGCGCGGAACCTGTCAAACAGCGACTCCTAACCCCGTATTCAACATTACCGCACACCGACTGAGTCGCTGTCAACAGCCGAACAACGGCCAAGCACAGCGAATACTAGCCGGCGCTGTGAAAATCACGCTACTGTCGCTCATCTGTCGCTACCTGGCGCTATTAATAAATCGGCCTCTAAGTTTTTAGTCACTTACTTATTATTCTTTCCCCCCACAGGGCTGCAACTCTGTTCAGGACTCAGAAGCATCACATACTGACGAGAGGGGGGGAACTGCAGGGGGTGGGTTATAGCTGTGCTTTGCTCAGACAGGGCAGAGGCTGGGATCAGGAAAAGGACAGCAATCCCACAATGCAGGGTGCCATAGTCAAAAGACGCTTCATGTTTGCAGGCAGCCTGAGACTCTATGTGCCGCCATTTTGGATTTTTAAAAGCTCAGAAAACACACTAGGTGCAGGTAGGATGATTTTTAATGTGAGCAATATGTATGTACAGGGTGTGGGAAACATATAAGATAGACTCTTATTCAGGGTGAAGGTCCGTTAAAGGGGACTGTCAGGGCAAGTTTAAATGATAAAGACGTAGTCACCTTATCTCCCCCATGCAGATGATCAGTCATGGTTTCAGTATTGTAATGCTTACTGGTTTCTGAGATTGTTCCATGCAGGCCTGGTATTCATTCAGTAGAGGGCCTCAGGGCACCGGGGCCCCCCCAAGCATCAGTTATAATAACTGGCCACACCCACTCCATTGTAATGTATAGAGCACAGTCACACTGATTCACATGTTGGGCAGCAGTGCATCCAGGAGGCCAGTCCGCCATGGCACAGGCCTCAATGACATAAAAAATGTGAAATTTACTATTAGACAGGTTGCTAAACTATATTTAGTATTTTTACCTTTGCTCTGATTTTTTTTATTTGTAGTCGGAATTCTTGGTATGACCTTCGTATGGTCGTTTCTCTGCCATCTAGAGAAGTCTGGGAGCCACCAGCTGATAAGCACTCAATAATTTCTTGTAAATAAATGTTATATGAATAATTCTCTGAGAGACTTATATATGACCTCTTGCCAGAGATTTGTATTTAAAGTGGAACAAAACTAACCAGCTAAAAGATTCCAAGGCTGGTCGCTGGCTTTCCCTCAGGGCATCCCAAATTGGTAATCTTATACCCTTCCCTGGTCCAATGGCTCATGCGCTGGCTTTCATGCAATGAGAGTCGCCTGCTATGACTACGTCATTCGGCAGATGGCTCTCATTGTTTTGAATGGGGAGCGCGTGCTGTTGCATCCTCTTCATTCAGATAAGCTGGAGCGGGAGCACGCATGAGGTCGTGGATATGGGGAATGCGCTCTCTATTAAAGTCAATGAGAGGCGATTGCCACAAGAGAGAAACACAGTAAACAGCTCTCATTGGCTGAATGCTTGCGCATGCGCCTTGTGGGAGAGGGGAGTTGACTGGGGCTTTTTGGGGGGTTTCACACAGTGGGGCATCCCCAACTGGGAACAGAACAAACCCAGGAAAGTCAAAATCCCAGCTTTTGTTCTGCTTTTAAAGGCAATATCTTTGCTTTACACATCAGTGTAGGCTACAGTAAAATGATTGTGATTGGTTTTAATACATTTACAAGTTACTACATGTTCCCAATAAAAACTAAACAGTTGAAGTGCCAAATGTGATGTGATGATTATTCAAACAATGGTCCAGGTTAAAACCTGCCCACAGGGGCATCCCAGTTTGGTACTCCCTGCTGTGTATAACCATGCTGGTTGCCCGTAATACATACCTCACCTACAATCCCATGGCACATGCGCAGCTGCAGCAGCATCTTCCACATCTGTGTATTTTGCATCTGCCATAGCTGAATGACTTGTGTGACCGCAACAGGGTGACCAACAGGGTTTCACACAGCGCGGGATCTCAGGTATGGACCAAAGCCTGGGATAGTGAAAATCCAGAGTTTTGGTCCACTTCAAGTGTTACCACACAGACATTTCAAGTTTCCTTCCTGTATGGTAATTATAATATATTAATGCAATAATACAGAAAATACCGCGCTAACAATATAACAAAAGCTCAACGTGCAACCAAAAGTCCCTCCTCTTTCGTGATAGCCAAATGAAAACAAAATATACACAGAGCTAGTTAATGAAGAATCATCTGCAGAAATATTTCATCCCGTAGTGCAAGCTCCACCACCTTGAAGACCAATCACCAAGTGTAATGCTCCCGCTCTTACCAGATGACCAGTAGAAATAGCGCCTTTCAAATAACCCCTCAGGTCTCCAATCTTTTAAATTTCCAGTCCTCTCAGGATATTAAACATATATTGAGCTTATAGCCAAACAAAGAGAGGGGATGCCCCATAACCCCTAGATGGGGGGAATGACCAGAGACTGACAATGGCACTCTAAAATATTTGAATCATGAAAAAAGTTTATTAAACATCTAAGTCACATACTAGGACATATTAAAAATATTTATATTAAAAAACATATATCACAACTAAATCCATACTACTCACGAGGGATAGGGAAAATAAAGGAGGGAGGGGAGGGGGGGGGGGCTGTACAGCAGGCAGTTTGATTAGATCAGTGACTGTAACTAAAACCTATGCTAAAGTAATTGATGTGCAAGTTAAAGCCCTATTAAAATAATGTATAATACAAATACTATATATGCAATTGCAAAAGAAAGTGCCAAGTGCTACATACAGTGCATCAGTGTCAAACCTATGAATATGAAACAATCCAAATCATGAAAGAAACAACCAATAAATACCTTCCAAGTAAAGTGCAAAGTGCAACTTTACTTGGAAGGTATTTATTGGTTGTTTCTTTCATGATTTGGATTGTTTCATATTCATAGGTTTGACACTGATGCACTGTATGTAGCACTTGGCACTTTCTTTTGCAATTGCATATATAGTATTTGTATTATACATTATTTTAATAGGGCTTTAACTTGCACATCAATTACTTTAGCATAGGTTTTAGTTACAGTCACTGATCTAATCAAACTGCCTGCTGTACAGCCCCCCCCCCTCCCCTCCCTCCTTTATTTTCCCTATCCCTCGTGAGTAGTATGGATTTAGTTGTGATATATGTTTTTTAATATAAATATTTTTAATATGTCCTAGTATGTGACTTAGATGTTTAATAAACTTTTTTCATGATTCAAATATCTTAGAGTGCCATTGTCAGTCTCTGGTCATTCCCCCCATCTAGGGGTTATGGGGCATCCCCTCTCTTTGTTTGGCTATTTGTACATGTCTTTGGGGGGTCACCAGAGCAGGGCACCATAATACTGTTGCTTACTATCTTTCTAACCCTAGCTGGTGCCATCAAATTCCTTTTTTGATTAAACATATATTGAGCTTGCTCAAAGCGTGACGTCAAAAATGCAATAGACTCAATCAATTCATGTAAGGCAAACAAAGAAGAAAATAGTGCAATACGTCCCATAAATAGTAAAACACTTCTATTTAATAGGTTGCACTCACAAAGTTAAAAACAAAGAAAGGCTTTCAATACATGAAGGTGGTCAGTAATTCTCACCGCCAGTACCGCGCAGGGAATAAAACACGTCCAAAACTCCAATCCTTAATGGCCAATAGTCCAAGCGATCCAGCGCGTTTCGGCGCGCATAGCGACTTCTGCCGGAATGACGAAACGCGTTGGATGAAATATTTCTGCATATGATTCTTCATTAACTAGCTCTGTGTATATTTTGTTTTAATTATAATATATTAATCATTAAAACGTAAATAAATATGCACTATTAAAGTATTCTTGAAATATATCCTGAGATAAAATGATAGAACTATGGTAAAACGTATACAGCTGTATCTTTACCTGATTATGACCTGCATCCTTTCTGATCATGTGCACCATGTATAATTTTCTCTCTCCTTCTTTCAATTCCTTTTATGTAAACTGACAAACATATAAACGTACATTAAATCTAATGCAAAAAATAAAAATAAGTAAAATATGTAGATGCAAATAAAAGAAACCCTTAGCTCTGTCTGGTACTGTAAAATCACATCTAGCATTAGATGTGGTTATGTGTGTATGTGCGTATTTTTGGCTATTGCAATAATGTATGCTAGAGTATATACAGGAAGAAAGAAGATGACTTTATGTCAAGTAACATCCATGTGGAATAAGATAATCCATTCTCTGAAGCATCTCTCCTCCTTCTGAGCTTCTCCACCTCAGCTAGTGGATATTTCATATTTTATATTGGTTATTTTTTATCCCCAACAGGTATGTATGTGCCAGTAAGGAGAGAAGAGCCCACAGTTTTGCCCAAGCATACGGGCAGGCTGATTCATCATTAGCGGCAGGTAGCGACAGATGAGCGTCTGTAGCAGGCATTTCAGAGCGACCACTAGTAGTCGCTGTGGTTGACCGTGGGTCGCTAGTTTAGAGCGCCTCAGTCGCTGTGCAGCAATGAAGAATAAATTGTGGGGAGTCGCTATATGATCAGTACAGCACTGTATGGGAGCGCATGTTAGCGACTGGTCAGTGCGACCGACTCACAACCTATTCAGCAAAAAAACAGCCTCACACACCTCCGGCGCTCAAAAATGCTTTGCTGTAGCCCAGAGCGCCGGAGGCTGTGTGATTAAGGTTGTTTTTAAACGTGTATCCAACAGTAACAAAGCAAAAACACATAGAGGCCGATTCATCAATAGCGCCAGGTAGCGACAGATGAGCGACTGTAGCGTGATTTTTTCAGCGCCAGCCAGTATTCGCTGTGCTTGGCCGGCGTTAGCTTGATGACAGCGACTCAGTCGGTGTGCGGTAATGTTGAATACGGGCTGGGGGGTCGCTGTTTCACAGGTCCAGCGTTGTATGTGAGCGCCTGACAACGAATGGCCAGAGCGAACGGCTAGCTTCATATTCATCAAAAAATCACGCTCCGAATGTGCTGTCGCTGTCCATTCCTTGTTTAAACCCCAGAGCGCTGGCGGCGATGTGTATTAACTAGTTTTTAACCCCTAAACAACCATATTTTTTGAATGTAACATTATACATGTTTTTAGAATCATTTTGTTATATGAATACATTAATCTCAGACCTGTTAGATCAATTCTGCACATATTTTTTTTTTTTTTAATTTTTACTTAAAAATAAATCCTAACATTGCAGAAGTGTTCTCCGATTTTTTGACATTAAAAAAATAAAAAAAAAAATTATTACCAATTAATCATGAATTATTATAGATTGCTCCATTGAAATGCATTGGACATCGCCAGGGAGCGACAGCTCATACCTGGCGCTGTGAGGGAATTTGCAGCGGCGCTGTTCGGTCCAGGCGGCTTCATGATGAATGCTGCGCTAGCCGTCGCTCTCGCCGGCGCTAGCCTCATTTTGCTTGATAAATGCGTCATTGTGACCGCCGCCGGGCGTACTTGAGTCGGTAGTCGCCGTTAGCTGCCGCTACCTGGCGCTCGTCAGACACTACCTGGCGCTATCGCTTGATGAATAAGGGCCATAGAATTACATTGTAATAACATTGTAACATGAACACATTAATGCCAGACCTGTAATGTCAATTCTGCATAAATATATAAAATGTATTTTTAAAAATGGCTTTTTCTAGGCCAGGAGAGATCCCAACATTATTTGAGAATACAAAAAAATGTAATAAAACTAAAAGCCTGTTTAAAGAGAAATAAAAGAACGTCCATTGAAATGTATGGGAGAGCGACAGGTAGCGAGAGGTAATACCTGGCGCTGTACGCTGAGGCTGTGATAATGATGAATCGGACGCTACATGGCGTTATCCCAGTCGCTCCACAGATTCTGCTTGTTAAATGTGTAATTGCGTGCCATGTCCGGCTTTCACCTGCCTGTCATTTACAAGGCACTACCAGATGCTATCCCTTCATGAATAAGGGCCATAGACCCCCTATTGCCCTCTTCTGCTGAAGTGCACCCTCAGCCTGTGTGCCAGAACCCTTTGGTCCATTTAGGTCCATTTTAAATTTTCAACCCCCCTCCCCCCATAGTGTACCTCTGTGTCAGCAGCTGCCCCTGCTAATTGAGGCAGAAAATTACATTTGTTTCCAATAGGAATAGGGCCAGGGATTGGGACCATGGTCTATCCAGTGTTGAAGGATACATTTGCGTTCTACTACTGATATAATGAGGCTCCCCTTTTTTTTAACACACCCCTATGTATATATCTCTCAGGTAAATTTGTCATGTTTGAGATATAATCATACTTTTATTTTTCTCAATTATCTCAAGTGAACTGAGCAACTGCATTTTTTGTTGTAAATAGCATTGTGAAAAGGTCAGATTTATTATTGACCCTTACTGAAAAGTATAAAAATTGGACCCACAGAATGCTTAGCAGTACACAGAAACCTTAAATACTTGAGTAAGCAGGTGCAAGCCTTTTGTAAGAATTGAGAGTGGATGGAGGACAATGGCCAAAAGTACAAACACGGGGAGGCCGATTCATTAATAGCGCCAGGTAGCGACAGATGAGCGCCAGTAGCGTGATTTTCACAGCGCCAGCTAGTATTCGCTGTGCTTGGCCGGGGTTTGCTTGTTGACAGCGACTCAGTCGGTGTGCGGTAATGTTGAATACGGGGTTAGGGGTCGCTGTTTCACAGGTTCCGCGTTGTACGGGTGCGCCTGACAGCGAATGGCCAGAGCGAACGGCTTGCTGCAGATTCATTAACAAATCACGCTCCGAATTTTTTCGCGCTGTGAATTCCTTGTTTAAACCCCAGAGCGCTGGCGGCGATGTGTGTAAAGTAGTTTTTAACCCCCAACCTTTTTTTTTATATGTAAAAATTATACAAGTTTTTCTAAACATTTTATAATATGAATACATGAATATCAGACCTGTAATATCAATTCTGCACATTTTTTTTTTTTTTTTTTTAACTTAACATTGCAGAAGTGGTCACAGAATTTTTGACATTAAAAAAAAAAAAAAAAAACAGTAATAGCAATTAGTTATGATTATTTAAAGATTGCTCCATTGAAATGCATTGGACATCGCCAGGGAGCGCCAGGTCATACCTGTCGCTGTGATGGAATTAGCAGCGGCGCTGTTCGTTGCAGTCGGCTACATGATGAATCCCGCGCTAGCTGACGCTCTCGCCGGCGCTAGCCTCATTTAGCGTGATAAATGCGTCATTGTGACCGCCGCCGGGCGTACTTGATTCGGTAGCCGCCGATAGCTGGCGGTACCTGGCGCTCGTCAGACACTACCTGGCGCTAGCCCTTGATAAATAAGGCCGTAAGTAAGTCAAGACATTTCTTTTGCAGCAAATTTAGCAGAATTTCACACTTTTAGTATACATTTCCAGATATTTCTGTGCATGGATCTAAGCTTACCTTCCAGTGGTGGCTCTTCCAATATGAAAGTTTGTGAACAGTCTTGGTTAGATGGGTGTAAAAGGTCCAGGGAAACTAGAAAAACCTGTGCAGCCAGTCTAGAAAAATTATGAATTCTTTACGCCACACACACACAGGGAACTAATTATTCCTGACCAATCAGACTGGAGATGTACTTTAGCTACCCCTTTGCCAGGAGCAACTGACCCAGTGCCCGTGAAGATTCAATGGACCAAGGAAATTTAAGATAGGCTCCCAATTTTTCTATATATATCTTTTATGCCCTGATTCTGGGGCAATTATTTAGATTCTGACTAGTTTCAATAAGCCTTATCTTAGAATAGAGATCAGCTACAGGGGAACCTTGTCACCGGGGGCCTGATTTATGTAATTGGCAGCGCATGTCGGTGAAACGCCACATGCAATTTGCCCCACAAACTCAACATACGCTGGTTCGGGTTTTGTGTGCCACGCAACTTGGCACGTCTAAGTTGCCTGTAGCGGAAGGGCTTGTTTTCGAACTGGCGCACGTGTCCTATAGTCTTTCCCCAGTCCTACAGCGCATGTGCGGGCTCTCGTCTAATCAACCCACTCGGCTTCACTCCTCAATTTCGGCTAAGAATTGGCTGAGCACCGAATTTAGTCAAAAGCAGCAGAATGGAGCAGAGCGCGCCAGTGGGCGCATCCCTGCAAGCCTCTAACAGGGATGTGACTGCTCCGGCCATTCACAAATGCCTGCGGCAGGCTCATGTCTGGCTAAAGGTATAGCGTAGTGCAGCCATGGACAGTGCAAGCGCTGTTGGATCGGGGAGCAGGTAGGTCAGGGGATTTCACAGACTTATAAATTCTAGGGCCCCCTATATTGGTTTTGGTCAAAAGCCCAGTGAACTATTGAATGGCATTGAACACCAAATATGGATTTATAGTGATCCAATTATTGTGATGTCAAAATAAAACTATATTTGTGTGTTTTTTTTCTTTATAATATATAATCATTGGCTGAAGGGGTCGGTGCTGTTATGAAATGTTATAATCAAATCAAATTACCAAAATTTGTATCAAATTTAAAACAACAAAGTCATAATCACCTTTTATCGGCTACAGCTGATAGCTCCCACTCCGGCAATCAGGAATCAGCTGAACACTTGGGGGCCGATTCATTTATAGCGCCAGGTAGCGACAGATGAGCGCCAGTAGCGTGATTTTCACAGCGCCAGCTAGTATTCGCTGTGCTTGGCCATTGTTCGCTTGTTGAGAGCGACTCAGTCGGTGTGCGGTAATGTTGAATACGTGGTTAGGGGTCGCTGTTTCACAGGTTCCGCGCTGTATGGGTGCGCCTGACAGCGAATGGCCAGAGCGAACGGCTTCCAGCATATTCATTAACAAATCACGCTCAAAATGTTCTCGCGCTGTGAAATGCTTGTTGAAACCCCAGAGCGCTGGCGGCGATGGGTGTAAAGTAGTTTTTAACCCCCAAACAACCATATTTGTGGATTAAAAAAATTAAACAAGTTTTTATAAACATTTTGTAATATGAATACATTAATATCAGACCTGTAATATCAATTCTGCACAATTTTTTTTTTTTTGCAGAAGTGGTCACAGAATGTTTGCCATTTAAAAAAACAAAAAAAAAAATATTAACAATTTATTATGAATATTTAAAGATTGCTCCATTGAAATGCACTGGAGAGCGCCAGGGAGCGACAGGTCAGACCTGGCGCTGTGATGGGATTAGCAGCGGCGCTGTTCGCTGAAGTCTGCAACATGATGAATCCCGCGCTAGCTGACGCACTCGCCGGCGCTAGCCTCATTTAGCTTGATAAATGCGTCATTGTGTCCGCCGCCGGGCGTTCTGGAGTCGGTAGCCGGCGATAGCTGGCGGTACCTGGCGCTAGTCAGACACTACCTGGCGCTAGCCCTTGATAAATAAGGCCCTAGATAGAATCCCATGTTTTATGTCTAGGCACTGGCTCCTCCGAAATGAACAAATGCCCCCTGCCATAAGCCACAATGACACTGCCACGTCCATTTACCGAAGGAGGCATGCCAGATCGCAGGTGTTAGACCAGGCCTCAGCCTAAAAATGGTGGAAGATATATAGAGCTTCCATATCTGCTGCATCTATTGGACCTCGCTAGTTATCCCATGTGTGGCATGTCAATAGTAAACAGATCTTCCTGCCACCTATTTCTTACACACCACCAAGTTTTGAAATAGTTTGAACTGTTTTTTAGATAAATAGAAAGAAAAGAAAGAAAGAAATGCTGACCATTGAAAGCACAATGATATGCTCATCACCATGTGACTGGCCTCCCAATCCTTAAGCAATCCATGTATTGTCAGTCAGGGAGCATTGAATGCCTAAGGTTGTTTCATTGGTGTTAACAAGATAATAGAAGGTTGCCACTAAAGAAAGAACAGTGGCCATCCAGGGAGGGCCGGCAAGTATTCATTTGATTGTAAGTCATTAGGCTGACCTACCAACTGAGCTGTCCAGTTTATACAGCATCAGACTTAGGCAGGGTCATTTATTAAGAAAGGTCTGGTTGCCATTTTTCTATAGTTTCTTATTTTCTTATAGTTTTCAGCGCGGCACAAAAGTACCTAAAATGCATCCAAAAATAATCCCAAACTGCCCGGGAATCCTTGGCACATGCACCAGACAAAATAATTATTGCCATTTCAACCCATTTAAATGTATGGGATAAGGCCACATAGTGCTAGGTGAGCACCTGGTCTTATCTGGCACTGTAAGGAACTCATCCCATCGCTGGTGCTGATGAGAGATGGGACACTACCTGGCACTCAGGTGCTCTGGATTTTTGACTTGATAACTACATCTTTTGCACAGGAACCTGGCCCTATGTGGCATAACTTGAAGGGGGATGCAGGGGAGTGCAACCGCACCAGGGCCCAGAAGTTCAGGGGAGCCCCATCATTGTTGCTGCTCCACATTTTTTATAATATTTGTGCTTACTTGGCATCATTTAGATAATGGAAGCATAATTTTTCTCTTCTTGTGATCTGGGCCTTGCAAAACATGTGTCCCTTCTTTCATGCATCCCCAATAGCTGGAGCAGATTCCTCTCACCCCTCTAGAATTGTCATATGGTTTATGTGTTATAGACTTTATAGACAGATAATGTGTGTATCAAACAGGGATTCATATGGTCAAGTGTCAGTTCATTTTGATACTGGGCTATATTTTTTGTGATAAAGTTCCTTTAAGAAAACCCCTTGTCAGTGAGGCTAACTGGCAAAAATGGCTTCAATTTGCTATGGAGCATAAAGATTGGAGCAATGGAAGAAAGTCTGATGAGTCCTGATTTAGCTTGTTCCAGAATGATAGACATATCAGGTTAAGAAAAGAGGCCTGGAGTGATGCACCCATCATGCATTGCAAGCTACTGCACAAGCCTATGGTGGCAGTGCTATGATTTGAAGTTGCTGCGGTTGGTCAGGTCTGGGTTGGGCAACGTTATCTGCCAAAAGAATTAGGTCAGCTAACTACCTGAATATACTGAACAACCAGGTTATTCAATCAATGGATTTTTTTCTCTGATGTCAGGAGCATTTTCCTTGATGACAATGCCAGGATTCATAAGGCTCAAATTGTGAAAGAGTGGCAATGTCCAGACCCCAACCTTATTGAAAAGAGAAGGCTTTGTCTACATTTCCCATCATCAATACAAGATGCTATACAAAATAATGCAACTCTGGACAGAAATAAATGTAACACTGCAGAAGCTTGTGGAAATGGTGTCACAGTGAATATGTGCCAATAGTGTGTGAACTATAGTTGGTCAGGCAGTGATCCTTATAGGCATCATTGGGAATGTTATCTGATCATATTATCAATTTAGGAGAAATTGCAGAAATGATAACAGTTATAGATCTACCCTAGTAGTCTACTTTTGTCCAGGTCGCAGACTTTGATGACCACCATCAGGCTCTCCATACTTGTTGGTACAGTTAAACTATTGCAATATACCCGCCTTGACCTTCCCTATACTACTTCAACACTACAGCATTTCTGCTTTGTGTAATTCCACCAATGAAAATTTGGGGCAGGTATGTTGTCGCTCATTGTTCCCAGTAAAAGATACACATTAATATCTTCCAGTTGTGAGACCCCAGTTTGTCAAAATCATGGGACATCATAAAAATATTAAATTGGGAACCACAAGTTCCATCAGGGAAACAAGATGCAGGGGTGGGGATCTTCAAAAAATTATCCCCCTTTATGGGGACACGTATTGCCCACAAACAAACTCTGATTGGGTGCCTGGGTTCTGACAAAAAAACAGCATACACTAGTAACTGCCTCCCGTCAGCAACTTTTGAAGCCCTTCCGTACCCTTGTCAGTAAATAAGGTCCACTTTCAGAGAATTCCTGTAAATGTGTTTGGAGCTGAGGATATTCTGGTAGCACTGGATTAGACTGCATAATGCCTGGATGCCTGGATATTTATAATATTATGAACTACATTTTATTGTTGCTCTATATGGAAAATGTTGGGGGGCAGGGGGGTAAATAAAATAAATGTTTAGTGCAAAATATGTCTGAAAGTGTTACTCTTTGTAAAACGATTAGCATCACTAAATGTGACCAGATCCGGATACATCCGGATACATTAAATGGGGTCCCACCATGGCTAATAACGCAACATTTGTCCTGTCATTTTAACTCAGACTGAGGAATAGCAGGCAGATGCTCTTGAACTACACGGGATTGATTTACACCTGAGAGCCCTGCTTCTGAAATCTCAGTCAAAATTGCCTCTGTAAAGTCAAATCTCTGTACACACATCCATTATTGCTATCCAGAAGTAGAAAACTCATCAGCTGTAATGACTCAGCACTGCTCTGCTAACAGCTGAGAGCAACTAGATACATTTTAGTTTAATATAGTACACTGTAGAAATGCTGGGCTGCTGCAGGATTCTCATAACATAAACTAACAGATTACCCGTCACGTAAAATTCCTCCAGCAGATGTTTATTCAGTGTGCATCTAGAATGATGGGTATGCTTCCCCACCATGTTTCTAAGGCATATACAGTATCTCTCAGTTTGGTGTGAATTGCTGCTGGCAAAGCTCTCCCCATGATCATATGTAAGCAAGACTGTCAGATGTGTGGCAAGATGGTCGCCCCATGTATTCCACAACATCTGCAGTTTGTTAAACCCTCTCAAACAGTTTATGCCACTGACCAGAGGTGCAGTTTAGTGGAGCAATTCACTAAACTTTATTTTTTTGACTGGTTGTCCCTTTATAAATAAATCTTTATGATAAAATATATACCCTGTTTCCACAGAAATAAGACCGGCCCCGAAAATAAACCTAGTTACAATTCATAAACCAGCTGCTGGGCTTCAGAAGAGGGCTGTAAAGGAGGGTGAGGACAGACACATCATGGCTGTAAAGGAGGGTGAGGTCACATCATGACACACAGGTAAGCTTGTCTGTTGGGAGTGAAATCTCTGATCTTGCTGACTCTACCCCAGCCTGCCCCATGCTAGGCACATAGTTGAATGCCCAAGCATCCCCTAGCAGCAAGCTGGCCCTGTGCATGTACTGCACTCAAGCTGCTATACTGCCGCCATCATCTTGCCAGCTGACTATAAGAGATCCCCCGGAAAACAGCCCTAGCACCTATTTTTGGAGCAAAGATTTATGTCAAACCTGTCTTATTTTTGGGGGATATCTATAATTCAAAGTGTGTTGCACATATGTAAGCATTCAGAACCCTACTTATATTATGAAAATATTGCTTACCCTTTTAATGTGCAAAAACAATATTAATATAATAAAACAAACAACAATAGAACATATCACAATAATAATAAGTGTCCCATAATGTTCTAAATATATGGAAATGATCTGATTGAAGTCACTAAAAAACATATTTTAGTTGCTCCATCAATTAGTTTAAAGAAATGGTTCCCTGAGTTTTGGACCCTCCTATAGCAAGGCCATAACTTTATCCTTGGCTGGGAGACCCATGTTTATCACTGTTACTGTCTTTATTCATTTGCCTGTTGAACATTCTGGGGTGTTGCATGAAAATAACACTTATAGTCCAGTCTTCTTATTAATCCATGTGCGTAGATAGGGGACATTAGCATAGATACTGGGCAGGTTTGGCCGGGCGCAGCCAAATCCAAAACTTATAATTCCAATGAGGGACCATCTGTTGTTAGGCTGTAGAGTTACAAGAGGCCCTCCGGAGTCTGCCTGTTAAAAAAAACAAAAAGTAGACATTCAAGTCATGAATAATAATCTTTCAGTTTCTCATATGGATTACTTTTACAATGTAGTAAACTTTAGGTTTTTTCTTACAGATTTGGGTTAATATTACACCATGTAGTTGGATGAGTAACTGCTACATCAGAGGAGTAGTTAGGCTTTCTGGCACCCAGGGCAAACATTCAAAATGGCGCCCCCCCCCACCTGTGCTCGGGCCCCCCTTTGGCGCCCCCCTGACCTGCTGCACCCGGAGAACAGAGCTTGTTTATACAGATGATAGTAGAAAACCCTTTTATTTTACAATGTAGAAATGGAAGGTCTTTAGTTAATTCATCTGCTAATAGTGCTCAAGCTTACCTCATACACACACATATTTTTAGAAGTAAAAGCTCTTTTTCATCTAGGTAATGCAAAGTGGATTGACTATCCTGGGTTTTGGTCCTTGCCGATCGGGGTTGGCCCGCTGTGTGAAACCCCCCAGGTTGTCGAAACAAACTCACCTCTTCTCCGTCCTATGGCACATGCGCAGCCGCTCGTCCAACCAGCGCGCTCGGATCCGCTGACCTTTCTTTGTCTAAGGTGAGCGGCTCGTAGCTCGCTGACGGACGCAGCCCCGTAACCCTCTAACAGAGAGCGCGCCCATGCCGGCCATCCACAAATGCCTGGTGCGGGCACCCGCCATGCTAGAGGAATAGCGGGGATGTGGCCATGGCTCGCACATGCTCTGTTGGACCGGAAAAAGAAGGTAATATGTGTATGGGCGACCCGGGGAGGAGGGAATCCATAAGATTTCCGGGCTGATCGCTGTTGGCTTTGGTCCACTTTAATGTTCTTTTTTTTTTCTGTAACTCCAGTGCAGAGATTTAACCTTTCTGTAAATAACAGTAAACTATTTATTTAAAAGTGCTTGTTGGCTTAACCTCTTCCCGTGGGAAAAAGGTAAGTAGTAGGCGCGCTAGGGATGGAAGTAGATGAAGGAAGGTTAATCCTGGTGTCAATGGATTCACCTGTCTTTCTTAATCGATTTGAAGTCTTGAGGTTTGGAATGTAGGTCTGCTTGATGGTGCTTAGAATGATGCTGCTGTGAGGGATTAGTGCCCTTAATAATGGGGCTTAATGGGGTGCAGGTCCCTTATATTTTAAAAAACAAAGCAGGTCTGCTTTAAGGTGCTTAGGGTAATACTGCTGCAGGCTTGTGAAGAGTTAATGCTCTTAATAGTAGGTTTTAGCGTAGTGCTGGTCCCCTATATGATTTAAATTGCAGAGTAGGGTAAATGGAAATGTTATAAATTAATCCTGAGTAGATAAGGATGGTGAAGACTTGTATGTAAGTTATTACAATATATGGCCGCTGTCTGCGGCTAAGGAATGTAGCGTGGCCGGCGGGCCAGCCGCTCCTGCGGCTTTAAATGATATTACGGGTATACAGCTGCTTCTGCGGTACAGCTGTGTAGCTGTGTAGCGTGGCCGGCGGGCCAGCCGTTTGTGCGGCTTTTACTCTGGTTGTCTGTAGCCGCTGAGGCGGCAGAAAGATGTAGCGTGGCCGGCGGGGCCAAGGGTTAATGGCCGCAAATGCGGCTTAAATGAAGTGGTCTGTGGAGCCGCTGATGCGGCTTAAAATAAAGTGTTCTGTGGGGCCGCTCCTGCGGCAAAAAGGGATGTAGCGAGGCCGAGGGAGGCTTGGCTAATATTCACCGGCTTTTCCCTGTAGCTCTCTGTGGCCGCTGAGGCGGCAAAGAGATGTAGCGTGGCCGGCAGGGCCAAGGGTTAATGGCCGCAATTGCGGCTTAAATGAGGTGATCGGTGGAGCTGCAAGTTGCGGCTTAAAATGAAGTGTTCTGTGGAGCCGCTCCTGCGGCAGAAGACATGTAGCAAGGCCGAGGGAGGCTTAGCTAATAATTCACCGACGCGCGTTTCGTCAGAGTATCTCCAACGTTGTCAAGGTGAAGGGGCGGGTTGAGTTGCTGCTTTTTAATTGGTGTCTGTTTGCACCAAAGGTTGATGGGAAATGTAGTTTCCTTGTGTAGTCTGTTTGACATAGACTTGTCTGTTATTCCAACCTTGTGCAGCAGGTGTCGCTGTGTAGAGGCTTTTGGTAAAGCTGTGATGTTAATAGCTTTTCTTGCTGGAGTGCCATGTCTGGATGTGAACAGCAGATGGCGCTGTTGTTCTGTTCTGTTGGCTTTCTGTTCATGAAAATCTTTGGAAGATACAATGTAGTGATTTCTTTCATTATTACCTTTAGAGATGAAAGGTACAGTGTAGAAGTTTTTGTTGTTACATTTTTCTTCTTCTTACTTCAGAGAGGATACAATGTGGGGATTTCTTTAGTACAATGTTGCTGGTTCCTCTGGATAATGTTCCTCTCTAGATATGCTTGTTTAGAGCTTGTTAGTTTCTTTAAGGATTGTTGCTTGCTGGAAGTGCAATTTTTTTAGCTACTGGATTATTCTTTTGGAAAAAACTACAAAGTCCTGGATTTTAATTACTAGAGATGTTAACGTTGCTGGAATTCTCTGTTGGAAAAAAAAGGAGGCTGTTTGCTTCTATTGCGGTCGTGATGATTGATAATATGTTGTTAATTATTCTCCAGAAAACAATTGAGGTCTATTTCAATGTTTAGGCCTCCCGGGGATAGTGTATTGAGCTCAAAAATCCAATAGGTTTCCTTCTTGGATGATTCCCTTTGGATGTTTGCTCCTCTCCAGTTTAAATTGATTTTCTCTATGATCCAAAAGTCTAGTCCATTTGGGTTTTTTTGGTGGACATTGGAGAAATGGGCTGAGACGCTGTGTGTGGGGAGTCCATTTTTGATATTTCTGATATGTTCGTTGAGTCTGGTTTTGAAAGGTCTTTTGGTTCTCCCAATGTAGAGCAGGTTACATGGGCACTTGAGGCAGTATACCACTCCTGCTGTGTTGCATGAATGCTGGCCTTTTACTTTGTATTCCTTGTTGTTTTTGGGGTTGAGGAAGCTTTCCACTGTGTTTTTGGGTGTTTTGTTGTTGCGTAGGTAAAGTTTGCATCCCTGGCAATCTCTGCAACGGGAGAATTTATTTGTGGTTTTTGTGCTTGCCGTTGGTTGGTTGATTACACTTGCTGTGATGTACTGGGCCAGGGTTTTTGGTTTTCGATATATGAATCTTGGTCGTGGTCCAACGAGCTCCCTTAGGGTGGGGTCTGTGGTTAAAACTTTCCAATGTTTTTTGACAGTGTATTCTAGTTTCTTGTAGTCTCTGGTAAATTTTGTGATAAAAGTTGGGGCCCCAGAGAAAGGTTGTAACTTCTTTTCTGTTGTGGACGGCTGTATCTGGTTCTGCACTTCTTGTACTGTGGTTTCTAGTTTGTTTTCATCGTAACCTTTTTCCAGGAATCTGTTTTTGATAATTTGGGCTTGTTCAATGTAGGTTTTGTCCTCTGTGCAATTTCTTCTGATTCGTTGAAATTGGCCTTTTGGGATATTGTTCATCCAGATGGGATGATGGCAACTGTCCTTTGGGATATAGCTGTTCCTGTCAGTCTCTTTGAAGAATGTTTTCGTTTTAATTCGGTGGTTCTCTTTGTATACTTCGATGTCCAAAAAATGTATCTTTTCGTTGCTAATTTTGTGTGTGAAAGTGATATTCCAGTCGTTGTGGTTTGTGAGGAAGGTTTTGAGAGTGTCTTCTTGTCCGTCCCACAGGAAAAAACAGTCGTCAATATATCTTTTGTAGTATTTGAGTTCTGCAGGTCTTTGTGGTTCCATGATCTGGGTTTCCCAGAGTGCCATGAAGAGGTTTGCTACACCCGGAGAGCAAATTTCCCGCCCATTGCTACACCAATTTTTTGGAGGTAGAATGTATCTTCAAACCAAAAATAATTGTGGTTTAGTGAAAAATCCAAGCATTCTAGGATGAAGGAGATGTGTGGTTCTGGCATAGTGCGCTCTTTTTGTAGGAAGAATCTCACTGCTTCTAAGCCCTTGTGGTGGGGGATGATGGTGTATAAAGAGCTTACATCCGCCGTTGCCAGTATGTAGTGTGGTTTATCCTCATGTTTTCTGAGGTCTTCTAGAAACATTGTTGTGTCTTTCAAATAGGAGGCTGTTTTTTGTACTGCTGGTTGTAGGTAGTGGTCTATATACTCTCCTAGTCTGCTTGTGAGTGATTCGATGCCACTCACTATAGGCCTTCCTGGTGGTGCATCTTTGTTTTTATGGATCTTTGGAAGGTGGTAGATCGTAGGGATTCTTGGAGTTCCAAGATTGAGGTAATTGAATTCTTGTTTATTTAAGATGTTTGAATTTTTTCCTTTTGTTAGTAGATTTCTTAATTCCTTGTGGTAGAGTGTGGTAGGGTTATGTGTCAACTTCTCATATGTGGTTGTGTCTGAGAGGAGGCGGGCGGTTTCCTGTATGTATTTTGGTTTGTCCAAAATTACTAGGCCTCCTCCTTTATCTGCTGGTTTGATTACTATGTTGGAGTTTTTCTGTATTTTTTTGATGGTGTTCAACTCTTTTTGTTCTTTTCGGGTTCGTCTAGGTTTCTCGGTGGTTAGTTTTTTGATGTCTTTGGTGACAAGTTCCCTGAAGATTCTTATTGCTCCTCCTTGATCTTGAGGATTAAAAGTGGAGTTGTTCTTAAGGTGGGTGTGGGTGATCTCTGG
The DNA here is from genome assembly GCA_027917425.1 of Gastrophryne carolinensis. Taxonomy (NCBI): domain Eukaryota; kingdom Metazoa; phylum Chordata; class Amphibia; order Anura; family Microhylidae; genus Gastrophryne; species Gastrophryne carolinensis. The sequence continues at coordinate 240,647,181 of CM051234.1, forward strand.
TGGTTCTGGTTGAGTTTGATTTTCTGTGGGTTCTGTTGCGAGTTTTTCTTTGAAGAACTTTTGTATGTTTAGTTTTCGCGTGAATTTCAGTAGGTCAATGTAGGCTTCAAACTTGTTGATGTTTGCTGGCGGTGCATATTTAATTCCTTTGTTAAGAAGTTGTAATTCATCTTTGGTAAAGTTGGAGTTGGAGAGGTTGTATATTCCTGTGGTAGGTGTTATTAATGGTCTGTTGTTCTTGTTTTCTTTGTTTCTTTTCTCTTGTAATCGTTTTCCTGCTCTGCATCCTCTTGATCTGATTTTTTTCTTTTTGGAGTGTAGGTGGTACCTAGGTCTAAAAAATAGTGGTGCTGTTGTGGTTGCCGGACGAGGTTCCTTTGTGGTTTGGGTGATTGATGGAGCTGGCTGGGTTCCGTTGGTCGTGTATTGGTCGTGGGGTGTGTGGCCTGGGGTCTCTGTGTTGCCTCCAGCTGGGAGTTCTTTGGTGCTTCCTGTTCTTATCAAGTTGTCTTTGTTTGGGAAAACACTACGCTAAAACCTACTATTAAGAGCATTAACTCTTCACAAGCCTGCAGCAGTATTACCCTAAGCACCTTAAAGCAGACCTGCTTTGTTTTTTAAAATATAAGGGACCTGCACCCCATTAAGCCCCATTATTAAGGGCACTAATCCCTCACTTTATAGTCTACAGCAGCATCATTCTAAGCACCATCAAGCAGACCTACATTCCAAACCTCAAGACTTCAAATCGATTAAGAAAGACAGGTGAATCCATTGACACCAGGATTAACCTTCCTTCATCTACTTCCATCCCTAGCGCGCCTACTACTTACCTTTTTCCCACGGGAAGAGGTTAAGCCAACAAGCACTTCTATTCTAACAAAAGGACCGGTTCGCCTTACACTAGGTGCAGCTACCAGGTAAATCTGCGCTGAAGCAAACACGAATATCTCTATTTATTTAAAAGCAAAAATAGATCACTCTGTCCCACTGCGCCTAACTAAATAGTGATGAGCCAGAGCGGGGACTATCTAGTTTGGAAGTACTCTGGCAGGATAATCCCCATTATGCCAGATACACCCGAATGCTGGATACAATTGCTTCTGCCGCCTCTACTGACCCAGGTGAGGGGGGGGGGATAAGGAACATTCTGCATGGCTGCCCGGCTTACACGAGTGTATAGAAAGAAAGGTAGCGTAATGGCCAAAGTACACACCCCCACTCCATACCGGAGAAGAGTCTCTCAGCTGCAGCTCAGCCCTGGCCTAGAGACTGATGAAGGTGACAGCTCCCACTGCCACATTGTTCAAGACATTGTACAAGACCAAGACCACATTGTACAAGACCACCCCGATCTCCAGCATAAAAAAAAAAATCTGCATGAACTGCGTCCCCCTCACTACAGAGCATGAAAGTATGACAACCGCCAGACCAGGAGGAAGCCCCCGACCCAGCGTTGGATTGACTCCCCCCGGCAGGAGACATATAAGGGAAGACACAGTTAAGGGCCATTTTTTTAAACTTTGCCCCTATACTAGTTCACACATAGTGGTAGCCGGTGGCAGGATGATTTCACCCAGATCTTGCTGGTATCCAGGATGGGGCAAACTGTCCTGAATCAGCAAGATCAAATCTAGCTTTAGCCCATAACTACCCTTTACCCACCTAATCAATTTTTAAAGGGAAACTAGCAGCACCTATTAAAGCATAGTAAAACTCTAGCATAGGCCATATATCCGGCTCAGCAGGTGGCCCTGTTTAAAAAAAAAAAAAGTTTTTCCACTGACGTGGCCATGCCCACACAGCAATTTTGAGTTTGCCGATTGGCTGATCTCAACAGTGGCATATGACAGCTACTGGCTGCATCCCCAGCTTCTTGTTCAATTTGCAGTGCTCCCGTCCCCAGACTTTCTGAATGGCTGGGCGCAGGAGTGTGCTACAGCTACAGGGATGCCAAGAATGCGGCCGCTGGGGAACAGAGCTTGGAGAGCTCCAAGGACCACGGGGTTACATACAGTCTGGCATCCCAATTTAGGAGGCCCAAGGAGCAGGCTAGCAGCTGGCCCTGGAGTTTAGATTAGGGCTGGCCGTAGTGGCTTTTGTGGTGCTTTAACCACAAATTGATATAATGCATTATTATATATATGATGCATTACTGGGTCATAAAGTAGTTAACATTCATTTATGTTTAAAAAAAAAGAAATACATTTTGTGGTGCATATTAAAAAATATAAAAATAATGCCTCAACATAGGTCTTGGCCACCCCCTAAGTTTCAAAACTGGCAAGTACCAGTGCCACTCCTGTCAGTATTTGAGTGAGAATTTACCTAGGGATCGTGTTAGCCTGATCCTATCATAAGACCAGAAAGGCAAGTAGGTGCAGCTGGGTGGGTTTGAACTTTCCACTTTGATCGCTATTATCCTCTGCCAATGACATACATAATTATAAGTTCAAATTGGCAAATGGCAAGATGATCCAGCTTAGAAGTCATAACAACTGTATTCAACTATGGAGATAGGGTTAGCACATGGACTGACCACATGAGTTAGCTGGTGTGAGTGAAGTAAGTCTTTATGCAGGAGGGAGAAGAAGGAACGCAACATCAGTTACTGGAGACCAGGGGATCCTAACCAAGCAAGAAGGTAGCTGCACGGAACCTGGGAGACATTTTTGTGTTAACTCCTGATGTCACAGCTGTGTTAGTAAGACCCCCACACTCCACGAAACACCTCAGGGTCCTGGAAGAATCCAGGGTCACCGCTAGGGTCAGGTGTGTAACAATGTTCGATTCAGTTTATCCGGACCCGTTTTGATCATTTACTCCCCACAGAAAAAACCTGCTGCAGTCTTCTGAAAACCTTAAACTTACTTTACAAGGATCAATTTTTCCCGAAAGATATCCAGCACAGAACATTGATGGTGGTATCGCAGTATTATAGACTAGGCGACTGCTGCATACACTTGTGTTTATTATCCTAAGCTCAGCCTGTTGCAAAATTGTCGGTAAACTGTTCCCTTTAAACAAGAAAAAACAGTGTCAGCACCTCCTCACTCATGAACAAAGTTTCACTTAACAAAAGTACTAGTAAAACGGTTAGCAAATTAGGAAAGCTGAAGCAAAAATATAACCAAAAACGTTCTCAGGAATGGAAAATTTGCACTTGGTCAAGACCATAGAGTCATTTTTTCGCATAGTCCACTAAAGTAGAAGGGTAAAATTCTAGGTATGTAAAAGTATGGATGGATAGTACTAACCTTCTTCTGTCAGTGTCCCCCATCCGGTGATGTAGCATACAGAGCTGTCGGAAACCATAGCTGAATTGTCTGGCAGACATACAGGCCGTATGTATGGTGTATATGTCACTGTAGATGTCAATTTTACAAGTGCAATATCATTTTCAATTGTGAAATAATTATATTCCTCATGGATTGTTATATTTCTGATGGGGAACACATATCCATAACTCAATTTAATTATTCCCAAGACGACAGTCCATGATTGCACATCTTTATTCCTGTGGATATAGAGTGGTTAATAATCTTATAGTAGTTTAACAGTGAAAATGTTGTTTTTTTTATGACTAGTGATGAGCTGAGTAGTTTTTTTTACGTAGCCCCCCCCCCCCTCCCGCTACCAGACTGGCACACCAAGCAGTGGCAATTTTTCAGCCCCCATGCCCTTTGCCATAGATGCTCTTACAGTGCCCACATGTGGTGCGAAGCATCTCTCATCAAGATTCATTGCCTAGTTCATTGCCTAGTTCAGGGAAGCTCCAGTCTTATTTGACTAGAAGGTCACAGAAAATCAAGAAAGTATTGGCTTCTAAGAGCTTATTTTGGAAATAAAAGTAAATGCAGAGAATTTGAAGTACCCCTTGCTTTTGTGTGCACAGTTTAGGACAGTACAATTGAATATCATAATATATAATCTTTCCCTAAATAGTAGAGGTCTCTGTTTGCAGCAGCAGCCAGAATGTAGATTTTAAATATTCTGTTCTTAACACAAGAATGTTTCTATTTACTGGCTAAACATACACTGCCTAGCCAAAAAAACGCTCAGACACTTTAATATTTCAACCGTGGCATCATTTCCACAAGCTTCGGCAATGTCACAACATTTATGTCTGTACAGTTGCATTTATTTTTCCCCAAGATTTTAGTATTGATTATGAGAGATTTGGACCACTTCTCCAGCATATCCCAAAGATTCTCAATGGGGTTCTTGTCTGGACAAAATAATGTCTTGCCCTTTCAGATTTTGAGCCCGATGAATTGTGGCATTGTCATCTTGGAATGTGCCCAATGTGCCACCAGGGAAGAAAGAATCATTTGGATTGAATAACCTGGTTGGTCAGTATATTCCCAAGATTGGGTGGGTGGGTGAAAGTGCTCTGGATTTTATTGCATCATATCAGGTGTTGAGAACAGAAGACTGCTTGAGTGAAAGAGAATTCACAAGCACAAATACATGGGGAGAGTAGAAGTGAGGGAGAGATGTAGATGGACTTAGTGGTAGAGGGGAGTTGTGTGTAGGGCTCTAAATATAAGAGTATGTTGGAGCATGTGCAGGCATGCGGACAGGACATGAGGTTTGCGTGTGCTGTACCCACCTGACACCTGAGGCTGAGAGCTTTCGGCCGGAAATTGTTGAGAAGCCGTGGCCGGACAAGGAGTGATATCCTCTGGCAGGCACTGAGGCTGAGAGCTTGTGGCCAGATATTGGGTTGAACCTATGGCCGTGCAAGGAGCGATATCCCCCGGCGGGCACAGCCTATGTTGTGGCGGCAGTAACAGTGACAATAGCGGGCCTTCGAAACGATAAGAGCGCCCAGGGGACAAAGATGAATAAGAAGAAAAAGTCTATCAACAGTAAAATGGCGGGAGCAGCTGGTTCTCGAAGAACAGCAAGAGCGGTAACCCAGAAGGCAGGCGGGAGATCACAAGTTACCATACTACAAATAATGGGAGGGAGTGATCAGCCTCTGATACTTCAACATGAAGAGATGGTCGGCCCTGATGGGAAAATTGAGCTCACTAAAGAAATTCATTTAGAACTGACCAGGGTTGAGATATGTGAGCAGGGACTAAATGTTCAGCAGTACCCTCTCCCATTTCCACCTGCTCTGGAAGAGATCTGAATTAGAAAAATAGCCATATGTGTAGGAATCGACCAAACAAACATTTATTAGATCAAAAACCATCTTTGGTCAATGAATCCCTTGCTGAAATCAGGGGAGAAATGAGAGACTTTGGGGGGATAGAGAAGAAAATGGATATTATTCAAATAGAATTTCTCTGAACCACAACCAATTAGCAGAAGCCCTGTTAAAAATAGAAGTACTGGAGAATTGTTTGAGAAAACAACATTTTCCAAGTATACAGCACGTCCTGTTCCAGTAAATTCCTTACACTTGGGTTATTCCGCCACAAGGTGGCGCAGTGGACTGCAGAAAGACTTGTGGTCACTCCCGGCCCCATAAATAGCCAGGTACCTCCCACCAATTTCCAGTGTTTCTCTGCAGTCTGAACTGCGAAGATAGAAGATGGCTCTCTATTGTGCAGGGAGTGGGGCTTTTCAAGCCTAGGGCCCTGCAGGCTTATTTCCACCCGTTCTGGACCCACTGCCTCCCAGCCTCGGCTGATGGTTCGGGTGAAGGTAGGACAGCACTAGGGTCAGGTGCTGAAGGAGCTCTGCTCTGGGCCGCAAGACCCTGTACCAAAGGGTAGCCGGCGACAGGCTTTCTATGGTGAGCCTCATTGGGATGCCCCAGCCTCAAACCTTGGGTCCTTGTTCCCTTCACCCTTCTCCCCTTTCCTCTAGAAGGTTGTGCGCGACCCCTTTGTTGTGGCCCGCTCGGCTGGCAGGGGGCGCCCGGGGGGTCTGTGATTTGTATGTGTTGTGTTTATTTTTGGTGTGTGTGCGGGCCGTTGTACGGCGCTCCGCGGTGGTTGCTGCTATGTAATTTTTAGGTTACTGTCATGGAGCGGGCATCTCACGTGATCACAGTTTTGCGCTCTTCGGGGGGGGCGGGAGCCGCGGTTTGACGCGTTCTGCGTCACACGCTCGCGGCCCGCCCCTCTAGGTACTGCTGCTGGCGCCATTTTGTGGCCTCGTCCTTGCGGTGCTGCGACGCGGTCTGGCTGTGCTTTACCTTTCTGGGCGATCTGTCCGCTTGGTCCGTGAGTCCCTTACGGGGTTTTTATATTGCTTTACTCTGTATGCGCTGGGGATGTTTATTTTGTACTTATTGTGTCGTGCAGGCGGGTCACCTCTGACTGTGGTTCTCCCGGCCCTGCCCCTTACAATCTCCCACCTTCCCTAGCGGGCTTTGGGGGGGGCATCCCAAAAAGGGTGGCTATTGCTAGCTGTGTCCCTGTACTGGCCGTTACGCCTGTATCTAAATCACCATATGGAGGCTTCCGGGGACAATGTGCTTGGGGTTCCTTCGGGACAAGCCCAGTGTGTGGGGTATCTCCTGTTAGTGACGGTGTCAGGGTGTGTTTGCCCTGCACCCAGCATGTACTTGCGCTGCAGACTGGGTCATCTGCTACGGTCCTGGTGCTGCACCCCTTCCTGCTTCGCCTACCTCCCCACGCTTGCATCTGACTCCCAGTGAGGGGCACACTAGCGGGGAGTCTCAATATGACTTGGCTTCACGGGTGGCCAGCATTGAAAAGCATATTGCTGGGTCAGCCCCGCGTAAGGCTTCTACTAAGAAGCAGCATTTATCTCCCGCTGCTTCCCTCTTTCCTGTGGAGGATGAGGGACTTTACTCATTTTCTGGTTTTACCCCCTCGAGGAGGGGGAATTATTCTCTGATTCAGAATCCTCTGAGGAACAATCTAAGTTATATGGTGGTACTGGGTCTCCCTTTGGAGAAGACCCATGGTCCTCAGATGACACTGACAGGTTATTGACTCACATTTTTGAAGTGCTTTGTATTTCCCCTCCTGCCGTGGCTCCGCAGCAGCAGGGTGAGCTTTTCCATTCTGTTAAACCAGAATCACTTTAATAATCTGGTGCTCAAAGAGTGGGAACGTCCTAGTAAGCTACCTGGGGTGCCCAAGAGTTGGGACAGGAGGTATCCTTTTCCCGCTGATGTGATTAAGCGTTGGTCTGTCCTCCAGAGGTGGACACGCCCGTCCTATAGGGTTGTCTAACACATCAGTCATGCATTCACCTGACACTACTACCCTGCGGGATGATGAGGACCGGCGCTTGGACCAGCTGTCCTGTCATGCCTTTGCCTGTGTGGGTGCCTCTGCCATAATGGCTATTGCTATTAAAGGGCTGCTTAAGTGTCTCCTAGATGGGGCCTCTGATGACGCGGGATGTGAGGATTATAGATCTCTCCTACTTTGCTATGAATTTGTTGCATATATTCTTTCTGCCATGGATGATGCCATTAGAATGTGTGGTAGGACTTCTGCCCATACGACGCTCTGTCTGGCTACGTCAGCGGATGGCTGATAATGCTGCTAAAAAGGCCCTCCCTGGTTTTCCCTTTAAGGGGCTGCGGCTCTTTGGTGAACGCTTGGACCTATTTGCCAGGGGTGGTAGGCTGCCTCAACGTAGGAGGCCATCACGGCCCTTTCGGGGGACCAGTGCTTCTCTCCCCTCCTTCTGCGCTTCCAGGGCTGGTCGAGGAGTTTCCGTTGCTGGGGCACGCGGAGACTATTGGGGCAGGGGTAGAGGATGAGGCCGTCCCGGGCTCTCATGGGGTCCCAAGCCCAAGTCCTCCCCCAAGCCCCCTCAGGCATGAGGAGGCACCCTCACCCATTCGGGTGGGGGACGGCTTCAGCTCTTTGCTCACGTCTGGAGGCTACGTGTAACAGACAGATGGATTCAGGAGGTGGTGTCCTCCGGATACAAGATAGAGTTTGCAGCCTGGCTGCCCCCAAGATTTATCAGATCACAGATGGCTCAAAACCCCCTGTCAGCTCAGGGCTTGCGGCTTGCGGTCCGAAACCTTCTGGAGTTGGGGGTCATCTGCCCTGTGCCTCTCAGGGAAAGGGGCAGAGGCTTCTACTCCAATCTATTCACTGTTCCCAAAAAGGATGGGTCTCTCAGGCCCATCCTGGATTTAAAGCGCCTCAACAAGTTTGTCAGATTCAAGCATTTTCAACCCTACGCTCAGCAGTCAATACCATAGACATCAAGGATGCTTACCTTCATGTACCAATCTTCCCAGGTCATCAGAAATTTCTCAGGTTCGCTCTGGAGGAGCAGCACTACCAATTTGTGGCCTTACCTTTCGGTATCACCACGGCTCCCAGGGTATTCACCAAGGTGCTGGCGGGCGTGATGGCTCTGTTGAGATCTCAGGGCATTCGCATCCTTCCTTATTTGGACGACATTCTGATCTCATCTCAGTCCTTCCATCAGGCAGAACTGGATACCCAGATGGTGGTGTCCACACTAGAGTCCTTCGGCTGGGTGTACAAAGAGCTTTAAGTGGATAAGCACAGCCTATTAAGTAATAATTGAGTCACATAAGGGGGTGCCAGATGAACTAGTGCTAGTAAAACTGTGAACACTTAGACAAATGGGAGGGACACTCTGGTATGTCCCATACCAGCAACAAGAAAAATCTGCACTCACCCTAAAAGAATTTGCTGCAAACCCAATATAAAGAGATAATATAAAGAGCTATTTTATTGAAGTCAAAAAAGCATGATCAAAATGAACACATATGGGCATATACGTTTAAAAAACATAAAAGACAAGATAAAAACAAAAAGGTGGTGAGGGTATGGGCAAGGCAATGCTGAGTATAAGTATACTAATGATATATATAATTGTATAAATGTGTTAGCAACAACGTGCCTAACAACAAGAAAGCATGGCGTGCATGCTGGATGTTGCCAAACCAGTGAGTGTAAGTTAAGCCAGAGTGAAAAATAAGAAGTGTAATAAAAAGAAGGGATATACAAGGGAGAAAAGAAGCAAAGTGCAGTAAAGTGTGTATCACGTGCTAAATGTGAGAGCAAGTGCCAGTGAAATAAACAAGAGAAAGATGTGAAAAATAATTGGCAAAACAAAGCTGCTCACTGGTTGGCAATCAAAGGAGTACAGATAATCACTATGAATGAAATCTAATAAATCAATACATCACCGTGATGAAGCATGGCCTGCCGATCACCCCCACACACCAGAAATACACAACCGCCACCTTCGGCTGGGTGATCAACCATCCCAAGTCTTTTCTGTCCCCGTCACTGGTGAGGTCCTTCCTGGACATGACTCTGGATACATCTCAGGTCAAGGTTTTTCTCCCTCAACAGAAGGTGGAGAGTCTTCAAGCTCAGGCCCAGTTTCTTCTTTCTTGTCCTCATCCCTCCATCTGGCAGGGGATGCAACTGGTGGGCCTGATGGTGTCTTGCTTCGAGGCTGTACCCTATGCTCAGTTTCACATGAGATCTCTGCAGCTACACCTCTTACCTGTGTGGGATTGGGACCCTGTGTCCCTGGATCAGGTGTTTGTTCTGTCCCCCCTGGCCAGACGGTCCTTCTCGTGGTGGCTGGACTCAAGGAAGATCTTGGTGGGCAGAACCTTTCTGTCCCCTTGCTGGGAGACTGTCACCACATATGCCAGTCTGACAGGTTGGGGGGGCTTCTGGAGGTCCTTGAAATTCCAGGGTCAGTGGGGCCCCCAGGAGGCCCATACTCCTATCAACATTCTGGAACTGAGGGCGGTGAGGTTGGTTCTCGCCCAATTGACCCCACACCTTCGGGGTCGGGCTGTTCAGATCTGCTCTGACAATGCCTACATCAATCATCAGGGAGGGACCCGGAGCAAGAGGGCCCTCAAGGAAGTGTTTCTGATACTGTCATTGGCGGAGGAGAATGTTCCCTGCATCTCGGCAGTGTACATCCCGGGGATGGAAAATCTGGAGGTGGACTCCCTGAGCAGGGGAACTTCTCGTCTGGGAGAATGGTCCCTCAGCAGCAGGGTGTTTCGCCCCCTGTGCCACCGCTGGGGTCAGCCAGATGTGGATCTGTTTGCGTCCCATCACAATCACAAGCTTCCAGTCTTTGTCTCTCTATCCCAGGACCCTCTGGCTTTAGCCATGGATGCACTAGCAATGCCTTAGAAGAGCTTTCGGCTCCTATTTGTGTTCCCTCCGTTTCCTCTGCTGGGCAGGGTGCTGCGCAAGATAGCCCACCCATCCTGGTGGCCCCCGTTGGCCAAGAAGGGTGTGGTTCGCAGACATCGTGCAGTTGGCAGTAGATCAGTATGCTCTTCCCAAGGATCCAGACCTGCTCACTCAGGGGCAGCTACGCCATCCCAATTTACAAATGCTGGCTTTAACGGCCTGGCTGCTGAGACCTCCATCTTGATGGAAAAGGGGCTTCCTGCCTCTGTTGTTACTACCATGATTCGGGCTAGGAAGAAGTCCTCGTCCTTTATTTACTATAGGGTATGGCATGCTTACATTGCCTGGTGTGAGTCTAAGTCTCTTCCCTGTCGGGTGTTTTCTATTCCCAGGAACCTGGAATTATTGCAGCATGGTTTGGATTTGGGCCTTCAGCTTAGTACCCTCAAGGGACATGTTTCAATCTTGGCTATTTTCTTCCGAAGATCTTTTGCCAACCATCGTTTGGTTAAGACTTTTCTCCAGGGGGTTACTCACGTGTGCCCGCCATGTAAGCTTATGTTACCAGTCTGGGATTTGAATTTGGTTTTATCTGCCTTGCAGGGTTCTCCTTTTGAGCCTCTACGTGAGGCTGCTTTGCCTATTTTGACTCTTAAAGTAGCCTTTTTGGTGGCTATCACTTCTGTTAGGCCTTTTTTTCTGAGTTGGCGGCGCTTTCCATTAAATCTCCTTACTTTGAGCTACACCAGGACAAGGTGGTGTTTCGGTATAAGCCAGATTTCCTACCTAAGGTTGTGTCTGCATTTCATCTCAATCAGGACATTGTTTTGCCTTCATTGTGTCCTAATCCAGAGCGGACTCTGCATTCCTTGGATGTGGTCAGGGTTCTGAAGTTTTATTTGGTAGCTACTGAATCATTCAGGAAGACTGATGCTCTTTTTGTTCTCCCTTCTGGACCTAGGAAGGGTTTGCCTCCGGCTAAATCCACTATCAGTAAGTAGATTCGTCAGGCAGTGGTGCAAGCCTATTCTGCTAAGGGGAAGGAACCTCCCTTCCGCCTTACTGCTCATTCCACTCATGCTTTTGGTGCCTCCTGGGCCTTTCAGCACCAGGCTTCTGTTGAACAAGTTTGTAAGGCCACTACTTGGTCTTCTGTTCATACTTTTTCTAAGTTTACAAGGTTGATGTTAGGGCCTCAGCTGATGCTGCTTTTGGCCGCAAAGTTCTTCAGGCGGCAGTGGTTTTAACCGCCCGTCGTTGCTTTTTGGGGATCCCACCCTACCTTACGGACACTGCTTTTGGATGTCCCAAGTGTAAAGAATTTACTGGAACAGGACGTGCTGTATACTTGGAAAAATACAATTCTGTGAGTACTCACCTGTTGATTTTATAATATACAGCACGTCCTGTTCCACCCCTCCTTTGTTATCATTTTTGATTACCTCTGTATGGTGATTGTTCAAAAGTTCATTTTGGGTTCTTATCCATTTTTTGATTCTCCCGGCTTCTTGTATAACTGCTTGTCAACACTGGAAATTGGTGGGAGGTACCTGGCTATTTATGGGGCCGGGAGTGGCCACAAGTCTTTCTGCAGTCCACTGCGCCACCTTGTGGCGGAATAACCCAAGTGTAAGGAATTTACTGGAACAAGACGTGCTGTATACTATAAATCAATTCTACAGGCGAGTACTCACAGAATTGTATTTTTAGGATAGGGGGTGGTCCCAGAGTCAGTCCTGGATGTGAAAAAATGTACCCATGAAGTGATCAGGTGGTTATCCCCGGAAGTTGACCAAGCACACCTGGAACTAGATTGAGTCTCTGCAGCCCCTCGTAAAAACCCTGGGACATAATTGCCTGTCCAAATTCTTATATTATTAAAGAAACTGTTTTGATAGCAGCAAGAGACAAGCCTGAGTTGGTGATTAGGGGTTATAAAGTACACTTTTCTGCTAAAGATTCACCATATTGCAGAAAAGGTAAATCTTGAAACCACTTCTCTCTATTTTGCAGAAAAAGGGGATTAGATACAGGTGGGTCCATTCTTTCAGTTTAAGGTTTTTGCATGGATTAAATTCTCCCACCAAAAGGAATATGGCCTTTAGATTCTATAAATCGGTTTGGGCCAATATCCTATTACTACAAGAAACCCTTTAAGGGGGAACTACAGGGGGAACTTTAAGGGAAACTACATACCGAGATTTCTACACAGTAAATACCCAACATACTTTTTGTACAATGCTAAGAAAAAAAGGGGATGGCAATGTGTTTTGCTAAATCTGTCCCCCCTTCTCTCCTAGAAGAAGTAGGAGATGCTAAAGAAAAAAGGGGGGCGCCAATTTGTTTTGCTAAATCTGTTCCTTTTTCTCTCCTAGAAGAAGTAAGAGATGTTGAAATTAGATACATTTTTATGAAGGGGAGAATTGGAGAAGAGATCATTTCAGTTATACCGTATTTTTCGCCCTATAAGATGCACTTTTCCCTCAAAAGTTGGGGGGGAAATGTCAGTGCGTCTTATCGGGCGAATGCTGGGAAAAAATAAATAAAAAGGAAAAAGTTAACTCACCGCTGTCCCGGAAGCGGCGGGGGGGGGGGAATGCCACACTGCCTATATGGCAATGGGAGGGGGGAATGCCACACTGCCTATATGGCAATGGGAGGGGGGAATGCCACACTGCCTATATGGCAATGGGAGAGGGGAATGCCACACTGCCTATAGGGGAATGCCACACTGCCTATATGGCAATGGGAGGGGGGAATGCCACACTGCCTATAGGGGAATGCCACACTGCCTATATGGCAATGGGAGGGGGGAATGCCACACTGGCTATATGGCAATGGAAGGGGGGATGCCACACTGCCTATAGGGGAATGCCACACTGCCTATATGGCAATGGGAGGGGGGAATGCCACACTGCCTATATGGCAATGGGAGGGGGGAATGCCACACTGCCTATAGGGGAATGCCACACTGCCTATATGGCAATGGGAGGGGGGAATGCCACACTGGCTATATGGCAATGGAAGGGGGGATGCCACACTGCCTATAGGGGAATGGCACACTGCCTATATGGCAATGGGAGGGGGGAATGCCACACTGCCTATATGGCAATGGGAGGACGGATGCCACACTGCCTATATGGCAATGGGAGGGGGGGGGGAATGACGCACTGCCTATATGGGAATGGGGGGGATGCTGCACTGCCTATATGGGGAATGGGATGGGGGGTATTGCCACACTGCCTATATGGGGAATAGGATGGGGGGGATGCCACACTGCCCATATGGGAATGGGAGGGGGGAATGACGCACTGCCTATACGGGAATTGGGGGATGCCACACTGCCTTTATGGGATTGGGTAGGGATGCCACACTGCCTGTATGGGAATGGGTAGGGATGCCACACTGCCTATATGGGAATGGGTAGGGATGCTACGCAGCCTATATGGGAATGGGTAGGGATGCCACACTGCCTATATGGGAATGGGAGGGGGGGATGCCACATTGACTCTATGGGGAATGGGATGGGGGGAATGCCACACTGCCTATGGGGAGTAGGAAGGGGGGAATGCCACACTGCCTATGGGAGGGGGGCATCCCACACTGCCTATGGGGATGGGGGAACGCCACACTGTCTGTAATTGGGTGTCTTAGCACAACATTTGGCTTAGAATATTTTTTTTCTAGTTTTCCTTCCCCAAATCCTATGTGCGTCTTATGGGCAGGTGCGTCTTATAGGGAGAAACATACAGTATGTCCTAAAAAGAGCTCAATTGAAGTTCTTTCAGGGGTTAGGCAAGGAGCTGGGTCCCAGAGTGGAAGGTACAGTGATTTGGGGTGGCGACACCAACTCGACATTGGATGCATCTCTGGATAAATCCAATCCCTTCAAGTTTAAAGTTAGAGCCCCCCCATCAGCTAGTAAGGAGTTTGCAGGTTTATTAGCCTCTTTGGATTTGATAGATGTTTGGAGGGAGTGTAATCCTAAAATCAGGGACTTTACCTTCTACTCTGGGGCTTACCGGCTCTATTCTAGGATGTTGTATCCATATCTTTGCTCCTTCTGCTCTACTCCCTAAATTAATTGTAAAATTTTGAGACAAGCTGGCTGACTATGCAGCTGTGGATTTGACAGTTAAGACTGGGGAACTACACCCATAAGGCGGTGATAAGGGGCAAGGTAATCCAACTGGCAGCTTTTAGAACAAATTGATATGCTGAGAGTTGAGGTAAACTTGCTCCTTACGACTCGAGCAGATAAGGAACTCCGGTGGAGTAAGGCCAAGTCTTATGCCTTGGATGACAACCCAGACAGAATGCCGGAAAGAGGGCTTACCCTTCGTAATAAAACTTAGGCTCTCCCGAAGATATAAAAAAATGAATGGATCTTTTCACAGAATCCTGACTTAATTACTGAATTTAAAATTTTACTCTATACCTCTTTACCTATATTCAGAGCACTCCGGGCCGGACCCTAAAGAATTTGATAGATAGCTAACCAATAGTACATTTAAAATCTTAACTGAATCCCAGAAGACTCTTGTAAATGGCTTTACAGATATTGATTTCTTGAATACTATAAAACTCTAAGATCATTGAGAGCCCCTGGTCCAGATGGATTGTAATTGGAATTAAAAGAGAGATGTAGTACCTAGTGAGGCTCTTCAGGCCAATATAGCCATTATCCCAAAGATGGGGAAAGATTTAACAGAATGTGTCAATTTTTGATATAAAAATCATGACTAAAGCATTGGCCTTTAGACCTTTAGGATCTCAGCATGCCAGACAGACATACTCCCCAAATGATTATGTTACTTTAAATCATTGCCAACCCCATTGAAAGTTGAGGACTTGAACAAGATGCAGATTAGGTCAAATTGGAAGGTGGGTCGTGGATTAGATTTGATAAGATTTGTTTGGTGGGCTGGAGTGCCTTGGCTCTATTAGCTCTGATTAATTATAGGCTGGAGGACTAAATATTGTAATAGGCAAGAGTCATGTTGACTTGATCAGATGAGTTTATATCAGTGAAAAGCTGTGAATTGGATAAGGTAGGAGGGAAGATGAATAGGGTGTAGGTGGGTTGCAGATAAATGGTGCTGCAATATTGTATTTGCAAGCTAACATGTTTTTAGATAGATTGACTTACCCCTCAAAGCAGTGAGCAGCAGTAACTAGCCAAGTGTTGCTGATGAGAGAGGCTCCACATACATGGCGTCCTTGATAGCGCAGACTGGCCTGCCAGGGCCAAGCACCCTCATTTGCATTTGTTCCACCAACAATTTTGCTTAATGCTGAAGGACCCCCAACACCACACTCTGTAACAAAACACAGCAAACCTATGTTTTATTTCAAATCTCTCCAAATCAACTACTGTATTTCTAATAACCAGATAACGTAAAATATTGATTAACTCTCTCAAGACCAAGGGTGATATGAACCTGGATATATTTTGTAGATGTCTTCCTATCATTTCACTTTATATAATTATTGCATCATTCACTGTCTAGGAATAAAATAAAAGGACTATACTTATCCCCCCAGCAACTTCCTCAGGGTCTAGTGCTGCAAGACTCAACTGGTCTTGCAGAGAGGGTCCCGCAACCTGTTTGTACCCCTCTGTTGCCTCATACAGAAGGAAAGCACAGTATCTGGCATGTCCCCTCTGTGACAGTGAATAAGCAGCATGCGCCATTCACTGTGATGGCACTGAGGGGCAGAGCGCCATCCACCAATTTGCTTGCAGCCTGGTGAATCACCTCCCAAGGCATCAACATGCCTATACACACTGCTGGACCCATTCTTTAAAGCGGGGAATTTTTAACATTTCTTGAAATGCCACCTTTAGAAAAGGTAAACAGGCCAAACAAATGAAAGAGACAAACATGTCAAACATAAACAGATTTTATACATACCTAAAAAATTGATAGGAATTCCATTAGCTTTATTACCAGGAACCACTGAAGCCAGTTTGCTCACCGAAAGGCTGTTCTGTGCTGTAAAGGGGATCAAAATATAATTTTTCTGATTATCTTGATTCAGTTTTGGCATTCAGCATGATTTACAGTATTTCATTTTTCATTAACTTTTGTCTCTATTTACACCTGTATGTAAAATGGTTAAAGCTTATTAAAGCAATTACAAAAAAGATTATAACAAACAAGATTCTATTTTATAGGGTAAATAAATAAATATAAGTGTCACAAATACATTTAATAATAAACAGAAATATTGTGCACAACTTCTTATCAGGCAAGTGCAAACATCAAGGCTAAAGTCACTAAAACCGATCCAATAGGTCATAGCACGTTCACTATTGGCATCACTAACTGTACCCAGTAGGGCACTGTCTGCGGAGAGTCCAAGGTTCCACTGCCTGGCAAGGCTGGCCCTTGTACCTACTGCTCAGAACCCAAGATGCCACCCTTTAGCCCAGAGTTCAAGGACCTCCCCCATATCCTCTACAGCCCTCTGCAAGAGAGAATAGGTTTTGCTGCATGGGAGGTCCCAGGATGTGCCCGTAGTGTCAAGGGACTAAGCAGACAGACAGTGGTTTTCAGATGGTAGATGGCACACTGGAGAAAAAGCATGGTCAGAAATAGCCAAGGTCAAGGAGTGGAGAAGGTTGAGTAGTCAAGTCCAAATCCAAAGGTGGGGCTGGCAGCAAACAACGGTGAGAAAAATCGAGAAAACTAAGCCAAAGGCTAATCCAAGAAACAAGATTTCCAAAGTTTCTGTAGAACACAGACAAGGACACAGCAACATTGATCAGGAAGATATTCAGGCACCATCTTGGTGCCAGAAAGCTCCTTTTCCAAGGCCCTGAGCATGTGCGGTAGGGATGTGTCAATCAGCGCAACTGTACAGTGAAGAATTTGCGTGGCCGATATTACTGTGCGTTTCAAGCAGGACTTCATGCATTGCTTCGCTGTTGTGATGCATATTGAGGTTACCTGTTAGCTGACGGACATTATAATAAGTGATGTTAACTGTCAATGTTTTTTCCCAAGTGTTAGCTTGAGTGTGCCGAGGGTTACATTTCTTTTTTGCCTATAGCGTGTGGTCACACCCCTCTAGCACCTCCTCTGACTGCTATATATTTTCTGGATGAGTACATCCTACCTTCCTTTTTGCTGTTACATTTGCAGGTCAGTGGCCAAATCTGCCAGATTGTATCTCTCTCAATGCAACAGGGAGTCCAACTAGCCTCTGTCTAAAACCCCGCTATAACATTGTGCAGGCAAGAAAAGCATTTTTCATTGTGTGTGTATTGCATTGCTTGTGCACACATGAGTAAAAAAGTAGCAATGTCTGCATACACTGTTGTATGCTTAGCAATGTTAGGGATGGGGTATAAATTGGACGACCTTGCAATCTATTGCCCTTATTCATCAAGCGATAGCGCCAGGTAGTGTCTGACGAGCGCCAGGTAGCGGCAGCTAAAGGCGACTACCGACTCAAGTACGCCCGGCGGCGGTCACAATGACGCATTTATCAAGCAAAATGAGGCTAGCGCCGGCGAGAGCGACGGCTAGCGCGGCATTCATCATGAAGCCGCCTGGACCGAACAGCGCCGCTGCAAATTCCCTCGCAGCGCCAGGTATGAGCTGTCGCTCCCTGGCGATGTCCAATGCATTTCAATGGAGCAATCTATAATTATTCATGATTAATTGGTAATATTTTTTTTTTTTATTTTTTTAATGTCAAAAAATCGGAGTACACATCTGCAATGTTAGGATTTATTTTTAAGTCAAAAAAAAAAAAAAATGTGCAGAATTGATCTAACAGGTCTGAGATTAATGTATTCATATAACAAAATGATTCTAAAAACATGTATAATGTTACATTCAAAAAATATGGTTGTTTAGGGGTTAAAAACTAGTTAATACAGATCGCCACCAGCGCTCTGGGGTTTAAACAAGGAATGGACAGCGACAGCACATTCGGAGCGTGATTTTTTGATGAATATGAAGCTAGCCGTTCGCTCTGGCCATTCGTTGTCAGGCGCTCACATACAACCCTGGACCTGTGAAACAGCGACCCCCCAGCCCGTATTCAACATTACCGCACACCGACTGAGTCGCTGTCATCAAGCTAATGCCGGCCAAGCACAGCGAATACTGGCTGGCGCTGAAAAAATCACGCTACAGTCGCTCATCTGTCGCTACCTGGCGCTATTGATGAATCGGCCTCCCCGTTAACTAACTGTCCATTTAAGTGTTAGCTAGCTTTTTCAAGTATAAGTATAAGTATAATTCGAGTATAATGCAGAGGGTTACTTTTTTCTCAGTGCATTTCAGTACCATATTTAGCTGTGCACATTTCTAAAATATTTGGAGAAAAATTAGAAAAAGTGTTTTCTCAAAAAAAAAAGTGAGAAAAAAATTCTCATGGTTCTGAATTAACGCTTATATGTATATACTGCTGCTCTCCCAGCATGCTGGTTTCCAGGTGAAAAAAACTTGCCAATATCCACAACTCCTCATGCTTCACATAGAATCGTCTCCCCAAATAGTTCCTCCTCTTTTACCTCAGCCGTGAAAAGGCTACACAAAAATGGTGGCCAATTCGCTTTAAAGAAGGTTTATATCTTGTCTGAACCTAAAATCTTTCTGCCTCACAGCAGCTGGTTTAGTCTCTAGACCTTCAAGAATTACCTGGCAGGACAGTGCATAGTACGCCTGTTCTGTTACAGTGAATTTATTGGAACATGGGTGGGGGGGGTGGAGTTTCATTGACCAGTTTGCATTTATAGCTGACCTCCAGTAAAATGTACAGCCCATGATAGGTATACTTGTGGTCACTGCAGGGCAGGAAGATTGTGCAGAAATCAGTCAGAGAAAACAAATTAGAAGTGGAAAAGTAGAGGCAGAATCAAATGTAAGTTCTATGCCCTGCCAAGTTCCCTTCTGCTGCAAATTACAGACATTCATGTTACTTCAGTAGAATGTGGTCTACTTGCCTGAAATTTGCAGGGATTTATCATCAATTCTAAAATGTGACTTGCTCATGCTTTTCAGGTATTTTGAAAGTATTTTGTCAACTGATACATGGTTGCTGTCCAGGTCCTCAAAATAAAAAAAAGTAGCCACAAATCTTGGTACAACACTCCCTGGGCTGTGAAAGTATAAAATAGGTTTAAGCATGCATGGAGTAATTAAAAAAAACGTAGAATAGAGATCTTTGTTTATGAATAGAGTAGCATACTTTTAGGAACTACCATAGTAGGCACTGTGCCTAGGGCCCATTATAGTAAATGTAAAGAGTTATAACTCATCTAAGGTGGTCCTTCTATGACATTAGTAATTGCATTTCAAAGATATCTTTCATGAGAATTCAGGTTCACCCCCACAGCCATATTTAAACCCTCTAAAAAAAAATAGTGATTTCCTGATTTATTCGGTAGCAGAGGGACCTGTACAGGGAAGCCAGGGAAGCCCAGAACTGTTACTTCCAGGAACCCAGCCAGAGATGTTTGCCTTGCAATTCTCAATGGATGCCGGTGATCACATGGGGAATCGATCCGGAGGCTGGACAAAGAGATCTTGGATACTGTGAGTATCAAATGCTACTGAAGAAATCTGGACAACAACCATTTTTGAGTATTGTCCTTGTTTAAGTAATTCCTGATAATTAGGAATGAGCGAACCCCCCCTCAAAGTTCAGTCCATCGAGTTCTGCTGAATTTTGAATAAACATCCAGGTTTGGGGTTTGGCTATGACGGGGGGGGGGGGGGGGGGCAGAGAGTGCAGCCAATCAACCAGTTTTTCTGTGTTTGAGCCAGACGCCAAAATCGAACTTGAACTTCTGTCTGAAATCTGTGATCGGGTTTGGGAATCTGAACTTGCAACGTTTAGTCGAACTTTGAGATTGAGATTCAGTTCGCCTATCACTGCTGATAATATAATACTAGTAAAGATAATAAGGGGACCTAAAACTGGGCAATGCTGTAATTAGTAAAACTAAAAGAACAGCTGAAAAAAAGACTACAACCAAAAAAATACCAGAGCAAAAAGGTCGCACCACAGAACTGAAGCATCAAATATACATTTTATTATGGTGGGAGAGTTTCATTGGTTGTCAGCTGTAGTTTGGCAGTTCATTGCCTCAGTTTTATGTGTTTATGTTGCCTTTGTAGTGGTGTTTTTAATATGCTTTATTACTCATAAAAAAATGTATATTTGATGCTTCAATTGTGTGGTGTGACCTATATGCGTTTGTATTTTTGGTTGTAGTCTTTTCAGCCGTTCTTTTAGTTATTCAGTGTGACTGACTGCGCTGCTCTGCATTCTGGGATTGCTGACCTTTTCCTGGCCCCAACTCTGCTCTGTCTGAGCAAGGCACAGTTATAACCCCGCCGCCTGTACTTATCCCGCTCTCCTCTCCTCAGTAAGTGTGATGCTTCTGAGTCAAGATGGCGGCACCCGTATCCTGAGTTACAGCCCAGTGGGGGAAAGAATAATAAGTAAGTGACTAAAAACCTATAATATATTAATTTTAGATGCTGGTAAATCGTTTTTTAAGGGTTTGGGCTTTTCAATAAATCATGGTGAAGGTCCGGTTTAACTATCCTTCAGCCCTGCATATACGAGTAGATGTCCACAACAAGATTTCCTAAACACTCAATGTGGACACCACCAGTTCACGTCTATATATTTAAAGAGATTAGTGACAGGTTAACCTGCGTGGGGAGTTAAAACCATCCTATTCCATGGGAGCACTACACATGGGGGTATGTTGCCTTTTTTTCCAAGAGTGGTACAGAAAACAGGTGTCAGTGATGGATAAAGAGTGATAACGGCAGCTCCAGGCCAACATGATAAAGCCCAGGGAACTTACACTTACCTAGAGAGACTGCAAGTCACCTGCCTTAAGATGCCACTAGGACACAGGAGATTCAGGTGGAGTAACCCTAACACTCTAACCCCCTCTTCCTCACAGTCTCGTTTATTTGCAGACTCATATTTCTAGGACCAGTATTATGTCCCTGGTTTTGTTATATTGTGGTTGCAAATCCTCATGGCGTCCAATACAGCTGTTTCACACTCAAGGTTGGCTTTACAAAGAATGGCACCTTGGGCAAGACTGCGGGACGAGCCACATTGTCTGTCTTCCAATGGACCTACCACTCTTAAAAAATACATCTGGGTGGGATGCCATACCCTTTGCTCCTGAGAGAAAAGACACTGCCATTCAATGACCCCTACTTATCACTCAAAAATCTGGCAAAACCTAAGCTGAGCAGGTGTCTTCTCCTCCCCCCATGTCCCTATTCGAACCAAACCAATCTACTGAAAAAAATAAAACATGGCAGATAAGAAAAAGTCTGTTGGTGCCCCCTAGGATAATGGTGCTGTGTGCTGCTGCTCCATCTGAACACCCCAAAGGCTGGTCATGCCAACACAGCTGTCCACATGTTTGGAACAAAGATAGAACAAAGATAAGACAGCCTGTGCCAATAAAGAACTCATAGCAGTGATCAGCCCTGAATGGCAGGCATTGGGACTGGCAGCCTTCTTCATGTTAAAAAACTGTGTAGAATTTTTGAACATTGGGAGAGTTCTACTATTACTTCAAACCTTTTAAAACAGTTTTCAGGCATAAATCTTGACTAGGTGCTATCTAGTGAGTTGTTAGGGGCATGGCTAAATGTACAGTGAGTGAGTGGCAGCTGCATGCTTCCTGCGCAATGATACTTGTGCAACTTCAGCAATCCAATTGATATTTGATGCGGTTAATGCTTTTAATCCCCTTCCCGCCTCAGTAAGATTTGGGATTACATTCGTTTCAATGGATCTAAGGGGACTTTGGAACCACCTTGTCCACCTTGGAGCGCCCGCATCTTTTTATATTTTGGCACTGTTATTTTTACAGTAAGTCCAAACGCCTGATGTTAAATAATCAACTTTGGGGCACTAGGTATTAGCCGCCCTAATATATATATTATCTTGTGAAAATGCCAAATAATTAGGTGACGAGGCTTCTCATGTATGTACATTTTCTGTTTGTCATTTAACTCTATTTTGCAGAGATACCCTCTAGGTATGCCATTAAGATACAATCTGAATTAAAACAGACACATCATTTTGCTCTTTGGTGCACTATATCTCCAGAGGTAAATTATTGTGTCTGGCCAGGTGGGGTTGTTAGCAACATTTTCAATCATATTTTTTTTTAATGTAGCTCTTCTTTAAAACATAAAATATCACATACCTGAAACTAACAACTTGAGACTTTACAAACTGGCTTCTCAACTCCGATTGAATAAATGCTGTGTTAATCTGCAACAAGTACAGTCATTCCAATAATTACCATTACAATAACATATTATAGTTTTCTGTTCTGTTATATCTTTGTAGCTGGATACACTGTATACATATACCAAATGTAACTTCTTTTTTATCATAGACAACAGGAATAATTTAGGCTGAAGAAAGCTTTGATTCGTGGCCCTTAAAGCAGACCTATTTATGAGGCTGATTTATTAATAGTGACATGTAGCGACAGTTGAGCAACTGTAGCGGTATTTTCACAGCGCCCGCTAGTAGTCGCTGTGCTTGGCCATTGTTCGGTTGTTGACAGCGACTCAGTCGGTGTGCAGTAATGTTGAATACAAGGTTACGAGTCGCTATTTGACAGGTTCCGCGCTGTATGGGAGCGCATGATAGCGACTGGTCAGAGCGACCGGCTTCCACCATATTCATCAAAAAATCACGCTCAAAAAATTCAAGCGCTGTGAAATGCATGTTTAAACCCCAGAGCGCTGGCGGCGATGTGTTAAAAGTAGTTTTTTAACCCCTAAACCACCATATTTTTGGAAACCAAAAAAAAAAAGTATTTTAATTAATTTAGTAATATGAATGCATTAATATCAGACCTGTAATATCAATTCTGTACAATTTTTTTTATTTTTTCCCTTAAAAAATCTAAAATGGCAGAAGTGGTCACAGAATTTTTCACATTTAAAAAAAAAAAATAAACATTAATAACAATTAATTATGAATATTTAAAGATTGTTCCATTGGAATGCATTGGAGCGCGCCAGGTAGCGAGAGGTCATACCTGTCGCTGTTCAAGGTCGGACGCTGGCGCTGTGGGCTGAGGCTGGAATAATGATGAATGAGTGGCTATATGGCGCTATCTCAGTCGCTAAGCAGGATTGGCTTGATAAATGTGTGATTGTGGTGGGGAGCCGGCGTTCTCGTGGCGGGGCCCGTCATTACCGGTCGCTCACCAGTCGCTACCTGTCGCTATTCCTTCATAAATAAGGGCCTTATTTTAGAGATGCTGCAGGAAGCAGAACGTTTTTTTCTATTGGGTGGTAAGGATGTAATAGAAGAAATACCCCTGCAAGTGTTGCTTTAAAAATATAACTTATCAGTAAACTATAAAGTGTAAACTGTACAAGAAAGTGACTTACAATTTCCTCAATGTCAGCGGCCAGTGCCTGAAATGCAGAGCTGTTGCTTTGTCTGTAATCATTTGTGTAATTCAAATTTACAATCCTAAAAGAGCCATTGTAATAAACAGTATCACTGCTTGATGGTTGGTCAGTTTCATCTAAGAAGAGAGGTAATGTTTATATTTATTACATTTTTGTATTGTTTTGAAGCAGACCTAAAGTAATAAAAAGACCCGATTAACCTCCTTACCCTGGAAAATCCCAATTAGGAATATGGGGGGGGGGGGGGGGGGATGCAGCTGTGTGTTTACGTCCAAGATATGGATTTCTCCCTGTGAAGTGTTCTAAAGGGAGGCTGGCTGCTTCCCAGGTGAGTAGCTCTCAGATATTTGTCTGCATTGCATGTCCCAACTTTGGGGACTCAGAATTAAGAGTAGGGACCACACTAAACACAGAGTGCCTTGCCGGGGCAGTGTGGCTTCCACATGTATCTGCAGATATATGCAACCAAATCTCTGTCTTTCCACATAGCTAGACATGTTTGTTGCTTGATATTTAGTTGATGAGAGGGTTAAACTGGGCGGTAAATTAGTTCCCGGGCCCTGAATAATAATAATAATTTTGTATAAATAATAGTGATTGAGCTGCTCCCACCCCCTTTGTTCATTTACGTCCAAGATGGCGGCGGCCAGCATATGGAGTGTCAGAGGAGCAACGCAGGCCCCTGGATTTCCATTTTAAACAAATATTGCATAATTTCCATTGTAAGTTAGAAAGGCCTTCACTACCTCTCCCATTTAGCACTACAGTAAGGTGGGCCCTGGAAGATATAGCCTGTAATACACTCTTAAAAGAGATCTATCATAAAATATTGAAATCCATAAAAATGTGCTAGATAGCAAAAGAAGTGGTTACCTATACATGTTTGCCTCGATTAAAACATTCTTTAAAATATCTAATGAAAATAAGGCCATTTCTTGGCTTGATTCATAGAAGAGAGAACATGATTTTCTAAGTGCACATATTTTTGATATAAACACTTAAAGCTGAACAAAACCCACCTGGGCCGCTGGCCTCCCCCCTGGACCCCCCAGCGCGGTAAACTCACCTCTTTTTCAATCCCTGGTGGGTTCAGCACATTGAGCACATCATTTTGGCACACAATAATGGAAACTTAAAAATGCAATCGAAAGTGGAATTTCACTTTAAGCATTTCTCCCCTGTAAAAGGAGAAAGGTACTTTCACAACCTATCACCCTTGATTCTTCTTAATTTTTGGACACAGGGTGTAAAAGTAGCCCCTTTTTTGCATACCGGTATTTATGCTGTTTTTATTTCCGGTATTAGAGTATTTTTTGCAATAGTGCTCCTCGAAGCTTGTGCATGTACTAGGTTATAAGGACCCCCTAACTTTTAAAAATTGCACATGCACATACAGAAAACATAAGAAATACATAGTAACTATTATAATAAAATATAAATGTAAATAAAAAACATCTGCCACATCTTTTAATCTGACACCCAGTGGTGCCATTTCTGTACAGTCCTTTTTCATCAACTTACCAATAACAAGAAAAACTATAACAGCTGAAACCGCCGCAGCAATGACAATCAATAGAAATGCAATGCTGCCAATTGCTATTACTTTCTTGTATTTATTAGACGGAGTCACTGAGCCATCAGGTTTAGAAGATCTAAAAGAAAACAAAAACACTGAATAAGTACATGTGTAGTATGATGCAATACTATGAAACCCAGTCTGTTCAGTCTATCCTGTCTAGCATTCTGGATTCTGATCATGCTGCACCATTTTAAGTTATTTAGCCCCATTTAATTTTAAGGGCCAATTCTAGAATATAAAAGACCTACAGTAAAAATACATACCATATTTTTCACAATATAAGACGCACATAGGGTTTAGGGGAGGAAATTAAGAGAAGCAAGCCACCCACAGGGATGTTGGGCAGGGGGCTTACTGCCTTCCTGCCTTTTGAACTGATATAGGGTTCTCTGTATCCCTTACTTTACCAAAAAAGTAGAAAAAAACACACACCCCAAAATATTTGTATATTCCTAATTTAACTACAACTACCTATTCCTGACATCTGTCCCATGATTGCTTTTTGAAAATGATGCCAGCAGGGCCATACGCCCTGCCAACCCAGGTCCCCACTCCTTCTGCATAGTTGCCAGACAAGAGTAATGACAGGTCCTGGGGGAGCATAGCTTTTATATTAGAGAAGCAGAGCCTATCTGGAATCTCCCCATGTGATTTTGATGTCACTGGGGGGGATGGATGGGGATTCTCCAGGAAATTCCCCTCCATACCCCTCCCCTCCAGTAATGAATTCAGCAAAATGGGGGGATATTCAGAGGTGGAGCCTCTGAGGCATAAAATCCTCTTTGCCCTACTCCTGGCAATTGTTCCTGGCTGGGAGCCATGATGGAAGCAGGGGGGACCTGTGTCCCCCCATATAACCAGTGACCGCAGCCGCATCTGCTTTAAACAAAGACACCAGACATCCCCTGAAGACCTGGTTAGGGATCCTAAAGACTTAAACGATACCCGGCTAGGGACACAGAAGACCCTGTTTGACCCAAAAGTGGATGCCATCTGGTGGGGGACCTAAAGAAAAAGACACACAGTGGTAAGCAAGTGAATTTAGAAAATGAAACATTTGCCTGTTGGTGAAGAAGACCTTTTACTTCTCTCGGCGGAGGTAAGAAAAAAAAGTCTCTCTCTCCCAAGAAACTTTTAAGAGACTTTCATGCAAGAATTCTGCATGTTTTGGAAAGTTTCCTGCATGAGAGAAATTATTTGTGTAAAAAAGAGAGTGATATTTCTGCAAAAATACATGTGAAAAAATGCCTTTTCCTGTGGTGATAAATAGTTATTTCTAGCTCTTTTTAATGTCATAGAAACTTTATTTTAGGAGGTGTAAACAGAGGTATAGGCCTGTGGGAAATCCAAACACATAAAATAAGCCTAAGTGTGTTTCCCATTGGCTAAAATCAAATATCTTCCACAATAAATATAATTTGAACCTCACCTGTAGAACTACCCCATCTTGCATGCACAACATTTTGATTACTAAGTGGAAGAAAGCTTTTTTTTATTTGACTTTTTTGTGAGCTGCGTGAGAAAAGCTGCGACTGCCTCTCCAAACTCAGGCCCTCCAGAATATTCACTAATCATTTTGATAACTCCTTCAGTGTCTTTTTGGAAAACTTGAGAGAAATGTAGTACATTAGTGCACATGTATCCCAGTAAGAAGTAAAATTCATAAACAAACTTGACAGTAATTGTAAAAGAAAACGACTTACAAATCCTTCAGTGCTGGCAGCCAGACAGGGAAATGCAGAGCTGCTGCTTTGTTACCAGCCATCTTGTAGCTGAAAGAGTCTTTATGTATAATACACAATGCAGCTAATTGACGCTTGCCCCTTATCACCTACGAAGAGTGGGAAAGTTTACTGAGATAGTTTTCCGGAAAAAGATTAAAACCTGTTTAAAGACCCACTGTATTTCAAAATGTAAAAAATGATATTCTCATCTACACACATCTCTCTAATAATAATTACCTGTCAAGGATCCACGTTTGCCCCCCTGCTGTCTGCAGAAGGGGCATGCCAAGCACACTAACACCACCAACTGGGGAAGTATAAGGAAAAGTATACCCTAAGTACGGAAGAGTATACCCTACTACAGGTTACCAGATCTAGCATAGGTCATGGAATAATATTGTGTCAACAGCAGATTTTACAATGCACCCAGTATTGACAGGTAGAAATTATTAGTGTAATTCAGCATTTTGTTCTCTATTTTTGAACATCCTAGACAGCCCACAAACCCCCGTCAAGGGGGGAGTAAGGATGGACCTCTGTAAATCCTATTCAAATCTCTATGCATATATCCAGCTCGACCAGGTCCCATAAAACATAATAATTACTGCAAGTATTTAAAAACATACAAAACATATGTAACAATTTGTATGTTTTTAAATACTCACAGTAAAAGTTATGTTTTATGGGACTTGGTGGAGCTGGATATATGCATATATAAGCAGTGACCCTCTACTACCCAGGTTACCCATCTGACGCACTAGGCATAGGGGCTGGTAACCGAGGGCATGAGGTCCAAATTGCTGGCCCCAGGGTTATTAGCTCCTATGCTCTTCAGCACTGGTCTAATGCTCTGGGGGCACTTCTGGAAGAACAATGGGCCCATGGGCTCTGGGATGTTGGGGGTGCAAGTAATCAGATGGGTAACCCACATTGGATCGAACCTTTGCAGTGCAGAGTCTGTCAGCATTGTAGAAAAACACTGACTTTGCATGCTTTAATTCATTTGTACTGGCATTTAACAGAATAAAATAGAAGGTTTCCATGCAGTCAAAAAAAAACAATCCCCTAACAATTAAAAAAAAATACAAGTGCTTTGCTGATTCGCCCAACAGGTGAATTTTTTCATCCTGCGCTGAATTAGCCTCAACAAGTGTAATGTTACAGAGGTAACATCTTTGATGTGTATTCTTGAAGGGATACAGAAGGCGAAGGTTTCTCTGTTCTCTGTTTGGCATTGCCCTAAACTGTTTTCCCTTTTAAAATAAAATGACTGAGATATCCTGGTTTACAGTTACACCTTATAATTTATCTTTTGAAATATTTGAGCGAGGGCCTTGGCTCTGTGATGTTGCATAATAATCAACATTATGGGTAGGTTGCTTTAGACCACCAGCTTAGCCCTATTATTGGTGGTCTATGGAATTCAGGGGGTGTACCACTATTCTTTGCATTGTTTCTACTTTCAGGGGCAGCTGTATTCTGACATGAAGGGAGAGCGCTGAATGACAGTTCATGCACTTTGCTTTGCCTACAGAGTCCCTTTAAGAACTTTGTATGCCATAATTGTATATTAGTGTGTGAATACTTTTTCAGAGCTCCTAAGTCAAAGATGATACAATGCTTAGATTAAAAAAATACATATGATAGAAACACATGATTTCTTCATAATGGTACAGAATAAAATCTGCATATTGTAAAAGATTTTGTTTTAACTTTAACTATCCCAACACAATGGCATTTCTAATAATATGCTTCATAACTAGAGATGAGCGAACTTCTTGAAAGTTCGATTCGGGCGATTCGCCAAATTTCCCCAAGAAATTCGGGTTCGCCCGAATCGAACTTTCACGAATCGCTCATCTGAAAAACAAAAATGCCGGCATTTGTTTAAAAAGCAAACACTTACCTGCATGGTCGGAGCGTGGAGGTCGGCGTCGCTCTCAGGTGCCCTCTGATGACGCGCCCTCTGATGACAGCTGAGAGCGGTGCCGGCCTCCACGCTCCGGCACCGCTCTCAGCTGTCATCAGAGGGCGCGTCATCAGAGGGCACGTCATCAGAGGGCGCGTCATCAGAGGGCGCCTGAGAGCGGCGCCGGCCTCCACGCTCCGACCATGCAGGTAAGTGTTTGCTTTTTAAACAAATGCCAGCATGGTGGGAGCGGGCAGGCCGGCTACGCTGTCAGCGGGCGGCGCTGATAGCGTAGCCGGCCTGCCTGCTCCCACCATGCCGGCATTTTTTTTTTTATTTCAGGGAAAATTCGATTGGCCCGAACCAAAGAAAATGCGGGTTCGTGCCGAATTGAATTTTCCCTGAAATTCGGAGCGAATTCCGGTTCGTCCGAACCGGTTTGCTCATCCCTATTCATAACCTTGCCATTGTGTTCTATAGGTGTGTGTTTCTAGCTCTAGCTGGGTTGCCTATGCTCAGAACTCAACATAGGGCCTGATTTATCAAGCACTATCTGCCAGAATATGTCACATTGCTTCAAATTATAGTGGTGAAAAATCTCATTTAGAATTTTGTTTTTACACTGGTGCATGTTGCAGCAGTGAAAGAAACACATTTACTAAAACATTAGTGTAGTAGTAGTGTAGTGTAGGGCAACATATAATTAATATTTTTACTGCATGTTGCTGCAACACGCAGCAACATGCAGTAAAAATATTAATTATATTTTGCTCTACTTAAGCCTTAAGCCTTTCTTACTATGTACAAAATAACAAAAATGTGTAGCAGTATGCATTAACTATTTACATATTACAGTGAGAATAGGTGGTTAAACCGGACCTTCACCATGATTTATTGAAAAGCCCAAACCCTTAATAAATGATTCCCCAGCATCTAAAGTTAATATATTTTAAGTTTTTAGTCACTCACTTATTATTCCTCCCCCCACTGGGCTGCAACTCTGTTCAGGACTTTAGGATACAGGCGCCGCCATCTTGCCTCAGAAGCATCACACTTACTGAGGAGAGGAGAGGGGGATAAAGTACAGGGGGGCGGGTTATAGCTGTGCTTTGCTCAGACAGAGCAGAGCTGGGGTCAGGTAACGGTCAGCAATCCCAGAATGCAGAGCAGCACAGTCAGGAGGCACTTCCTGTTTGCAGGCTGCCTGATTGGATGTTTAAAGGCTCATAAAATGCAGTAGATGCAGGTAAGATGATTTTTAATGTGAGCAATCTGTATGTACAGGGTGTAGGAAACATATAAGATATGTTCTTATTCAGAGTGAAGGACCGCTTTAAGCAAAATGCTAGAAAGATAGATAAAAATGTAAATGGTAAAACATATACTAAAAGTACAGACTGTTCTTGCTACATTGAGAGAGATGTCTTAAAATTTGGGAGCAATATTTATGAAGCATCAGCGCCCTACAGCGCCACTTCTCAGCGTGCCATTTAAAAAGCCAAAAAATGGCAGCAGCGATGCACCCGCCAGCTAGCATCTTATTCATTTTAATGTTATACACATTGATTCGTACCAAATTTGCATTGTGACTTGTCAATAATGGAAACGCAGGACCTAGATTTTGCCAAATTGCATTTTTCTTCCTTGAAAATCATTTTTTTGCTGCTTCTTTTTCTTACAAATGTGTCTGGACAACAACTAAAACACCGCCTAAACACACTAAAGTTGTAAAGTTTGTCCCCTTTGTCTCCAGCAGTGATTTCTGGAATGATAAAATGCTGACCAGTGCCGGAAAATATGGCGCTAATCTTTAAAAAGAGGTAAAAAAAACATAAATACATTGTGCAGAGTCAAAAAGAAGGCGGTACAAAGAGGCACTCACTGGCTAATTAGTTTGCGGTGACTTCTAGCGCCATTGTAGTCCACTGCACAGCGCCAGAAAAGACAAAAATGCCAGACCTCCATAACTGGTGCTATAGCCACCAGAAAGATGCTAAATGGCGCCCATAAATAAGGCCCATAATCCTATTTCTGAGCACTGAGTTCTGAAGAGTGTGCTTACCTGTGAAATTGACCCTTGTTGGAGCTGCTGAGTATATTGCTTGTTGTCTGAATAGTGTTGTTTTTTTGTTGCTTTTATAGTGTCCAAGTATAAGCCACTTTGACTAACCAAGATTCTCTATCCAACCAGAAATTCTGGACAAAAGCACACCTCCAAACAAGTTTCTCCTGTATTGTGTAGCATACAGATTGATACAAATGATGTCTAGTATCCATGGATGTTCAGATAGTATTTACATACAATTGCAGATAAGGTCTGTATGTGACATGTGTCATGTGAGAAGGAAAAAACTAGTTCAGTCACCACTAGGCCCCTATATTGAATTGAAGGGTTGTTTCTTCTGATGAGAAGGATATTAGTAATGTATTATGTATATCAACATTAATGAAAAGATGGGGAGATCCACTATATAAAGGCATGTGCACTGCCACCCTCGTGGCGTCCCGCTGACCAATCCAAATCCTATATACAAACACTTACACAAGGTCACTTGCCGGACTGGCACAAATGCTGAAAGCCTTATTGCCATTACTACACAAATGTAATCAGTATCACAAAATATGGCACATCTAGACATACAAAATGTCAAAGTTCGTAAAAAACATACACTTGTGATAATAAAATGCGGGGGCCCCCCCATACAGCCGTCACACCCACACATACGACACACTCACTCCCCACCACCTCAGCCTCTACAGCGCGTTTGAAATTGTTGATAAACTAATCCTACATGGAGGATATAGAATGGAAAAAATAGAAAAAATGCATTCCCAGCGTTATCAGCCCTCAGTGTAGCGATGATCTCATTCCCAATGGCACAGGGCAAGCGACAATCCCATATGATATTGTATAGTAGGAGCGCAGCTTCTCAGGCTGCTTTAACCCTTTAAGTGCCAGCCTACCTGGAGTTTTTGTCACACTCTGTTGCCAGACCATTTTGCACTATTTTGCGCTCCCCATGTTCAAATGTGATTTTTGAAGGGATTTCCAGGGATTTCCCAGGAAAATGATATATTGTTTTTTTCAGCAGAGTCTGGGCTTTAACATGAAATGTCTTGTTTGTCATTTTTTAGGTGTATTCTCAATATTTTTGGTTAAAAATTTGCAAAAAAAAAAAAAAAAAAAAAAATTTTTACATATTGTAGTTTTTTTTGTAATAAAAAATGTAAGTTTGTCAATGAAATCTTATTGCGTGTGAAATCCCAATTTCTCCCGGTTACAGCGGTACCACATATGTATAGGTAGACACCCTTTCCTGCCCAGGAGACTCCCCCAAACTGAAACAGCGCTTTAGGAGATTTTCAGATAAAATACAACTATGCTATGCAATATGCGCACCTTGCGGTTTTTCCAGAAAAACAACCCTTTACATTTGAAATACCCCCAACAAACTATATATTCTCTGGAAGTACACACCTCAGGCTTTCTAGGCGTACCAGGCTTGTTGATGTGGCCATAGTTTTCTGGAAGTAATCCCTCAATGGATTCTTTGGTTGCAAAGAGTTTCCCTAAAAAAAGGATAAAAAAGCAGAATCAAAGCCACATTTTCCTAAAAAAACTATATACAAACAAGAAAAAACAAGTTTAATCTGGAAACGCAACATCCCCCGAACAGAACAATACCCAACATGCATAGGTTCTGTCAAGGGAAGAGTTGCCAAACACCCCAAAGTAAAGCATGTGCGTAACGGTAATTTTACTTGAAAATTTCAGCTCTGCAGACAAAGTGCGCACCTTGCGATTTTTCAACCAAAACAACCCTTGACATTTGGAATATCCCCCATAAACCATATATTCCCTGAAAGTACACACGTTAAGCTTTCTAAGGGTACCCAGCTTGTTGTAGTGGGCTCATCTTTCTGGAAGTAATCCCTCAAAGAATTCTTTGTTTGCGCAGGGTTTCCTTAAAAAACTTATAAAAAAGCTGAATAAAAAACACCTTTTCCTAAAATATAAATATGCAAACCAGAAAAAACAAGCTAAGTCTGAAAGCGCAAGGTCCCCCGAACAGAACAATACCCAACATGCATAGGTACTATTAACCCTTTTAATTGCCAGCCTACTTGAGATTTTGTCACCCTCTGTTGACAGGCCATTTTTCCCCATTTTGCGTCATGTTTTGCGCCATGTTTTGCACCATTTTTGCTGGAACTTTCAGGAAAATTATATATATATTTTTTTGCAGCAGAGTTTAGGCTTTAACATGAAATGTCTTGTTTGTAAATTTTTTTTTTTTTTTTACAATATTATTAAGTAAAAATAATAAATAAATAAATAAAAAATGTTTAAAAAAAATTGACTCCTTTATTTTAAATAAAAAATGTATTTTATTAAGGAAAATCATATTGCATGTGAAAGCCCCATTTCTACCGATTAGAACGGTACCACATATTTATCGGTAGCCCCCTGTTCCTGCCCAGGAGACCCCCCCTAACTGAAACAAGTATTTTATAACATTCACAAAAAAAATACAACTACCATCCACACTACAAAGGGTTAAATCGAGAAAAAAAATGACATAGGGTCCCCCCTCCCAGGGGAGGGAGACCCCATTTTTTTTTTGATTTTTAAGGGTTAAAAACCCTTAAAAATCAAAAAAAAAATTGACGTGGGGTCCCCCTTACCCACAGTAACCAGCCCGGGACCAGCTATGGGGGCTTGTAGGCACAGAGTGGGGGGGCCAGCTTATGTGGCCCCCCCACCCTGCAGCCTACGAGCCCACATAGCCCATGTGGGCCCGGGCTCTTCTGCCCCCCCCTGGCCTTTGGGGAGGCAGGTAATGGGGGTGCCGGGGGTTAATGGCAAGCCACCCGCTAGCGCAGGTGGCTTGCCATCCCCCCAGCCTTGTGAACTGGTATAGGGGTCATGGACCCCTTACCAGTTCACAAGGGGTTAAATGTAAATAATCACACAGACACAAGCAGAGAAAAAATATTTTATTAATTTTTTTTTTTTTTTTTACACTGTACTCACCTCCCATCCATCCTGGAGCCCTCTGTCCCTCGGCGATCACTGGCTTCTGCTCACTTGCTAGAAGCCTTTTATAGCTGCTGGATGACAGAACACAAAGGGTTAATCAAAAAAAAAAATGACATAGGGTCCCCCCTCCCAGGGGGGGGGACCCCATTTTTTTTTTGATTTTTAAGGGTTAAAAACCCTTAAAAATCAAAAAAAAAAATGACGTGGGGTCCCCCTTACCCACAGTAACCAGCCCGGGACCAGCTATGGGGGCTTGTAGGCACAGAGTGGGGGGGCCAGCTTATGTGGCCCCCCCACCCTGCAGCCTACGAGCCCACATAGCCCATGTGGGCCCGGGCTCTTCTGCCCCCCCCTGGCCTTTGGGGAGGCAGGTAATGGGGGTGCCAGGGGTTAATGGCAAGCCACCCGCTAGCGCAGGTGGCTTGCCATCTCCCCAGCCTTGTGAACTGGTATAGGGGTCATGGACCCCTTACCAGTTCACAAGGGGTTAATAGTAAAAAATCACACAGACACAGAGAAAAAAAAATCTTTATTTTTCTTTTTTTTACACTATACTCACCTCCGATCCGACGTCCCTCGCCGCTGTATGTCCCGCGCCGCTGTCACTGACAGATGCCGGTGGTGATCGGCGCAGGGCGGGTGACAGGCGAGGGGGCTCCGATCGGAGCCTCCTCACCTGACATCCGCCCTCCTCCGATCACCACCGGCATCTGACAGAGATGCCGGAGCTCGGAGGGGGTATAGGAGGAGCGGGATGACGTCATCCCGCTCCTCCCACAATGGGCGGAGCTAAGCGGCGGCGGCCGTCGCCGCCATTACAAGAGGTGAGGACCCGGAAGAGGGTCCTCACCTGAAGACTGCGCAGCCCAGGGGGGGGATCGGACCCCCCCCTGGTGAAGAGGAGACCCGGACAGAAGGCTCGGGCGCGGAGGTGAGTAAATGACAGTTTGTTTTTTTTTTTTTTTTACAGCGCCGATGTCAGCGCTGGAAACGGGGGGGGGGGCGGCTGGTTTCGGGCCCCCCCCTGAAGACGGAGGACGACGGGGGGGCGATCGGATGCCCCCCCAAGGAAGAGGGGACCCCAAGCTTCACGGGGATACCGGAGGTAAGTGGGTTTTTTTTCTATCTTTTTAACTGTTTGTGGGAAATGCCAGGCACGTAGTTTCTACGTGCTTGGCACTTAACGGTAGGAGAGGCAACCACGTAGAAACTACGTGCTTGGCATTTAAAGGGTTAAAGATGCTTTAACCCTTTCGCTGCCAGCCTACCTGCAGCATTTGCCACTCCCTGTTGCCAGACGATGTTTCACTATTTTGCGCTACACATGTTCAACTGTCATTTTTGAAAGGATTTCCAGGGATTTCCCAGGAAAATTATATATTGTTTTTTTCAACAGAGTCTGGGCTTTAACATGAAATGTCTTGTTTGTATTTTTTAGGTGTATTCTCAATATTTTTGGGTGAAATGTGTGAAAAAAAATAAAAAAAAAATTTTTTTTTACAATTTGTAGAGTTTTTTTGTAATAAAAAATGTACGTTTGTCAATAAAATCTTATTGCGTGAGAAACCCCAATTTCTCCCGGTTACAGCGATACCACATATGTATAGGTAGACACCCTTTCCTGCCCAGAAGCCTTTTATAGCTGCTGGATGACAAATGGTTAATTAAAAAAAAAAAATGACATAGGGTCCCCCTTCCCGGGTTAAAAACCCTTAAAAATCCAAAAAAAAAAATGACGTGGGGTCCCCCTTACCCAAAGTAACCAGCCCGGGACCAGCTATGGGGGCTTGTAGGCACAGAGTGGGGGGGCCAGCTTTGGTGGCCCCCCCACCCTGCAGCCTACGAGCCCACATAGCCTATGTGGGCCCGGGCTCTTCTGCCCCCCCCTGGCCTTTGGGGAGGCAGGTAATGGGGGTGCGGGGGTTAATGGCAAGTCACCCGCTAGGGCAGGTGACTTGCCACCCCCCCCAGCCTTGTGAACTGGTATAAGGGGTCTCATGGACCCCTTACCAGCTCACAAAGGGTTAACTGTTAAAAAAAACCACCACACAATAATAAAAAGTATTTTATTAGAAAAAAAAAATTTTTTTTTTACTGTACTTACCTTCGATTGCAAGCTCTTGTCCCTCGCCGCTCAGCTGACAGATGCCGGTGATCGGCATCCAGAGAAGGAGAAGGCAGGAGATCAGAGGATCTCCTGTCACCTCCTTCCCCAGCGCCGATCACCGGCATCTGAGAAGCTGAGAAAGCTGAAGCCCGTTCGGGGCCGGGATGACTTCATAAGCCCCGCCCCCAAGGGGGCGGGGCTTAGAGGCAAGATGGCGGCCGCCATCGAGAAGAAGAGAGGAGAGAGCCTCCCAGGCTGAAGATCGGTAAGTCCTGGGGGGGGGATCGGAGGCCCCCCAGGTGAAGAGGAGGGACAGCGGGAGCCAGCGCACACACAGGTAAGTGAATGTCATTTTTATTTATTTATTTTTTTTACAGTTAGCAGCTGCTGCTGCAGAAGCGGGGGGGGGCGGCCTATTCCGGGGGCTCTCCTGGAGCCATCCGACCCCCCACGGGGGATCGGATGGCACCAAATTAAAGAGGAGACCCGGCCGGATCCAACAAGGGGTCAGGTGAGTATTTTTTATTTTTATTTTTTATACTAGAAGCGAGGAAAGTCAAGCACGTAACACCTACGGGCTTGGCACTTAAGGCCCAGCCAAGCCAGCACGTAGGTGTTACGGGCTTGGCAACAAAAGGGTTAAAAGTTCAAGCCCTTTTGCCATGAACTGGTAATCCAGGGGCTGTGGCTCTTTTCAGTGATATCCCATATAGCGCACTCTAAATACAAAACTTTTTGCGAATGGCCATAGCGAACGGCTCCCAGCATATTCATTAACAAATCACGCTCAAAAAATTCTCGCGCTGTGAAATGCTTGTTTAAACCCCAGAGCGCTGTCGGCGATGGGTTAAAAGTAGTTTTTTAACCCCCAAACAACCATATTTTTGGTAAAAAAAAAAAAAGTTTTTCAAAACATTTTGTAATATGAATACATTAATATCAGACCTGTAATATCAATTCTGCACAAATTTTTTTTTTTTTTTTACCTTAAAAACATTACCATCACCATAACATTACCATTGCAGAAGTGGTCCCAGGATTTTTGACATTTAAAAAAAATAAATAAATAAATAAATAATAGCAATGAATTAAGAATATTTAAAGATTTTTCCATTGAAATGCATTGGAGAGCGCCAGGTAGCGAGAGGTCATACCTGTCGCTGTTCAAGGTCACTCCCTGCCGCTGTGGGATGAGGCTGGAATGATGATGAATGATTCGCTATCTGGCGCTCTGTCAGTCGCTAAGCAGAATCGGCTTGATAAATGTGTGATTGCGGAGGGGAGCCGGCGTTCTCGTGGCGGTGACCGTCATTACCGTTCGCTCACCATTGGCTACCTGGCGCTATCCCTTGTTAAATAAGGGCCCAAGTTGTCTTTGCCCTTAGTGTGACAGGACAGGAGCAGGCTGATCATTTCTGGGGCCCCATGCAAAGTTGTGTCTGGGGGCCCTAATCAAAGACGAATTCTTTAAAGATAAATAAATCTTGTTGGGAATGTAACTGTGGCCTGCTCGTCTGTTGGAGCACAAGTGAACCCAAGGGGTTTCACCCTGAGGGGCATCATGGCGTTGTCTGTACATGGCATAGGGAATTATCTGTGAATTGTCCATATGACCATCCAATTTCTACTCCCTGTGGCATCCCAAACTAGAATGTCCTACTGTGTCAAACCCCATGAAATCGCTGCACCCACTCACCTAACCTTGTTCCAGTGATGCATGCGCAGGTCACAGCCTCACTATACATCTAGCTAGACACATACCCGGGGGCAGCCATTTGTGATTGGCCAGCCTGAGCACACCCCCAGCTAGAGGTGAGCAGGGATGCAACCAGTGGCCCACTCAGCACCATTCAGCTCGCTAGCTGCCAATGATGTCACAGCATCTTGTATAACTGAATGGAGCTGAGTCCAGTGATTCTGCAGCAGCTGGATCACGTAAGAGTACAGTGGCTTCCTTTTTGCTGCACACCCTGCATTGTGTTAAATGGCGAGTGTCGTTACTTATTTATTTATTTCAAGTGGACCAAAACCCACACCGATCGGCCCAGGAATCTATAATATTCCCTGGACGATTGATTCCCTCCCCCCGGGGCATACAAAATCAGGATGCCCCACTGTGTGAAACCCCCCAGGATGCCCCATACATTTACCTTGTTTCCTGGTCCAGCGGCGCATGGGCAAGCTGCGGCCGCATCCCCGCTATCCCTCTAGCAGGGAGCTTGCCTGCGTCAGGCATTTGTGAATGGCCAGCGCGGGCACGCTCCCTGTTAGAGGGAAGTGGGGGATGCGGCCACCAGCACGCTCCGAGCACGCTGATTGGACGAGAGGCCATACATGGGTCATAGAACCGGGAAGAGGTGAGTTGGCACCGGCGACCTGGGGGGTTTCACACAGCGAGGCACCCCCGATCAGGGTGCCCTGGAGGAAAGGACCAAAACCCAGGATATTCAATATCCTGGGTTTTGGTCTACTTTAAACAAAAAGTTGCCACTGATCTGACCTTGCTTCTTAGGGCCCCCTGGCAGGTTGGAATTTCCATGGCATGCATGGTGGCTAAGCACGCCACTGGTGACAAGCCCAAATCCATCTTACTGCCTATAGGTTATTGTGGATTAGATACTAATGTGCTATTAGCTATTACCTTTCCACCCTTCCAATTTGTCAGTGTTTCTCAACTGTTGGGTTGATTCATGACTGAAATTTTTTTTTGAGAGTAAACACTTTTCTTTTTATTTCCCTAAGTGCAATTCAGCACCATATTTATAAAATGTCTCACGGTCATGAGTATCAATCAATTGCTATGTGAGCAGACAGCTGCTACTGTAGACTTTCACCTAGATAACAGTGTTGCTAGATGGACTTACACTAAATAGATTCCTTATCTAATCCTGTTTTTCTATGCCCCAGGGCAGTGTCTTCCAGACTAAAGGGGCATTTGTTGATTTTAAAACTTGCAGATCCACTCCTCTATCTGGCATCAGACCCCTCAGACTAGTAACACACTATGGATTCCTCTTTGGTGACAGCCAAAGACGTCTCCGGCCTCCAAATCAGTTGCATGGCACACGCACACTTTTCCGCACCATGAATACGGATATGCAAACACCCCCTGAAGTAACAATGCCCTCATGAAAGATGATAATATCTGCTTTCCTCATTAGACTTACGCACTGCTTTTAACTTACTATGCTAGTGAGGTTTTAAGTTATGGATAGACTCTAAAAATATAGTTATGGTATGATATGATATAGGTATAGTTATAATAATAGTATATTATATATATATATATATAATAATAGTAGTAAAAAAGCCAGAGAATGTCACTGTTTTTGAATCACCAGATAGGAAACAATGAAAGTCAATGGCACCTTTTACTACAGTGCAACAAAGAGTAAAAAGTTCACTACTTTTTAGGGAGTAAAACGTTCCATTGAATTTCATTGTCTTCCTAGCTGGTGATTCAGCAACAGTGAATGGCCCTTTTTACGAGTAAGCACATGGATGCCAATTTGTGATCCTCTGTGCGGCGGGCACACAGAAACAGGAGAGTGGCATTAGAGCGCGGGTGAGATAAGGTTTTTTTCATTTGTAACCCCCCGGACCTGCCGCAGTGCCAGGAGAGGATGACAGGGCGGGGGGGGAGGGGGGGGTTGATTTCACATGGAATTCTACTTCAAGGGGTTATTAAACCCAAAACAAAAAAGAAAACAGCACTTACCTTGTCTCCCATGCAGCAACTTCAGCCCAGTCCACCTCTTGGAAACCTTGCTGTTAGTCCTGGCACCACCGCTGCCGTAGATCACTGTGCGCTGTCCATTCATTGCAATGGAAGGGTGGCCAGGCCATTCAATGACGGGACGGTGCTGTGCACAGGAACGGGGGGAGAGACATCAGTAGAGCCATTCTCAGATACTGAAAAGGTTTCTGAGCAGCAGAAATGTCCAGAACCTGCGGCACCAGAGAAAAGGTGAGTGTCGTATTTTTTGAGGTGTTTAATAACCCTTTAAATAGTCAGCCTGAATTGGTGCACTAGGTAATGACCAGTCTGTGTCAGCATCTGGGGACAGTTTAAAACAGTTTGTGGTTGATGGGTTTAGTGTGTCGTTTAAATACGGGTCAAATGCCTAGAAATATTTGGTCCATAAAAGATGTTGGTGATTGAGCCAATGATCAGAAATCTATGCATTCCACTACCACCATCCAAGAGTCAGAGCAGTTGTACACCACCAAGACACCCAGCATCCTGTATTTGGTGGGACAGTCTTCCCCATGTCAGCAAAGTGGGACATCTAGGTGTTTCCATAGTTTTAGGAGGAACGGTGGGCCTCAAAGTGAAGCTGTCCCTCTGAAAGTGGGACATCTGATCAGTTAATATAAGACTCCAGGGCCGGCTGATTCCCTGTCCCTAATGTATACCACTTTGGAATGCTCTGATGTGTGAAACCCCAGTAAAACTTATCTATTTGCCCAACTTATTTATCCAAAGGGGCATGTGCTGGACGCGGCCTGCCATACCTTTAGCCAATCACATAACAGTGCCAGGTATTTGTGAATGGGCATGTCTCCGGCTAGAGGCTAGCGGGAATGGGCTGGTCTATGGCTCCATTTGACGAGACCTCTTGCCGGCTAACAGAAGCTGAATGGTGCCAAGTGCGCTGATTGGATTGGGGGTTTACTGGGTATCCAGGGGTTTCACACAGCGGGGCATGCCAAATTGGGTTTGGGAATGGACCAAAACCCAGGATAGTCAAAATCCACTTTTGGTCCACTTTAACATTATTCATATGCAAAGAACACTTTTGCCCATGGTCTTAACCTTCAATGCCACTATAAACTGGCACCTGTGTTAAAATAGGCACATGTGATAAATTATTTGCGTGCTGGTGGACGCCTTGGCATAGCATGTTTTTGGCTCCTAAAATCATGCATTATGTGCTGCTGAAGCTAAAACATTGGCGATGAATATTATGGACAGCCACCAACCCTTGGTAAATGAGGCTCCAAGTTTTCTGATCTTAGAAAACCTATTAAGCAGCACACAGCTAATGCATTCATGTTTTATACATAATGGCAACCAGGCAGCTTTCTCCATTTGCTCGCACATGTGTATTCAGGTCCTATTTATGTCAGGAGATTTCTGAATAGAGTAAGCCAGTCAGGTGACTATTGAAACATTGATAAAATATGGCCAGCTGGCTTCATCACTATTGAAAACATATATATGGCATTCGGCAGCTCTGTGCCCACCAGCTATAGTGATGATGAATGCCAGGAAATACATGCATATTGTGGCCAAGTACTCTGTGTTGTGACTCATCCTGTATCAACCCTGATAGGTCAGGAGCCACAAACATCTTGATCTCGCCATTAACTCCTTGCCTATGACAGCATTAGTTTAGGCTTTTTGCTGTGGTTGTACCTTCTTTTTCTTAAACCTGCTGCCAAATAAAATCCTTCTTAAATAATACCACTACTCCCTGACCCACCCAAGCAAAAACGTGGCACCACCAACTACCTCAAATGTCAATATTTTATTTAGATTAATGGTAGATAGTGTACAAACATATTAAAAACATTTTAAAAACATATACAATACATGTGTCCTCACTAAGGAACAAAAGAGGAATGGGGAGGGGGGCACCCCAAATTGGATGATGAATAATAAGGACTTTCAAAGGCCACCATATAATGCTTGCATGATAATCAATTTTAGGTCCACTTTAACCCTGGTCAGACCCCACCTAAAAACCTAATCTAACTATGTGCATAACTATGTGCATAACAACCATAAATATATCATAATAAATCCTAATCATATGCTATCCTCTATGACCATGAACAAAGTGCTCCGTGCCTATCACTATTCACTATTGTTGGTTTTGTTATGTTTACATCGGTCTGTCTTTTGCTTACCTGGCTGGTCCTCTTAATGAAATAATTGATTAACTTGCAGGGTTTGCACATAATACATTTTTGCACATAGGCACGGAGCACTTTGTTCATGGTCATAGAGGATAGCATATGATTAGGATCTACCATTAATCTAAATAAAATATTGACATTTGAGGTAGTTGGTGGTGCCACGTTTTTGTTTGGGTGGGTCAGGGAGTAGTGGGACTCCCTTTCCTCGTGTTTAGATTGTTCAATATCTCACCCAAGGGGTTGTGCACGCCAGAGTAGGCTATATAGCTGGTGCGGTCCAATTTGTGTTTGTTGCTTCTTAAATAATAAATAATAATATACAGGGATTGAACCTGGATGGAATGAAAACCTTCAAAGAGAACGATGTTATGCGATTCTGATTTGGCACATACCTATGTTAGTGTACATTTTAGATACCGACAAAGGTTTGTTTGTTGTTTAGCTTTCTTTGTACTATCCTTCTTCATTCTACAATGCCTTCTGCCATTTTAACCTGTGGTATGGATGGTGGTCACCTACTAATGATTAGTATATACCCAAATAATAGCATGGAGCAGTAAATTCTTTATACATAGTATCTTGATATAGTTGATACTTGTCCACCATCATCTACACCGAGCACACTAGGAACCCACAAGGAAGCTGCAATAAAATAGCATATAACTCCTCTGTAAGCCTCTTCCGTCTCTTCATTAGTAAGTGGTAATAGCGTCTACTGGCAGGCTGATTCATTACTAGCGCCAGGTAATAGCAGATGAGCGTCTGTACTGTGGCGCTAAGAGCGACCACTAGTGGTCACTCTGATCGGCCGTGAGTCGCTATTACAAAGCGCCTCAGTCGCTGTAGTAACATTTCCGGAATTGATTAATTTGATATGTGAGCCGCTATAACACCAGTACAGAGCTATATGGGAGCGAACGGTAGCGACTGATCAGTGAGAGCGACTCAAACCATATTCATAAAAAAACAGCCTCACACAGTGCCGGCGCTCAAAATTGTGTCGCTGTAGCCCAGAGCGCCAGAAGCTTTGTGATTATAGTCTGTTTTTGAACACATATCCACTAGTAAAAATGGCAATACTTTGGTATTACATTGTGACATTAACACTTTAATACCAGACCTGTAATGACAATTCTGCATAAAAAAATCAAAAAAGTTTTCAAAAATGTATTAAAATAGGCCAGGAGAGGTCACACAATGATTTGATACAAAACAAAAAAAAAATGATTAAAAGAAAACCCTGTTTGAAATGACATTGCCCATATATTCAGAGGTAAACCAATCGGCATAAGTATTGCTAGCATGAGTGTATTGTTACATATGAGTTTTGAGTTAAATACGAGGGTTATGGTGAAAGGACATAGGAGTGGAGTTTGTGCAGACAGCGGGTATTCTGACTGTTGTAGAAAATCTTCATTATACTACAGAAAAAAAAACAGAACCTATTCATTGTGGCCTGTAACCAGGTTCCAGATCATTTAAAATGGACTAAACCCACCTTGTCTATGAGACTCCAGGGCAGACTTCCTCCCCTGGGGGCATCCCAAAATGCCCTGCCGTATGATACCCCCAGGGATTGCAGTAAAGTCATCTTTTCCTTGAACAAAAGCAGCACTGGCATCACTAGCTCCCACCCCTCGGCTGTGACCCGCCCCGTCTGCTGCAACTGAATGACTTTGTGGGGCCACGCACCGAACGGCTGAAGGGAGCTGAGTGATGCTGGTGCCGCTGGGATTCGAGCCAGCTGTTCTAGCCGCATCCCCGAGGACAGATAAATGGACTCGGCGACCTGCAGCGTTTCACACAGTAGGGCACAGACTAAAACCCGGGATAAAAAAATCACAGGTTTTGGTCCACTTTGAGTGTCCTGCTCTTAAAGCGGTCATTCACTCGGAAAAATAGTCTATTTTATATGTTTCCCACATCCTGCACATACAGATTGCTCCCATTAAAAATCATCCTACCTGCATCTACTGCATGTTATGAGCCTTTAAACATCTGACTGTGCTGTTCTGCATTCTGGGATTGCTGACCTTTTCCTGACCCCAGCTCTGCTCTGTCTGAGCAAAGCACAGCTATAACCCGCCCCTGTACTTTATCCCACTCTCCTCTCCTCAGTAAGTGTGAT
Source organism: Gastrophryne carolinensis (assembly GCA_027917425.1). Classification (NCBI taxonomy): domain Eukaryota; kingdom Metazoa; phylum Chordata; class Amphibia; order Anura; family Microhylidae; genus Gastrophryne; species Gastrophryne carolinensis. The sequence goes on from CM051234.1 coordinate 240,691,136, forward strand.
GCTTCTGAGTCAAGATGGTGGCGCCCGTATCCTAAAGTCCTGAACAGAGTTGCAGCCCAGTGGGGGAAAGAAAAATAAGTAAGTGACTAAAAACCTAAAATATATTAATTTTAGATGCTGGGGAATAGTTTTTAAGGGTTTGGGCTTTTCCATTAATTATGGTGAATGTCCGGTTTAACAAAAGTTTGAGCGCTGCTGGTATACATGGTCAGCCTTAGCCTGCAGAGCTTGCAGTATAATTTGCAGCACATTGCCCCTTGCAGAGGTTTCAGCACAACATGGCATGTTTCACATGGTGTGTTGCCATTGAGAGGTCCGAATATTTTTTGTTGTTGAAAGTGTAGAGGCTATATCTCCAAAAAAAGAGTAGGACTATTTAGAAGAAGATCTGTAAGTGAATGAGGAAGATGATGATGTGCAGGGAAAAAAGGTGGGTGACTCCCTGCAACTGCTAGTGATACAAAGCTAGTGATCTCCAGGGCCATGGAATCTAGGTAATCACCACGCCAGGTCCAACCCTTTCAGCTTTGGTATTTCGGAATGTGTTTTCCATAGTAAGGGAACAACACGAGAAACCGTAAAACTGTGCTTGTACTCTATGCAAAAGCAACTTGCGGTTGTAAGTTGGAGCCGGAGAACTTAACATAGATATCATCCTCGGGGCCAAAAAGAATGATAGAAGCCACAGGAAGGGTTGCAGATAAGCAGGGGCTCTGGTCTGGCAGCTTTTGGGAAAGTCTCTCGGGCACTTTCCCTTCAATCATAAGTATTACTTACATAATTATTATTGGTTGCTATGATATACATAGAAGAAGTATATTCGCATGTTTTACTCTTTTTTTTGCTATCAGTGAAAGGTTGTATCTGAACTTGTCTGAATGACGTCAGGGGTCAAATAGTTTTGTGAATTCTTCAGACTCTTGGAGGATCACCCAAGGTAGCCTAGTGTCCCTAAGTTGCTTGTCTCTGTCGTGTAAAGAGAGAGTTGGGTCCTCCATCTCTTATCTGATAGATGAGACTTCATAGTTGAGCCTTTTATGGAGGGCACTTCTTGCTGCTTCTAGTACTGGGGGATAAATTGTTTGGCAGCATTGAGTAAGGGAACCAGGAGAGAACCAGAGAGATTTCTGAGATATTCAGTTAGGTGTAGTAGGAATAGCGCTGGATCATTGTGGCTTTGAAGGTCGATTGTTGATATAATAAGGACTTCTTTATTCCAGTAGCCCTGAATTCTTGGGAAAGTCCAAAATATATTAAAGAGTGTCCTCTTCCCAACAGGAAGTCGTTGCGGATGCAAACATCCTGCTTAGTCTGTCCAGAGTGTAGTACCTATCTAGTTAGTAACTTGTAATTGGCCTCTTATGGGTGAGTATTGATATTTTTTACCTTTGTTTTTCTGTAAGCGGCCTTCCAAGATCAGATTTCCAAGCCGAGAACAAATATGAATCTGTTGGCCCACCGATGAGGAGGGTATATATAGATGAGTGAAATGTTGCCTGCTGGGGCCGGCTTTTTCATATTCGGTGGGCTCCCTGCACCTATTTTTCCTGAAGTCTATCTGGGTGAGGAAGTGTTGGAAATGTAGCAACGTTCAGGGGTCTAGATTACTGTTTGACCACTTTAACCTCAACTTCTCTATAGGTGTCCACCCAGATTAGGTAATTAGGTCCCCGCTCCTTACAGGATTTATGTTCCCCCATTCCCTGAGGCTGTCCTTATTCTGGCTAATGGGTAGGAGGGTGTTGCCTATCAACGATGTCAAGGGAGAGGGCCAGGGGGAGACTCAGGGTTGTTCATTACATTTTTGGAAGGTGGAAAGAGAGGCTGAGATTGTTGAGTAGTGAGGGTTTCCTTAATCCAGGGGATATTATTTAGGGTTACCGGGGAGGAAGCATATTCCAATTGAACCCAGCACTTTGTTTTCCCACACTATTGCCACTCACAAACTCGAGGTGTGAAGCGGGCCAGTAAAGTTTAACGTCTGGCAAGACCATGCCTCCTAGTTGCTTAGGCCACCATAGGAGATATAATCTAATCCTTCTAACGCCAGCTACGTAAATTTATGTAGCTGCCTCTACTGTCGTTAACTGCCAGCTACATAAATTTGCTAGCGGGCCAACAAAAAAAAAGAAGACACCTTACCCTTCTATCAAACCGGCGGGATCTCCTCCTTCACCTGGGAGGGCCTTCGATCCCTCGCCCAGGCCTCTCTGGCTGCAGAATAGCCCCTCCCCTTGCTTCAGCCACCACCAGCATTTCATGTAAGAAAAAAAATTAATATGACATTTACTTACCTTCCTGTGTGATCACTCCTGCCGTGTCTCCTCTTCACCGGGGGGGGGCTTCGATCACCTCCCAAGGCTCTTCCAGCTTCCGGAGAGGACCCGACAAGCCCTCTCCCCCTGTTTCCACCATGAGCGCTGCCGCCTTCATGACTAGCCCCGCAGCTAGTCAGAAGGGGGATCCCACAGCAATTTTTTTACATTTAACCCTTTATAGTGTGGATAGTAGTTGTATTTTATTTGTAAATGTTATAAAGTGCTCTTTCCAGTTTGAGGGATCTCCTGGGCAGGAACGGGGGGCTACCAATACATATGTGGTACCATTGTAATCAGGAGAAATTGGACTTTCATGTGCAATATGGTTTTCTTTAATAAAGTAAATGTTTTATTTTAAATAAATGAGACAATTTAAAAAATAATAATTTTTAATTTATTTAGTTTTTTTACTTAAAAATATTTAAAAAAGAAAAGAAAAGAAGAAAAAGAAAAGAAGACAAGACATTTCTTGTTAAAGCCTAAACTCTGCCACGAAAAAAGATAGTTTGCAATTTCCCTGGAAATTAGTGCAAAAATCTCAGTTAAACATGGAACAAAATGGTGAAAAATAACCAGTCAACAGAGAGTGACAAAATCTCAAGTAGGCTGGCAGTTAAAAGTACCTATGCATGTTGCGTATTGTTCTGCTCGGGGGACCTTGCGATTTCAGATTTAGCTTGTTTTTTTTTTGTTTGCCTATTGATATTTTAGGAAAATGTGTTCTTTTATCTTTTTAGGTAAACCCTGTGCAACTAAAGAAATCTTTGAGAAACCACTTCTAAAAGATGAAGCCACTACAATAAGCTGGGTATGCCTAGAAAGCTTAACATATGTACTTGCAGGGAATATATGGTTTGTGGGGGGTATTCCAGATCTAAAGGGTTGTTTTGGTTGAAAAAGCGCAAGGTGTACACTTTGTCTGCAGAGCTGCAATTTTCAAGTAAAATTACCATTACACGCATGCTTTACTTTGGGGTGTTTGGAAACTCTTCCCTTGACAGGACCTATGCATGTTGGGTATCGTTCTGTTCGGGAGATGTTTCTTTTTCAGAATTAGCTTGTTTTTTCTTGTTTGCATAATATTTTTTAAGGAAAATGTGCCTGCTTTTTTTTCTGCTTTTTTATTCTTTTTAGGGAACCCCTGTGCACTCAAAGAATTGTTTGAGGGATTACTTCCAGAAAACTCCAGGAAAAAGGAAATCCCTTCAAAAATCACAGTTGAACATATGTAGTGCAAAATAGTGAAAGATAGAAATATAGCCTCAGATTTTTCAAAATGTATTTTAAAGGAGAGTCTGACGAATTCCTTGAATTCCCTCATCAGAACTTGGAGAGAGATTGAGGGGTTTGTAATGAGGAATAGGAGGTCATTGACATAGGCTGCAATCTTGTAGGTTCCATCTGATTTTTTGGGGGAATCCGTCAATCAATAAAGTTAGTGTTGTTGGCAGCCTTTAGCTGACAGGTTTTCTTCTTGAGGGTCTCTTTAGAGGATTTGCTTTTGATGGCTCTACAAGAGCACAGCAAAACTAATATTTATAAAACATACCTGTCTACAGGGGGAAGACTGGGGCCAAAAAGCAGCCTGGGAATTTACAGGCCCTGACCAGCCCACCACCAACCCATGAGCTCTTTACCCCAGTCACCACCGTGCTTCTTAGCTGATGAATGAGTGTGTTTACCAGCTGAAGCTAAAGCATTGTAGTTACAGATTATGGGCAGGGGTTGGTATGAGGTAAGTGATGGTAGTGGTAGATATGCCCCATCAGTCATTTACAGGTTATTACAATGAGGCCAAATATGATGAGAGGGGAAGCAGGGAGTGGAGGGTGATGTTAGAAGAAATGTATAGGCTGCATGCTGGGGGCTACACTCAGCCCAAGTGCCCCTAAATCAGTGTGGCCCACCAGGAATTCTGTCCCCGTGCCTATGTGTGTGACAAGATGGCCACTCACATGTTGTTCTGCAGCAAAGAATTAGCCTGTTATTCCAGAACATCTGCAAGGAGTTAAGCCCTCTAATTGACTAAACTTTCTTTTTTTAGGTTTTTTAAATAGAGTAGAAGTCAGCAAAATAAATATCCCATTGGTTGTAAATCCTTCCACCACTTTATCCAAAGAGGAACAAATATTTTTGCTTTAAATGTAAAGCATTAGGTATGGAGCATAGTAAAGGTTATAGTCCAGTCATTTCTGTGATCCAGTGTCGCATATATGTGACCCTAGTATAGACACCAGGTTTGTTGGGTAAGGCACAGCCATTTCCGAAGCTTACTATTCCAATGAGGGACCAGCTGCTGTTAGGCCGGAGGGCCACTAGAGGTCCACCAGAGTCTCCCTATAGCCAAGAAACAAAACCACATTATACAAGGACATTAACACATAAGACTTGAGCATCTAGGGAAAGGGCAAAATGGTACATAAATCATAGAATTCACACATAAAAAACAAGGTGCAGTACTATCTACAAATACACATGCAAGGTAACCATGGGGGTTAATGCAACTATAGTGACTAAATCGTAGAAATTGAGATGGTAGTCTCCATTAATTGCATAAAAACATGTAGTTTACAGACACTGGACATTTTGAAACCAACTGGAACCCCACTCCTAAAACCCCATATCAATAGTTATCCAATTGTAAAATAGCCTACAGTGACCCCCTATGCAGAAATATAATTATTACATTACATAGCCTACCCCTCCTAGAAAATAAAACCTACTCTGAAAAAAAAAACTCTAGCATGATTTTTCTGCATTTTTGAGGATGCTCGAAATATAAGCCCTACTCCAAAAAAAAAAAAAGCCTAGTTACACTTCATAAACAAGGCGATTTAAATAATGTCCAGGCAGCTTATACTTGCAAAAACGTAAAATCAATTGGCAATAAAATGCAGTTGGACAGATGGATTTTTCACCAAGAAAAGCAGACACCCCAAAAGAAGCACACATTAAACAAAACACACATAGTTAAAGTGGACCATCACCCTGGGGTGATCGGCCCGGGAATCTATAAGATTCCCGGACCGATCACCTCCCTCACCGCGGGACATCCGAGATCGGGATGTCCCGCGGTGAGGGACCCCCCCCCCCGAAAACCCCCCAAAAACTTACCTCCTCGGCGGCGGCGGCCGCCGCTGCCTCCCGCGCGCCCCTCTAGTCGTGCGCGCGCCCGCGCCGGCCGTTTGTGAATGGCCGGCGCGGGCGCGCGCGCTGTGAGAGGGACGTGCGGGAGGCGGCGGCGGACGCGCTGGCTTGTCCGTCGCTGTCAGCGCTTGTCCGTCGCTGTCACCCGGCCACGTGGGAGCGTTGTGAGGTGAGTATTGGGGTGTTTCTGGGGGGTTTTACACAGCGGGGCACCCCTAATCGGGGTGCCCCCCTGAAGTGGACCAAAACCCAGGATAGTCAAAATCCTGGGTGTTGGTCCACTTTAAGGTAGTCCTGCTAGCTTCTCTCCACTCCTAAACATATATGAGTGTTATGGCTGCTTACGGTCACCAGGGGGAGCAAACTCTACACTTGCAGTGCAGTGGAACTCCGAATAGAGCAGCTGAAATGATAAGAAGCCTGACAGAGCTATATATTGTTGTTTATGGAAAACTAAGCCATCCCTTGAAAATAAACCCTAACACATATTTTAGAGCAAAAAGTAGTATATTATTTTCGGGAGAAACAGGGTTCCTGTGCAACAATTCCATAAATAAATTCAACTCTTTATAAACTCTATTAGAGTTTAGTATTATTGTTTTATTATTTATTTTTTATTATTATTATTAAGTAAGTAGCAATACTGGCTGTAATAATAAAAGATCTTAAAGTGGAGGTAGGTAGATACAACCTAATTACATATATATCCAATCATACACAAAAAGCAAAAATAATATCCCCAAAGAGCCATGTGTTATAGCAAATATCTACGTATATGCAAACAAGCCACAATCACAAGTTAGAAAGAAAATCTGTTAGCAATACACATAAATGCTGTAGAAAAGGAGGGGTGGGGCTCACAGCTACCCCACAAGGTACCAGTTTTTAAGAGGATCTAAATGTCCTGTGTCTCTATGTGTAAATACATGTTATTTTAATGTCATTTGTGATGTATATATTTTTACAATTGTTCACATAAAAATGAACCAAGAATTTTGTACCTCCTGAAAATATGATAAACCACAAACATTCTGATGTCATCGTCAGGAGTAGGTTGCAGGTCATAGGAGATCATTTTAACACATACGTAAACTAAATGTCTCCAATGTGGAGATAAAGCCCAGTAGAAACCTAATTCTGATATATAGAAGATAACTGGGGGCTATATGTATATTTACCCAGGGGCGTACATAGCCCTAATGGGGCCACAAAGCTGGGCCCCCATCAGCATGCACCCACTACCACCGCTGCCGCTGGCGCTCACAAGGGGGGTCCGCATCTCCTGGCAGCGAGAGAGAGGAGCGAGAATCTCGCAACAGCATTGGAGACGAGCGGGCACACGTGTGATGGGGAGGCTCACGCTGAGGCCTGAGGTGCGCGAGTAGGGATGATCTGTGGCACTCCAGTGGTGGGAATGGAGCAGGGAGGCTGGAGCCGGAGCTGTGAGTGCAGCCAGCGGGACGGAGGTGGCATGGCTAGGTAAGTATGCTCAGGGCAAGTACATACTACAGAGGTGGTGTAGGCAGCATGTTCCAGGCCCCCTTGTTCCACAGGCCCGGGGTATGTGCCAGCACTGCCCTTATGGTAAATACGCCCCTGTATTTACCTTTTGTTCCACCACGGCTAATCTGTCCAAGTCCAGTTGATTAAAACTCCTGGGAGTCCCTCTGAGCAGGCCCACAATTCTGCTGACCAGTGGTGTCAAATGAATGGCCCCCAAGGTCAGTCTTAGTGGCTAGCTATGCCGGCTCTTTTCATTGTAAATATGTTAGTACGCGTGTTTGATTTTTTTCAGCCAAGGCAATGGCCATATGAAACAAAAACCTAATCTCACAATTTGTCCCTCCTCCATGCAGTGTGTGTGCACAGCTTCTCCATCCAGTGCTGGTTTACATAGCAGTATCCAAGGTGCCTTGTTTACCCCCTACATGCCTACTTTATGCATTACAATAGAGGAGGCATGCCAAGGCTGGTTATGGGTGGAGGATATGGAAATTCCATCTTCCAGTGCTGGCTTACATAGCAGTATCCATGGTGCCTTGTTTACCCCCCACATGCCTACTTTATGCATTACAATAGAGGAGGCATGCCAAGGCTGGTTATGGGTGGAGGATATGGAAATTCCATCTTCCAGTGCTGGCTTACATAGCAGTATCCATGGTGCCTTGTTTACCCCCCACATGCCAACTTTATGCATTACAATAGAGGAGGCATGCCAAGGCTGGTTATGGGTGGAGGATCTGGAAATTCCATCTTCCAGTGCTGGCTTACATAGCAGTATCCATGGTGCCTTGTTTACCCCCCACATGCCTACTTTATGCATTACAATAGAGGAGGCATGCCAAGGCTGGTTATGGGTGGAGGATATGGAAATTCCATCTTCCAGTGCTGGCTTACATAGCAGTATCCATGGTGCCTTGTTTACCCCCCACATGCCAACTTTATGCATTAGAATAGAGGAGGCATGCCAAGGCTGGTTATGGGTGGAGGATCTGGAAATTCCATCTTCCAGTGCTGGTTTACATAGCAGCATCCATGGTGCCTTGTTTACCCCCCACATGCCAACTTTATGCATTACAATAGAGGAGGCATGCCAAGGCTGGTTATGGGTGGAGGATCTGGAAATTCCATCTTCCAGTGCTGGTTTACATAGCAGCATCCATGGTGCCTTGTTTACCCCCCACATGCCAACTTTATGCATTACAATAGAGGAGGCATGCCAAGGCTGGTTATGGGTGGAGGATCTGGAAATTCCATCTTCCAGTGCTGGTTCACATAGCAGTATCCATGGTGCCTTGTTTACCCCCCACATGCCAACTTTATGCATTAGAATAGAGGAGGCATGCCAAGGCTGGTTATGGGTGGAGGATCTGGAAATTCCATCTTCCAGTGCTGGTTTACATAGCAGCATCCATGGTGCCTTGTTTACCCCCCACATGCCAACTTTATGCATTACAATAGAGGAGGCATGCCAAGGCTGGTTATGGGTGGAGGATCTGGAAATTCCATCTTCCAGTGCTGGCTTACATAGCAGCATCCATGGTGCCTTGTTTACCCCCCACATGCCTACTTTATGCATTACAATAGAGGAGGCATGCCAAGGCTGGTTATGGGTGGAGGATCTGGAAATTCCATCTTCCAGTGCTGGCTTACATAGCAGCATCCATGGTGCCTTGTTTACCCCCCACATGCCAACTTTATGCATTACAATAGAGGAGGCATGCCAAGGCTGGTTATGGGTGGAGGATCTGGAAATTCCATCTTCCAGTGCTGGCTCACATAGCAGTATCCATGGTGCCTTGTTTACCCCCCACATGCCAACTTTATGCATTACAATAGAGGAGGCATGCCAAGGCTGGTTATGGGTGGAGGATCTGGAAATTCCATCTTCCAGTGCTGGCTCACATAGCAGTATCCATGGTGCCTTGTTTACCCCCCACATGCCTACTTTATGCATTACAATAGAGGAGGCATGCCAAGGCTGGTTATGCAAGCCCTCCTCCATTGTAAAGAATTAAGTAGGCGTGCTGGAGGAAGGGAATCGCTCATTCTCTCTCTTCGGTAAGTAGGAAGATGGCAGTACTGCATGGAGGAGCTGCAGGGGACAAAAGGTGAGTATAGGCGGTTTTATGTTACTGCCTGACAGCATGCGAGACCATGCCCCAATTTAAACATAAATGAAAAAGAAAAAAAGTTTGTCCTCCCCTCCCTAAGCCAATCAGCCTGGGTATCAGGCATAGGGCCTGGTAACGCTGGGCTCAAAGGCCAAATAGCTGAACCCTGACCAGCCCCTATGCCCTTTCTTACAGCTCTGGTGCTCTTCCAGGGGTGCCTCTGAACATCAAGCCCATACCGATGGACACTGCAATTCCAGTGTCCAAGAGAGGGCGTGGGTCGGGCAGTAGTACAGGCATGTTACCCATGGGTCCTGGCATGTGACATGTTGCCCCCCTAACCTGTGAAATGGTATAGGGGTCCCCTGGAGCCCTTACCAGTTCAGCCATAGTAATAAGGAAATAAAACACCACAACAAAATAAATAATATCCTGTCCCTCACTGGGCGGCACCCTCTTCTTCATTCGCCGGGTTAGGGGCTTCCTGGTTAGGTCTTCTGATGGCGGCACCAGTGACTAATGCATGCACCGCCACCAACATTTTTTGAATGGAGGAACAAAGGCCCCTCCTTCCATCCTGGCTCCCAGACAGGACTAACGACAGGAGCTGGGGCAGGGAGGGTTTTAAAGTTTAGAGATTGAGCTCTGTGGAGGGGAGGGGCATGGAGGTGGATTTCCACGCTATTCCGCAGCAAGCTAGAATCCATGATCAAACCAACAAAAAAGTACAGGTCATCAGCAAACTTGATTTCTAACAGAAGTTTAGCTTTTTGTAAAAAATTAAAGAAAAACTTTCAGGCAATATAGTATATTATAGTAACTCACCTTACATGAGTCGATCTTTCCAGCCAGATAACCAGCACATAGCATTGATGGCTTTATTTGTGCCCAATATACTTTCGGATCGCTGCATTGGCTGGTACTTATTGTCCTCAGCTCAGCTTGTTGTAGTGTAGGTGACACGCCCCCTTTATGCAGAAAAATGCACATTATTCAGCCAAAGTGGTTAATCAATATCCCAAGTAATAGAGAATCATCTTTAGCTTTAATCCTTTAAACCGGACCTTCACCCTTAATAAAAGTCCATCTTACATGTTTCCCCAACCCCGTACATACAGATCATCCTACCTGCACCTTTTGCATTTTTTGGGGCTTTTAACATCCAAGGTGGAGGCCCATGGAGTCTCAGGTTGCCTGCATAGTCTTCTATGTTGCTCTGCATTCTCCGATTGCTGTCCTTTTCCTGACCCCAACTCAGCTTTATCTATATAACCTGCCCCCTGCACTTCCCCGCCCCCCATCCTCCCTTTCTCCTCTTCTCAGTATGTGATCCTTATTAGGCGAGATGGCGGTGCACGTATCCTAGAGTCCTGAACAGAGTTAAAGCCCAGTGGGGAAAAGAATAATAAGTAAGTGACTAAAAACCTAAAATACATTAATTTTAGATGCTGGGCAATAGTTTTTAAGGGTTTGGGCTTTTCATTAAATGATGGTGAAGGTCCGGTTTAAGGGTCTGTCCAGCCAAAAAAAAACTAAACTCAGCTTTTGTCACCTGCAGCTGTTCCATCATGTAGTTGATGAAAGGTTCTCGTGCTCAATACATGTAGGCCCACGCTCCATTCACTGACGATCTGCAGATGAGTGGTGGCTCCCACCAAAATATACACCTGCCCCCGTGTCAACCACAGGGCCCTGGAGCATACTTGTTCCATTCATTGCAATAAAGGGGCCTTTTAATTCATCTCCAACTTAAATACATCTCCTGCATCCATTCCTCCCTCCCTGCTGACATCAGCAAAATGCCAATGTATGCCCTGGTCATATCTTGACCAGACCTTCTTTGTAGTTTACCAACAGACGCGCACCCCTCCAATCTATTATGAACCTTCCTGCTTGCCTCATCCATCCCGTCTCCTGCTCATCCAGCTCTGCCCCCCTCTGTCAGTCCCTTCAGTGGCTGCCAGTCCCAAATCCTGTTTAAAATTCTAACTTTTACCTACAAAGCTTTCTCCAACCCGGTTCCTCCGATATCAACCTAGACACAGCCTCCGCTCTGCCGCCAACCTTTTCCTGTCCTCCACCCTGGTCACCTGCTCCAAAGCTCGCCTCCAATATTCTGGAATGCCCTTCCCCACTCAATCTGCTACTCTCCAACCATCCAAGCCTTCAGATAAGCATACAACGTGGATTAAGGACACATGCCACAAAACCCAATACTGACTGTGATCCTTCCCCTTTGTCTCCATCCCTTATCATGTAGGCCGCAGGTGTCACACTCCCTCCTGAAAAGTGTATCTCCACACAGGTGCACAGTGCTCATACAGGGCTATAGAGCTGGCTATGTGGAGAGCCACAAACTGACCTGCTGCCGCCCCTTCAGGAGTGAGTTTGACAGCCCTGCTTTAGACTGGAAGCTCACAAGAGCAGGGCCCTCTCTTATTATATCTTGTATACAGAATACTTATTGTGAACTCTTTAACACATTTGTAATAGTATATATGTTCTACCTTGCTGCATTTACTACTTTGTACAGTACAAGGGAAGATGATGGCACTTTAGAAATAGAAGAAGAAGAAGGACACCCCCCTCTACTGTAGTGAATGGAGTGGGTGTGCTTGAATGACTGTGACTGATATGGGGAGGGAGGCGGATGTCAGTCTTGGAGGAAGTGGATACTCAGCTGGAGTCTACATGCCAGGGGGACTTGATCTGGGGAATCAGTAAGTTCTATCACAATGGAGAAGCTGCGGGGGAACGAAAGCTGGTAAGTATAGCATTTTTATTTTGCTGCTTGAACAGACATAAATACTGATGGTACCAACCTCCGTCTGTCAGTGCTCCCCATCCGGTGACGTAACAGGAAGCGTTGTCAGCGACAACTATAGAGTTGTCTGGTAAACACACAGGCCGGATGTATTGTGTAAAGGTCACTGGAGCTGACAGTTCTATTAATGCAATATCATTCTCATTTAATATACTGCTGTAGTTCTCATGCACAATTATACTTTTAAGAGGTAAACCAGATCCACGACCTAAAGTATTTGTTCCCAGGATGACAGTCCATGATTTCACATTGTTCTTCCTGTGGAAATACAGAATACAGTTTTTGAATTGTAAAGTTTAGAATGTTTAGATACCCAAAGGACACCTGTAGGCAAATACAAAAAAGCTCTTTATATCCACCACCTTTGTCCAAGTTGTTGAATTCCTTCTTCAAAGTTCTATGTTCATCTCCCCTGTGGTTAGCTTTCCTCACCAAGGGCACCTAGTAATGCAACGCATTGCCTTACTGAGTTCACCTTCTCTACCTGCTGAAAGAGAGACTATACATAGCTGCAGGTGAGAGGTACCTGGGATGGGGCATTTCTCCCTATGAGGTAAGAATGGTTTTTCTAAGTTTGGAAACAAAAGGCCATAGAGTGCTGTTATTTTCAAACATTAAATAAATACTACCTTATTGTATATATGATATACCTCACCCGTAAAAGTGCCCCATCGCATGTACAGGTTTTTTTTTGGGGCGGGGGGGGGGGGGGGGGGAGTACCTGTATTATTCGCCATATAAGACTCACCCAGGATTTGGAGGAGAAAATTAAGAAAAAAAAATTGTGAACCAAATGGTGTGCTAAAATATCCTCCCCCCTCCCATTCACCCTATTATAGACAGTATGCAGAATCCATCCAATCACACCATTACAGTCCCCAGGCAGTGAGCAGTATCCCACATTACAGGCAGTGAGCAGTATCCCACATTACGGGCAGTGAGCAGTATTCCACATTACGGGCAGTGAGCAGTATTCCACATTACGGGCAGTGAGCAGTATTCCACATTACGGGCAGTGAGCAGTATTCCACATTACGGGCTGTGAGCTGCATCCCACATTACAGGCAGTGAGCTGCATCCCACATTACGGGCAGTGAGCTGCATCCCACATTACGGGCAGTGAGCTGCATCCCACATTACAGACAGTGAGCAGTATCCCACATTACGGGCAGTGAGCAGTATTCCACATTACGGGCAGTGAGCAGTATTCCACATTACGGGCAGTGAGCAGTATTCCACATTACGGGCAGTGAGCAGTATTCCACATTACGGGCAGTGAGCAGTATTCCACATTACGGGCAGTGAGCAGTATTCCACATTACGGGCAGTGAGCAGTATTCCACATTACGGGCAGTGAGCAGTATCCCACATTACGGGCTGTGAGCTGCATCCCACATTACGGGCAGTGAGCTGCATCCCACATTACAGGCAGTGAGCAGTATCCCACATTACGGGCAGTGAGCAGTATTCCACATTACGGGCAGTGAGCAGTATTCCACATTACGGGCAGTGAGCAGTATTCCACATTACGGGCAGTGAGCAGTATTCCACATTACGGGCAGTGAGCAGTATTCCACATTACAGACAGTGAGCAGTATCCCACATTACGGGCAGTGAGCAGTATTCCACATTACGGGCAGTGAGCAGTATTCCACATTACGGGCAGTGAGCAGTATTCCACATTACGGGCAGTGAGCAGTATTCCACATTACGGGCAGTGAGCAGTATTCCACATTACGGGCAGTGAGCAGTATTCCACATTACGGGCAGTGAGCAGTATTCCACATTACGGGCAGTGAGCAGTATTCCACATTACGGGCAGTGAGCAGTATTCCACATTACGGGCAGTGAGCAGTATTCCACATTACGGGCAGTGAGCAGTATCCCACATTACAGACAGTGAGCTGCATCCCACATTACGGGCAGTGAGCTGCATCCCACATTACGGGCAGTGAGCAGTATCCCACATTACGGGCAGTGAGCAGTATTCCACATTACGGGCAGTGAGCAGTATTCCACATTACGGGCAGTGAGCAGTATTCCACATTACGGGCAGTGAGCAGTATTCCACATTACGGGCAGTGAGCAGTATTCCACATTACGGGCAGTGAGCAGTATTCCACATTACGGGCAGTGAGCAGTATTCCACATTACGGGCAGTGAGCAGTATTCCACATTACGGGCAGTGAGCAGTATTCCACATTACGGGCAGTGAGCAGTATTCCACATTACGGGCAGTGAGCAGTATTCCACATTACGGGCAGTGAGCAGTATTCCACATTACGGGCAGTGAGCAGTATTCCAGTATCCCACGTTACAGTACTGTTTTACAAAGTACTAGATATAAATCCCCCACTACTGCTTTCATGTCCTTGAGTATAATTTGCCACTAAACCTATAAAGTTTCTCCTCCAATCAATTAGCAACCCTGACACAAAATTCTTGGGCGCTGCCATCTTAGCCCAGCTTGACTGGGTGCTCAAAATAATCCAGGGATGTCAATCTGAGCCATTACTGCAGGGTGATGTTTCTCCAGTCCTGCACTTCACAATGACCATTTACCTCAACACGCCTGGACTTGGGACAGGAATGGGTCAGGTTGTTGTCTCTGTATAAACTCATGTAACGCGCATGGTGTAAATGACAGATCCAGAGCGAGCACTCCCTTCGCCTTTTCTGCGCATACGCTGTTAGCAGTTTATATTGCTGTTGTGTGAACGTGACAAAGCCCAGCCACCTGGCGCTTCCCCATCCATAAACCGCAATTACTGTGATACTCTGTGCTCACTGTTACTGGGACATCTCATTTGCCCTGGCACACACCAGTAACCACCTGCAGTCTCAGTGGTTATATGCACTGTAGGGATGGGGGAGATGTGTTTAGCTGCTTGGCTGCTTGCAGCGCAGAATCCGTGAACCATCCTGATTTCCCCAGGGCAATCCTGATTTTTGGCAGTTGGTCCTGACGTCCCACAGTGCTTGGACTTGCCCCGCGCCACCGCTGCTCTCCTTTGTCTGATACTGGCCAGAAGGTTGGCGCGGCCACTCAGAGCCGGTCCATGCAGGTGGGCGGGCCTCCAGGAAGAAGCTTGGCCTCGCTGGAGATTGCGCAGGAGGGGGAGATCACCTGCATTGGGGTGAGTATGTCTGTGTGTGTGTGTGTGTGTGTGTGTGTGTCTGTGTGTTGCCCCTAACTGGCTGTAATGAGGGATGCACCTCATTGACTGCAATAAGGGATGCCCCTAACTGGCTGCAATGAGGGATCCATGCCTGAATTATTATTATTATTATTTATTTAATTCTTAGGTGGTGTTTTCCTTTAAGGGTGCAGCGTGGCGTGGCTGGGTGTGGTTTAAATGTTAAAAAATGTCTTCTCGTGTCACTCTTTACAGCTTTCAAAAGTTAGGAGGTGTGCAGGAGACCCGGCTCCATCTATTGGAGCAACGCAAGAGGTACATTGGCAAGAGCCAAATGCTCAGCGCAGTGTGGTGGGGATTCCTTCTGAAAGCTGTTATATATAGATCTTCAGCCAGGTCATATTTAGTAGTGCTTTGTGAGGTTTATACCAAACATTTTTAGCTAGTGAACAGATATAATGAAGTAAACTTACTGATAAAAGCAATGAGCAGCAGTAACTAGCCAAGTGTTGCTGATGAGAGAGGCTCCACAGGCATGGTAGCCAGTATAACGCAGACTGGCCTGCCACGGCCACGCTCCCGAAGCTGCACTTGTGCCTCCTACTATTTTACCTGATATCCGGCCTCCAACACCACATGCTGTACAATAGCAGAGAAATACAAAAGCATTTTATAGTGATAAAACATAATAGTGACAGTAATAGTTATGTCATTATTCCATACAGCTTCAATGGCATTTTTTCATGCACGGTATATAAGTAACATCAATGGTGTTCAAGGTTACAAGGACTGACAAGTGCAGCAGAGCCATAAGGCATACACAGGTATCAGTCAGCAAAGCAGATAATCCATGAAATCAAATAACCTTAGGCCCAGGGGAAAGGCAATTGATTATCAAAGTCGTCAAGTCGGCAACAAGTGAGAAAGTATGGACTTTCCTTGCAGACCGCAGATCAGGGGCCCTGCCATGTCCCACGGCGTGTGTTTTATATTATATTATTATTATTAATAATAACTGTTTAGTATAATGTTTATTTCCATAGGCTAGCTGTAACTGTGCCTTTAAGTCCCGTTGTCCCTTCCTGGCTTCCTTAGTCTTGCTCTGATGCAAGTAACTCCTCCCTTCTTCCCCTCAGCCATTTCTAGTTTGGCATT
The DNA here is from genome assembly GCA_027917425.1 of Gastrophryne carolinensis. Classification (NCBI taxonomy): domain Eukaryota; kingdom Metazoa; phylum Chordata; class Amphibia; order Anura; family Microhylidae; genus Gastrophryne; species Gastrophryne carolinensis. Next base: position 240,707,331 of record CM051234.1, read on the forward strand.
GAAAGCAAGGCACACCTGCTGCACCCTTCTGCAGCTACAGTTTTTCTACCTACTGCTGTGTATGGGTTACATCACAAGTTTTCCTGCTGTATTGAAATACATGTAAATATTCCTGCTGTAAGAAGTTTTGCTGCAAAATTCTGTACTGAAATAAAGCTTTTGAAACTTATCCAGGTGACCCTTAAGCAGTTGAGTAAGCTATCTGCCAAGCCTTATGGGGTAAAGAAAACATCCATCACAGACACACACAAGAAACATGGAGCTGTCTACATTACTGCCATCAGGAGTCAGAATATGTCCCATAGAGGGTTTTATGCACCCCTGCTCTCCTGCACTCAATCCAGCAGCCCTGATCTCTCTCCCACAAGACCCCAGTATCTGAAGCCAGGAGCAATTGTCACATGGATTTATGAATCCATTTACAACTCGCAATTCAGTAAACTGTCATGCGACTTGGCACATTGGCACATAAAGAGCAAATGTACTCATAGATTTAGTGCATGGTTCACCCGCATAAAATATTGTGGCATATGTGTCCCTGAATCATGCATCTATCAGTACATTTTCGCATGCACCATGGTTTGTGCACAGTGCCAAATCGACCCTTATGAAAGTGAAAGGCACTTTTTCCCCTTTGAAAAGGAATGCACATACCCAATATATAGGCGGCAGACTAGTGGTAGGGACACAGCCTTGTGAATGGAGGGTTTCAGCTTTGATTACTGGCTGGGATATGACTCACTCAAATACTCCTAAGCAAGTTACCTAATCCCCCAACTGCTTCTTGGACGTCGTGACTAGGGCAGCCCACTTGTCTGGGCATGTGTACACTCACTGCTAGTGTTTGTCTCACTGTACAGATGGGGTAAATGCAGATAAAATCCTATGTGTGCACAAGCATACAATGGCCATATATGTACAACAAATAAGCAATATATGTTACTATGCAATAACATCTATAAATAAATCATTATTTTATAGTAATTACAAACTGCTTAGATTTGTCATTCTCTTTCACTGCTTCCCAGTGCTCTGTTAGCCAGGTCTGTTGCCAATTTTCTAGTTAAAGTAACCAGATCTATTGTCTAGTATTCGTTTGGTATTCATCTGCTTTGTTTAACTAATGGGGTTATTTATTAGCAAGGGGTACTTGGGCACACATCCCCCGCTTCCCTCTAACAGGGAGCACACCCGCCATCCACAAACGCCTGGTGCGGGCACGCGCCCGTTAAAGGGATAGCGGGGATTCAGCCGCTGCTCACCCATGCGCAGTTGGACCGGGAAAGAAGGTGAGTTTCTGGGTGATCTGGGGGGGGGGGGGGTTTCACACATTGTAACAAGCAGATGAACAAAGAAAAAAAACAGATAGTGCTCGTCCCTTTAATTTATAGCAGTAAAAGGGAGATGTGGCCACTCTCTAGATACAGAAAAGTGCACTTTCAATTGACTAATTCAGCTATAATAACGGCATAATGGCCGTTATTATAGCTGACCCCCAATACTGTGTTTAACTGTATGTATCTTCACTGGAAAGCACCAGGGAGCAATATGGCCAACCATTCGAACAGCAGACTGCCTCTAGTTAGTGTTTTTATCACTATTGGATCCCTTTAAACTCTCTGCTGCAAATAGGAGAGCAACGTACCAGCAGATCAGGCCACAGACCTGCGACATGTAACAACACAAAAGCAGGTAGGGCTCATGCATTCAATTTATAGCAGTAATATTTGTACACATATGGTACAATGAAAAATGAAAAGTCTGTACCCGTTTTACATGGAGCGCTTATCAAGCGATAAATCATTAAAGCAACCGCAATTTAGCGATGATCACTCCGTGGAAATAGCCCCAAGCGATGAGTGAGAATTGGTAAGTTGTATTGTTTCCACTGACCAAAAATTTCATTGCTTGATGGTTGGAATCGCTTGATGGTTGGAATGTGTGAACAAAGGTTGCTCGTAAAAAAAGTGTTTTACTATGAGAACGAGCGACTACATTAGCGATCATTCTAGTGACCGATTGACCAACAAATCTTTGGTGTCTGAACACAACATGGTTGGTCGCTCGCTAGACCAACAGCCAATTGATCTGCTTGTGTAAACCCAGCATAACTCTCTTATGGAAGTGGCAGCCATCTTTCTGTGGCCCTGCTCAGCGATATTTTGCTGCGCTGCCTCTTCCAGCTGCCACTCTGTGCCCCCCCCCATACCTGCCGTCAGATGTTTGGGTACCCATTGACTTCAATGGGAACCCGTGTTGGGGTTTGGAGCCCCTATAGTTCTGGTTCACCAAGTTTGGCCGAACTTTGAACAAAACTGTAGGAACCCAAACTATAGGGGGTTCATTCAACCCTGCTTATGGGTTATCGAGGACTGTACTTACTACTGTTAACATGGTCCTGCGTGGCATCAGAGGAGACTCCTGTGAAATAAATAACAAAATTGTATGTTTACTCATAAATTATCTCTGTTTTTACTCAGAAAAAAGTTATTAACATTACTGTTTTCTACTGGCTGAGTTCCTGAGCCACCATCTTAAAGTTAACCTCTTACCTAGTCCGTCTTCTTTAAAAAACATCATTGTCATAGCATCTTGTGAAATTGAATTAATTAATCATATACCTCCTATAAAATAAATAACCCTATAGCCATAGCTAAATGTGACCAGGCCCTGGTATGAACATTAAAGAGAAACATTGTATGTCTGGGGAGTCAATAGAAACTCCCCAAACCTTGCTTGCCCAGCCCCCCTGCCCTTCCGGCTTAGCTTTTGAATAGCAAAAACTTACCTTTTCGGTCACATTGTGCTCAGCAACCTTCCGCTCCCTCGCTGACTTCCGTAGCCACCTTGAAAGCCTTTGGCCTCAGACAGACACTGCACCGCCCCTCAGATCTCAAGCATGTGCCGTGTCATTATATAGGCTGCAATGACACTCGGCACAAATGCATGCAAGATTTGTGGAGCAGCACAGGATTTGAACAGCGGCCGATGAAGAGGTGAGTATGCTCAATCACTCAGGGACAGCTAAGGTGGGGAGGGGGTGGAAATGGGTCAGGAATTCAGCAGGATGTCAGCGTTTAGGATAAATGATAACAGGTAGTGGGGCCCCAACTAAGACGATTTCCTAAATATACCAGCTCTTGATCACATAGGATGATGGGGTTCGGCAGAGGCTGGGAATCTGAATCTGGGATAAGGAGTGGAAAATGTTTCTATTCTATCCCACAAGGTCTCTATCCCTCCATTTGTTGGAGAAAGCACATTTCTCCACCTTTTCTGGGACATGATCGTCTCTGTGATCGATTAAGTAGTGGGTGATCTGAAGCTAGAGTGCCCAGCGGCATATCTGCTGCATCAGAATAAAATCAGTTTACCCAAATATAGGATCAATTAATCATTCTGGAAACAATAAAACCCCTGATATTCAGAGACTGGCTTAGAGAGGTGCACTCTGTCATGGAGACAGAGGAACTCAAACTCTCTCTCCATGCTAGAACAATTCCGTACAAGTTGGTCCATGTTTGAAGAATCTGAAGTAACTTATTTGGTGGCACGTTAAAAAAACCTTGCTAGAGGCAACTGACCCTGTATAGAGCAAACCTCTCCCCCAACATCCCCCCCTTTCCAGGGCTGGATTATGAGGGGGCGAAGGTGCACGTGGTCTGGGGCCTCCACCACTTGCCCTGCAAAGGGGGCTTCCACCAACCTTTGGGTTATGGTCTGGTTCAGGAGGCGCTAGTGGGGCCCCCCGTGCCTGGGCAAGTCTTTTTATGTTTTTGCAAACCAGTAGCCAAAGCCACCACGGGGCAGGACAGTGATCGGTGAGTGCAGTGCTGTCAATCGGCGGCCGCTCACTGCACATAAGCCACCAAGCACAGCCGCTGGAAGCTCAATGCAGGGAACTGTTTTTTGCTGGACCAGCTGGGCGACTACACTAATGCCTTCCAGAATGGCAAAACAGCAGTTCCCGAGCAGGACGCACCCACACAAGGGTGGCACAAGGGACTCAATCTGATGTTCCAGTAAGTGGGCAACCATCAATCAGTTACTTGGTTGGACTATTTTTTTTTAAAGAAGAAAAAATACTGTATCTGGGGCTCCTCCAGATTTTGTTTCTAGGGGCCTCCACCACACTTAATCCAGCCCTGCTTTCCCCCCTGCATTATGTTGCCTTCTATATTCTATTTGCTCATTTTATTTATTCCTATATCTCTTTCTCTGCATAGATAATCTAACTTTATTCTGGATGCTCATGTATGCACCTGGACACGCTCAGGGCAGTAACATTATTTCTTTGGATTAGTTTGTCAGTTCCCTGACTATTTTCTTTTTTTTCTCTGTATTTACGTTACAATGCCAAATGTAGGTCTTCTACAACTGGATTTCCATTAGCTACATCCATTAATTACATTTACATTTACTTTGGCTTTAAAACGACAACAGTAACACTGCTCCTGTCCTGGGGAGAGGGCATCCCGATTGGTGATATGTAGAAAATAAAAGGGAATAGTCCTTTGTAATTGTGCTGTGGTTTTACTCCTACTCTGCTCCTCGGCTGGTGCTGCGATGTGTCATGAAACAAAGTAACCAGATTTTTTGGAAATTGCATACAGCGGCAATATACGTTTCTGGAGATAAGCACCCACCCCATGAACTCACCTCGAGTAACAACAATTGCAACAGCCGTTACCACTGCAGCAATTATCATCAAAAGCACTATGGTACTGCTTATAGCTATTATCATGTGTTTGCAATGTTTAGAGGGCATCTTGGATGGAAAACCAGCTTCAGAATATCTAAGTGGGGAAAAAACATGTAATTATTAATTTGTTTTATTAATAAAAAACACTTTTGGTAAACAAGGCAAACATTTAACATGCTCCAAAATATGAATAATGTACTGAACCATTACAGGGGTCTGTGGGGAAACCACAGAAGCCAGACTCTTGCCATCTTTTTTTCCTTTTCATTGATATCCTGCTACTGTCCTTCCATCCTCTCCCACCGACGATGAAACATTTCCCTAAAGGAATCCTTGATACCAAACTAGGCCTTAAACACATTTATTTTTAGGTTTCCCTACTAAAGGGTTTTTTTCTCTCCTGCATCCCTGCAGTGGGAGGGAGTAGGAGGAGTTCACTTGGTTCAGGTGGTTTAAATTCCAAGGTACAACTCGGAGAGCTTTGCTCAGAAAACTGTGCTTGGAATAAATGTGCCTTGATAAGTGTTATTGAGTTAAAAAATAAAAAATGAGTTAAAATTAGAAGTTAGTATCAGAAGTTGCTGCAACTGTAAGTTCTTACATTTTTGTATTCACTTCTGTTTTGTAACTGGGATAATGGCCAGCAACATTGGAGAGCTACTTCATTGCGCAATTTGTTATATGTATACACTTCAGGAGCAGCATTTCCAGGATGAATACCGCTGTGATAAATGTGAACATATTGCAACCTTGGAAGCTCGGGTTAGAGATCTAGAGGCCCAAAATGCAACACTGAGGAGGATTGACAATATGGAAAAGGGCATCCTGCTCACTGAGCAGACATTAAATGGGGTAGATTCAGAGGGTGGAGTAATGGATCGGGAGGAGCAGATAAATATTTAGGTAAATGTAGATAGAGGGAGTAGAAAGGGAAGGCCATACCTGTGTCTGTGCATCCAATATTGCCAAGTTGGGTAACGATGCAAGAGTGTCAGGCTCAGAGATGGATGCCCTAGTGGATACTGCTCTCCCTAACAGCTGCTAGTAAGCGGGTGGGTTCAGACTGCAGGTAGAACAAGACAATTAGTGGTCATATGGGATTCTATTATCAGACTGACTGATAGATCAATTTGTCGCAAAGACCACCTCATGGTTTGCTGTCTCCCTGGTGCCAGGGATCGGCATGTGGTGGAAAGGTTGGATAAATTACTGGGAGGGGGTGGGGATGACCCAGCTGTTGTGGTCCATGTGGGAACCAATGACAGAATTTATGGGAGATGGAGGATCCTTAGGAATACATTTAAGGAATTAGGCACCAAGTTGAAGGAAAGTCCAAGGTTGTATTCTCTCGAATACTCCCTGTGCCATGCACTAAGACATGAACAACAGCGGGAGCAGTTATGTCAGTTGAATCCAGGAAGCAGCATGGCTGAGTTGCTGGGAGACTAATCAAAATGGCCACTACCTTTCTTTTCCAGTTGTGGCAGACTGTTGGTCTGGTTTAAAAAACTCAGCTCAGTTTATTCATCACCTCTGCTTTGATCTTTAAAGACTCACTAACAACTGGTATAGTACCAATGGATTGGTGCAAGACAGGATTATGTAACTATGCATAATATTATAAGTGACAATCAGCACAGTTTTACTAAGGACAGAAGCTGCCAGACTAATCTGATTGGCTTCTATAAGGAGGTGAGTAGAAGCCCGGACAGAGGGGTGGCTGTAGATAGTTTTTCTGGAGTTTGCAAGAGCATTTGACACTGTCTCCCATAGATGCTTATTGGAGAAACTGAGGTCTTCAGGATTAGAAAATACAGTTTGTAACTGGATTGAAAACTGGCTGAAGGATCGTGTGCACAGAGTTGTGGTTAAAGTGGACCAACAACCTCCTTGATCGGCCCAGGAATCTATAAGATTCCCAGGCCGATCCGATTCCTCCCTGCGGGGCATCCAAAAATGCCCCGCTGTGTGAAACCCCCCAGGATGCCCCCTAACCTTACCTTACTCCCGGTCCAACAACGAATGCGCGGGTCATAGTCGCATCTTGCGCTTCTCTCTAGCAGGGCGCGTGCCCACGCCATCCATTTGAGCGTGAGATGCAGCTGCCAGCTTGCTCGGAGCCACTGTGGTTTGACGCCGCTTGGACGCGCATACCACAGCAGCTCCTAGCGCGCTGATTGGACGAGCGGCCGCGCATGCGGCATAGGAGCGGGGTGAGTTTTATTGGGCGTTCTGGGGGGTTTCACGCAGCGGGGCACCCCTGGCGCGGAAGTGGACCAAAACCCAGGATAATGAAAATCCTGGGTGTTGGTCCACTTTAATGATACCTACTCTGAATGGTTACTGGCGGTGTACCCCAGGGTTCAGTGCTGGGCCCACTATTATTCAATTTGTTTATAAATGATATAGAAGATGGAATTAAATGCACTGTCTGTGTTTTTGCATCCTACCTGCATCTACTGCATGTTATGAGCTTTGAAACATTCAAGATGGCGGCTCATGGGGCAAACAGGAAGTGCCTTCTGACTGTGCTGCTCTGCATTCTGGGATTGCTGTCCCTTTTCCTGACCCCAGCTCTGCTCTGTCTGAGCAAAGCACAGCTATAACCCGCCCCCTGTACTTTATCCCACTCTCCTCTCCTCAATAAGTGTGATGCTTCTGAGTCAAGATGGTGGTGCCCGTATCCTAGAGTCCTGAAGAGAGTTGCAGCCCAGTGGGGGAAAGAATAGTAAGTAAGTGACTAAAAACTTAAAATATATTAATTTTAGATGCTGGGGAATTGTTTTTTAAGGGTTTGGGCTTTTAAATAAATCATGGTGAAGGTCCGGTTTAAGATTGGGGAGACCTTCACAGAAACTTGGGCCCATGTTCCTTTCCAAATTGACATGTATATGCTGTCCCTACTTGTTCTCGCCTGCCACTCCAGTGCTGCTGTAAGCAGCCCTCCATTTCACCCCTGCGTCTCTTTGGGGCTGGTGCATACCTACCAACTTTTCACGGTGTTAAGTTAAGCCACGCCCCCTCATTGAAGGATGGATAGGAGATAGGTTGTAACAGTTAAAACTATAAACACTTTAAATAGGCAAATTAATTATTTATTTATGCAGATCTGCATGTTTCACCTCAAAGAGAGACAAATGAGAACGAAGGACAGGGGGACATAGACTCAAAAGAGGGACAGTCCCTCCAAATTGGGGACACTTGCTTGTGGCCGTGCGGCTGCCCTCCTTCCACACCCTTAGAAACGGCCCTGACACATGGTAAGCTGAAGCGAAGCAAGCAACCGCTTTATGCAGGGGAATGGCTTGCTGCCATACTTCCTCTGTGCCCCGTATTGGAGGATCGCTATTCCCTGCTTCCCTGCTTAGAGCAGTCGCTGAAATGTCATTGCAGCTCGTGTGAAGTAACTAAGGTCTCTGAACCTTCCTGGACAGCTGCTTTGTGAACCTACCACATGGTTGGACCTTGCTTACCAGCTGTAACACCTTAGCCGGCCTTTGGGGTGTGCAAGTTGTGTGACCACACAGGGCGCCATCCCAAACGCTCTGTAAGGGGGCGCCAGGTGCTCTCAGCTGTAACAGCAGGCCTCTTTTTATTTTTCAAAAATATCCCAATCTCTCTCTTTCTTTTCCTCCTTTCTTTCTCTCTCTTTTTCTTTTTTCCACTTTTTTCACCCACTCTTTCCTTTTCTTTCTCTCTCTCTTTTTCTTTCTTTAATTCTGTTTTTCTATTTCCTTCTTTTCTCTTTCTATTTATTTACCTTTTTCCCACTGTCTTTCTTTTTTTCTCTTTTTTTTACAACTCATTCTTTCTTTCCATTTCTTTCTTTTTCCTCCCTCTTTCTGTCTGTCTTTTTATTTGTTCTGTTCTTTCATTAATTTTTCTTTCTCTCATTCACTTTCTTTCTCTCTCTCTCTCTCTCTCTCTCATGCACTCGTTCAATCTCTCTTTTTCTTTTTCTCTTTCACACCATTTCTCTATATCTTTTTCTGTCTCTCTCGTCTTCCTTTTTCTTTCTCTCTTTCTCTATCTCCCTCTTTTCCCTGTTTTTGTCACTCGCATTTTTGTGTGTGCGTCTTTAGGGGGCGCCATCCTGAAATCTTGCACAGGGCGACACTTACCCTAAGGCTGGGCCCTGCTTTCCAACGCTTGGGAACCCCTGGTATAGACGGCTGGTTCTTCTTTTTTTAAAATGATGCTAAGTAATCACAAAACTGATAAACAAGGTGGAGGAGCAACAATGATGCAGCCCCCCTGACCTCCTGGGCCCCGGTGTGGTTGCAACCCCCCTAGTTACTCCCCTGTCTCTTGGGCTATTACTGAAGCCGTGCTTGGATATAAGTAATAAAAATGACATAGCCATCCACTTGTTGACACTTGTCACACAACTTTAGGCAAGACATTTATGTATGCAATGTATACAATCAATATTCCTATGACGCCAATCCCCAGTTGTACATTCCAGCAGAGCCCTTTCAGAGAAAGAAAAGCATACCTAAACACAGCTACAATTCCTTACAGCTCTGTGTGGGTGTCATTCTTCTATTTCCTTGTAGCATTTTGGTCCAGCAAGAAAAGCCCAGTGAAAAGAAAGCCTTACATCTCCTGGATAAAGTCATACAAAAAATCAGGTTGGACATTATTACAAAGTAAGTAAATGTACAAATTTTTTTGCATCAATTTTTTTTTTAATAAAACCATTTTTTGCACAATAAGTGCACAATACAGTAAATGGTAAAGTCTATGGCAATGCAAACGCAACGAGGGACATGTGCTTGTCTTGCCTTAGACATCTATTGACCTGCAGTGTTACAACGTTGTGCTGAAAAAGGTGTCTGCGCCACTTTTTTAATGCATTGTGCAACGCAGTGCAGATATGTGATCTAGCTTTTTATGTATGGGTAGTAGATATGTGAGCAAAGTGTTTTATTTAAAGTAGACCAAAAGCCAGGATTTTGAGTATCCTGGGTGTCGGTCCTTTCCCCCGGGGGCACCCCGATCGCTGTGTGAAACCCCCCGAGATTGCCACTGCCAACTCACCTATTCCCGGTCCTATGGCGCTGATGGCCGCATCCTCCGCTTGCCTCTAGCACTGCGGCAGGCATTTGTGAATGGCCGGCATGGGCACGCTCCCTAGAGGGAGGCGGAGGATGCGGCCGCTAGAGCTGCTGCTTTTAGACGTGCCGTGGGACCGGGAAGAGGTTAGTCCATTCGGGCGTCCTGGGGGGTTTCACACAGCGGGGAAAGGACCAAAACTGTGACTGTGCTGTTTGTCACTTAAAACAGACCAACAGTCAAAAATGACTTAAACCAGACCAACACAACAAACAGTGCTCCCTCCCAGGGCAATGCATAAAAAAAGCATTTACCCTTTTTAACTCCTGTTGTAGTAAATTTTAGAAACAAAATGGCGACTCATGCATTTTTAGGCCACCTGCAAACAGGAGGTGCTGCTGGGCTTCCTGTTACTGTGCATTGTTAGTTATGTCAGTTGAATCCAGGCAGCAGCATGGCCGAGATGCTGGGAGAGGAAGCTCCAAAATGGCTGCTACCTTTCTTTTCCAGCTGTGCCAGGCTTTTGCTCCGGTTTAAGTCCATGTGTCACTGAAGCCCATGGCTGCAATGCAGAGTGGTGCCACCACCAGTATCAGGGGATGATTGCAGCCATCAGGTGAGTTGTTTTATTCTCCATGAAAACGGTGTAAAATGAACTATTACAAAACATCTCAAAATCTCGGAATATGACTCAATACCTTTGCTTCCATTTCTAGGTGTAGCTAAGCTGGGAAGGGCACATGAGGGTGCAGATTTATGAGTCTTGAGTATGCCCTGCTGTGGTCAGAGACAGCTGCACTACCTCTGATACTTCATCTTCCCGTGCTTGCTCATGCTGAGAGCTCCAAGATATGTAGTAGCTGTTTGGTCCTGGACGAATAAAATAGAAAGGAGGATAAACTGTGGATAAACCCATCTACAGCGTCTACCCAGCACTGCAGGAAATGAAATGAGAAGCACAGGTGAGCTGCTTTCTGCCTTATTGCCGTTGCCGGGAATGTCCCTTTAGGAAAGACCATGCTTACCTATGAGCCTTGTCACAGCAGTCTTCAGCTCAGTATGGTGTTCAGGAAGATGTTTGAACAGTTTTGGTTGCTTGGGTGACGCAAAGAGGAAATACAGTGTGCACGCAAAACTTGTCCAACGAGTGCCGGCACTATAATCACACACATTGTCCCCTGTCAGTTTAAAAGACAGAAAAGTAATAATAAACCTTGTTGTCACTGGTAGCTGAGTAATGTGCACTATATCTGCAAAAGGCACCTGAGCCTCCTTGAAAACTTGCAACAGTGGAACACAATACTGTGCGGCCCGCGCCGGCTGATGGTCTCCTGATGGTCTTCCAGGGCCGGCTGACGGTCTCCTGAATGCCCTGCTGTGTAAAGTCCCAGGGGTCCCCTGCAAAACTCCCCTTTCCAGGTGTTTCCCACGGTGATGTATGCAGGGGCGCTGCATTCCGAGAAGCTCTGGGCTTTGGTGGCCATTCATATAGGCTGGCGGTGGGAGCGCGCCTCAATCTAGAGGGAACTAGGGATGCAGCCGTCCAGATGGAGCGCACTATTCAGGAAATCCACTGGGCCAGTGGCGATCTCAAATCTGCATTGTGGGTGTGGCGACTGCGGCAGAAAAGCTTGGCTTATTCAAAGAAAGGGCCCAACCAGATAGGTACTCGGGCGGGGGAGTTATTCATTGGGAGCCGAGGTACAAAAAAGGGTTTTCTTCCGCTTTAAAGTGGACCAAAACCCAGCTTAGTCGGCCCAGGAATCTATAAGATTCCCAGGCTTATCGATTCCCTCCTCCCGGGGCATCCAGAATCAGGATGCCCCGATGTGTGAAACTCCCCAGGTTGCCCCATTCACTTACCTAACTTCCCGGTCAAACAGGGCAATCCCGGGCTGAGCCCGCATCCTCACTATCCCTCTAGCAGTGTGCGTGCCCGCATTAGAGGGAAGCGGGGGATGCGGCCGCCGCTCGGAGCCACCGGCCTTAGACGCTGTCTTAGATGGTGTGACGTCAGTGGCTCTGAGTGCGCTGATTCTACCAGCAGCCGTGCATGCACCATAAGACCTGGATGAGGTGAGTTTCTTTGGGCAATCTGGGGGGATTCACACAGCAGGGCAACCCTAATTGGGGTGCCCCCGGGGAAAAGACCAAAACCCAGGATAGTCAAATCCTGGGTTTTAGTCAACTTTAAACCTAAAAGAGATGGGGTAGTCAATCTCCAGGATTTATCCAGCTACTTCCATAATTCTTTAGCAATTTTAAAAGTAAAATAGTTGGGGGATACCCATATAAATATGGGAAACACCACCTAATAATGACATAATATAATAAGAAAAAAGCCAAGGCCGTCCCCGCACATAGCCAACCCTCTTCCCCACAAACAGCCAAGCCCCCCACACACAGCCAAGACCCCACCCCACACACACAGCCAAGACCCCCACACACAGCCAAGACCCCACACACACAGCCAAGCCCCCACACACACAGCCAAGACCCCACCCCACACACACAGCCAAGACCCCCACACACAGCCAAGACCCCACCCCACACACACAGCCAAGACCCCCACATACACACACACCCAAGCCCCCCCACACACAGCCAAGCCCCCCCCACACACACAGCCAGGCCACCCCACACACGCACACAGCCCAGCCCCCTCACACACACACAGCCCAGCCCCACACACACACACACAGCCCAGCCCCCCACACACACAGCTAAGCCCCCACACATACACAGCCTAGCCCCCCCACACACAGCCAAGCCCCTCACACACACACAGCCCAGCCCCCTCACACACACACATCCCAGCCCCCCCACACACACAGCTAAGCCCCCCACACACACAGCTAAGCCCCCCACACATACACAGCTAAGCCCCCACACATACACAGCCTAGCCCCCACACACACAAACAGCCATAGCGAGTATAAAAGACTCTTTTCTATTCATCCCCTTCTCTAATACACACCAGGTTATAAGGTCCCCTCAAGTTAAGTTTGAGAAAATCGTGTCAGCATGGAGACCTTGGCAAAGTTCCAGGAATTAGGGATACTGGATATCTGTCTTTAAGGGTGATTTTGTTAAGCTCTCTATAATGTATGCAATGCAGGTACACAGGGACCCGTGTTTTTTTTTCACGAAAAAAGATGCCTGTGCCAGCTGGTGAAGAAGATGGATGGATGAATCCCCTTTGCAGGTTCTCTTCAATATATTTCTTCAGTACCTTTAATTCTGGCTCAGTCTCTGACTCTGTCTGCCCCCTTCTCATCAGCCATATCTTGAAACTCAATATAAGGTTCTGGTAGTGAAGTCTTAGTAGTGAAGACACAGATAGTTTGCGAAAGGGGTGAGTAACCCGAGATGTAAAACTTTTGGGAGCGATAGTCTGATTTGAATGTAATAGAGCCAAGATTCCAATTAATATCTGGTTTGTGGGCTTTTAGCCAGGGCTTGCCCAGGATGACTGGATAGACAGCAGAAGGCAAAATTTCAAAACAAACAAGTTCTGTATGATGTGGTTCGATTACAGCTGAGCAAGAGTCCCAAATAGATGGGGCCCGAGCTCATTGGTGACCCATCTGCCACGGTGATGGCAAGAGCAGTTGGCTTAGGTTAGATGGGGATCTTATGTTCAGCAGCCAATCTAAAGTCCAAAAAACAGCTGCACTCCCCACAATGGACGCAACTTTAATCTTTCTGTTGGGCAGCTGAAACAGAAGTGGAACAGATAAGTAGACCTCACAAGACGTCAGCAAAACAGCAGCTGGCAGGGAAGGGGTTAGAATTTCTTCTGCCTGGGTCATTTAGCACAGAAATTGACAAAAATGTCCTGGGGCCCCACATTACAGGCACACATTTTGAGAGCGATGATGTGCCCATTCCTCAGTAAACAAGGGGGGCTGCATTATGATCAGCTCTATAAGTTCAGGTACTGTTCCTGTAGTGGGGCTGGATCCCCAGGGAGCAGGGTATGACTAAAAGTTTACAGGATTAAACCAGGAGCGTTCTGAGAGGCGTTTCCTAAGCCGCCTGTCAATATGTATTGACAAATCCACCAGTTGTTTGAAAGTATCAGGTGCTTCAACTCAGGCCAGGTCATCTTTGATAGAATTGTTATTCCAACCTGTGTCGCTTGCCCAACACTGAAATTCTGCAGTATATTCCGCTACAGGCCTCTTCCCTAGTTTATTTGTGCCATGTGGCCTGGACCATCATACAAACCACCCAGTGCCTTGAAGAAACTGTCCAAGGTATTTAAGGACAGATCATCCTGTTCCAGTCGGTGAGCCTAGGACTGTGGGTCTCCTTGAAGCTGCGAGATGACAAACTGTACCCTGGTAAAGTTCAGAAGCATATGTGCGGGGGTTGCAGAGTAATCAACAAATGGCAGCTGTTTTTTCTGGTCCCCCGAATAGCGCTCAGGAATTTCTGGGTTCCTGTAGTGAGTCATTTTTTGGGCTGGAGGAATGTAGAGCAACTTCAGCAAATGTAGAGGCATGGGAACTAACTGTGAGATGCCAGATAGTCTCAATTTCACCCTAATGTTCCAAATGGCCTTTATGGAGTTCTCCCACAACTTGAGTCAAAAGCTGCCTGTGTCTAGGCTGGGTCGATTTTGTCTGACCTGTAGATACAGTCACAGACCTTTGTGGAGACCAGGTCAAAGTAAATAAAGGGAGCTGCCTGCAATATCACCTGCAGCCTCCCCAGAGAGTGGGGTCTGGGGAGCTCAACATAGAGGAGGGCCAGAGTGTCAGGTATGAGGATGCTGCAGAATCAGGAAACACCAGACAGGAATGAAAGGAGATCTGGAAAACAGTGAACCCAAATATGGGAAAAGTACAGTCCAGGTTTTTGGGGAAGCTGATGCAGGAAACCCAGAGAGTCCAGAGCCAGGAAAAGCCATAATCTAGTGCCGAAGTTCAGAGAGCCAAAGCAGGCAATCCAAGTAGGGGGTCAGAGCCAGAGCGGGGTCATAAAACAAGAGCCAGAGGGTCAGAGTCGGAGAGGGTCATACTCCAAAGCCAGAAGTCAGAGCCAAAAACCAAACAGGAACAGAGGCAAGCATCACTCCAAGGACCCCTTTCAAAGGGCCTTAGGTGCCCAGGAAGTGCCTGGCATGCATGCACAGAGTGCACACAGGGTCAGGGACTGCCCAGGACTGTGAAGACCACTGTACTGGTCACCTATGTGACCGTGTGCACCCCTGGCCATGCACAGCCTGAATGGAGACACCCGAGGGGTGAAACCAAGCGTGTGCACAGTTGCAGGGATGAGCACATGCCTGCCGGTGCACGTGAGTAGGACAAGGTCTTCTATTGTGACAAGTGTCCACTGGTTCAGGCCACTTGTTTGTCAGTACTGTTTAATACCAGTTGCTCAAACCTTTTTGGGGGCCACTACTCTTTAATACCAATTTTTAGTGATCTACAGGATGAAGGCACTTGTGTGTCACTACTCTTTAATATTAATTGTTCAGGCAACTGGGGGGGTCACTGCTCTTTAATACCAATTGTTAGTGGATTATCTACTGGTTCTGGGCACTTGTGTGTCACTTGAAACAAAGGAGGGGTGGCAGCCACTCAGACCATTTTATAACTAACCTGAGAGGTGCACGTTAGCAGGGCAATTAGGATACAAAAGTCTTAAATGAGCTGCAGCACTCAACCCTGTTAGCTTGGTTAAAAACAGAGGGCTCGGTCTGAGCGGCTGCCACCCCTCCTTTTGTTTCATTTGAATTTGTGCAAGCACATGGGGTGTGGGGTCTAGGCTGTATTGTAAGGTCTTCGACCCTTCCACCCCATGGGCTGCACACGAGGTTTAGGGCAACCTCAGGTAAGCCTGCTCCCAATTTGTCTATTGCATTGTATGTCCTAAATGGGGCTCAGAGATTAGAGTTAGGACCGAGCCCTCTGTTTTTAACCAAGTTTAACAAGCAAGCAGTGTGTCGGCCGGTGACAGGAGCGCGCCAGCCGGAAACATTGGGGGGGACAGACAAGGTCCAGGTGACAAACACCGGTGAACCAGCTGGGGTGCCGCCAGACAGCGGCGGACACACCGCCCCACACAGGCACAATGAAATGGAAGTGGAAAAGACGCGGAACTCCAACCTGAGGGCAAGGAGGGGACAAAGAAGCACAGGTCATGCACAGACACAATAGACACAACCGACAGACATCTCAAAAGCAGACTTAAGTGATACAAAGTAAAGAATAAAGGCAAATATAAGACTATATCGTATTACAATGGGCAGAAAATCTGAATATAATGAATGTGATACAATAATAATCTCAACAAGAAAACTGCAGTAATCACTATATAGAAACCATGTGGTCATCCGTAATCAAGATGACATGTCAGCAAATACAGTGTGTGTATAAGTACAGTATGTGCAACATTAATGGTATCATAAATGTGCATAATAAATGGGATCCAACATAAAGGGGGATCCCGCAGGTATGTACAAGAAGTAATATATATAGAATGACATCTTATAGAAGAGATTTTTGGTCCCAATAGTAACGACCCCCAGGAAATCCACCTAGGTGGGAAAAAGAAAATGAATAGTTGAATGGGTCACCAGAAACATTCATCGATCAGTAACAGGATAAATAGACTGATCACCAAAAAGGTTTCTCTATCAATGATGAAGGATATATCCCATTTGTGATTCAAACCCCCAGGGTATCTTGTACGGAGAGTAAAGATCCAATAAGCTTCCCTGTACAGGAGTTTCTCGTAAGCATCGCCACCCCTAAGTCCAGCGGTAACTCTCTCAATGGCACTAATCTGGAACAAAGAGGGCAGACTCTCATGACAGTCGTTATGATGGCGTGCCACATTGGAATTCTTAGTCAAGTCAGGACGTCCAATACCATAGAGATGCTCATTAATTCTGACTTTCAATTTCCGCTTGGTACACCCCACATGTTGTTTGAAACAATATTGACACGTTATCAAATAGATAACAGAAGATGAATTACAGTTTAGTAGGGATTTGATTGTAAATGATTTACCCGTACTAGTAGAGGCGAGTGTGCGTGTGTCAAAAGCCAAATGGCTCTGATTGGATGAGAGCCGGCACATGCGCCATTGGACCGGGGAAAGGTGAGTTACCAGCATCCTGGGAGGTTTCACAAAGCAGGGGATCCCGAATCAGGGGAAAGCCAGCGGCCAGCCCTGGAATCTTTCAGAATCTCTTAGATCTTTAGATTCCAGGCTGGCTGCTGGTGGGTTTTGTTCCTGCTTAAAACATGATGGCTGGCGTAGGCACGCTCCCTGTTAGAGGGAAGTGGGGAATGTGGCCACCGGTGCGATCGGATCTGCTACCTTAGTCGACTGTTTAGATGAGGGGGACAAGATTAGAGCGCGCTGATTGGACAAGAGGCGTGGCAGGCACTGTAGGACTGGGAAAGGGTAAGTCAGATCAGGGGACCTGGGGGTTTCACACAGCGGGACTGGGTTTTGATCTGCTTCACAAGGGCACCTTGATTTGGGATGCCCCTACATGTGACACCCCTTGGATACTGGCTGCAAATCTTACCTCATTCCATGCTTCCACAGCACGCATGCTCAGACATTTCACCAGTAAGAATAATGCAATCTTTTTTGGGGTGTGCACCCGCCGGCCATTCAGCTATGCCTGGCAGGGGTTTGACTTTGGATAAAGGCGTGGGGGGAGCTTGCCGAGTGGGAGCGAGGCATGAGAAAAGATTTGCAGTGATTCTGGGGAGTTTGACAGTTGGGCATTCCAAATTGGGATACCATTGGGGAGGGTTTTTACCCCGCCCTGAAGTTTTTTTAGATTCTAAGACCAGGTGGATAGGGTTTTGGTCCACCTTAAAGAGGAGCCACAGACCAGCCTAGAGTATATAAGAATTGGAATGCCCCACTGTGTAAAACCCCCTGGAGTGCCCAATTTCCTTAAAGTGGACTGAAGCCAGAGATGCGGCCGCCAGGGCGCTCGGAGCCGATGAGCTTAGACGCCAGGTTAGACGTCCATAGCTCAGCGGCTCCGAGCACGCTGATTGGACAAGCAGCAGCGCATGCCCCGTAGGACCGTGGTGAGGTGAGTTGAAGCTGGCGATCTGGGGGGTTTCACATAGCGGGGTACCCACGATTGGGGTGCCACGGGGGAGTGGACCAAAACCCAGGATAGTCAAAATCCTGGGTTTTGGTTCACTTTAACTCTTCCTGGAGCCCTTGCTGTGCCGTGACTGTATCTCCAGCATACCTCTATATGGGGTGCACACCCCCGCCAGGCCTTTTTGAATTGCATGTCAACAGCAAAGGGGAGCACTTCAACCTAACTGCCATTATGTGACAGGTTGTATCTGAATTAGTCTGCATATAACCGCCATTCACCATAGTACTACTTCCTGTTGTCTTTCCTGGTGTTTGCATGAATACTGGGGAAAGTCTGAGGTAAAAAAATAAAACACAGGCTGTTTAGCTGTTCTCCTCAATGTCTCTCGCCGATCTCGCAGCTTCGCAAAGTATTGCAGGATTTTGGGCAGCTCCATTGCATCCCAGGCAGGGTGAGTAAAAATTGGCCAAAGGTAAAACCAGAGGGGGCAGCAGATCAGTGCGAATTGGCAATGTTCCTCTTAAAAGCAGAACCAAACCTGTGAATTACTTTTTAGCTTTGATCTATGCCCTTGGGGTGTCCTAAAGTGGGATGCCCTGCTGTGTGCAACCCCCGGGAAGCCAAAAAAACTCCAAAGCCACATGTGCAGGCTCTCATCCATTGAGAGCTGCCTGCCGTGACAATCGGTTCTCATTTACAGAGTGGGGAGTATGGGCTGCCACATGGCAGAATGGCATTGTAAGCAATGAGAGCTGCCTGCCAAATGAGGTCAAAGCAGGCGGCTCTCATTGGACGAGAGCCCACGCATGCGCCGTTGGAGTGGGGAGAGGTGAGTTTTTATAGGCACCCTGGAGGGGTGTCACATAGTGGGGCATCACAATTTGGGGAAAAGCCAGCGGCTGGCCCTGGAATCTTTTAGATTCCATACTGGCCGCTCTTAGGTTTTGTTCCACTTTAATCAGGGTCCCTTAATGCAAACCATAGCCAGAGTGTTCAGTGCTTTATTAAATGATAAATACATATAAAGTCACAGAGACAAGTAAACAGACACAGAGAGAGACACAAACAATTCGAAGAGGTCCGCACTCCTTAAAATATCCAATGCTTTATTTGTCAAGTCCATAAAAACATCTCCAATAAAGTGGCACAGCCTAAAACCAGTGTATGACCCCGGCAGTTCAAATGTTGCCACGCATTCTAACGTGTTTCGGATGCAGAAACGGGTCATTAATCATAGATAAAAATGTGGCAAAAACAATGTATATATATAGGAAAGTAGTAACTTACCCAAGGCCGCTGAAAGCACCGAGCGCGACCGTCGCCGCTGCCGCCGCAGCCGGCAGTCAGGTGACGCGTCAAGCCTGGGCACCAATGAGGAGCCGGGGCTAAAAGCTAATTAGAGAGGAGGAACCCTCTTGTCATGGAGTGCAGAGCCGGCCCAGCAAAGTTGCCAGGCAACGGCGTCGCCAGATGAGCGGCAGCAGCGGTGAAGGGAGCAGCCTAGGGCTGCGGCTTGGAATCATAAAAAGTGACAAAATAAACATGACAAGATAAACATACCTCCACAGCACAGTTAAGCTAGCAGTATAAATAACAATGTAGATAATAATAATGATGATCGTCATATTACAGGGTTATAGCAGCATAAACATACCTCCGCCTGACAATTCAAATAGCAATTTAGTTATCCATATAGATAATAATGAAGGTGTTATTAAGGAGAGAAACATAACGTTGGGGAATAACCCTCCAAAACTGACAACCCCAGATATCGGTCATGCAAAAAAGAGGGGGTTCACAATGATAGAGCAACCCTCAAACAAACAGAGAGAGACACACACAGACTGTGTCACAGACATGCACACATAGTGTCACAAACAAAGACACACAAACACACTTACCTATATGAAGCTTAGCAGTACTGCAGACTTCCTCACTCCTCCTCACAGCCTGGGAGACACAGGCAGCAGTGTGATGATGCGTCTGGGGGGCGGAGCCTCCTCAATCAGGAAGACACACGCTATGCGCTGCTTCTCTGCCTGTGCGGCCCCGGCGACCGCTGCTTATATGCCTGTGCGGCCCCGGCGGCCAGACTTGCCCTGCCATCTAGCTGCCACCCCCTGAGAACACTGCGCCAGTGTCGGGTGCCCCCCTTCACCCCCCACGCTACGCCCCTGTGGAAGCGGCACAAGAATCAGGTGGGTGTCAAGCCGATGAAGCAGAGCAATTTCACAAACGGACCCCAAAGACGGGATGGCGCGAGGAAGGAGGGTGGCCCCTAAAACTATGCGTCAACCAGTATGGGTAAGTATGTAAAAATGTGCGTGCATGTACTGGCACACATGTGGGCAAACAAATAGCAATGTATATTTTTCCATGTCAGTACTAGGAAAAAAGTTTTAAAAATCATTTATTTTATTTCATTTTAATGTAAATATTATTTTTTTAAAGTTAATACCAAAAATGAAAAAAATACAAATAAAAAAACATGAGTTTTAAAGTTATCTGCTACGTGGTCGTGTGTTTTTTTATGCAACTACATAGTCGCAAACCAAACTGCGGTGTAAAACAGTCCACCAACACAGAAGGTGGCCGAAGTAAGAGGAGAAGCAGACTACCATGGCAGCCAAAGTACAAAGGTAAGTATGTGCAAGGACATGCAGACTACATGGGATGCCTTAGTTGCCAGCAGGGGGGAGAAGGTAAGTATGTGCAAGGACATGCAGACTACATGGGATGCCTTAGTTGCCAGCAGGGGGGAGAAGGTAAGTATGTGCAAGGACATGCAGACTACATGGGATGCCTTAGTTGCCAGCAGGGGGGAGAAGGTAAGTATGTGCAAGGACATGCAGACTACATGGGATGCCTTAGTTGCCAGCAGGGGGGAGAAGGTAAGTATGTGCAAGGACATGCAGACTACCATGGATACACTGGTGGGGGACAGCGGAAGCGCCTTAAAATAGCTGGGAAAAACTTAAAAAAAGGCCTACACTGGAAAGCCAGAAAGGACATGGCACACCGAGAACAATGGGATCCACAGCAAATTATGTCTCAAAACAGGTAAAAACTCAGCTTCCGAGATGACTTTGGCTGGAAATACCGCTTGGCTAAACAGCATGCATACGCAAAGCAAATACGGACGCTTACGCATGAACAATCTTTTCTCGGAATGCGGTTGTGAATGACACGAGCGTTCACAATTTCCCGTTTTCCAAAATCAGTTCCTGAAAAAATGAGCATTCACGGGTGGGCTCTGAAATTGGCCCTATGTGGCATGTAGGAATGATTTGAGGGGCCAATCTGAGAACCATATCTTCATCAATACAGTGTGCCAACTAAAGATGAGATGAGCATCCTCACATGAGGTTACTGTACTTTCTACCATGCCCACCATCTAATTTAATGTAGGAGACATTTTTATTGTTTAGCCCATCTTATGGACATACTCATGAGTGGAATCTTGTTGAGCAAAATGTGTAAATATAAATAGATGTGTATGCAGAGGACAAAACTTAAATCTATGTGATCACTTAGATCATCCCCAGTACTTTAGCAGTGCATCCTGTTTTCATATTATGCCCACCCTATCTTAAGCATCATTTTTCAGAAGTTGGGGGAGGTGGGCAACTTAAAGGCAGTTGTTTGACGCGCTGTCAGACCCCTGGGGGTGCAAGATAGCCAGGATTTCCAGAGATTTCAAACAATTTACTGGTTCATGGATTGGGACATGGAAAAATGAGGTAGCTCACAGACATGAGGTTAAAACACTCTGGTGGTCAGCAATTGCCTTAGCAATAGTCAGTAGCTGGTAACATGGGCAGGACAGGCTGGCATGCTGGAATGGAACAGAGAAGGAGCACAGTCGCAGACAGGGGAGCAGAGCAGAAAGATGCTTTCAGACCAGGAACAGGTGGTTGGAGTCTCAGACTTGGAACAGGCAGTCAGACTCATAGACTTGGAACAGGCAGTCAGACTCATAGACTTGGAACAGGCAGTCAGACTCATAGACTTGGAACAGGCAGTCAGACTCATAGACTTGGAACAGGCAGTCAGACTCATAGACTTGGAACAGGCAGTCAGACTCATAGACTTGGAACAGGCAGTCAGACTCATAGACTTGGAACAGGCAGTCAGACTCATAGACTTGGAACAGGCAGTCAGACTCATAGACTTGGAACAGGCAGTCAGACTCATAGACTTGGAACAGGCAGTCAGACTCATAGACTTGGAACAGGCAGTCAGACTCATAGACTTGGAACAGGCAGTCAGACTCATAGACTTGGAACAGGCAGTCAGACTCATAGACTTGGAACAGGCAGTCAGACTCATAGACTTGGAACAGGCAGTCAGAATCATAGACTTGGAACAGGCAGTCAGACTCATAGACTTGGAACAGGCAGTCAGAATCATAGACTTGGAACAGGCAGTCAGAATCATAGACTTGGAACAGGCAGTCAGAATCATATGGGTTTATTTATCAAGGGCTAGCGCCAGGTAGTGTCTGACGAGCGCCAGGTACCGCCAGCTAACGGCGGCTACCGACTCAAGTACGCCCGGCGGCGGTCACAATGACGCATTTATCACGCTAAATGAGGCTAGCGCCGGCGAGAGCGTTAGCTAGCGCGGGATTCATCATGTAGCCGACTGCCATGAACAGCGCCGCTGATAATCCCATCACAGCGACAGGTATGACCTGGCGCTCCCTGGCGTTGTCCAATGCATTTCAATGGAGCAATCTTTAAATAATCATAATTAATTGCTTTTTATTTTTTTTTATTTTTTTTTTTAATGTCAAAAATTCTGTGACCACTTCTGCAATGTTAGGTTTTTTTTTTAAGTTAAAAAAAAAAAAATTAAAAATTGTGCAGAATTGATATTACAGGTCTGATATTAATGTATTCATATTACAAAATGTTTAGAAAAACTTGTATAATTTTTACATTAAAAAAAAAGGTTGTTTGGGGGTTAAAAACTAAATTTTTGAGCGTGATTTGTTAATGAATCTGCAGCAAGCCGTTCGCTCTGGCCATTCGCTGTCAGGCGCACCCATACAACGCGGAACCTGTGAAACAGCGACCCCTAAGCCCGTATTCAACATTACCGCACACCGACTGAGTCGCTGTCAACAAGCAAACCCCGGCCAAGCACAGCGAATACTAGCTGGCGCTGTGAAAATCACGCTACTGGCGCTCATCTGTCGCTACCTGGCGCTATTAATGAATCGGCCTCATAGACTTGGAACAGTAATCTGTGTCAGAAACTGGCCCATTGCCTTATCACTTCTTCAGACGAGCCCCAGATAATGGTGCACAGGTCCTGAGCATTCCCCTGGTTTATTCTAATTCACCCATCTTTGGGGGATGTGCTAAACTTGATGCTATGTTCCACGTGTGGTACTTTTGCTCCAAAATATATATATATATTGTCATAGAGAGCTTTCTCCATTAGTTTATTACAAATACATAATGTCAGCTACTTGATGGAGATTCCCCATAGCTAAAACGATGGCCAGAATGTTGCAGAAATACCAGTGAATAAAAGGTACTGGACTATAGCAATATTAATTAGAACATTTTATTAACTTGTTCTCCAGTTTAGACACAATATGATTTTATTTATAGCATTTTACAATTTCAACAATGTTTATTAATAAACATTATTATTGATACACAGTACATGAATAAATAAGCAAAATGCCTAAGATTCTAAAACAAATCTGAGCATATCAAAGTATGCACATCGTAAACATCATAAAAGTTTTGGTAAAGTGGCTCAGAACCCTTGCTGGACGGCCGCTAGCATGCCCCCGGCAGAAAAGATATTCTGCTTTATGGCTGGATAAATGTTGGAGCTATTGCCTAGGCTAACCAGTTGGGTAGTAACCAAAAAAAAGCATCTCCCACTTTGCTCCAGTTTCAGACTCAAGTATGTTTACATTTCATTTACATTTTAAAATATGATAACACTGATGACTCAGCATGTCAGTATATTAAAATAAGTTAAAAATATCAAAGTCACTGTTGTCAGGTAGGGTAAAATTCACATTAGAATTGTTCAAGGTCAACTTTTTGTCATCTTGGTTACATCAGTAACATTATATAGTTAAAACTCCTAAAAGACAAAATAAGAAGTATTTACTCATATGATTCCTATTTGACAGTTGTGGACAATGTTGGAAAAGTCATTACTGTTTATAGTGTTTTGGCCAGTCTCTCCTAACGTATGTTTTGTCTCCTTTGGAGAATAACATTACCATGAATGGATGTATTTGTAAGATGCCATTAGCCATGCAAACCGCTGTTTGGGTCTTTAAAGACAAATAGTCCTATTCATTGACCTTTACATCCATAAAAGAAATATAAAGCAAGAATTTGATTAGCAATCTCTCAGTTATAGTCCAGTCTTCTGTGCAATCCATTGACGTAGATATGTGACCCTGGTATAGACACCAGGTTTGTTGGGTAAGGCACAGCCATTTCCAACGCTTACAATTCCAATGAGGGACCAGGTGCTGTTAGGCTGTAGGAACACAAGAGGACCACCGGAGTCTCCCTATAGACAGGGAACAAAACAACATCAATAATTAATAATTATAGTATGGTACATAATGTTTCTAGGTAAAATATTGGTCACTAAGGTCATAGGAAACATAAAAAGGAAACGGTATCTAGTGAACAAAAACAGTCAGACAGGTTTTATATGGAACAGCTGAAGCTTCAGTCCAATTTTATGTTGTTTTTGCTCCCAGGTATTAAATAGCTGTTGTAACTGAATATAAAGGGAAAGTAGTAAAGGGAAATACCATCAATGGAGATAAAGGGAAAGTAGTAGTGGGAAATACTCACAAGGGATATAAAGAGAAGGCATTAAAGGAAGATACTCATGCGGCATAGGGGGGTGGGAAAAACCAACAAGGAAAAGTAGTGAGGGACGAAACCAACAAGGAATATAATGGGAACCAGACCAAAGTTAGGCTCACGGGACACAGCCCATGGGCCTAAAGAACAGGAGCACCAAATTATTTTTTAGGATCAAAATACCATTTATTCAGGTCAAAACATATAAGACATAACAAAAATACAAGACTAACATATTAAAATCACTGCAACACCCCAAAATCCATCCAGTGCTGTTAACCCACAGCATATGAATTACTGGGAAGGCTCCATAATATAATCACGTGTAAACATCCTAACAGATTACTCTTTTGTGCCGGCACAAAAATAATAAAAAAGCCTAATATCTACCGTATATTAATATTAAAGTGACAGTGCATGAATTATTGCATCGATGAACATACAATAGTAAAAATCCACACTTGATAATTATTACAACAACTATATAAAGTGCAAGCAAGGAGGTGAAAAAAAGTGACTAAGTGCATAAAGATATATCCTAAGGTGATTGATCATGGACACCTGGAAACAAATAATGTTAAGCATAAAAGACATCCAAAAGACAATAAATGAAAAACGAAAACGAGTATGCATACAAAAAGCCGGCAAAGGGTATAAACGTGAGAATGAGAGCTGGGGACTAGCAGAAGGGGAACATTGACGATAGCTGCATCTACACTAACCCAGCCACTCGGTATTCAGCGACGTCACGTCCGGCGGTATGTAACGTCATATCCTATGCGCCCGACCATGGCTGGAACGCAGATGCGCTCCAAACACACCTGCTACATGTCGCTGCCTCTGGTTTAATTTCCACAGGTATTTATAGGCAGATAATCCTTTGCTCTTGACTTTCTCACCCAGCGAAGCGGCACGGGCGGCCGCGTACGTAGGTGTTCCCCTTCTGCTAGTCCCCAGCTCTCATTCTCACGTTTATACCCTTTGCCGGCTTTTTGTATGCATACTCGTTTTTCATCTATTTATTGTCTTTTGGATGTCTTTTATGCTTAACATTATTTGTTTCCAGGTGTCCATGATCAATCACCTTAGGATATATCTTTATGCACTTAGTCACTTTTTTTCACCTCCTTGCTTGCACTTTATATAGTTGTTGTAATAATTATCAAGTGTGGATTTTTACTATTGTATGTTGTTCATCGATGCAATAATTCATGCACTGTCAATTTAATATTAATATAGATATTAGGCTTTTTTATTATTTTTGTGCCGGCACAAAAGAGTAATCTGTTAGGATGTTTACACGTGATTATATTATGGAGCCTTCCCAGTAATTCATATGCTGTGGGTTAACAGCACTGGATGGATTTTGGGGTGTTGCAGTGATTTTAATATGTTAGTCTTGTATTGTTGTTATGTCTTATATGTTTTGACCTGAATAAATGGTATTTTGATCCTAAAAAATAATTTGGTGCTCCTGTTCTTTAGGCCCATGGGCTGTGTCCCGTGAGCCTAACTTTGGTCTGGTGTTGTATTGTTTACAGTGTAGCACAGCTTTATTATCATATATGCGGTGCACCGCTGTTGTTTATACTAGAATATAATGGGAAAGTAGTAAGGGGGAATACCCTCAAGGGATAAAAAGGGCAAGTAGTAAGGGGAAATATGCACAAGTATTATATAGGAAAATAAATATGGACATGGTGCATCATTTTTCCTATGAGTAAGTATATTTAATTCAAAGTTTGGAAATAACAGCAGCCTATGGACTATGCTAAAAAATTCACCAAAGTATTCTGCATAGACCATAGGGCTCTGTTGTTTCCAAACTTAAAAACAAATATCCTTACCTCATTGGAAAAATAATGAGGTACAGGTACAGGTCATTTTTTGGGAGAAAAGGGTAGAAAAAACATTTTTTTTGTGTCTAAACACTAAAAAGCTCACCGGGATGCAGGTTGCAATCCACACCACAATGCACACTGCAAGTCACACTGGCTTCACCAAATATTTAGCATGGCCCCATCTATCACTGCGAAAGGAGTCATTCACTCCAGACACAAGCAAACAGTGTTTGAGAGCCTGAAGAATTTAGGGTGTGTGCATGCTATGGGATAGAGGTCTCTGAGACCAGTAAGGGGTTTATTCATCAAGGGATAGCGGCAGGTAGCGCCTCGTAGCGGCAGGCAGCGTCTGGTGAACGCCGGGCGCTGTACGCAATACCACATTTATGAAGGCGATTCTGGTAAGCGACTCTAACAGCGCCACGTAGCGTACGATTCATCATTACAGGCAGCTCAGTGTATAGTGCAAGCGCTCTAGCTTCCAGAGCGCCAGGTATTAATTCGATGTCGCTTTCCAATACATTTCAATGGATGTTCCTTTTCTTCTGTTAAACAGGGTTTTTTGTTTTTATTTTATTTTTCTCTCAAATAATTGTGTCACTTCTCCTGGCTTAGAAAAAGTCATTTTTGAATACTTTTTGGATTTTTTTATATTTTTATGCAGAATTGTCATTACAGGTCTGGCATTAGTGTAAGTATTAATGTCACAGTGTTAAAACAGTGTTAATGTCATTCCATGTGTTTTCGCTTTACTAGTGGATATGTGTTCAAAAACAGACTTTAATCACACAGCATCTGCAACTCTATGCTATAGCGACCAGATCCAGAGCGCCTACGCTCTGTGTCCGTTTTTTTGTTAAATATGTTGTTAGTCGCTGAGAGTTGGTCGCAATGAGCTGGTGCTACCTTTCGTTCCCTGCAATGCTGTACTGGTGTTAGAAAGCCCAACATACATCTCATTCATCAATGCTGGCCAGGTTACTACAGCGACTGAGGCGCTCTGTTACAGCGCCCGGTAGCCAATCACAGCGTATACCAGAGGTCACTCTTAGCGCCTCTGTATAGACGCTCATCTGCTGATGCCTGGCGCTAGTAATGAATCAACCTGCCTGTGTTATATCACCTAAAAGCAAGCTGATGTGGAGGAAAATAGCTGAGTATATCTTTTCCTTATTCTATTTTTAACCTGGCCAGACAATCCGTTTAACATATCCTCCAGGCAATATACTGTATTACACTCACCTGACATGAATCAATCTTTCCAGCCAGATACCCAGCACATAACATGGATGGTTTTATTTGGGTCCAGTACACCTGTGGAGTACTACATTGACTCGTACTTATTGTCCTCAGCTCAGCTTGTTGCAGTGTAGGTGACAATTTCCCTTTATACAAAAAAACATGCACAATATTCAGCCAAAAGCAAAATAATTTGTAGTTTTAATGCCCAAAATAATAAATAAATTGATGGTACCAACCTTTGTCTGCCAGTGCTCCCCATCCAGTGACGTAACAAGGAGAGTCATCGGGAACAATGGTGGAAGTGATTGGGAGACACACAGGCCGAATATACTGTGTAAAGATCACTGGAGCTGACAATTCTAATAACGCAATATCATTTTGGTATGTTACACTGGAGTAACTCTCATGGACAATTATACTTTTAAGAGATAAACCAGTTCCATAACTTAAATTTATTGTTCCCAAGACAACAGTCCATGAATTCACATCTTTGTACCTGCAGGAAAAAAAGAATGCTTTAGTATTTTCTAGTGACTAACACAAGAAGAAATGGCCGCACCAGCCTATGAATGGGGTGTGCTCCCCTGGCTATATCAACAACGTTTCTCCAAATGGAGGACCCCACAGTCCCCACAAACCACCAACCAGGATATATACAGCACTACCCAATAATAATCCAAAATAATTAATTTATCATCTAGTTTTATTATTGCAAAATACACATAATGACATACATATCTAAAAAACATACTAATGACCTCTGGGGGGCACTGTATGGAAGCTATTCCTCCTACCTAAGTGTGCACCTATATTAGAGCCAATGTCACCATACTACCTTATATCCAAACAACATCCTTATTAACATACCATATTAAAGTGCATAGAAACACATTAAATGTGCAATGCTGTATAAAGTGCTCAAAGTACAGTATAACAGCCCATCACTGAGGACAGCCAAGTGAGAAAACAAATATCAAAATCATGACCATATGTACCGAGTGGTATTAGTGTACATTACCCACAGATAGCTTCCAGGACAGCCTATCACCCCCGCCCCAGCCGGCGCGTTTCGTATCGGTGACAACCCGTTACTTCATCTGGGGAGAATAGGTCCTGTCTAACCCCCACATTATCCCCTATATACTGACCCACCTCGCTCCCACGTACACCGCAGGCACACGCCGCAGGCGCACGCCACGGCGCCACCGCACGCACCCTGGCCGGAAGTGCGCCAGCGGCCCCAGCCAATAGCAAGGGCCTGAGGCCGTCTGACACACCCCGGCCGGAGGTGCGTCAGCACCCCCGCAACTAGTATTTTCTAGTGGTTTTAGATATTTAAAGGGAAAGTCCACTTTTGATGCAATCTTTGTGTGCCAAAATGATGTGCTTGAATTGCTGATGTTATCTAGTGTTGCTTTATTTTTTATATGTTAGCAAATGTGTGTTTTTTGGATGCAGTTTTCACTACCTCTTGCTACGGGCAACTTTGCACCAAGCATGTACACGAAAGGTCTACAAAAAGTGGGCCACAACCTTGGGTGCTCTACTGAGCACTCCCACTTAATTCCATGAAAAGGAGGGGGTGTGCCAGGCCTTACCACCGCAGCCTGGGACTGGTGCTTCCAACACACTAATCAAGTCTTATCTTGCCCTTGGCCTCCTGGAATCCAATCCCCACAATAGAATTTTATATGGTAAGCTCTGTTTTTAGTTTAGTGTTTGATGTGTACTCTAAACTTCTATTTCTATAGTTCCTATTGGGTATCCAAATTATGGATGGCCGGCAGTGCAATCTCTGTTAGAACCCCTCCATACTCACTAGTTCAAGGATTCAAATGCAGCATAGAAAAATACAGAAATGTCCTGCTGTATTATGGAGGCAGAACCTATTTACCTACTTACCTCGTGCTGCCTCCATATCATAATAGCGGAGTGGTCACAGCTTTTGTCCAAATACGCCTGACTTGGCAGCAGCATGAGACCATATAGTACCTGAATGACACAACCTGGATGTTCATGTTGATGCAGGCAAAAAACACGTCATAGATTTTTGCTTGAAATGTGACAGTGGTTAAGCCATATCATTCATTTACTAGAATAATATTCAGCCACAATAATTTTTGGTAAGACAAGTATAATTACTTACTTATTAAAGCAGTGAGCAGCAGTAACTAGCCAAGTGTTGCTGATGAGAGAGGCTCCACAGGCATGGTAGCCAGTATACCGCAGACTGGCCTGCCAGGGCCACGCTCCCGAAGCTGCATTCGTGCCTCCTACTATTCTGCTTGATATTCGGCCTCCAACTCCACATGCTGTACAATAGCAGAGAAATACAAAAGCGTTGTAAATATTATGTTTAACATGGAGAGATGGGACTTGATGCAGGAAACTTGCCTTAAAATATTGCATCTAAATTAAGATTGTTTCATGCTTTAAAGTAGACCAGTCACCAGAGATCCCAGCCATGGAGTCTAAAACTCCAGGGCGGGCCAACTAGGTGCCCCCGTGGCATGCTGATTTAGCATGTTCCACTATGTTAGAACCCCAGATCAACCGCAAGAGCCTTACCTTGCCCCAGGCCCTCCCCGGCCAATGCCGCATCCCTAGCATTGCATTCCAGCACACAGCTGCAGCAATTCTGGGGGATACGGTGGTGGCTGTCAAGGGCCCGGGAAAAGGTAAGGCCTCTTTGGGTGCACACACTCTTGCAGGAGCCCACACTCCATAGGGGAGCTGGGGATGCATGCGCCACTGCTCCCTATGCTTACACGTTTTTTAAAACAATGGCCTTGCTTGATTGGACAAGCACTCATGCATGTGCTGTGGGAATGGCGTAAAGCTGATTACAGTGGGTGATCTGGGGGGTTTTACACAGTGGAGCATTCCAATTCAGGGTGCCCCCGGGGCAAGGACCAATCACCATGATAGTAACATTTCTAGTGATCGGTCCACTTTAAGGCATGAGTTAAAATAAGGTGTGATTTGAAGTGATGAAGTGGACCAAAACCCAACCAAAAGTTGACCCCTTTTACCCCCTTACAAATATATATATAAATTAACCGCTAACAATAAATAGTTAACTATAGGCTAAGTAAAAGCTTGAATGCACATTCCCCCCCACAGACGCTGTATATGTATATAGCCTCTGTCCCCTGATGGATGCCTCCAGACTATGAAAAGTTATGTAGGGCTGCAGGAATGAGGAGCAGGTCAGAATACCAGGGCTTGCAGGGGGTGTATGCCCAGGAGGCATCAGCAATCAGAATGCCCCTCCACTCCTGGACTGATACCCATTTTGTCCTAAATTGGTGTTGGTCCACTTTAATACTGGATTATATGCTGGTATTCTTTCCCTCCTGGCTGTCAGCCTTATGCCAAAAAATGTAATTGACCAAAATTACATAAACAACAATAAAAAGTTAAAGTGACTTGCCTCAGTCATATGTTATTATGTATACTCATACCTGAGAATGGCTCGGTGGTATTCAGAGTAGCTGTACTAACAAGAACCTGAGTGGTTGGAATAGGACTGTCCAGTGATAAGCTGTCCTGTGCTGTCAAGGCAAATAGAAGAGAATGAATAATGTGGTCATTTAGCAACCAGTTGGTTTAAATTGCCTGGACTAGTCATTTTGGACAAACTGCATTCTTTACATTGTAATAATAAGAGGAACATTTAAGTAGCAGGTCAGAGCTACCTATAACCTAGATTTTTTTTTTAGATTTGTTAATATGGACTAGCTCTAGTATTTTAGAGATGAGGAAAACTGAATTGTATTTTTACCTAGAATGCTACCTAAAAATATTAAATAAATTGTCCCTGATTAATAAAGTTTCTTGAAAATATCTCCTGAAAATAAGATCCATGCTTTATTTGAGAGCAAGGCAGGAAGGTGTGATTCAGAAGTGAGGGAGACCTAAAACATTCACTGAATGTGATGATTTATTTCCCTTACTGTTATAAATAAATCCTATGTTTCAGGATCCCACAATATTGGGCTGAGACAGAAAGCAGAATGATCACCCTAATTTGCAGGGTGTTTGAATATTAGCTAGTAATGCGTATCAAAAGTCTAAATAGACTTTTGGTATACAAATCTAAACCTTTACATTAGAATTAGGATTGTGTACCGTGCTTATTTATATTTTTGGTATACTTGATTAGAACTAGAGATGAGCAAACTGGTTCATCAGAACCCAAGGTTATCCTGAATTTCAGGAAAAATTTGATTCGGCACGAAACCGAATTTTTCGGGGTCTGTGCTGACCAAATTTTTGCCTGAAATTCACTGGCACCTCGGGTGGGAAAAAAATAATCACCATCATCCTCGTTCCAGCGCCACGCTGGCCACGGCAGAAGCCGGCCTCCCCCGCTCCCACCATGCTGTGTGTACCGCACATTCCACTAGAGATGAGCGATTCTCACAGGTTCGATTTGGACGAAGCCTAATTTCTTGGAGAAATTCTGTGAATCACCCAAATCGAATTTTTAGGAAGTTCACTTATCTGTAATTAGAACTTTCAAACCTCTTTAAATATGTATTTAAAAGGAAGTGCAAGAATTTTCACACCACTGGTCTGCTCTTGTAGTATGTGTAGTCTGGCACCCACCTAATTACTGGGACATCAGATCGAGTCCCTTGTGCCACCCTTGTGCAGGTGCGTGCTGCTTGGGAACACCTGCTTTGCCATTCTGGGTGGGGGGTATTGTAGTAGCCCACCTGGTCCAGCAGAAAACAGTTCTCTGCATTGAGCTGTGCTTGGTGGCTTATGTGCAGTTAGCGGCCGCCTACTGAAAGCTCTGCACCCACGCATCACTGTAGCATTGCTGACGGCGGCTTTGCTGCTCTAGACTCTCCGTCCTACCCTTTGGTGGCTTTGGCTGCAGGTTTTCAAAAACAAAAAAGAGTTGCCCAGGAGCGGGGGGCCTCACTGCCGGCGATAGATGTCAGGGGGGCCTGTCAGACCAAAGACTGAAAGGCCTCCTGGACCAGACCATAACCCAAAGGTTGGCAAAGCCCCCCCCTTTTGTGCTGCCCTTATAATACTTGTGCTCCTTTAATAAGTGTTTAAAAGATAAGTGTAATGCAGTGTTTTGCTAAAAAAGCACATTTTTAAGCCATTGATGAACCTTTTAACTTTAACTTGTTTTAAATGTTTGCATCAAATTATGCTTTTGGAGAAATCAAGTGGTTGAAAAGTTCTCTAAGCACAGTGAGGGAACTTTTAATGCTTTATTAAATAATCCCAATGATTTTCCATGTTTCCATACAATTTCAGGTTTAATCATTGTACTTACTACTAGACACAAGGTTCTGTACCACATCAGAGGTGATTTCTGAAAGTAAAAATAAGAACTTTTTATTATTGCTTTATTTGACTTTGTCCGTTTACAGTTATTTTCACATTTGTAATTAATGGTGGTAGTTCCCGCTCCCTCTTTCTAAAGCGGACAATTCAATCTAGTGCATCAGCCTAAAAGAACTATCCTCTTAATAAGCATTATACATGGATTTCCAGGAAAATGTTTTGTATTGTGAACGTGGTTTTGATTGGCCAGAACTGACCATGTCCTTGCCCCTCTTCCAAGACCTGGACCCACGTGACCACTGGTGGGCAATCGCATTCCCTGGACGGGAAAGCACATTGCAATTGACCTCTGGCAGTCACGTAGTTCCTGCCACTGACCGCCAATGTATGCAATCCTGCAATAGGTGAGGGTTTGTTCCTACAGGCTTGCAGGGAACATCACCTACATTGATGCCCCCCCATCAGGGAGCACACTTGGTGGTGAGAAAGGGTGTGCAAGCACCAGTGCCTGTCAGACCCCCCCCCACCCCCCTCCATGGGCTCACGTACGGGAGGCCACAAGCTGCCATATGCCTGTTTTGTTTCTAAATGTCTTAAACTTTTGCTCAGATTGTATATGTATAACTACAAAGTTGTTTGTGTAGCATAGTATGTAAGGCTGAATAAAGACTTTAGTCCATCCAGTTCAGCCGGTTTATCTCCTTCCAGTGTTCTAGTAGCCATAGCTGGAAATGTTACATACCAGGAAGGCACCCAGGCCACTTTTGAATGTTTTTACTGCATCCTTCATAACTACTCCCTCTGGCAGCGAGTTCCATAGTCTCACTGCTCTTACAGAGAAGAATCCCCTCCTATGTCGCTGGAGAAAGCACCTTTTCTCTAACCTTAGTGAATGCCCAAGGATTTGGTTATTTATAAAAGTGGACCTATCACATGGTTGTGCTGGCACAGGGATCTGGAGTCTGAATGGATTTTGACTTGGGATGCCCCGCTTTGTGAAACCCTGCATTATAACTCACCTACTGTAACTCACCAGGACAGTTAAAATGCTGGTGATAGGTCCACTTTTACTGATGTAATAAAGGGATTGGTTTATAGTGACTTTCTTTTGTATTCATTATTCTTGATCAATGATAATTCAAAGTGTCACTTACATTGGCTGTAATCTGTATACACAGTGCTGAGAGTTTAGGAATGTTATATTTGTTATTCTTAGAATAGAAATATATCCAATGTATTATACACGTGTCTTGCTGTAAAAGGCAGATTGCGGCCTACTTGCCTGTCATTTGCAGTGAACTTGCATTGATGTTGAATTGTGTTGCACTGACATAGTTCATGCTGTCTGAAAATATCTTCAGAACAGATACATCCTTGCTGGCAGATTTGTCAAAATTGAAAGTCAACAGGAATTCTGTGATAACACTTCCCGGGCTGTATAAAAATATAATATATAAATACTTATTAGGTATGATGAAAGCAGAGCTATACACACAAATGTTTTCTGACCTAGATGAGATGGTTTCCCCTTATGTTCAGGCTTGAACTGGCCCCCAGGGTTACCAGGTCTGGTGAGCGCCTCTAATAGCGTCATGTAACGTTGAATGTATTACTAGCGGCGTCTCAGTGTAAAGCCCCGGCGCTGTAGGTTCAGCAGCGCCATGTAGTACCTGTCGCTCAGCAGCGTTATCCCATACATTTCCAATGGTGTTTTTTTGTTTGTGTATAAATTGTGTTTTAATTAATGAATTTATGATAATTTAATGCAGAATTGTATGTGCAGGTCCACCATTGCAATGTCATTGTTACAATGTCATGCCAACAGACTTTTTTCATATAGCGTCTGGCGTTCGTCGATAGAGCGCCCAGTTTTAGAGCGCCGACGCTGGTTTGGGTTTGATTTTCTTAAATAAGGGCTTCAGTGCCAAGTGCTGGGCGCACTTAACTGGCGCTACCTATCGTTCGCTGCAGTGGTGTCTTGTTGCTATAAGTGGCATTGCTCTGCGCGGCTTCTCCTCGGGGCACTACATATGCATTGATTCAGGGAGAGCGCTTCTACAGTGCCCTCCAGACATAACATTTATCAATGCTGGACAGGATACTACAGAGTCACTTGTCCAGCCAGTACGCTAGGTTATAGACACCCGCTCACAGCATCCACTAGCGGACACTCTAAGCGCCGCTACATAGCCTGGCAATACCTGGCATTAGTCTTAAATCATCCTCTTAATTTTGTCTCCATGTCCACAAAGCATAGGTGTCACTCAGTAAATTGTTAAGTAAAGAAACATTTTCTATACCCCATCAAGGGTTAATTCTAACCTGTGTCTACACAGGCCTGTAAATGCCCAGGCTGGTTTTTGGTGTCAGGCCGCCTCTGACCACGCACATTGGAAATTCAGAGAGGCCCAAGGACTTCTGAAGAGAAGGATTCCTATACTAAATGGGGAAGATCCTGGGACATCAGCTACTGACAGGAGCAGACAGAGCCCAGAAGGGACTACATAGCTCACTGGGGAATACTACAATACTGGTACCAGGGAACTGCCCCTCCCCAAGTAAAGTGGATGAGCTTCTGTTGTGTAGAGACTGTTGTGAGAAATCATGTCATGTGTATTTCTGATAACAAACTGTAGAAAGGAGACCACTGTAAATTAGCATGTTTAACCCCTTGTGGTGTGCATCAGAGAATGCGACAGAAGGTGACTGCACTCATTCTACCCTTTT
Source organism: Gastrophryne carolinensis (assembly GCA_027917425.1). NCBI lineage: Eukaryota > Metazoa > Chordata > Amphibia > Anura > Microhylidae > Gastrophryne > Gastrophryne carolinensis. The sequence goes on from CM051234.1 coordinate 240,743,160, forward strand.
CAATCCTGTCAAATCTTGCAAAGAACTTGCATTAGCCACAGTTCAGTGGCATGTGCACAACAGATACTCACAGTTGCCCCTCTATAGGATTAAATACACAAGATCTATACTTCCCTTGACTCCACAGCAGACCCCTCTGTTTCTAGATGTTCAGTACTTGCCTGGCCTAAACATCTGGCTCTGCAAAGTGCACAGTTTCTGCAGCCTTCAAGAGGCCTTCCAGTGAATGGAAGTCTGTCCTCACGGATATCTGTGTACAGAGGGGGCATCTCAGGCACTAACTAGGCCTGCTCTCTTTGTACATGGCGGTGGGGGGTTACAAGTGGATCCTGTGACAGGATCCCAAGAATGGGCGGATGAGGGATCTGCTGCAGGGGAGTTAATAGGGGAGTCCCTATTATGGACCTTTCCCAAAGATCTCATATCAGCTGTGCCAAAAGACACGAGGCAACCAGCTTACCTACCCCCCGCTGCCACACCGCACATTGCTCACTTCATTTCAATGGGAGAGCTCTGGACTGAGACCACGCCCACCAGCTGGGCAGGCTCCTCATTTCGGCGCCATAGTTGAGCGATGTGTGGAGCAGGAGAGGGTGTCAGGTAAATGGCTTGCCTCATGCATATTGGCACAGATGATCTGAGGTCTTTAACAAAAGGCAGCGAAAATTTACTTTTCCTCTAAAATAAGTATAGATCTTGGTTATTCAACACTATATTCAACCTTTTAGGGGTGTTTCTGGTAAAATGTGAAGATCACCCTCTACAATTTAGAACATATCAATAGATGTATTTGTCTTTTTATACATTTTCCTCCATATAAGCTATAGAGAATATCATCTACATCCTCCACAGGAAGAAAGACTTACCTTAAGCTAACTACTTGAGAAGTCTTGAACTGGCTTCTGAGTGTTGAGTTATTAAACACTGATTTAATCTGTAGTAAATAAAAATTGAATCATTACCACCATTGCAACAAAATGATTAAAGGACATCATCTCAAAAAGATTTAATATACAAAACATACTTGATAATATAAACCTGACCTTCACCCTAAATAAGAGCCTGTCTTGTATGTTTCCTCCTCCCTGTACATACAGATTGCCCGCATTAAAAATCATCCTACCTGCACCTATTGCACCTTTTAACATCCAAGATGGCTGTCCATAGAGTCTCAGGCTGCCTGCAAACAGGAAGTGTCTTCTGACTGTGCCGCTCTACATTCTGGGATTGCTGTCCTTTTCTTGACCCCAGCTCTGCTCTGTCTGTGCAAAGCACAGCTATAACCCCACCTCCTATACTTTCCCCCTCTCTCCTCTCCTCAGTAAGTGTGATGCTTCTGAGGCAAGATGGTGGTGCCCATATCCTAAAGTCCTGAACAGAATTGCAGCCCAGTGGGGGAAAGAATAATAAGTAAGCGACTAAAAACTTAAAATATATTAATTTTAGGTGCTGGGGAATCGTATTGTAAGTGTTTGGGCTTTTCATTAAATTATGCTGAAGGTCCGGGTTTAACGCAGAGGTGTTAAATTATCCTTGGGGCATTAGAGTGTAGCCATCACTCAGTCTGTAGGGTATGACCTTAATTCTCTTTCTTTTTTGGAGCTGCTATTTGGACAGAATGGAGCTGGCAGTCACAGTGCCTGATGCTAACTTATTAGCTTTCATGGTTGCACTAGGTATTGGCTGGGCTGTGTCAGCGCCTATTAGAACCGAATGTTGATTATAACAGCGCCAGTTAGTGCCACTTTGCACCGCCATCACTTAGGCGCTGCTCAGTGTAGTTATTCATTTTTGACATGCTGAAAAGGTTGCCGCTGTATTTATTTATTTCATAATTTCACTAACAGGATATCACTGCTGGGGACAAAGGCAGCAAACTTTACAGTGCTTTTATGCTGCATTTTAGTTGTTGTCCAAAATACACATTGGTAAGCAAAAGAAGCCATGAAAAATGATTTTACAAAAAAATAAAATGACATCCAGGTTTACATTATTGGCAAAGTCACAATGCAAGTTCTGTCCAAAAAATGTGTGGAATATTAATTATAATAATAAACAATATTAATAAGGATATATCAGTTCAATAAAGTTTTTCCCATTGTGCTCTATGGGATCTTAACCTACAGCACCACTATAAACTGGTGCCGCTGAAAAAGAGCGCCTGGCATTGCAAATTGTGTGGCGCTAGTGTTAAATGAGGCACAGGCTGGTGGTTGCATCAGCGCTTCCTGTTTTGTTGTGTGTTAAATGCCGTTGCGGTATTGGTATTAACAGGCGTTGACCTTTGATAAATCAGGCTTTTTGCATGGTATAAGAAAAATACACCACTTACGTATGCGTCAATATCAGCAGCCAGTGACTGAAATGCAGAGCTGTTGCTTTGTCTGTAATCATCGGTGTAGTTCAAATTTACAATCCTAAAAGAGCCTCTGTAATACACAGTGTTGCTGCTGCTGCTTGTCTGTTGATTGCTTGTCTGTTGTTTGCTTGTACCTAAGAGTGGAGAAAAGGTTTATTACATGAAATTATCATTTTAATAGGAGGCATTTGTAGTGAAGGCATCTAAAAGGGTCCGGGGGTAAGTAAACAAAAGATTTGTACTAATCACTGTGGCTGTTTCAGTGGCTGTCATTGTGCGTGTTCCTGTACTACCACTGACTGACACGTGTTTGTACTTCCTGTTAGAAGTCCACGTTCACCCCCAGCAGCCTATCAGCATGGCCAGCAGCCAAGCCTATCAGCCCTGGCCCTGAAAACTGATAGGCTGCCCCCACAACAGCCTGTCATGTTCCCCTTAACACAACCAGTAGTAATATGTACATTATACCCTGGAAACTGCAGCCTACAATTTTCCAGGCTTGGTTTCGATGCTATTAAAAAATAAGGACCATAAATCTTAAAGTGTACTCCGTGAGCTTGTTTATTTCTTAACCGTGCCTCTCTCTCTCGCAGTGAAAGACATCTTGATTGGCCATCAGCAGTCATGAATTACTGTTAGGCCAACTGAGGTGCGTTTTGCTGAGTGAGCAAAGGCAGGTGATAAAAATGTTTTTGCTGGGTTGATATGCACAGGGAGGGCATTGGTAATTTAAAAAGTTTGCTTTAAAAATATCTTACGGACCTCCAGTAAAAATTTCAAAGCTTAGTAATTAGTAAGTAAATTGCTCCCATTAACCCCCACTTTTACAATTGTTGATGTAAACTATTTGAAAGTGGCAAAAGGCATATCTTGATGCATGTGGAATAGCAGGCAGATTCTGTGCTAATGAACTGCATGGAGGTGGCCATCTTGCCACAATTTTGATAGACCTATCTCTTAAAAAAACAGTCCTACAGTCAAAATTATCCTAAATCTCTTTGAAATAATGCTTTATTTCAACCCAGAAGTAAAAAGCCATCAGCTGTAATGGCTCATCACTGCTATCAACATTGTAAACAACTCTGGGGTATTACACTCATTCCCTCCAGCAGCTGATGTGTGTAACATGACAGACATGCTGATCCCTTTTTTGAGTTAAAGCGATCTCAATTTGGATGGGGGACTGCTTATAGCAAAATCCCAAACTCCAGTCAGCCTACCCTGTGTGGGGGAACAATATCACACAGACACACTGCAGCCATGTTGCATCAATGCTACATCAATGCAGCCACATAGAGAAGGTTTGCATCTTCTTCTAACATGTGTTTCTGTGTGGAAACAGATAAAAGCTCTCTCTGGCTGGAGGTGCTGATCATAAGGAAGCTCCCGGCTCAAATGCAGTGTGTCTGTGTGCTAGCAAAGGCTCCCCTAAACTCCCATTCATGCTTATGTGTAAGCAGGGCTCTCATGTGGAATTCAAGATGGCTGCTTCCATGTAATTCTAGGAGCACAGCTATTCCACAACATCTGCATGGGACTGAGGCCTTTCAAACAGCATATGCCACTGAATATATGATCCATGTGGGTTATTTAAACAGCAGCCTATGGGCAATCCAAAGACATGTGCTTGAATTTGCCATAAGCTGTTGTTATTTCTAAATTTCTACTTTTAAATCCTTAGTGACTAGAGTGACTACAGTGTACCTTTTAAATAAATAAAATGGTCTTGTGGTAACAATAACTGTAGAACTTTAATGTTACTACACTGGAACTCATGTAAAAAAATCACATTATCACAAGTTCCTACACTGACTATATACGTTTCTGGAAACGTGCACTTACCTCGCACGAAAACAATTACAACAGCTGAAACCACTGCAGCAATGATCATCAGTAGAATTATAGTGCTTATAGCTATTAGTATTTTGCACTGTTTAGATGACTTTGCTGGAATTCCAGTTTTAGGAGATCTACATGGTAACAAAAAATGTTATTAGCAAATTTCTTACAGTAATAGAATAGCATCCAATGACTTGCAAACTTATTTTAGAATGGTTAAACAATGCAAACATTTACTATATTTAAAAAAAAAACATATGTAATATATATACGGCATATATGTGTGTATATATATATATATATATATATATATATGTATATATATACCGTATATATTGTAAATACATTTTTTAGGGTCTTCATATTTACATAAATACATAATTAAACCAGCCCAAAGATCATATTTTGATGCTGCACTGCTGGAATCATTAGCTAACCTATGCCCCCAAAGAGCAGCAAAGTAACCAAGCTGTGATTCAGCATTGTATACCAATTCAGCACATATAGTGTGCACAGCGCCATCCTCCACTGGGCACGCCCCTGTTGACTGTCAGCTCAGTCTATTGGGGAGTTGGGGAGCAGGGGGTGACAATGGGCATGTTTCCTTGCTGCTTGGACGCTGGGGAAGCTAATGATTGTGGCTATGAGGCATCCCAAAATGGGGTGCCCCTTTGGAAGAGATCTTTCCAGCTGTGGCAGTAAATTATTAAAACATAGCCTAGCCTGGGCAAGGTTGGTATGCCTTATTGTGGGGAGCAGTGGAAAGGGGGTGGGGTGAAGGTCTGCTTTAAAGATCCCAATTAAAATTGTTTGCATTCCCTTAGTCGTATGATCAAGGTGCTGAGTTCTCCGCTTGCTCTCACGTACCATAATCCATGTATTTATATATTTTTTTATCCTTGTGTGTAAGCCATAGTTGCAAAAAAAAATGAATCTTTACAGAGGAGCATAATTATGTTTAATTTAGTAACTGTATGCAATCCATCGCAGCTACTGTGGATTCATGGAATAAAACAAATATACCTCTGGAGGTTCTGTCTCTTGAGGCTACATGGCTGGGTGTGGTGATGATAGGGTGTGCAACTTGCCCTCATTGACTATCTATTTATTTGAGATAATAACAAGCCTCCAATGGGTGAGATTAGATGTGATCTATTTGTTTCAAGGCCAACACTGAAACAAACAGAAGCAGTGCAGTGAACTAATACCCTGAGGCTACACCTTAGCTGGTGGGCTGTGCCCCCTCAAGGACCTTTAAAGTGGCATTCATTAAAAAGCTATTGAGAAAGCCTTGAGTTGAACGTTTTATCAAATTAGTACTGCAGGGTATTGGTATACAATGTTATGTAATGTTTGTTATAGTCTTAAAGGACAACTATCATTAGCCATCCGTGAAAATTAAATGCTTTTATATGATAGGCTACAGAAAAAGAAATATTATAATAATATATAAACCTCTGTAATTTTTCTTTTAAAAGCATTGAATCAGTACCTGGAGACTGGACTCCCTCTTTCACCAGGAGGGCTGAGGATGACAGTTAGAGACAGAGTGCTTGGAACACGTGGAGGCTTTTTCATTATTATTGGTCCAGGTGCCACTTGAGCAACTCGTCAGAAACGCTCAGCAGTGCCCGCACCACAGCGTTGGCTTCTGGGCGGCGGCGCTGTTAGCCATAGCGCTCCCGGCCAGGCAGCGATCGCATAGATAGTGATACATGGGGCCTTATTTATCACGGGCTAGCGCCAGGTAGTGTCTGACGAGCGCCAGGTACCGGCAGCTAACGGCGACTACCGACTCAAGTACGCCCGGCGGCGGTCACAATGACGCATTTATCAAGCAAAATGAGGCTAGCGCCGGCGAGAGCGACGGCTAGCGCGGCATTCATCATGAAGCCGCCTGGACCGAACAGCGTCGCTGCAAATTCCTTCACAGCGCCAGGTATGAGCTGTCGCTCCCTGGCGATGTCCAATGCATTTCAATGGAGCAATCTATAATTAATCATAATTAATTGGTATTAAATTTTTTTTTTTTTTTTTAATGTCAAAAATTCGGAGACCACTTCTGCAATGTTAGGATTTATTTTTAAGTAAAAAAAAAATTAAAAAAAAAATTGTGCAGAATTGATCTAACAGGTCTGATATTAATGTATTCATATTACAAAATGATTCTAAAAACATGTATAATGTTACAATCAAAAAATATGGTTGTTTAGGGGTTAAAAACTAGTTAACACCCATCGCCGCCAGCGCTCTGGGGTTTAAACAAGGAATGGACAGCGACAGCAAATTCGGAGCGTGATTTATAATGAATCTGCAGCAAGCCGTTCGCTCTGGCCATTCGTTGTCAGGCGCTCACATACAACGCTGAACCTGTGAAACAGCGACCCCTAAGCCCGTATTCAACATTACCGCACACCGACTGAGTCGCTGTCAACAAGCTAACGCCGGCCAAGCACAGCGAATACTGGCTGGCGCTGAAAAAAACACGCTACAGTCGCTCATCTGGCGCTACCTGGCGCTATTACTGAATCGGCCTCTTAGTGCCAGCCGAGAGTGCGGCAAGCTGACAACATTTATGAAAAAAATACCAAGCGCTCCAAGAGGCGCTCAAAAAAGCGCTTGTTGGATTGCCAATGTTTTATTTTTTAGGATTTTGTTGTTTTTTTTTTTTTATTAAACATGGGAATTGCATTAGGGACATCAGACAAACATGACATAGCTTTCTCACGGCCCAAATCACAAGTTCGCAGCACAAAAAGTGCTAAACATGCATGTAAAAATAATTCCAACCAGCCCAGGGATCCTGTGGCACATGCACCAGCCCCCCAAAAATCTACTAAAATGCTTAAATAATTGTAACCATCCCAGCCTAGTCCTATCTGGCACTGTAGGGAACTCAGCGCCGGCACTCATCCCATCGCTGGTGCTGTTGATAGATGGGACACTACCTGCCATTATCACAGGAGCTCTGGATTTTTGACTTGTAAAATACACCTTTTTGGCTGGGACCTGACACCCACCTGACACTCATCTGGCACTAACTGGCACTACATGGCCTTAGCCTTTCTTAAATAACCCCCAAGGTTGGCTGATCAGACTTTCTCACATAATGGAGAGCCATTTATGCAACCATTTGCAGTCCCTTCTCACACAATGCTTATCTTGAGAGCTATAAAACCAACCAAATCATTGCTGGTCTGTACTAGGGAGCTAATCTAGTAAGGAGCTCTGACTGCACAGTGCCACCAACTCAGAACTGCAGAACAATCGCAGCTACTGGTAAAAGTCAAAGCAGTAGTAACACAGATGTTTCACAATGTTCCCCTCTTTGATTGGGTATCACTCCGCATTAAATTGTGTTTCATTCGGAAACAATGCGTTCATCTAAACATCCAGTGAAGGTACATTTATGCACAAAAAATTAATAAATAAGATTTACAACAATTTTTTAAATTGTGTTAACACATTTACTCTTTTGGAAGCAATAGCATAGGAGAAATGCATGATATACCCACAAATCTATGTAATCCATAGGTTTATATGATTTACCTGGCTATAGGCGCCATCTTGTTTTCTGGTGTGCACATTGCGTGTATATCTGCTTTCTGATTTCTTATGTGTAATATGACATACCTAAAAAGACAATAAAGATGTCATGATGTCTATCACTTGTCCAAAGACATAAACTTATGGGAGGATAGTATTAGTGAGACAAGACAAATCTGTTCTATAGAGTTATTGATTTTTTTTTTTTTTTTCTATGCAAAAACTATTACTTAAATTCAGATCATTTTATATCCCCTGACAAGCTCATTGCACTTTTGGCAATGAATGTTTGTGGAGTGGGTGCTCCTTGTATGGCACTAGCCATGCCCATCGTGAAATGCATTGACTGCTGGTGGTCATGTGACATCTGGAGCATAGACAAGGGGGAAATCTGCCTGATTCTCGTGCTTGCTATGTTCCAGTTCCAGCAGATTAGCAACCCGAAACTGTGAAGCTTGGGGGGTAAGGAACTTATTAGCCCTAGGTCATTTGACTGCAGGCGCGCATTAAATCATTGTGCTATGAGAGGGGCACAGGACCCATCATTTTTTATTCAGGTTCACCAGCTTTGGTCCCATTTCAGATAGACAAATGCCTGCACACAGTACATAAAAAGGGCTTTCTAAGTTATATGCAGAACAAGTTATATATAGGATGACCGACCGGACATCCACTTGAAATAAAGCATGTTTATGAACGTAATTCTGATATATATATATATATATATATATATATATATATATATATATATAAAATAATTGCAGGCTACTTCACTATGGGGTCATTTCAGAGCCTGGTGAGAAAACTCACTTCTTTTTTAGGAGAGAAAAATTGCTATTCACTTTCATTGTCTACTTTGGGGCTGATTCAGAGCCAGGTGAAAATTTACACCTGGTAGACAATGAAAGCTAATGGCAGTTTTTCTCTCCTAAAAAAGAGGTGAGTTTTCTCACTAGTGACGTCTATGTGAGAAAACTGTATTTGATCATAATAAAGGAACAAAAGGAACACATGTAAACATAACTATCCTGCAGCCAATGATACAAGAATAATTATTAACCACCTAATTGTTATGCCCATGTTTTGCCCTTTTGATTTTCAATGCAATACTAGAACTGGCCAATAAAAGTCTATGGTAACCCAAGCACAACACAGGTATAACAGATTGTACATATGTTGTACTTGCATTGCCACAGACTTTACCATCTTTCTACTGTGCATGTGTTATTTTGTATTTAGAAACTGAACACCAGTGCATTTGGATACAAAGCACCTCTGGTACAAAACGCCTGCTCTTAGCACAACGGACATAGGGGTTTATTTAAGAACTGCTAGTGCCACGTAGTGCCAGATGAGCGTTAGGTGAATATCATATTTCAGTACAAAAGGTGTAGTTAAAAAGTAAAAAATCCAGAGTACCTGTGATAGTGCCAGGCAGTGTCCCATCTTATCATCAGCGCCAGCGATGGGATGGGTGCCGGAGTTCCCTACAGTGCCAGATGGGACCAGGCGCTCACCCTGCACTATGTGGACATACATTTCAATGGGCTGGGATGATTATAATTATTTTGGGCACAATTTTATCTGATTTATTTTTGGGCTGGTGCATGTGCCACGGGATCTCTGGGCTGTTTGGAATTGTATTTGTATGCACTTTAGGCACTTTAAAGTTGCGTTGTAAACTTGAGTTTTGAGCCATGCAAAACCTTGAGGCCGATTCATTAACAGCGGCAGGTAGCGACAGTTGAGCGACTGTAGCGGCATTTTCAGAGCGCCCGCTAGTAGTCGCTGTGCTTGGCCATTGTTCGGTTGTTGATAGCGACTCAGTCGGTTTGCCGTAATGTTGAATATTGGGTGAGGAGTCGCTATTTGACAGGTTCCGCGCTGTATGGGAGCGCATGATAGCGACTGGCCCTAGCGACCGGCTCCCACCATATTCATTAAAAAATCACGCTCAAAAAATTATTGCGCTGTAAAATGCATGTTTAAACCCCAGAGCGCTGGCGGCGATGGGTTAAAAGTAGTTTTTTAACCCCCAAACAACCATATTTTTGGAAACAAAAAAAAACACGTTTTTTAAATAATTTTGTAATACAAAATTACAAAATACGAATACATTAATATCAGACCTGTAATATCAATTCTGTACAATTTTTTTTTTTTTTACCTTAAAAAAATTATCTAAAATGGCAGAAGTGGTCACAGAATTTTTCACATTTAAAAAAAAAAAAATCATAACAATTAATTATGAATATTTAAAGATTGTTCCATTGAAATGCATTGGAGAGCGCCAGGTAGCGAGAGGTCATACCTGTCGCTGTTCAAGGTCGGACGCTTGCGCTTTGGGCTGAGGCTGGAATAATGATGAATGAGTGGCTATCTGGCGCTATCTCAGTCGCTAAGCAGGATTGCCTTGATAAATGTGTGATTGTGGTGGGGAGTCGGCGTTCTCGTGGCGGTGCCCATCATTACCGGCCGCTCACCAGTCGCTACCTGTCGCTATTCCTTCATAAATAAGGGCCCTTGCGTCATGTCTTTCATGTGGTCGCCAATTTGGGCTTGCAAATTACGTTTATATTTAGACGACCATGAATCAGGAGGAAGCCTGAACGCGACTTGGCGCTCAAAAAAAGTGCTCAAAATGTGCAGGGACACGACCATGAATCGTGCCTATTGTTGTCAGTTGGGAGCGCAAGCTGCTGCATTCCCTGCTTCCCCAGTGGCGTGCACAAGCTCCCATCCCAGCCATTCAGAACATCAAATTCCATGGTTTTGTTCCAAATATGTCATTGCACCATTCGTAAAATAATGTACCTCCCCTTTAAAAATAACCCAATCGTAGGGGTGGGTGATTTAAGGGGAAGCATTAAAAAACATTTTTTTAGAGAATTGTTTACTGTCTTCAAATGATTAAAAAAAAGCTCATTCAGATGTACTGTAAGCTTCAGAAATCACACCCAAATGTAACCTTGCTTCACCAGATCTTTAGCATGACCCTCCCCCCCATGCGCCTGCCAGGAATATGTTCTAGCATTCATAAATAGTAGCAAAAAGCTCTTTTCATTTTGTTAACCTTCTTAAAATAAATATTTGATTGTTCATCAATCAAAAATCATTTTGATGGTAAACATGCATGTTTAGGTATATGGAAAAAAAAATAAGATGCAATTTTGTAGACCAGTATGCTGCCTGAAACCATAAGTGTATCTGTATTTCAGAATAGCTACCCTATTCCAAAAATTCCCTGAAACGTAAAAAATCTAAATACTATAAAAAAAAAGAATAATACAAATATAAAAATAGATTAAAAAAAATAGTTAAAACATATCCAAAAATAAATAGAAAAAAAAATTCAGAAATATATTCTGAATGTTTTGGATTTGGTTCATAGATAAGCACATGCTGCACAAACAGTAGCCAACATTCCCACATATCTCTTGCGCTGTAAACAAATTAGCTAGATATTTTAGACTGAAAATAGCTAAATGCAGTGCAATTGTCCAAGCTTACCTTTCAGCCCCTTGTCCCCTTGGCAGGTCTGCTTAGTAGCAGGCTTCAGTCCTGAATGGCCTGCAGGAACATTTATGGACAGGTCTGGGTGTTGACAGGGTCTAAGTAAATAGGTGATGTAAGCAAAACTGGTCCAGCAAGTGAAAGGAAGTCACACTAGGATCTTACAGACTGTGTCCTAGCGATTTTGACAGCAGAACAGTAGAAATAAACACCTTTGATTGTCTGTTGTAGCCAAAAGGCAGACCTGAGCTGTCTGAAAAGCTTGTATCATATATCCACAGACAGCCAATAAACACTATCACCTATCTTGATTTTTTTTTTTTGCTGTGATTTGCTGATGAACGGCTGCCCGCATGTGTCTCATTTATCACTAGCATCATATAGGTCACAGCGCCGGGCGTCCTTGTTTCTGTTGCACCAGTATATTGTGGCGCTATAAGTCAAAATCCCATAGAGCACAATGGGCAGAACTGGATTGATGTGTTTTTTGTACACAACTTGCATTGTGGCTTGTCAATAATGGAAATGCACGACCTAGATGTCACACAATATTATTTTTTTATGGATTATTTTGCTTACCAATGTGTAATTTGAACAGCGCCAGGAAAATACAGCACCACATATTTTCTGGCGCTGTTATAGTTGGCAGTCACGTTCAACAGGCGCTGACACAGGCTGGCCAATACACAATGCAACAATTAACAATCGTGTCAAATGCAGTGCCATTCTAGCCAAAATAGCAGCGCCAAAAAAAAGAGAGATGCTGGTGCTCCAAAACTGGCGCTATAGCCACCAGAGGGATGCTAAACTGTGCACTTCATAAATATGGATATATATATATATATATATATATATATATATATATATATATATATGCTTGACCAAACCAGCAACAAGCCCTGAGCGCATCATTAGAATCTGTAACAGTGAAAGTCAAATCCCGAGACTCAGAAAAGAAGAATAATCTAATAATTATCTAATTATTCAGTTATACACAAAACATAATATAGATAATATAATCTAATAATGTAGACTACTTTTGAATAGTGCAGCTATATAGCAGCAAGCTAGTGTTTTAAGCTATGCGGATATATCAAAGTATACCAGTGTACCATAATCAAGTTGAAGTCTAGTTTTCCAAACTCCAAAAGCTCAGGGTCCTGGGTGAGGTAAGGAGCTTTTTTTCTTGTAACCCGCACTAGCTAAGGGTGCAGGGGCCAGTCTAATTTTTAAATTTAACCCTTGATCAGAGACGGATTAAGTGTAGTGGAGGCCCCTGGGCAAAAAATCTGATGGAGTCCCCTGATGCAGTATTTTTTCCATTAAAGCAAATGTCCAGTGCCTTCATAACTCCATCCTTACATGGGTGGGCAGGCGCGTGCACAGTGGAGGGGTGCCACCCTGTACACTCTCTGTGTGGCCGCTGCCCGTGCCCGGGCGACAGTGCTGAATTACGGGAGAGGTAATACGTGAGTGTGCGGTGTGTATGTGGACCCCACCCACCAGAAAAAAATGGCCTCCCTGTATCTCCTAGGTAGGTAGGTTATGTTAAGAAGGTAGATAGGTAAGCAGGCAGGAAGGCATATAGGTACATGGGTGGGTAAGTAGGTAGGTAAGTGGGCATTTATGTGGGTAGGCAGGTGGAAAGATGGGTAGGCAGGTGGGGGTAGTCAGGTAGGTGGGTGAGCAGGCAGGTAGGTGGGTAGGCAAATAGATGGATAGGTACTCAGATGGACAGGTAGGGGGTAGTCAGGTAAAAGAGTATGTGAGAATTTAGATAGAAATAGATAGGAATTCCTATTAAATAGGGATTTATGATAGGTAGGCATGTGGGTCGGTAGACTTGTGGATACAGAGGTGAGTAGGTAGGTTGGTGGGTAAGTAGACAGGTATATATTTGGGTAAATATATAAGTAGGTAGGAAGGAGGGTGGTTAGGCAGATAGGTGAGTGGTTAGGTGATGCCACCTCAGCTCCAGGGTCTGGTAACTTTGCCTTCTCACCAGTAGTCAGTAGGCAGTTGGATAGGTAGGCAGGTTGGTCAGCAGGCAGGTAGGAAGGTAGGAAGGTGAGTGTGTAGGTGGGTAAATTGGTGGGTGGATCAGTGGGCAGGTAGGTGGTTAGGTAGATAGGTAGGTGACTGACTGATCTCTGATCACTGCTGATCTGGGCTGGAGAATCCTGTTGTGTACTGTTCCAGTGAGCAATAGTACTGTGATTTTGCGGTACCACCGACTGGATCCACGTGCTCCTGCAGAGGTGCATAACTGAAGTCCTTCACTTTCCAATGATACCTCCAGCGGGTTTCTAGCCCCCCTGGATCCGAGAGAACCCTGGGAATCAAGGCACCTTGCCCAGGATGGTGCACTTCCGAGCACCAGAGATCTAGACCTAGGGGGCTAATGACCCACTTGAATGTGTCGTTTGGAAGGGTAGAACCTCAGGTATATACTACTGCAAGGGCATGTGGATTAGGGTCGACCAGACCAATCGGCGGTAATGCAAAGTCCTGGTACTGTTGCACCCTTGTGCCGGGGTGGTACACTACCGAGTGCCTGATCTCCGGTCCTAACGACCCACTGGAGATGTCGTTGGAGAGAGGAGAACCTTAGTCATACGCTCCTACAAGGGAATGTGGATGAAGGTGGACAAAGCACCTGCACCTCAAATTCTTGGTATCGTTGCTCGTGGGTAGTAGTGTAATACACTTCCGAGTGTCAGATCTCTGGACTTAGGAGGGCTAACGACTCACTGGAGGTATTGTTAAAAAGGGCAGATCCTCAGGTATACATCCCAACAAGGATATGTGGATCGGGCCACCTGGACCAAGTGACGGCACCGCAGATTTCCGTACCATTGCTCACAGGTGCTAGGGTGGTACACTTCTGATTGTTGGCTCTTCAGGCCTAGGGGGACTAACGATAGTAGTGGATTTTATTTGAAAATGTCATAAAGTGCTCTTTTCAGGTTGTTTTCCTGGGCAGGAAAGGGTGTCTAATGATACATATGTGGTATTGTTGTAACCTGGAGGAATGGGTTTTTTACACACATTATGATTTACTTGAAAAACGTATTTTTGTATTTGATAAAAACTACAAAATGTAAAAAAAAAAAACATATTTAACTCTACAATATTAAGAAATCGCGTAGAAAAATGGTGAAAAATGGTCTGGCAACAGAGGGTGACAACATCTTTAGGTAGGCTGGCACTTAAAGGGTTAAATATCAAAAAAGTATGAGGAACACTATAGTGTTCACTTTCATTGCACACCTTGGTGGTGATTCAGCACCAGGTGTAAATACAACACTTCTATGTTTTTCACCTAAATTATTTTTTTTCACCAGGTGCTGAATTGACTCCAGGTTAAACCAGGCTTGCCGCTAGTATGTGCCATTGTAAACCAATGAATTAAGGGCCTGATTTATTAAATAGTATGATGGTGTTCTTCACAACGGCTCACATCGTCAAGGGAGAAAACAGCATTCATCAAATTGTACTCACTCAGCCTGCCAGTGTGCCTGTTTTTTCTGGTGCAGGGCTCTCCTTTCCCATAAGATATAGGGTCTGATTTACTGAGAGGGAAGAACTATCTGCTGTCATTTTGTTGTGTCTTTGCCGCAGTTCGCCAGTCAAGATGTGTGGTATTTACTAGCGAAAATGGTTTGCTTGACAGCGGGCAAACTGGTGGATTTTTCTTGTCAAAAACAAGAAATTGTGCAGAAAACCCACTTTTACAGCTTATGGTAACATAGGATGGGTCTCAGAATGTATGTGTGGTGTCTCTGGAGTGTCTGGGGTGTTTGGAAAGGCTCAATTAAATAGTAAATCTTGCTTGATTTATTATAAAGAGATGTTAAAATTACATAAAGAAGCATTTTCACCAAAAATAATGTGGCTTCCTATGGGGTTCACTGCTAAAAGCTGGTGAGCTGAAAAGCTGTTGGCAAGCCTACGCCTGGCGAAAATGATGGGAAGTAAATACAGCAATATATTTTGTTTTATACAGACTTTGTCTATGGCTTATGTGTATTGAAGATTATTTAGGGGTTTGGTTTTTATTGATATTATTTATTGATATAATTTTATGGGTATACTTGTTTTCGTTTTACAGGCAGTAGTGAATTGGATTACATGCAGACTGACATATTTTGAAGAACAATATTCTCTCACAGCTTAAGCCGGACCTTCACCATGATTTATTGAAAAGCCCAAACCCTTAAAAAATCTAAAATTAATATATTTTAAGTTTTTAATCACTTACTTATTATTATTTCCCCCACTGGGCTGCAACTCTGTTCAGGACTTTAGGATACGGGCGCCGCCATCTTGACTCAGAAGCATCACACTTACTGAGGAGAGGAGAGTGGGATAAAGTACAGGGGGTGGGTTATAGCTGTGCTTTGCTCAGACAGAGCAGAGCTGGGGTCAGGAAAAGGTCAGCAATCCCAGAATGCAGAGCAGCACAGTCAGAAGGCTCTTCCTGTTTGCAGGCTGCCTGGTGTTCCATGAGCCGCCATCTTGGATGTTTAAAGGCTCATAACATGCAGTAGATGCAGGTAGGATGATTTGTAATGTGAACAATCTGTATGTATAGGGTGGGGGAAACATATAAGATAGACTCCTTTTCAAGGTGAAGGACCGCTTTAGCTAAGTGCCGTATGCTGGGTGTTTTCCATTGTGGTTCTCTAGTGCATCCCATGACTTTAGCAAAATGAGTTAATCAGACCCTAAATGTGCATTCGAAATTATGGGTGAATGTGTCAATTGTAAAAAAAAAAAAATATGAAAATGATGCTTGCAATTCCAGCACCACCACCGGTCCATCGTAAATCAACTTCTGAGTATTATGAATACATAATTTCCTTAATTACTACTATTCTCTGTCCTGTTCTGGTAGACGTGACCGTGCTCTAAGAGAAGGCCCGCGACGCCCAGGGAAGGAGAGGTGGTTAAGGAAGAGAAAAGCATTTGGCTGCAGGGTACCAGCACCCCAGTATGGCACAGGAGGCTTGAGGGACAGGTCAGCATTAGCCAGTTTACATCTGGAGTGTCTGGGGGGGGGGGTAGGACCTTATTCATAATATACCTAACTTTTTTCTTCATAACCACGTCAAAGATTATCTCAGTGTTTTTTTTTCAGTTTACAAAGAATTCAGAGGACAGTTTTCAGCCTCTCGTTAGACTTGTTAGACAACTTATTAGAACAAAGATGGAATGCAGAATAGCCATCTACAGAACAGGACCTTCTGAATGTTAGGGCAGCTTTCTGAGGTAACACAATATTTTCAAGAATAACCTAAAAAGTTCTACAGCTGTGCCATGTTTAGATACATCTTGTATGGGACAGAAAGGATATGTAACAGGAATTCTATCTGGACTTTTTCAAAGATTTCAGCTGTAGTTGAGCTTTAATGTTTCTGGTAGAAAAAAAGAAAGAGGGCTTTGCCACTCTTTTTAGTACTGATTAAAAACAAACTCATATTTTTTTCACATCCTCATTCTCCTCCCAGTTTCTACTATAGGTCTGATTCAACACCGTATTGTTTTAAGTCAATGGGGACCCGATGTTTGGGGCACAAAAATTGCTGTAAAATGAGGTCAGCAATGGCTAGAGGGCTGATGGTCGATTGCCCTGCACCAATGAGCTAGGGTAAGTACTCAAAACAATGACAGAAAACTAACAAAAAAAAAAAAAAAGAAATGCACAAATAAAAAATAAAATGTTTTTTTTAGGGGTGTTGGAGGCCAAATTAGAGAGGGAAATAACTGGGCAATTTCCCAGCGCAAATTGGGCTAGGGAAACTGCTCAAAGCAATAACAGAAAACAAATACAATTTAAAAAATACACAAATAAAAAAAAAAAAAAAAGTGTTTTTAGGGGTGTTGGAGGCTGAATGGGGGGGGGGGGGCACCTGGATAATTTCCCTGCACAATGTGGGCTAGGGAAACTACTCAAAACAATAACAGAAAATTGAAAATGTCAAGATATCCATATATGCAAAAATATAATATACATCAATAAATAAATATATACACAAATAAATACATACATACATAAATCTATACATATAAACATCAATAAATAAATATATTCATCAATCTATACACAAATTAATAGATTGATATTGCATTTTTACACCGGTGTCAGAGGTCTGGGTGGGGGTGAAGGTGGATGTGGTGGTTTAAGCGTAAGAGACGAAGTGCTGAAATTGGTGGTGCATGGGCTGCGCTGACTGCCTGGGGAGAAAGCAGACGAGGAAGCAGATTAGGAGGAGGAGGCTACAAGAGGCACTGACTGATGTCCCACAATCCTCGGTGGTGGAAAGATCAGCGCCACAGTGCTTCCCACCTCAGTCCCAGCCGCCACTAAATTGACCCAGTGGCCAGTTAGAGAGATGTAACATGCTTAATTGTCCACATGTCTGTGGTGGGATGGACACTGGAACTAATGGTATTGCTCAGTGTGCATTTTATTTTTTTCACTGGCTGTTGGTGCAGGGCAGAGATGACCTGGCGGAAAAGTAGTGGCGGCTGGGAACAGTATATTGTAGCACAGCCACCGCCGTGAGATCTTTGAAACTGGCCATCTCCACCAAGCGGAATGCTCAGTCCTTGAGCTTGGTGGTTAGTAATCACAATGGGCTGACCACTGATGGCTTGTGTCCTACTCCTCCTTTTGCGCCTCCGAACATGTAAGATCTAGGACCTCGTCATCATCCCTGGCATCCTCTTCCACCCACTCCTCCCTGTTAGTTCTCAGCCTCAATAGCAGAAAGCTACTGCAGTCGACACTAGGGTTTCATCATCAACAAGGGTGTCTTGTGATGTTCTGCTGGCCACGTCCTCATCATCCAACATAAGTTGTTGGACATCTGGGAACCCTAGGTCTGCAAGGTGCAGGTGGATGGCCCAAGGTATCCCAGCTAGGAGTGTCATCATAGAGCATTAGGGACTCTGTAACTTCTGGCTGGGACAGCCTTGCAGATTTTATGGGTGGTGAGGTGGAGGGCTCTGCAGCTGCCGTGGAGTGGGTGGAAGAATATGCCACAAAACTGGTATTACTCTATGCCATATAATCTGTGACTGCCTCAATATGTTCTGGCCTCACCACTCTGCCAGCAGTGTTGGGGCCTACAAAAATGTCCTCCAAACCCTGGTGCCTGCTTGTACCAGAGGAAGGAAGACGTCTTCTCCCTGCAGCACCAGTGACCGGATGAGCACCAGTTCTATTACCAGTTCTATTACCAGCAGCAGCAGAAGCACCTGCAGTTACAGTGGCCCAAAATGGACAAATATAAAAAATTGCAGGAAAATTGACCAAAAAGTGCCCAGAAAGTTGTGGTATAAGGGGCACTCGCACCCCAGTCTTTAGTGCGAATTGTGGTGTAAGGGGACACTCTCACCCCATTCTTTACAGCTAGTTGTGGTATAAGATAACACTCTCACCCCATTCTTTACAGCTAGTTGTGGTATAAGATAACACTCTGACCCCATTTTTTACAGCTAGTTGTGGTATAAGATAACACTCTCACCCCATTCTTTACAGCTAGTTGTGGTATAAGAGAACACTCTTACCCCAGTCTTTACTGCAAGATCTGCTATAAGGGGGCACTCTCACCCCATTCTTTGCAGCAAGTTGTGATATAAGGGGACACCTCCCCCCAGTCTTTACTGCAAGTCGTGGTATATGGGGGCACTCTCACCCCAGCCTTTACTTCAAGTTGTGGTATAAGGGGGCACTCTTATCACAGTCTTTGCAGCAAGTGGGAGGGAAGGGAAGGTAGAAACGAAAAGTAAACAAAAGAGTAAACAAAATCTCACGGTGCTGAATCAACCTTTATGAAAATAGGTAATTAGCAGAAACAATGACAAACATAATAGGGTTGGATCAGCACCTTTCAGTCTAAAGAGTGTACTTTTGGTGAAAAATAAAATACAAGTGCAATTTTTACTCCTGTGTAAGGTCCGAGAGCCTGTCACACCTGGGGAATATGTTCCATCTGTGGCTGCTACTCCCCAGGCTACCGGCGAGGCAGGTGCCCCTCTGCTGTTTGGGGGACATGATTGAGCCCTGCCATGGTCACATGGTCTACAAATCTACCCTCGGTATTCAGCCGCTGGCGACTACTTGGCCATGGCAGCCAGTTACAGAGCTCGATTTCAAGGGGAGTAATTTGAAAGGTAAGATTATTTGATTTAGTGGGTGTTACAGTGCACCATCAACTGGGATTTCCTCAACACAGGGTACAACACCCAATTTATCTAAAATTGGTGTTGATCCAGTTTGCAAATGAGGCAGCATCCCATGCTCTTTTTAGAATGCTTTCTATCCTGTGATCCATAAGATCATGTAATGCCCCCATGTCATCAAAACCTAAATCCGCTGCTCTGGACATCTGACCCAGTAGAGCATCCAGTTTTGGACATTTGCTTCAAGGCTCCATGTCCTGCTCGTGGAATGGGAGTTTCCTTTTTAACAAATTAGGCATAAAGAATGTATTTGCTGGGTTTTCCCATTCAGCCTTAATAAACTTTAGAAGTTCCCCAAAAAAATGTTCTATACATAGAGTCCTGCACAGACAGTGGCTTGGCATCACACTTAATTCCCGAAGTGTCATAAATATCATTCAACAACTGTGCCAATTCTTCTGGCAGGTTTCTTGAAGGACCGGAGCCCCTCCCTGGATTCACTACCATGTGTTCCATCATCCAGGGAATCCTGAGAGTTAAGTTCACCTTCGCTTTCCTCTACTATTTTGGATCCTAAATCAAGTGAAGTGGGCCTGAACTGAGTGCATTGTGGGAAGTTGAGGTAAGGGAAACAGCAGGTCTCGCTTCCCGCAAATGACTGAGGGATAAGTGTGGCAGCAGTGGAAGCCGCTGGATGTGGCCTGGAGGAGCTATGGGCATCCTGCATTGAGGCAATTTCATTCCAAGGCAAGGATCTCCCTATAAATCTCTTCAGTTTTTAACTGTCTGCACTCCTGACACACAGGCCAAGTATCTGGATGGGTGGTGCTGCTGCAGGATTCACAGAGTTTTAATTTCTTGGCAACCTTGAGGTTAACTTTTGGGGGGTTCTTGTCTACATCCTTAACCTTGGGTGTGTCAAGCTATAACGACAATGACATAAGACATATGTATACATACCCCCTGTTTGCGCATACAAAAAAAAAGCTCAAAATTAAAACAAGATTTGTATATAACCTTCTCCTGGGACATCTTGTTTGAGGTGAGAAGGTTAGTGAAAAGATTGCCTGTACCTATGTTGCTCCCTGCTGGGCTAGTAATGGACATCTGCTGCTGCTGCTGAGGACTGCTGGGCTCCACCACCACTGCTGCTACTGCTGCCGATGCTGCTTCAATGGACCTCGAGGAGTGCGCCTGCAGATGCCACGCACGCTGCCGCTGCTGCCCCGGATGCCGCTCTGAAGCCCACCATCAGCTCTGTTTATCTCCCTTTAGCCTGAACAGATTGCTGACAGGGGACGAACTGATCTTTTACCTAAGGTGCACTTTTTACAAATAGTGCTGAATTGGCCCCAATGTGTACAATTCAGATGTCTGGTAGTCTGCCTACTGTACACCTTGTATACTTGTGGTAGAACATCAGCGCTCCTATAGAAAAAAAAATACACCTGTCCAAGGTTTATAACTTCTGAGGCCCCATGCAAAGTTGTATCTGGGGCCCTAATCAAATGCATTTTTACATAACAAAATACAATATTAAAGACGAACAAATGATGGAGAGAAGCAGCTTTCTTTCTCATGTAGCCTCGGCACTGATAGCATCACCAATATTACAGTCGCTGTAGCCGCTTCCAGTGTTCACTCAGCAGAGTTCTGGGGGCCCCAAGAGGTGGGGGCCCCATGCAATTGCATGGGTTGCGTGGTTGCAAAGCACAGCACTGCCATCCAGCAATCCTGTAAGTCCAACCTAAGCCAGACCCAGCAGCATCCATTCACCACTATTGCTGCTGGGTGTGATTTGGGTGTACAGGATTGCTGGTTCTGGGGATATCAATGGCATCTAATTTCCTGACTGATGGTTTGATTGTCCTATGGATCAGGTGCATACAGCTGCTAAGCACATATGGTTAGCGGGAAATGCACCTGTTAATAATAAAACAAATGGTGAAAATAATAAGTATTTATTGAAGATTGGGAGCGCTGTATGGATGATCATAACAGAAGTGGACTTTGTATTGGAGTTAATAAATACACAACTCCTCATTGTAGCACCCATATAATATAGTGGTGAACATATGAAACTATGGGCCTTATTGCGGTAATTAGCATCATTTTTGTGGCTATAGGGCTAATTTCGGCGCACAGGCATTCCCATTATATCTGATGCTGTGCTGTGTACTACATTGGTGCTAGCAGTTGATGATTGTTGCACTACGTATTCGCCGGCCTATATCAGCGCCTGTTGGACCCGACTGCCAATTATCCCAGCGCCAGTGAGCACCACTTTTGGACCCCGTTTTCCCGGCACTCCCTAGCACATTTATGATTTTTTTTTCCTTAAAATTTTAGGTGCTGTACGTTCCCCGTGTTGGTTAGGGTTTACATTTACAGTTACAAGAAATCACTGCTGGGGACAAAGAGCACAAACGTTGTGCGTTTCGGTTGCGTTTTAGTTTTTGACGCCCAAATTACACATTGTTAAGCAAAAGAAGCCATTTAAATCAATTTTAATAACCCAAAGAAAAAAAACATTTTGGATCATCTAGATCCTGTGTTTCAAATATTGACAAGTCCCCAGGCAAATTCTGTACAAATAAATTTTTTATTTATTTTTAATTAATATTAATTGTAAGAATTAAACACCTCAATCCAGTTCTGCCCATTTCTTGAGATACAGTGCCAGATTTAATCTGACGCTGCTTCAACCAGAGCGCCAGGCACTGCATCATTTTCGGCGTTAGTGTTAAATAATGGTCTGATTTATCAAGCACCTCTGCCAGACAGTGCCACATTGGTGCAAATTAGAGTGGTAAAAAATATAATAAACCATTTTTTTCACACTTGTGCATGTTGCTACATTGCAAGAAACACATTTACTAAAACATTAGCAGTGCAATAACATGCTGCAAAAATTAGAAATTCTATTTTGCACTACTAGTACACACTACTAATTTGTACTGAAATGGCATTGTCTGACAGATAAATGAGGCCCTAAGACAATAGGCATCTGCTGCATCAGCGTTAGCGTTTTTTTTAGTTGTTAAATCAGAAGCTGCGTGTTGCTCAGGCCAAAAAGTAGTGCTGTGAGGCGCTGGCGCTTCTTAAATAAGGCTCCCTATTTTCCAGTGTCTAAGTTATAATGAGCATTTCTAAAGCCCATGTATTGCAATTTACCTGCACTGAGAAGGGCCATACTTACTGTCCCCTCCCGGTCCATCGCCACTGGACCCACACCAAGGTTGAAAGAAGACTGTAGGGCCAAAAAACGTTCCAGGTACAGCCGCACTCTTACCCTTGTATCAGGCGGGTGCACGGTTCGCGGAGACACCGCAAATACCAGTATACTTGTAAAGAACCAGCACTCCAAATAAGTTCATGCAGAAGATTGTATTGCTATAACATGAGTCAAGTACAGCAGTGGAGGCGAGTCGACGGTCGGGACGTGACAGGCGAGCCGTCCCCGGCCTGTCAGAGGGCCGGGGATGGTATGCCTGTCTAGCGACGCCCGGGAGCCAATCACGCGGCACCTGGGCGCCGCGTCACCTGTCACCGGGTGAGAATCCCGGGACGGGTGACGTCAGTCCCGACCTCCCCCAATTGGGGGACGGTGTGAGAGGTTGCCTGGCAACCTCCCCGCCGACCGGGACGGCGGTGCCCGACGCGCACACGGCCTCTGCGAGCCTGGGAGACGGAGGTGAGTTCATTTGACTACAATTCACTTTATAATGATTGTTTCATTGAGACACTTTGATGACAACTATTCTGCACATGATAAGGGTATGATCTGTCAGCGCCCCTGACGTCATTATGACGTCAGGCGCGAAAATGCAATGTGACTACAATTTGATTGGTCTGTTGTACTATATAATGGAATTGGTGATGGCAATCTGTTCCTTTCTTGTACACGCGGTGGGTCCTGATGAAGGGGGCCCCAGTGCACCCCGAAACGTCGACTCGCCTCCACTGCTGTACTTGACTCATGTTATAGCAATACAATCTTCTGCATGAACTTATTTATTTGTAGGGCCAAAGGCACTTTTTTTTTACTTTAAAAAAAATAGTAAACTTTTTATTCATTTTTATACTCTGTTCATCATATAAAGTGATTCTCTAATATCAAGATAATTTTTTTCAACTCTTACTGACTCAACCCTTTAATCTGCAAAAAAAAAGAGATTGGGCTTGATTCAATAAAGGTAGAAAAAAATTCTCATGGTAGTAAAAGATTCAATTCATGAGAAAAAAGCCTGAGAATTTCACTGTTATTGAATCACCAGCTGGGAAAACAATGAAAGTCAATGGTATTTTTTACTCCTAAGAAAAACTGTTTCCTCCTTTCTACACTGTAGTAAAAGCTGCCATTGGCTTTCATTGTCTTTTTTTCTAGTGATTCAGTAACAGTGACATTCTCAGGCTTTTTTTGCATGAATTGAATTGTTTACTACCATGAGAATTTTTTTCTACCTTTATTTAATCAAGGCCATTGTCTGGTTGTTGTTTGTTCATGTTTTTTGTTTATTGAAAAGAGGGCACACTTGGAGCTCTACTACAGCTTCTACCTAGCACTGCAGGAAATGAAAAAAAGGCACATGGGACAGGCATCATGTGAACTGCATCCTGCCTTATTCCAAACATAAAGGTGTGAGTGGAGGTTCATAAAGATTGTATAAATCTGATTATAAACTGTGGGGCCAGCATTAGGATGCTTTTAACATAGGCGATTTAATGTATGTTTTGAACTGTTTTGCATAGCAGTTTATAATTCATATTACATTCATTGCATTATATATTTTTTTACAGTCATGTAACAAGCTTGTATCTATACAGGAAAATAAATAAAGATGTCCGTAAAGTGTGTGTATAATGGACTGACAACACAGGGCTGCTACTAAGCCCACACAAGCAAATGCAAAGTTCATCCATAAAGCTTTCAGCACCAGTGCCACAGACCGTCCCATTCCATAAGTTCCCAGCTGGGCAGCGAAGCCAGCTGCTTGATAATAGGGTTTTTTTTTCCAGAAACGCGTCGCTGCCCAGCTGGGAACTTGGGGAATGGGACTGTTGGTCCCTTTGTGAGAAGACTTTAATGTTCTTACAGTAAAAGTTATGTTTTATATTTGGAGCACTGGTGCAGAAAGCTTCATGGATGAACTTTGCATTTGATTGTGTGGGCTTAGCAGTAGCCCTGTGTTTTCGTGCACCTAGGTCTCCAAACCTTTGAGATCAGGCCTAATTGAGCTGCATTTCCTTCAGGACATTTTTCTATTGTTGTGTGTATAGTGTGTCTATCGTGCATTACTGTTACTTTCAATGGAAGTAGCATTATGAGCAAAATGCACACAAAGGGCCTAATTGACTACCTGCTGCATCTCGATTCATCTTACTTTGGTTTTCATTTAACAAAGTATGCCAGGTTCACTTGACTATGCCCGTGTTAGCTGTATTTAGCACTAGTTTGGCCGAGTTGGGTGAAGAACTGTGAACCCCTGAGCCCTATGTCAGGTTTTCCCATTGCACACTATTAGGATTAATAGTAGTTCTTCCCAAATTATCTCTTAGGTAGAATTTTGCATTCCTCAGTGTTCCCTGTAAATCATGCCCTAAATGCACCAAAACACCCAGATGTTAATGGTACTATTAAATATAATGCTACAAAACTATCAAATGCTAAGTTCCTCCAACACTGCTGTGGCTGATGGCGGGCTTCCTTCCTGCCACCTTTGCAGAGAATTAAGCTTTCGTCTGAATATACTTTGCTGTCATCTACCATCCTTTGATAAAGCAAACCAAATATACAGCTGTTTGTCTGTCCTTGTATTACAAATAGCATGTATCAGGACTTTTCATTAGGAAGCAGTATGCCCTGTAGGTAGTTTCGCTGTTTTTACAGTCACTGGAGGAGGAAATCAGTGATGGAAGAGGCCTATCCGCATATCAATGGACTGACAATTCATGGCCTCATTGCTCCTATTGAAACCCCAAATAATCAAGTGTTGTGTGATACTTAAGGTAACAATTAAAATGACACCTAATTGTTACCTATTGGCAATACACAAGAGCAGGCATGTCTTATTTCCTTAAGTCTCTTATATTTCCTTCTTTTATCATCTGTTACAGGCAGGCTGATTCATTGCTAGTGCCAGCTATCGGCAGATGAGCGTCAGCACTAAGAGAGGCTGCTAGTATAAGCTGTGATCGGCTATCGGGCACTGTAACAGAGCGCCTCAGTCGCTCTAGTAACCTGGCAGGCATTGATGAATGAGATGTATGTTGGATGCTCTAACACCAGTACAGTGTTGCAAGGAGCGAAAGGACCGACTCTCAGCGACTCACACCTTATTCAACAAAAAGACACACAGAGCGTAGGCGCTCTGGATCAAGTCGCTATATAGCATAGGGCGGCAGACGCTGTGTGATTAAAGTGAGTTTTTGAACACATATCCACCAGTAACAAAGCGAAAACACATGGAATTACATTGTTGTAACATTGTGACATTAATACTTTAATTCCAGACCTGTAATGACAATTCTGCATATAGATATAAAAAATCTAAAATATTTTAAAAATGACTCTTTCTATAGAGGTGACACAATTATTTGAGAGAAACAAAAAAATATTAAAAACAAAAAACCCTGTTAAAACAGAAGAAAAAGAACGTCCATTGAAATGTATGGGAGAGCGTCAGGCAGTGACAGGTAATACCTGGCGCTCTGGAAGCTAGAGCGCCGGTGCTATACACGGAGCTGCCTTTAATAATACATTGGACGCTACATGGCGCAGTTAGAGTCGCTCACCAGAATCACCTTCATACATTTTTGTGGTATTGCGTACAGCGCCCGGCGTTCACCAGACGTTGCCTGCCACTACGAGGCACTACCTGGCGCTATCCCTTGATGAATAACCCCCTAAGTATGGTTTCCCTCTCTGCTTGATAAACGCCTGTAGTAACGTTTTTTTGCTGTACAAGCTTTAACTTTCAGAGGTATACTTGTACGCATGAACATTTTTTATGGGAAACGTTATATTGTATTTCATTTAGTACAGAAGTATGAATACGCAATGCAAAGGAATTTAGCTATAGATCGGGCAGAATGTACTAAAACCTGGAAAGTGGGTGAAACGTTCCCTTCAGATCTCCTTTTAAAAATCATATTGATGAAAATAATACTTATTGGATCATTTGGATGATAATCAAGCCTTACCAAAAAAACACATTGGAGGATGGGTCTCATTAAAACAGAATTTCTCATAGTATTCAGGTTATTGCTTTCATCACATGTACCTAAGAAAAATAATAAAAATATAGCTCCTCTCACTATTGTTCATCACGCATAACAGAAGAGAAGAATACTGATTTTGCTGAAATACATTAAGTAGGAGATCTGGCAATATGTCCTCTGTTGCCAAGATAACACTGGTGAATGCTAAGATTAGATGTGATTTTGATTTGCTTGGAGAAGGAACAATTAGATCCCATGCAGTTGATCAACTAAACGTCTAATTTTCCCTCATCATTGCTGCTGTTGGGGGGGGGGGGGGGGTTCTGGGAGGCCAATTTATCACTAGCGTCTCATAGCGCCACTTGAGTGTCTGTGGGAAGGCGCTACACCGGCCACAGGCAGGCGGCGCTGTTAGTGTTTGGCGCTGTAGGCTGCCCATGGCACTGTGCCTTGTTTGTTTTTTTAGAATGGAGCTAGCGACGGGTAGTGTCAGTGGAGAGGCAGAAATCATTTGTATTTAACATGTAAATGAACCCGTGCCAGTGAGGGCGCTGTAAAACCACGATACTCAGGCATACAGCATGACACATGATTGGCAGGCATGAGAACGCAACTTAGCAGCAGGTAACCTAAGTACAATAATGAACACAAAAAACATTTAGAACAGGCCAGGGATCCCATGTCATTTGATTGAGCACAAAATATTTATTAACCAGAAGTCACCAAAAATAACTGGAATAGCTATTTTATAATTGAAGTCCATGGGAGAATGACACTGAGCACCTGATGTGATGTAGCACTGTATGGCGCTGGCGCTAACAAAGCACCTGGTGCTCTTGATACATGGAACGCTACATGTTGCTAGGTGAGGCACTAAACTTTTTTTGCATCTTAAATATGACTTTGTGGTGGCGCTCAGTAAAAGCTTTTGCTGCTATGTGTCACTGCCCTTGAGCCATCCATGGCTTGACTGCAAGCCAAACTCATTTTTAATAGCGTATTAGCCTGCATCGTAGGGGGACCGGAGCCTGATTCACATTTTTTCACTTTGACTGGTTATTTATGTCTTGTATGCTCTACATAAGTATTTGACTTATGTATATGGAATGCTTATTCTTTTTTTTGGCACTTTATTATTTTTAGCACTTTTCACTTTAATTAGATATTTATTTTGGATACATAAAGACCATCAATACACATAGGGATTATGTGGCTTGGCTTTTATGTGTGCCCCCATTATTTGTCTAGTGTTCTGATGTGTTGTGACATGTTTTCAACTGATGCAAAAATGCAATTGATTTTGGTGTTTTTTTAGTGACTTCTATCCCTCCTAATCCTTTGGCTAAACCTATCTCTACTAGCACTTTATATCAGGGGTCCCAAACCCTTCTCCTCAATGACCACCAACAGGCCAGGTTGTGCAGATCTCCACACAGCCGCACAAGTAACGCAATTAGTGCAGTAGCTATAAGAGCTGATTCAGCACTGTCTGAATTTTCTTTTATAATTATTTATTTCCTTTGGCTGCAATTTGGCTTCATTTTAGCTGTTCAAAGTATATAAAAAGTGTGCAGTGAAAATTGGTATAGAATTGCACTAAAGTAAAAAAATAATTATACATTTTTTTTTTCTCCCCAAAAAGATGAGAAAAAAATATCACAACCTGTTGTTGAGCCTTGAAGAGGACCAAAACCCACCATTGAGTCTATGAAACTCCAGGGCAGGCAAACTCCCTCCCCCCAGGGCACCCCGATCTGGGTCTGCCTCGCTGTGTGAAACCCCCCAGGTCACCCAAAAACTCACCTGCGTTCCTGGTCCAACGACGTATGTGCAAGCAGCAGGCGCACCCCCCCCCCCCATCTCTTTAGCAGGGCGCATGCATTTGTGAATGGCCGGCCATGCTCCCTGTTAGAGGGTAGCCGAGGATGCAGACACCAGCGCACTCGGAATCTCTCGTACCCCGATCGGGGTGCCCCGGGGGACTGAACCAAAACCAGAATTAGTTTGGTCCACTTTTGGGGACCACTGATTTAGAGTACTTAAAAACACTATTAAATAAATTAGTAAATAGAAACATTTACATTTTGTTAAACACCACCTACCCTCAAAAAAATGTTCTAATAGAATCACCAGAGGTTTAGAGCGGTCAGGATTCATCAATCTCTCAGCAAGATATTTATCAAAATGATCCATCTCCCCAAGCTACTGAAACGCACGCTATTCTCGCCAGCAAAACTATAGCGTAAATACTCACACCAATTTTTCACCTTAATAGCCCGCTTTGAAGGTTAATTATGGTTCCTGAATCATACAAGAGTGACCTTATTTGTGAGAATTTTCACATACACAAAAAAATAAAATCTGAATGCTCGCTTTGGGCACTAGCTGGCTAATAGTCGCAAAAACAAAAGTTGCTCAAAGAAAAGTGCTTACTGAATAACACAAGTGCCCAAAAAGTGCCCACTTTTCTCTTCTAAAATGCACTTTCACATTCAGTGCTGAATCTACCTTAATGTGTTAAAGCAGACATAAAGTTTACATACCCCCCCACCCGCTCTCATTCCTTATGCACATAGGAGAAGAAAACTCTTACCTGGCCACAGCTTTTGCCTGCAATGGGAGCTTGGCACTGCTGTCCCTATCATGCTAACAGCTGGGACTAAGTGAGCTTTTTATTTAAATTTTGGGTTAAGTTTGGGTTCTTAATTCTGCTGAGCCCAGGGGGTGGGATAAAATAGGCTTGGCTCAATATCAGGCCTTGATTTTTTTTCAGTCAATAGTTGAGCAACACAAAAGAAAGAACCATCCTGCAGTTAACCCCACTACAGTTATTTAGCGAAAAAGGGGGACGGGAAAAGGCAACAAAAATCTAATACAGTAATGATTTTTTACCATATTTTTAGAGCCATAACCTAGAAGTCAAGTCAAAAAGAAGTTTTTGTAGTTTTGGTCAGAGGTTAGATAATCTGTCATGTCTATACTGCAGATTAACTCTTACTTTCTACATTAACTCTGTGACTTAAAACAAGAAAAAGACAGAGATGTAGGTGTCATTCGAATAGGAAGGGAATACCTTCAAAAAAGTACACAAGGACTTTCTGTCTTGCTTTTATCCACCCCTATGGAGAAACACGTTTATATAGTGTGTGAGCACCTGCCAAAAGACATGCCCAGGGGCAGTGGAACCAAGCCTACCACAGTTACAGAACAGTGGCCACTTAAATGTTTTGTGATATATTAAAGGTTGAGTTCCCAGGCTTGCACAGGCTATGTCATCCCTCTCACTCAACAGGAGAAGTGGGGAAAGCCAAAAGGTCAGAACAGATGCAACCAGCCAATGACAGAAGGATTTTACGGGTGGAGATCAGCAGGTAATTTAATTCACCTAAACTATGGGCCTCATTTGTTATGTGTGCTATTTAGCATCTGTCTGGTGACTATAGCACCAGTTTTGGAGCGCCAGCCTTTTTGCATTTTCTTGGGCTATGCTGTGGATTGCAATGGCGCTCTGATGCTAATTTGCTTTGATTGTTGCATTAGGTACTGGACAGCTTGCGTCAGCGCCTGTTGGATCCGACTCCCAGTTATGCCAGTGCCACTTTGTATCGCTGTCTTTTCGGCGCTGAACAGCGTATTTATGATTTTTTGCCTCCTTAAAAAGATTGGTGCTGTATTTTTTGTGCGCTGGTTGGCGTTTCATCATTACAATTGCAAGAAATCACTGTAAAGAGGTCAAACTTTACAGTGTGTTTAGGCTGCATTTTAGTTGTCATGAAAATCAATTTAAATATATATAAAAAAACAACATTTGGTGACATCTAGGTCCTGCATCTCTATTATTGACAAGTCACAATGCACGTTCTGCATGAATAAATGTGTGTAATATTAAACATAAGCACAAAATACTGCAATCCAGTTCTGCCCATTGTGCTCTATGGGATCTTGACCTACAGCATCACTTTCAACTAGCGCTGCTTCAACCAGAAGAGCCTGCGGCTCATGTGGGCTGGCAGCCTTCAGGGCCGAGGGGCAGCCGCTTGGCCTCCAAGCCGTGGTTTACCAGCCCACATAGCTGGTGTCTGTGCTGGAGACTGGAAACCCCATGCAGTTGTTTAAGGGTTTAACCCTTAATAGGTAACTGGAAGGTGCAGTTAGTTGTATTTTATTAGAAAATCCCATAAAACACTCTTCAGTTTGCGGTGTCTCCTGAACGGGTGTCTACTAATTGTGTGTACCGTTGTCGTCGGGAGAAATGGGGCTTTTAGGCACAATATAGTTTTCTTTAAAAAAAGTACATTTTTTAAAAAAAAAAAGCATGAACAATTCAAATATATATATATTGCAAATGAAATTGTCAACAATTAACATTTAATTGTGTTTTATTAAATGGTGATATACATTGTGTCATAATAGGAAGTGAACAAATATTACATCGACTAAATGCCACCAATTATACACAATCCTGTATAACAGGAAAACGTATTACAATGAAATGTAATAACAAAAAAACTAAATGCTTTTTTTTATAAATATAATACAAAAATATTATTAAAATATACCGAACAATCCTGAGAAACAAATGGTAACCATAAAAAGATATCTAAATAGCCATAATCCTAATATTGCCTCACAAGTGTCTGTCTACTAAAAAGACTAGGAGAGCCACATCTAAAAGAGGAAATCAATAAGGCAGAACACCAAAAACATGACAAAAAGGGAGTATTTCCTTTGTGTTGTATGGCCTAGGAACCACCGAAAACCAATTCAACAATTTCTGGCACAGTGAGGTTCACTCCCATAGAACATGATGAGGAGGTTATGAAGCATATTACGGAATATGCAGTTTTCTGGCATTTTTTTAAACTCACATATTATTTTACAGTTTTCAGGTCTATTTTTGTTAGAGTTTATGAAGAGAAATGAAAAATTAGATTTTGAAAATCTATACATGTTTAACATAATCTTTGTTTTTTACTTGTAACTCTGAGAATAATCACAAGACATAGGCCTTGATTCAATAAAGGTAGAAAAAAATTCTCACGGTAGTAAAACATTCAATTCATGAGAAAAAAGCCTGAGAATGTCACTGTTAGTGAATCACTAGATAAAAAGACAATGAAAGTCAATGGCAGCATTTACTACAGTGTAGAAAGGAGTAAACAGTTCTCTACTTTTCTTAGGAGTAAAAAGTGCCATTGACTTTCATTGTTTTCTTAACTGTGATTCAGAAACAGTGAAATTCTCAGGCTTTTTTCTCATGAATTGAATTTTTTACTACCATGAGAATTTTTTTCTACCTTTATTGAATCAAGGCCATATACACAGAATTGTCACTCCACAAATTTAAAGCAGAGTGAAACCTGGGATTTTCACTATACCTGTATGAAACCCTGCTGGTCGCCCAATATGCTCACCTCACATTTGATTCCAAAGCACATGTGCGGGCCATGTATAATATACATATGAGCAGCTAGAAAACCCAATGGTAGTCTAGCCTCTGTCTGCTCTTCATTATCTGTGTGTAGCTGTGTATATGGCTTGTGTGGGTGTGCACGGTGGGATCGTTAAAGTGGTAAACATATCGGACTGCCTGTGGAATTTCCCAAATTAGGATGCCCCAGGGCAAAGCAGAGCCCTGAAGATGAGAAGAAACACTAGAGTTAGGATACAAGGATTTTTTTTCCTCTTTAAACACATAATTTCTTTTTTTCTAGTTTTCTACCTAGCACTGCAAGTGAGCTTTTCTTCATCTGATAATGCCTAACTGTGCAAACTAGTAAATGGGGCTTTGCTGGCCAGCTTAGTGTGGCATAGTGTGGCACAACTATGCTGAATCTATAATTAATTATTAAACAAACTAGATTTTTTTAACATTGGCAATTTTCTATACTTCACTAGCCTTATATATGGGTGAAATGATATAGGGAGATCATTTGGCATGTTATCAGCTCAATATGCATTAAATATATCTTCAAATCTATAAATTACATTGTTAATTGTGTTTTTCTTGTGGTATTTACTATGAGCTGTCTTCTGTACTGACCTCAGCCTCACTTTGCCAAAAGTAGACTAGCTAGCTAACCTGTTGCATTATCGGCCTGTGCTGTCACACTTAGTAAGTTGGGTCCTAGGTGAATAGAATTAAAACAAAAAAGAATTACAACAATCTTTGTTTTTGATCACATTTTCTCTGTGTTGTTCATGGTTCATAACAAGAGGCAGAAGAATCAAAACCTCACATTTTTTTATTCTAAACCTAATTTGTCCCCCGTGAAATGATGTGCAATCTGTAAGTATTATTTGTTGACCGGAGGTTTAGAGCGGTCAGGATTCATCAATCTCTCAGCAAGATATTTATCAAAATGATCCATCTCCCCAAGCTACTGAAACACACCGCTATTCTCGCCAGCAAAACTATAGCGTAAATACTCACACCAATTTTTCACCTTAATAGCCTGCTTCGAAGGTTAATTATGGTTCCTGAATTATACAAGAGCGACCTTATTTGTGAGAATTTTCACATACACAAAAAAATAAAATCTGAATGCTCGCTTGGGCACTAGCTGGCTAATAGTCGCAAAAACAAAACTTGCTCAAAGAAAGGTGCTTACTGAATAACACAAGTGCCCAAAAAACACTTTTCTCTTCTAAAATGCATTTTCACATTCAGTGCTGAATCTACCTTAATGTGTAAAAGCAGACATAAAATTTACATACCCCCCACCCGCTCTCATTCCTTATGCACATAGGAGAAGAAAACTCTTACCTGGCCATAGCTTTTGCCTGCAATGGGAGCTTGGCACTGCTGTCCCTATCATGCTGAGCTGCTGGAAATGATGAGTGAGAGTCGTATCACCCATTCACAGTGTGCTAACACTGAAGAAGTCCAGCTTGCACCCGTTGACCCTAAAACATACATTTTACTAAGACATTAAGACATTCAGGGTTACAACTCTTCAGACATACAGTGCCAGTAAATGGTGAGAAGACACACTCGTGATCCCCAGCAACAGCAGACCCCTGCTTCCACAAGCTGGGACTAAGTGAGCTTTTTTTTATTTAAATTTTGGGTTAAGTTTGGGTTCTTAATTCTGCTGAGCCCAGGGGGTGGGATAAAATAGGCTTGGCTCAATATCAGGCCTTGTTTTTTTTCAGTCGATAGTTGAGCAACACAAAAAAAAGAACCATCCTGCAGTTAACCCCACTACAGTTATTTAGCGAAAAAGGGGGATGGGAAAAGGCAACAGAAATCTAATACAGTAATGATTTTTTACCATATTTTTAGAGCCATAACCTAGAAGTCAAGTAAAAAAGAAGTTTTTGTAGTTTTGGTCAAAGGTTAGATAATCTGTCATGTCTATACTGCAGATTACCTCTTACTTTCTACATTAACTCTGTGACTTAAAACAAGAAGAAGACAGAGATGTAGGTGTCATTCGAATAGGAAGGGAATACCTTCAAAAAAGTACACAAGGACTTTCTGTCTTGCTTTTATCCACCCCTATGGAGAAACACGTTTATATAGTGTGTGAGCACCTGCCAAAAGACATGCCCAGGGGCAGTGGAACCAAGCCTACCACAGTTACAGAACAGTGGCCACTTAAATGTTTTGTGATATATTAAAGGTTGAGTTCCCAGGCTTGCACAGGCTATGTCATCCCTCTCACTCAACAGGAGAAGTGGGGAAAGCCAAAAGGTCAAAGAACAGATGCAACCAGCCAATGACAGAAGGATTTTACGGGTGGAGGTCAGCAGGTAATTTAATTCACCTAAACTATGGGCCTCATTTGTTATGTGTGCTATTTAGCATCTGTCTGGTGACTATAGCACCAGTTTTGGAGCGCCAGCCTTTTTGTATTTTCTTGCGCTATGCTGTGGATTGCAATGGCGCTGGAGAACGCAGCTCTGATGCTAATTTGCTTTGATTGTTGCATTAGGTACTGGACAGCTTGCGTCAGTGCCTGTTGGATCCGACTCCCAGTTATGCCAGTGCCACTTTGTATCGCTGTCTTTTCGGCGCTGAACAGCGTATTTATGATTTTTTGCCTCCTTGATAAGATTGGTGCTGTATTTTTTGTGCGCTGGTTGGCGTTTCATCATTACAATTGCAAGAAATCACTGTAAAGAGGTCAAACTTTACAGTGTGTTTAGGCTGCCTTTTAGTTGTCATGAAAATCAATTTTAATATATATATATAAGAAAACAACATTTGGTGACAGCTAGGTCCTGCATTTCTATTATTGACAAGTCACAATGCACGTTCTGCATGAATAAATTTGTGTAATATTAAATATAAGCACAAAACACTGCAATCCAGTTCTGCCCATTGTGCTCTATGGGATCTTGACCTACAGCATCACTTTCAACTAGCGCTGCTTCAACCAGAAGAGCCTGCGGCTCATGTGGGCTGGCAGCCTTCAGGGCCGGGGGGCAGCCGCTTGGCCTCCAAGCCGTGGTTTACCAGCCCACATAGCTGGTGTCTGTGCTGGAGACTGGAAACCCCATGCAGTTGTTTAAGGGTTTAACCCTTAATAGGTAACTGGAAGGTGCAGTTAGTTGTATTTTATTAGAAAATCCCATAAAACACTCTTCAGTTTGAGGTGTCTCCTGAACGGGTGTCTACCAATTGTGTGTACCGTTGTCGTCGGGAGAAATGGGGCTTTTAGGCACAATATAGTTTTCTTTAAAAAAAGTACATTTTTTAAAAAAAAAGCATGAACAATTCAAATATATATATATTACAAATGAAATTGTCAACAATTAACATTTAATTGTGTTTTATTAAATGGCGATATACATTGTGTCATAATAGGAAGTGAACAAATATTACATCGACTAAATGCCACCAATTATACACAATCCTGTATAACAGGAAAACGTATTACAATGAAATGTAATAACAAAAAAACTAAATGCTTTTTTTTATAAATATAATACAAAAATATTATTAAAATATACCGAACAATCCTGAGAAACAAATGGTAACCATAAAAAGATATCTAAATAGCCATAATCCTAATATTGCCTCACAAGTGTCTGTCTACTAAAAAGACTAGGAGAGCCACATCTAAAAGAGGAAATCAATAAGGCAGAACACCAAAAACATGACAAAAAGGGAGTATTTCCTTTGTGTTGTATGGCCTAGGAACCACCGAAAACCAATTCAACAATTTCTGGCACAGTGAGGTTCACTCCCATAGAACATGATGAGGAGGTTATGAAGCATATTACGGAATATGCAGTTTTCTGGCATTTTTTTAAACTCACATATTATTTTACAGTTTTCAGGTCTATTTTTGTTAGAGTTTATGAAGAGAAATGAAAAATTAGATTTTGAAAATCTATACATGTTTAACATAATCTTTGTTTTTTACTTGTAACTCTGAGAATAATCACAAGACATAGGCCTTGATTCAATAAAGGTAGAAAAAAATTCTCACGGTAGTAAAACATTCAATTCATGAGAAAAAAGCCTGAGAATGTCACTGTTAGTGAATCACTAGATAAAAAGACAATGAAAGTCAATGGCAGCATTTACTACAGTGTAGAAAGGAGTAAACAGTTCTCTACTTTTCTTAGGAGTAAAAAGTGCCATTGACTTTCATTGTTTTCTTAACTGTGATTCAGAAACAGTGAAATTCTCAGGCTTTTTTCTCATGAATTGAATTTTTTACTACCATGAGAATTTTTTTCTACCTTTATTGAATCAAGGCCATATACACAGAATTGTCACTCCACAAATTTAAAGCAGAGTGAAACCTGGGATTTTCACTATACCTGTATGAAACCCTGCTGGTCGCCCAATATGCTCACCTCACATTTGATTCCAAAGCACATGTGCGGGCCATGTATAATATACATATGAGCAGCTAGAAAACCCAATGGTAGTCTAGCCTCTGTCTGCTCTTCATTATCTGTGTGTAGCTGTGTATATGGCTTGTGTGGGTGTGCACGGTGGGATCGTTAAAGTGGTAAACATATCGGACTGCCTGTGGAATTTCCCAAATTAGGATGCCCCAGGGCAAAGCAGAGCCCTGAAGATGAGAAGAAACACTAGAGTTAGGATACAAGGATTTTTTTTCCTCTTTAAACACATAATTTCTTTTTTTCTAGTTTTCTACCTAGCACTGCAAGTGAGCTTTTCTTCATCTGATAATGCCTAACTGTGCAAACTAGTAAATGGGGCTTTGCTGGCCAGCTTAGTGTGGCATAGTGTGGCACAACTATGCTGAATCTATAATTAATTATTAAACAAACTAGATTTTTTTAACATTGGCAATTTTCTATACTTCACTAGCCTTATATATGGGTGAAATGATATAGGGAGATCATTTGGCATGTTATCAGCTCAATATGCATTAAATATATCTTCAAATCTATAAATTACATTGTTAATTGTGTTTTTCTTGTGGTATTTACTATGAGCTGTCTTCTGTACTGACCTCAGCCTCACTTTGCCAAAAGTAGACTAGCTAGCTAACCTGTTGCATTATCGGCCTGTGCTGTCACACTTAGTAAGTTGGGTCCTAGGTGAATAGAATTAAAACAAAAAAGAATTACAACAATCTTTGTTTTTGATCACATTTTCTCTGTGTTGTTCATGGTTCATAACAAGAGGCAGAAGAATCAAAACCTCACATTTTTTTATTCTAAACCTAATTTGTCCCCCGTGAAATGATGTGCAATCTGTAAGTATTATTTGTTGACTACTGGTTTTAAAGTGCACTTGATCACGAAGGTTGTCCATTTGCAACAATTTGCTACTCTACTTTTGCTGGGAATCATAATCCTGATTTTTCTGTAATCCACCATCGCACAGATGTAATTTTGGTGTAGACACCAGGCTTGTTGGCTAAGCCACACTCCTCCCCGAAGCTGACAATTCCAATCAGAGACCACCTGTTTTGCATTTGGGTAGTAGCCAAAGGACCCCCCGAGTCACCCTAGAGCCAAAGAATATAGTGATGAGTGGTTTATCATGATTACATTTGTTTTTCTATTTATGCATATTTACACTATTACATATATGTTTCTATTTACTTGAGCCTGCAACCCTTGTTTATACAGACAATTAATGAGACAGATAAAGGTTTGATTTTGCCTTCTTCCTAAAAGATAATATATGTGCATGTTAAAGGAATGTACTGTGACTGGGCAACATGAGTTTGGGTATTACAATAAAATGAAAGTGTAGGAGAAGCCAGAAGTGAATTTACTTAAAGATGGCTTAAAGGAAATGTCTACTTCTTGGACTCCAGAGTCAGGCAGCCCCGGCGGTAACTAAAAGATCCGCTTACCTTACCACCAGCTTGCGCTGCTGATTGTCCTCCCCCCAGCCCCAGTTTGTGAATTTCACCACTGTGTTCCCAGGAACTTCCATATACAGTATGTAGGTCCCAATGTTTTCAATGGGAGACAGTTATACCAGGCTACGGCCACCCGCTAGCTGGAACCCAGAAGCACAGCTCCTGGCACAAACCGGGGTTGTGGGAAGACGATCGATCACGTGAAACTGGTGGTAAGATAAGCGGATCTTCTTGTTACTTTCGGAGCTGCCTGGCCCTGGAATCTAAGCAGAATTCTACAGAAACATAACACCCGGAATTTTCCCTTTCCTGGGTGTTATTCCTCTCAACCGAGGGAAAAAAACAAACCTTTCCGGACTTTCTGTGGAGCTGCTGGTTGTATCCCCACTCACCTCTATTTGGGGGATGTACCAGCACCAGCCGGGTATGCACCTAGCAAAATTTGCACCTCACGTGACTCATGTGACTTGAGGGGCGATTCAGTTGGGTTTCGCACATCGACATGGAGTTGGAAGTGGCTAGCTGTGGAAGCTTTTAGACTGCAAGAGGGCCGATGTTCCTCTTTAAAGTCTGGTCCTAAAGTAAAAAAGACTCCAGGCCCAGGTGATTTTCCAGTCCTGGGGCTTCCTTCTCCTTAAACTCCCCATGGTATATTCTAGATTCAGTGATTCCATAAAGAATCCGCTGGTTTTGGTGGCAGTCCTCCGACTGATGTGCACTCCAGTGCCAGGCCTATCTGAATGGTTGGCGTTGATACGCACAACCAGCTATGCCAGCTCTGAGTGTAAACCGCTTTCTATGCTGTTCATTCATACGCACAGCATAAAACGATAATGACTAGCGCCTGCACACTCATCAGGGGCATCCTGCAATAGAAGAGGCATGGGGGAATTTAAAGGGTTTTGGTCCATGGTACAGCTAATCTTCCCTGGTGTCTGTCCCAGGGAGACTATAGGAGAGAAATCCTACACTAGGCCTTAATCAGAACCTCTCTCGTATGCATACCCGCCAGCGGAAATGACGCCAATGGCCCGTATTCAGGCTATTTTCTGTGTCGGGCGATTTAGGGTTGTGTTTTTTGGGCCGAGTTTCCCTTTTAGCAGGAATATATGGTATGCGTATGCCAAACTGAATATTAGTCGTGTTGTCACGGCTCAAGGTGTACGTTCGTCCGTAAATGTATGGGTATAGCCTGTGCTTGTGCGATTCTGAGCCCTTATTTAGCCATTTTCGGGTCTTAAAAATTTGAAGGTTTCCGGTTCAAAATTAGGCCCTCTTTTTGCTAGCAGGAACCGGCCAGCGCACCTACGATGAAGCCCCTTGATAAGTTTTGTGAAGAGTAGGCAGCAGAGGGGGCTGTTAAAAATGTACGTTCCAGAGTTTAGCCATACCCGCCATCACCTGGATATCGATCAGATGACCGATCATCAGGTCTGATCCGCCTGATCCGCCTTTCTCTTGAGAAGTCTCACTCAGAGTTGTGGCCATGGCTGGCCCCCACCACAAGAAAGGAGCATGCAATTGTAGGTATGACCAAATTGGTTGGCTGCCTCCAATTTGTAGCGAATGGCACCTTCCAGAGGCTAGGGGCACTGTCCAGCCTTTGCTGAGCCGCGGCCTCACTAAATTCCTTGATGGCATGGCTGTCATGCAGGAGAAATACATCTGGCAGCCTGGAACGCCCTTCGGCCCTAGTTCCCCCAGCTTCTCAGGAGTATATGTTTCATTATGTGTTTCGGTATCTATAAGCCCACATTGCTCCTTCTTCTTGCCCACTCTCTGCTCTTTAGGTTAGCCTTGCTTCAACCTACCCTAAACCAGCTTCCCTGTGTTCCCAGTATGTTTAGGTCCACATATTCTGAAATAAATATTGTTTAGTATTATGCATCAAAACAAACAGAAAAAAAAATCCTAACTCACCTGACACGCATCAATCCCTCCCTCCACATATCCAGCGCATAGCATTGGGGGCAGTATAATATGTCCATACATCTGAGGACTTCTACATAAATCCGTGTTTATTATCTTCACTTCAGCCTGTTGCAGAACAGGTGATGAGATACCTAGAGGTAAAACAATAAGATCAACATTATAATAATTGATCTGATCTGATGAAGTCCACAGACTCTGGGACATGGTCACTGAAAGGAACACTGCAGTCCCTGAAAGCAGGTTACCAGAATTCCATGGTCACTGCAGCCACAAGACTTCTGCGACTTTCTAAAAAGCAATAAACCCCCTTCTTAATACTGAAGCTGCTTTCCAAAATATAGGCGAGGAGATTATAAATCTTTAACTGTAGTTTTCGTACCCTTCCCTGTCCCACATGTGGACCAGATTCAACTATAATAGATTTAGTTCTGAAAGATCTCAGAGCAAATGTGTCAGGGGCACGAGACTCATATATTACCTGCCTCCTGCTCTTCTCACCTCACCCGCAGCGCTCTAAATAGAAGCGGGTGTGCATGTCCTCAGTACAGAGCTCCCCCATTGACTTCAATAGGCGCCTCCATACATGGTGTATGAAGAAACCTATTAAAGTCTAGAAGAGCAGCCACCCTCTACACTCGCCTCTTATATCTTAGGTGGCAGGTAAGGTAGGTGCTCTCTGGCACATCAAATCTGAGTTCTGAAGGCAACATATATCCCTCAAAGTGGACCAAGTCCCAAATTGGTTTTGGTTCATGCATGGCGTTGCATCCTGATTTATTTCGGTCAGACCATGTGACTGCCTCTATACTAGGGCTGGTGATCTCCCTCTTTGTGGGGCATCCCGATTTGGGTATCCCCAAATTTTGAAACTCCGAGATCACGCCATCCGAGTTCTATCTTCATTATTATGTATGGTATTAATATTGATTATTTATTATGTGCCATCATATTCCGGGGTGCTCATGGTATAGAATGCTGATTTGAGGAGAGCCTGCACATACACTCTGGGAATGTTGGTGTTGTAAGAATGCCCATCATTCCCTGGGCTTTCACATGGTGGACCATCCCAAATCGCTCTTTAAGAGCCTCTTCAGTTTTAGAGAGAATGAGTTTGGACTAAATGTACAATTTAATACACCCCTTACAGTCCCATGCTTAGCATTACTGACTTCTGTCCAAGCTTCTAGAAATTAATGACTAATAGCAACCTCACAATATTGGTGCCCATAATTATCACTATCATCTAAACCAACCTAAACCATTGGTGAAACTTAGGCCCACCTCCTTGTCACCTAGTAGTAAACAATCAAGCCATTGCCTATCGTTATGTATAACATATTACTAACCAGCAGTTTCAAGTGCCCCCCATCCGGTGACATAGCATGATGAACCATCTCGGAAGTTGTCTGATGCCTTTGGGAGACATATCGTCCGGACATTGGAGGTGAAATTGACTGGAGAAGATAGCTCAAGCAGTGCAATATCATTTTCATGTGTTTCACTGGTATAATTTTCATAAACTATGATCCTTCGTAGCTTTAGGCCAGCACCGGGACTTGACGAAATGGTGCCTAATACCACTGTCCACATATTTACATTTTTATTGCTGGAGAAAGCAAAAGAAATGGAAACAAAAATCACACTAATTCTATGTATCGTAAAAATGGTCCGGAAAAACGCTATACAGACAAATTTCCTACTTAAAGGTGCTATAAAATAAGTAAGGCTAATGACTCCTCAGTCCATTTCTGGTCATGTGTCTTGCTGCCATAATATATTCTAATTCCTCCCAAGAGTCCCTGATTTGGAGGGACTGTCCCTCTTTTGAATCTGTGTCCCCCTGTCCCTCCTCTGTTCCTCTTTGAGGTGTTACATGCAGATATGCATCAAAAAAAGATTTGCCTATTCAAAGTGTTTATATTGTAACTGTTATACTCTATCGCCTATATATATCCCCCAATGAGGAGGCGTGGCTTCATTTAACCCCTTAATTGTACCTCTTTCCCAGCCTAAAAAGTTGGAAGGTATGTACTCTTTCTGTACAATCATTGTAGTCCTACCTGATGTGTTACTTGATTTTAGAAAGAAACTCATGTGGGGCTTTTGTCCTACAAAGACTGAATAGATATTGCATGATCAGACTGGAAGAATGTGTGGCCAGCATAAAGTAATATCAAGTCATACCAATGAAATGAAAAAGAAAAAAAGGATACTCACCCTTTGCTCCCCTGCAGCTGATCAGTCCTACTGTGGCAATCAGAAACTCACCCTGTCCTGCATCGGTCTATCCCTCCAGTCACCGGGATTGTGCCGCCCTCGCTATTCATTGCAATGGAGGGGACATGTCAGAAATCAGACCATGGAA
The DNA here is from genome assembly GCA_027917425.1 of Gastrophryne carolinensis. Taxonomy (NCBI): domain Eukaryota; kingdom Metazoa; phylum Chordata; class Amphibia; order Anura; family Microhylidae; genus Gastrophryne; species Gastrophryne carolinensis. The sequence goes on from CM051234.1 coordinate 240,785,431, forward strand.
GGAACAGTGATTGGAGCTGAAGGGGACAAAAGGTGAGCTTTTTTTTTTTTTTTACTTAAAGCGGACCAACAGTCAAAAATGACTTAAACCAGATCAACACAACAAACAGTGCTCATATGCCCCCCCCCCAGATTGCTGCACATAAAAATGAATTTACCTTTTTCTAACTCCTGCTGTAGTACATTTTAGAAACAAAATGGCGGCTCATGCATTTGCAGGACATCTGCAAACAGGAAGTGCTGCTGTTACTCATTGTCAGTTATGTCAGTTGAATCCAGGCAGCAGCATGGCTAAGATGCTGGGAGAAGATGCTCCAAAATGGCTGCTACCATTCTTTTCCAACTGTGCCAGGCTGTTGGTCCGGTTTAATGCTCAAATCTTGACCCTAACATTAGCTCATTCACATTCTTCTTGACCTATCCTCTGCATTCAACACTACTGACTATTCCCTTCTTCTCCATAGAAGGAGTATTCCTAGGTATCTGGAATGGAAGGAAACTGTCAAATAGTCAACAGATACCCTAGGAATCCAAGATCTTGCCTTACCATGCCTCTCCTCCTACCTCTAAAATTACACAGTTATTGTATTCCACTAAAACATACTTTCCTCAAATTGCCCTCTATCTGCTGGTGGACCAAAATGTTCTCTTCTTCGAATGCACCTATGATCCAGGACAACTTATAAACTAATTTGGCTTCGAACACCATTTTTACACAGTTATTCAGGGTGTTTGCAGGGGCATCAGTAGTCAGGATGCCTCCCCTAGTACATGATCCAACACCCATTTGATTTAAAATGGGTGTTTGTACACTTTAATTTTGTTGAGTGTGCTCATAGAACCCCGGTCCCCCCTTATGTAAAGAGGAAGTTCAAACATTCTGAACCCCCCCCCCCCCATGCTAAGCCTGATTCGCCTAAGCCTTATTTTTGCTTCATGCATACCTGCCCCTTCCAGTAATTAACTTGACAGAGAGGACTTGCTAATCAGGGATCAATGGCTGTGTCTCCCTTCATGACGGTTCCCATACAGTTGTACTCCCTATAATGCTCTGCAGGGGAGGTCTGGCTTTAAAGAGACTCGGGACAATGCCCTGTGGGTTGCACTGCTTTGGGGCCAGTTGGGTTGCTGCTTTTAACACCCACATTAAATCTCAGCCCCACTGTACCCACAAGCCAAAGAACCCAAGCCTCAATGATATATCCCTGGCATCATGGTTGGGGGGGCCTCAGCAGGGATGTTTCGGGCCGGCCATGGGCTGGAAAAATCCAGGGCAGATTTTTGGCCCCAGTCCACCATTGATGCTCCGATTCCTACCCTAGGCACCAGAACAGCTGTGATGATGGTACGGCTTCGACTTCAAATAGGAATTTCATGGAAATGTCTTTTAGACAGGGGAAAACAGGATTTAGTTTTACTACTGTAAATAATAAATAATAATAGGCACCTTAACCCTAACCAAACCTAAACAAAAAATTGCCAGAATTTTCATGTAAAATGTAATCATATTCTTTTTGATAGATGCGCTTACCTATCAAAGCAATGAGCAGCTGTAGTCAACCAGGTATTGCTTATCAGCGTGGCTCCACACCTATGTCTACCATTAAGGCGCAGACTGGCCTGCCAGGGCCATGAACCGAGTGATGCTGATGTCCCTCCCACTATTCTACTGGCCGATACTGGACCTCCAATACCACAATCTGTGGAGAAACAAGAAAAAAGCTTAACTCCTAATTATAACCACTACTTGATCTGCAAAGACAATAATTTAACATTTAACATGCTTAACTTCACTGCCAGCTCATGTGAAGGATCAGTTAGTGTGTTCATCAGAAAAGATCATTTTTTCCTCATTTTTTGAGAGTAAACACTTTTTCTTTAGATTTTTTCCCAAAGTGCAATTCAGCACCATTTTTAGCTGTGCAAATTATTTTAAAAATTTCCATACCATTCCAGTTTTTATAATACTTATCTTTCACTTACTTTGATGCTTTGCCCTGCGATTGTACACATGAATGGTATCCATACAGCTTTTAACCACTAGGTGTCACTGTACATATTTTCTAATATATTGCTACAGATAGGCACTATATTTGGTGGAGAGTGGCTTTATTGTTAGCAGATGTTCTTGACAATGATAGAAGTTCATACTCTTTTGCATATGCCTTATCTCCGCCGATATAAAATACCTACCTGCATAGTCACAATCATATTATACCTACCTTCATAGCCATAATTATATGTTTTATTCTGTTTCTATATTTATGTCAAAACTTTGTGAATAACGACATGCATGAATAGAGATTACAGAGTTTGCATCTTAAACACAGTAGTAGGTGTAGTGTGCATTACTAATTTCTTAAATTTAGTATCATACATTTTTTTGTGATATAAAAAAGGACAAATTTGTGCAGATAGGAACAGAGGACCTGCACTCCTCAGATCGTCAAAGGCCAGAAGACACCTAAACTTCTAGCAAGTACTGAGATGCTGATGACCTCTGTGGGCCAATAGTGGATGGTTTCAGGCCTTAGATGGGGTTTTTTAATGAATAATTAAAGTGGTGTTCACTTCAAAAGTATAAAGTCCCTTTTCCTTATAGTGGCACTAAATGCATTGGTGGGTCAGTGTAAAAAATAGTCAATCACCTGTTTGAGACTGTGGACTCGGGGGGGGGGGGGCAGGAGGGTCCCCAGTGTTCCCAGGATGCGGGGGACACTGGTCACAAACATCTGTCCTGGTCCATAGGGTTGTCACCTGGCCGGTATTTTTTTTTTAATTTACTGGTCACTGGTCTGGTGGTGCCTCTATTTGTTTTTTTACTGGATTTATTGAGGATGGGAAAGGTATACCTGCAATTACAATTACCAGTAAGAAAACAAATACCAGCACTGCCGGCCCATTGTAAATTAAAATACAAAATACCAGCCAGGTGGCATCCCTAGTCCCAGAGCTTCAAGCTGCCGCTGGCCAAGACTGCGCTGATTAGCAGTCATGAATGTGCTGTCTGACCATGTTCCTGCACTTCCACCCACTGTCACTAGAGGACACTCAAACACTGTTCAGCTGTTTACACAGGAAGGAGAGAGCGTCTGAAGCTCCTGTGATTTGCACAGCAGCCAGTTGGAGGCTGGGCTCTGGGAGAGAAGTTTATGGTAATGCGACCTGCATCCCCCCCATTTAATGGTTTGTGCTGCATCCAGATGTCACGCTCTACACTGACCCACCAGTGCACAGGGTCATTACAATAAACAGGGAATTCATATCTGCTAGAGAAAGCGCCGTCCCTTTAAAGTGGACCAACACCCACGGGTGATCGGCCCGGGAATCTATAAGATTCCCGGGCCGATCACCCCCCACCCCGCGGGACATCCGAGATCGGGATGTCCCGCGGGGTGAAACCCCCCCCCCAAACACCCCAACTCACCTACCTTATCTTCGGCGGCGGCCGGCCGCCGCCGCCTCCCTCGCGCCCCTGTAGGCGTGCGCACCTCCGCGCCGGCCGTCTGCGAATGGCCGGCGCGGGGGTGCGCGCGTCAAAAGTGACGCGAGGGAGGCGGCGGCGGCCGCCGCCGCTTAGACGTTCCAGTTCTCCCCTTGTACGTCGGCGCTGGGAGCGGGGAGAGGTGAGTTTTTCGGGGGGTTAGGGGGGGTTTCACACAGCGGGGCACCCCGATCGGGGGTGCCCCACCGAAGTGGACCAAGACCCAGGATAGTCAAAATCCTGGGTGTTGGTCCACTTTAAGGAGGGCAGCCCACATGACTGGCCTGCGTTCCGTCCGGAGGCAGACCAGCCATGGGGGAAGTGGTCACTGGGGGAAGTGACCTCAAAGGGGGGGGGGGGAGTATAAAAGGGACGTTTGTCCCCCTCCCCTTCCTCTTTGACCCCCGGCGTGGATGACGAGCAGTCCCACCCTCCCGCCCTGTTTTTGGTTATGTTTGGTTTTTCGGCTACAGTCCTGGGGTTTTTTTTAATATGTGTTAAAGTTGTATGGTTGTTATTTATTGTACATAATTGTTGTATATATATAAAAAAAAAAAAAATGCTTGTAATATGTCTGTGGGCACCTGTTGTGGGTGCCGCAGTATTCTGTTATTTATTTTTGGAAGTTTGTTGTACCTATATCTATAAAAAAAAAAAAACAAAGCGAATGTGTCATACTTTGTACATATGTTAATGTATTGTTATTTATCTTTGTTAAAGTTTGTTTTTTCTTTTCTGTGGAAATTTGGATTGTATTTGTCACAGCCGTTGGGCGGGTCTCCTCTCGGGTTTCGGGTCTGAGGTAGCACTTCCATGGGTAGGGTATGCGGCTGTTTCCGTGGAAACCGGCCAGGACGAGTTGGTTAATGAGTTTCGGATGGTTGGAGTTCTGGTAGGGAAGGGGATGTTTTGGTCACTGGCGGTTAGCCCGATTAAGCTCCCTGGCCTAGGAGGTTTTGCGGCCGAGTTTATGTTGGCTTCCGCTTGGTGGGGTCGGGATGTTAATTTTTGTTCCCTCCCCTTCCCATCATTCTTGGGTTTCTAGGCTTCTCAGACCCGGAACTATAGGGGGGACTCTTTACTGCTTGTACAATGTTGTTATATATGTTGGGCTGTGGCCGATTAAATTTAATCTTTCCAACGACATGGTGGTCTGGACTCGTTATTTGGCAGGTGAGAGGTATGACGCAGGGCATATGGAACGCTAGCCCAGTCATGAGCTTTCAGAGCAATCATTACAGCTGATGCTGCTTTTCACTAGAGCTAAAGCATTATTTCAATTAGATTAAGGCTGGTTTCACATTAGCACAATTGTTTGGCACTCGCACTGTTCAGCGTGTGGAGGGCGATTAGCGATCACATGGAGTGGAATAGCTAGGACTGCGTTCTCCAGACACTTCTGGCAGGGCATTATGTAGTGCTCTAAGCACTTCACAAACACCTGAAGCATATGTGAAACCACCCCCATGCAGTTCAGTAGCATAGAATCTGCCTGCTATTTCACAACATCTGCATTGAGATGAGCCCTCTCAAATATATTACATAACTGATTGGGGGGGGGGGGGGGGCAATTTAATAAGCTTTGATTTTATCCTGGAGGTCTGCTTTAATAAAGGGAATATCAAAATCTTACCACCATAGAGGAGAGTCTCTGCTGTTGTGACTGTAATTTCTGTAAAATGCAAAATAAACAAGCATTTGTTAATCCACCATTCATTTATAGACAATTCAGATAAAATGTCTCTCTTAAATAAAGTGAAAAATCTTATTTGCTTAAAGAGATACAGAAGGCAAAGGCAATTGTTAGACCATTGTGTTGGCCTACGTATGGCACTACGTATGGCTCTTCTGAGGCATGTGGGCGTGGCCCTTGGCTCTGTTGGCTGCCGTATAATAATCTGCATAATGGACGTGGTCTGTTACACAGGTATTCTCATCACCCTGGCTGTTTTCCTGCTCTCCCAGTGCCCACAGTCTTATGATGTGGAGCTTTAGACCACCAGCATAGCCCTATTATTGGTGGTCTATAGCCACTACTTGCCTTGCTTCTACTTTCAGAAGCAGCTGTGTTCTGACAGGAAGGGAGAGGGCAGCTATGACAGGTGAGCTGCTGAATGACAGTTTCTGCACTTTGCCTACAGAGTTCCTTTATTAATTACAGCTATATACACAAAATATGAGGATTTTTTAAGGTAGCAAAATCCTTACAATGCCCTGCTTAGTCGGAATTGCTCTGTGCTAGGATCTCAGTGATATATGTTTGTCGGGAGTACGGAAAGGTATGGGTTTGGCATAGCAGTTCCAGGCTGTGCTCCTCTGGACCAGCATACGGTAAGTAGCCAGAGATGGGCTCACATTGATTAAAGTGCAAGGTGCGGCACAGCCAAGCGCACTCACAGCATTACTAAAGGAAGTATAAAGATAGTTTGTCATGAAGGGGGTATCCAAGGTTTTGAAAAGGTTACCTTTTGAGAGCTTGTCTCACTTAGTATGGAATAAAAAGAAAAGACTTCTTCTATTTAAAGAAAATCCCCTGCTTCAACAGTTCTACAGGTGAGGTGCAGATTATCCCTAATAAGGCTGATATTTTGTTTTTAAAATTTAGAAATAACATCAACCGATTTGAGTTCCGGATCATATAACAGCGCAGTTATATGATCTTTTGCTATTGGGACTGTTGGAATAAGCTAGTCTGGCACGTTGAGCAGTGTTTTTAATGATTTTTTGACCTTTTTAGCTACCATTAAGTTTCTAGGTGCTGTGTTTTTATTATATATTGCTATTTGAGTTCTGAACAGACTACTGCTAAGGTCTAAAATAAAAGATCTCATTATGAACAATCTTCACCTCACCTTCATTATGGCAGGTGCAGGAGTATTTGATTTTTCAATAAAACACTTTTTTTCACTTTATTATATTCTAAGTGAGGGAAGCTTTAATAGGCGTTCACTGCCTTTCAAAGTGAAAATCATAAGTATGCTGTTTTTGAGGTGCATGACATAAATTCCCTGGCATGGCACAGTCAGAGGCATAACTATACTGGACGCAGGGGGTGCAATCGCACCAGGGCCCAGAGGGTCAGGGGCCCCCCATTATTGTTGCTTCTCCATCATATTTATCATATTTGTGCTAAGTTGGCATCATTTAGAAAAAGGAAGTTTAGTTGTCTAGCAGCATCCAGTTGGGTTAAAGTACATAAAAACGTTGACTGTATGAGCCGTGAAAGGGCCCCGTTTATTGTTTGCCCCCGGGTCCTGTCACATTTAGTTACGGCACTGGGTATTTAAGAATCAGGCCTATACAGGGCCACCATCAGAGTTTTCTGGGCCCCACACATCCAAACTGTTAGGGATTTCATTTGTGCACATTATGCTAAGACACCTTTACCTCCCTAGTCACCTATAATGTCCCAGATTGCAACATATCTTTAAAGAGCCCCTATACTATCCAGGGGCCACCCATACTATCTAAACTCAATGCATGCCATCCAAAACTGACAGTACTACTTTTAGACCCACCCATACTCCCTAAGGGGCCCTTAGACAACCTTGCATCTGTTCATATTCAGAATTTATTGACAAAGCCAGTGAAAACTCAGCAAGTGCAGTTGTCTTGATTTATTAGATGAAACTGGAAGAACGCTGTCCTTAGAGCACATGACTGAACTCAGTGTATATGTACATGTATCTACACATCAGGCAAAAACATCATTTGGTTATTTACTTGCCTGTCATTTGCACCGAGCTTTCCTCGATATCTAAACGCGACCACGATGCATTTCTTAGATTTTCTCTTAATAGATTGCTGACAGACATTGAGGCAAACTTCTCGCTTTCAGAATCTTGAACCTGGAAGAAGACGACGAAATCCGGTCTAACACTTCCAGGCCTGCAAAATATGATACTCAATGTATTACTGTGAGAGCATTGCAGAGCATAGATTTTAATTCAACTTCCATGGGCTACACAAACAAAAGATAAGGGGGGGTCTTTGCCAATTATGGTAATTATGACTTTGGTAATATTAGCACACCACTTGGGCAGTCGACCAAGTTCCAGCACCCACATGACCGTGGTGGCAAATCACAGTGCTGGATTTCTCCAGGGAAACGAGAAAGGTAAGATTTCTCCTGATTACTGGCTGTAATGTGCAGGGCGTATCGGCAATCGGGATGCCCCTGCGCTTGGAACAACACCCAAATCGGTGTACTTTGATCAACTACTGGACTATTATGGCAATTTCATATACTCACTGACACAGGGCAGTTTCCAGACAAAATAATTCTGCCCCTCCTTACCCACCTTATGTTGCTGCTGCTGTATACAGATATGTGCCATGCTGTGCCTCTACCTGCAGCAGGCAGTGTCCCACCCCCATGACTGAGCCCAATATGGAGGGATGATGGCCTGTACCACTAACAGTGGTCCTGTGCAGAAAACAGGATGACTGAGATAAAGGTGGAATAAAGGCTCCCCGATGGTCTTGCTGCCCAGGGCAGTCACCCTGCTCGAACTCCCCTAGAAACTGCCCTTCATTGGCACCATAGTGCTGATCAAAGTTCCCCAAATAATTCACTAAAATTAGCACATATATACTTGACACTTGATGGAATATACTAATATGCTGAATTTGATTAAACATTAATGCTTAATGTCTATATGTTGTAGAATCCACAAATAGTCAGACACCATCAACCCTAGTAACAGCATCATGTAGGACATTGGTGGGAAATCCTACACATGTCAAGGATTTAGAAGGGCAGCAGAACCCAAATTAGTGTGGCATCAGCAGGCCACATCCCACAGTGTCAGTAATGATATATAATGTATTCTGACTATGAAATGACTGTAATAGTACTTTGTGAATATATTTTAACTGATATATTTCCATATACATGGTAATACGTGAGACTAAGGGTTGGCGAGAGCCCACTAACGCTCTGGCCAACCCTTCTTAAAATCTGCCTTCCCACTGGCCAGCCTTATTAATTAAAAATTAGCAAGTAGGGGGACGATGCAATGGAGGTGCTCATGACTGGAATTGTACCAGTCCTGGATGTTAGTGTAGAATTTCAGTTGTAAGTATAAAGAATAACCTTTTTCAGGATATGAAATGTGTTTTCTATTTGTTTAAAGGATTTAAATCTGCCCCCTGATGAATTTGCCCCAGGCACTTCACAATGTGGTAGAGATTTAAATATAAAAGATTCACTACCAAGGATTCATACCAAGAAGTAAGTTTGAAACTCCCAGGTGAATCAGCTGTGCAGGACTACTGGTGAATATCTATTTTTTTTGTCCTGGATAGGGATTAATAACTCAGACTGGATCCTGTGAGCAAAACAAGCTCTTTGGGCAAAGTAAAAAAGAGGTTTAGCTAAACCTAAACCTGTGGCTTACCTTAAACTGAATACCTTGGACATATTATACTGGCTTTTTAGAATGGAGTCTTTAAAAGCTGTGCTCAGCTGTGAAAAGAAAATATGAAACAAATGAGCAAATTTAGCTTTGACCTACAATGATTCAAACAGCCAAACACATTCAACTAGTGAACAAGTGTTTCGGGCTTTAGGCTCTCATCAGTTTTGGTAATCACTCCCCATACAGCCAGAAACATCTGCCCTAGTGCTGATGAGAGCCTAAAGCTCGAAACACGTGTCCACTAGCTGGATGTGTATGGCTGTGTAAATTTAAAGCTAATCCTTGGCATTGTACCCTTAGCATTTCTATGGGCCTTGGATTGCTCATAGACATAAATAGATGATTAGCATAGCTCCACCTGCTGCAAGGATTGATGGGTAATGCTATTTTCCTTGTGTTGGGTACTATGCAAATACTTTTCATTTTAGGAAAGCACCTCTTTTCCTTTACCATGAGTAGGGTTTTTTTTTGGTCTCTTTAGCCCCCCTATATTAAGCCTAGCATGGGTCTCTCCACATACTGGCTTGTGACTTATCTGACCCATGGTCCTGCTATGCTCTCCTGTTTCTGTCCGTTTGGCACACAGAGAAACATAAAGAGGCATCCCCCGGCTCTGTGTCCATGTCCGCTGCCCATTCAAGTGAGCAGGAGGCTGAGCAGATCCAAGCATCCCTCCATGGCTTGGATATCCAGTTTACCCATTTATATTTATGGAAGGGATGAGCATGTAGACACAGATGGGTGCCAGAATGTACCGATCGTGTTATATACTGCCAGCATTTGTGTGTTTTTAAGAGGCCTGAATGCTGCACACCTTATTGTGCATGTCATTATTTTTACTAAAATATTTTACCAAAAAACAAGCCATGCAAATTACCTATCGTAGGGGCCCAAGAGCAAGCACAATAATGAATACATGTGATTCACTAAACAATTTTTAGCTTATTTTCAGATTTTCACACACTTCCTTAACCATTCACAGAGATTATTTAGCAAAGCCACTGGCACCTATAATAGGTATTGAGTGTAAAGCCTGCACCCACATATTTTGATTGCTGATGCCCCCACCCCCTGAATCAGAGACATGGCTAGGCATTCTGGCATCTGTGGCAAAGATTCAAAATGGCGCCCCCACCTGTGCTCAGGCCCCTTTTTGGTACCCCCCTAACCCGATGTGAACTATAGAAAGGCAGCCCCCCAACTTTATCAAATAGTAAACTACCTTCATATCAAATATGATTGGTGCATGCTGTCATTTTTTTTTTTTTTTTAGTTAGATAGATTCAGTTATTGGTGGCTCAGTGACCCAGCCCCTGCTCAGCCACAAATGTATTAAAAAAACAGCATGATACAGTGGTGCCCTAATCGTGGCTGAACCACCAATGAACTAATAAAAAATAAAAAACACAGCAGTCCAATGATTGACACCCCGTCTAGAAGATGCTACCTCAAGTGGCCAGCTCATAACAGGTGCTGCTCTGGCCACCATCTTTAGTTCTCCTTACCTGAACTGTCAATGAACTCTGGCCCTGCAATTGATCGCTGGTGGTAACATGGTCCGGACCACAAGACCACCTGGAGCCAAACACAGAGCTTTATTCTACCAGGGTAATGCTGTGCAGGTAAGAAGAACCAGAGCAGAGGATGGTGTATGTGTAGGGGGCATCAGAAATCCAAATACCTTCCCACACTCAGATTAAAACCCATTTGAAAATGGTGTTCGGCTGCTTTAATGGGGGTAAATAATCCATAATAATCCAATTATTTACCAATTATTTTTACTAGCACTTTTAGGGGGTTATTCTACGCAATGCAAAGGAGAAGGGGTTAAACACCTGGTTAAAATATTGGTTTCCATGTTTTAAAGAAAGTGAAACAAAAAAAATACTTACAAGATCTTCGATTTCTGTTGCCAATGATAAAAACTCAGTACTCCCACTATTGTTGTAAGCATCTATGTAGTTTAAATTAATGATCCTGAACGATCCCGTATAGTAATGAGGAGTGGATTTCACATTATTTTTACCTGGTCGGAAAAATATTCAGAATCATGAAAATAAGTATGTTTCTATTGTTTAATGTAGAACTACATTGCTGGGCTAAACCCTCAAGATAGGCAGGGTTTTTCTATGTTTAACCAAACAAGCCATTTAAAGGGTCTTTAACGTTAGAGGAAGGTAAGTTATTTCCATTGTTCCTCTTAATGGTGGAAGTAAAGTAAAAAAAATCAATGATCTCAGCAGCACAAGTACATCCCCACCCTGCAAGCCTGACACTGGGCAGCTTATACCAATTCTACATTCCCATGTGTAGTAGCCAATAGTGTTGAGCGAACTCGGGTTTCATCCAGAAGTCCATGTTTGAGTTTGGCTTTTGACTGCAACACAGAAAAGCTGATAAATGGACTGCTGAGCAGCCCATCAACCAGCTTCACTTAAAGGATGCAGCTGCTGCACAACATACCTGAGCCCCAAGATCTGGTCCCTGGTTGGCGGCGGCTCCATTCAAATGTTCCATGACAGGGGTCAAAGAAAGATGGCTGCCGCTCCCATGAGTGAGGACACTCGTAGTGCCAGCACTGCCAGCTAGGAGTGTCCTCACTAAGTTTTTCAGCAGTGTTTCCTGCTGCAAACTCTGTGCAACCATAACGCCCCCCCCCCCCCCCCTGCGCTATACCCACCATCATTTTTTCTTTGCAATTCTCAATTCTGTCTCTGGGGGCCCATTGACAGGCGGCCCCCCTCTGCCCGGGTTGATGAGGAGTGGGGCGTCCCAAAAGCAGAATCACCCCCCCAAGTTAAGGTTGCCGAACCTGAACTTTGGGGCGCTCACTCATCCCTAATCCCTAGTAGCCAATCATGTTATAGTCACCACCAATCTCCATGATACATGAGCCTGTACATCAAACCAGAATGGTCAGCTGTGATCTAGTAATCTTTTATCACGTTACCTTCTCTTTAAATGGTTAGAAGTTACAGGTTGCCCTACAGGCTGTTTGTGCAGTGTTCTCCATCAGCGGACTGTAAAATCAAAGCATACCCAGTTTGCCTCCTAAACAGCTCATTTCTGGTAGTTCTCAACGCGTTTACTGTTTTTTCTCTGCTCCTAAGACATTTACAAGTTTATGAATTAGAGACTAGAAATGACTGGAAAGCCGGTGTGCTGCGGACTCACCCCGGCCAGAAGTGCGTCACGCTGCCAGAACCGGAAGTGACGTCACCCGCGCTCCAGCGTGGAGCGCGGAATGCTGTCACCCGGACAACATATGCATATAAGAAAATATTGATGATGGAATAGATGTTGATACTTTTTTCTTTTTTCACATATTGGTATGTAACTGGGTGTTCCTCAGCTCGGTACATCAGCGCCCCCTGGTGGCAGATTATGAAATTGTATGTTTTTTAAAAAATTGTATGTCTTTTTTTGTAATAATACTCTGATTGCATAATTAAAATAGTGACATTTTTATAATTGGGTGTGTGCAATAGTCAATCTTTGGTAGCTTTCCTAATAGGGACTTTGGGGCATTCCCTCTCTTTGGTCATATATTGTTTGATTTAGTGGGTGCCACCTTCTTACCCCTCGGGGGTTCCTACTTAGAGACTAGAAATGTCACAGGAGGGGCAGAGGTTCAGTCCACCTATTATAGTTCAAGCCCTCATGAATAGGTGGTCATGCTAGAAAAAAAGCTGTAAGTTTGGCTATAGAAAAGGGGCTAGAAATCAGCAACAACAGAACAACCCTATGTGTTTCATGGTGGGTGGAAACAAAAAGGGGTGTGGTGATGGATAGGTTTGGATTGGCAAGTGGGGGTGCTATAGATTAGGTGACATTTTAGAATATATATTCTTACCGATGACAATTGCTATGACAATGGCAGCAATAATTGCGGCTATGATAATGAAGACGGACACACTGATGACAGCAATTGTAATCTTGCATTTTGTCGATTTCACGGGTTCTCCAAACACAGTCATCCTGTGTAAAAGAACAGCAAAAAAAAAAAAAGCATTTAGCATTGCAGCACTTAAAAACTTTAGCATCTCATTAAAGGGAAAGTACACTCTCAGAGGTATTTTTAAAAGTGTATATTTTTGTGCCAAAATGATGTCCCCAAGGTGCATATCTAGATCGTGGATGCCCTGCTGTGTGAAAACCATCAGGTCAACTGAACTAACTCACCTTTCCCCAGGCCTACGGCGCATGCGCGGCCTCTAGTCCAATCAGCGCTCTGATCCATGCTCTGATCCACCCCTGCCCCTTTGTCTAACCCTCTAACAAAAAGCGTGCCTCCACTGGCCATTCACAAATGCCTGGCACAGGCATGCGCCATGCTAAATGGATAGCAGGCATGTGGCCACTACCTGCACATGCGCCATTGGACAGGGAATTTCCAGGAGACCTGGGGGATCTGACACAGTGGGGCGGATGCCATTCTGGATGCCCCAGGGGGAGGGAATCTAGCAGCCCTATAGATTCCAGGGCCATTGGTGTGTGGGTTTTGGTCCACTTGAAAGGTAAAGGCAATTGTTAGACCATTGCATTGGGCTACCTTTGGCACTGTCCTAAAATGCTTCTGTTTTTAAATTGAAGAAATGGCAGAGATATCGATGTTTACATTTTCGCCATATGATTTCTCTACTGAAGAAAGTGGGCAACTGTGATGCTGCATAATAATCAGCATAATTGAGGGGGGTTTGTAAGCGCTCGAAATCCTGCTTCAGGCACCCTGGCAGTGCTCCCTCCCTCTTTTCCTTTTGCTTGGCAACATTGGGCTCCCAAACCCGCACTCCCAAACATATGCGTGCACCTCCACCCCCCCAAACGCATGTTCGCACCCCTGCACTCCCAAACACATGCATGCACTCCCAAACATGCGAGCACCCTTGCACTCCCAAACACATGCACACACTTCGAAACATGCGCCCACCCTCGAAATCCCAAACACATACACACACCCTTACACTCCCAAATACATACACACACCCTTGAACTTCCAAACACATGCACTCCCAAACATGAGCGCACCCTCGCTCTCGCACTCCGAAACGCACATGCACACAGCATCAGGCATGCACTTTTGCACCCCCAGAAATGCAAGAATGTGGGCAGGCAGGTGGGTGACCTGGCAGGTAGTTGGGCAGGAAGGGGAATCAGCAGATAAGCAGGTGGGCAGGCAAGCGGGTGGCTAGATAGGTGGGTGGGCAGGCAGGTGGGTACATAGGTAGGCAGACGGTGGATGGCCAGGAAGGTGGGTAGGCAGATGGGTGACCTAGTGGCAGCTAGACAGGAGGCAGGGAAGGAGGACTCACGGCGGTAGTGCCAGCACCGGCTCCGCTGGAGCCACTCTATGAAAGGTAAGCTGAATATTTCTTTTTGCTGAACATTTTTTTTTTATCTTTTGACTTGACAATCACTTTACTTTGTTCTCTGTCTTCATCAAATATGATGTCATGTAGGATGCTGAAAATTCACATGCTCCTATATGCACAGAACAGGAACATCAACAAGATCTTAAAGTGGACCATATGCGGGGATTTTCACTCTCCTGAGTTTTGGTCCCCCCCCCCTAGGGTATTCAGCAAACGGCACATGGCACCCCCTGCATCCCTTTGCTGTGCATAGCCACGCCAGCCTCTCAGTTACAGCAGGCCCAGCCAGGCAGAGTCCGAGAAAGATGTGAGAGATCCTGCTGCTGGCCATACATGTGTTGTGGGCTAGTTGGATAGGTAAGATAAACAGGCAACTAGTGGAGCTACATATATCAGGGCATCCCAAATCATGATACCCCAGGGGTGGTTGTCTAACCAGACCTAGCATCTCATAGACGCTAGGTCCTGTTCTGGCCCACTTTAAAAACATAAATAAGATCACGTCATATGCAGAGATAAACAGATCAGTATGTTATTCACAAATAGCCAAGCCATATACTATTGTAATAACCCTCAATTCGTGGAAGCAATGGTTGATTTAGCATTTGAAAACAAAGAACATTAATTGGTGAATAACATGATCAGCCAATATAAACTTTACATGCCTTGATGTGGTTCTTAGCCAAGGTTAAATTAGAGGAACAAAGAGCCGTGATGTTTATGCCCATTATTCCGTGTAAGGTGATTGTTATGTATTTGCAGTACTTCTTATTCCTAAGCACTATTGTGGTATTTCTTTCTTGGTTACAGCACTTTTTTTGAGGACTTAAAAGAAACTCTGCCCTAACAAAGAAAAAACATTATTCTGTAGGTATGCACATTAAATTGCATGTTTTTACCAATTCTATATGAGCTAGTTAAGTATTCAGCATGTAGTACAGAAAAAGAGAAAGCTTGCCAATCTAGCCCTTCTTCACTACATACTAGACTGAGAAGGATCACCATACACCTGTCAGAAATTGGGGTAATGTAGTCTAAAAGTCCCTGTTTGGGCAAAAATAATAAATACCCACCATCTTGACAGCCCAGTGACCGTCCATTTCATGTCAGCCACAGGGACTGGCCACACCCGCACCATTTATTGAAATGTTTGGAGAGGGGAGGCAGCCGGATGACCACAGGCCATGGTCATGAGCAGAAATGGCGCGGTATGGATCTTCACCGGATGTAAGTTTGAAACGCCCAGTGTAGGGTAGATCAGATTATATTTTTGCCCAGACAGTTATTTTAAGCTCTCACAAGTGCTAGTGCTTAGGTGGGTGGTGGGTCCACTCTTAGCAGGAGTATAATACAAGCTTGTAAAAACCCCTTTTGCGCACAAAACTTTTCCTGAATTACACTTTTTGAGTACATTTTGAGCTCCTTGCATAAATTCGCTTACAAAAATGATACACCAAAAAAATACTGCTGAAAAAATGTTAGCAAATGAGTTTCACTTACAAAAACATGTGCAAATGCCTTACTCACAGTGCTGAATCAACCTAATTAAGAGGAGAAGGGGGGATATCTTCTAGTATAGTAGTACAAGGATGCTAATGTCATGGTGATATTCAGCCCCTCCTCACCCATTCTATGGTGCTGCTACTGTTCCATAGAGGTATGTGCCATTCTGTGCCTCTTTCTTAGTAGTAGACTACTAGTAGGCCACCTCCCCACTGAGCCCAATATGGGGAATGTGGGGCCTGTCTAATGGCCTGCACCCCTAACAGGTTGGCTGGGATAAAGGTGCCCCCAATGGCAGTTTATCCTATGGCGACCGTCCTGCTCCCCTAGAAACAGCCCTGTGTTTGGTGGGCTAGAATACAATCACCTTTTAAATCTATGAAGGAAAGCAACCAATGTCTTTATATTAATTTGGAGATCCAAATATCCAGGGGGCGTGTGTTAATAAAAAAAAAAGGAGCAGAAGGGATGTTGGCCAGGAAAAACCATGAGTGTCCCTGGGAGCAGAAGGGAGAGGCTAGCACAGACAATTAAGGGTGTTGATTGGAACAGAAGGGTGTAATTTAAGCAAATATTATTAGCCATTATTAGCCGTTATTATTATCCATTTTCTTCTCCCAAAAAAAGCAGAGATGGACTTCACAATAGACACCTGTCATAGTCACAAAAAAATAGAGCTTTAGCCCTCGGGATTTGCTAGTTAGAAATATGGCACCTTATTTGCTTTGATGTACATGGCATTGTAAATCAAAAATAGCTACACTGGTAACCAAGTCAGAGGACACCTGAAGGGGTCTTCCTAACAAAAATATTGTGTTTTATGTCTCAAGAGCCCAGGCAAAAAGAACACAGAGGTATAATTATTGCAAATAATTGGTCCCACTTTAGAATAGAAGCAGAGGAGCTGCAGTGGTCTAAAAATTGGAGGGCTCTTCATATTAAAAAAAGATAATACTTTTAGTGCATTCAGGTTATCGATGAATTTGTTGAGATTGGTCATACAAAAGTGGTGTGCAAGGAGAAGAAAGCTAGGCCAAGATTTGGTTAGGTAGGCACAGGTAATGTGGAGCAGTCTAGAACTATTGAGTTTAGTCATCATAATTAATACACACATGCTGTTGGGAGGAATATGGCCGGAGTCAGCAGTGACAGCAGCATTTCCACCACCAAGCCGCAGCGCCCTGTAAGGTGGGCAGCAGGAACAAAAAAATAAAGAGCATGTAGGGAGGCACTCTCAACTCATAAATTGATCAAAAAAATATACATTTTTATTTATTACATATTTATAATCACTACATACAATACACTCAACATATTAAAATCGCTTTAAAAAACACATAAATGGGACAATAACACACAGGACAAACCAACATGAAGGTGTGTAGGCGATGGGGAGAGTCTCACCACACTAAATGATATCAAAAGTCTAGATATATGTGCTAAATCATTCAACAAAGTGTTCCAACAGTGCAACTAAACATGTGCAAAGTGCAAGTGCTACTAGTCAAACAATCAATTAAGAATTAATATTCCCAACCATAACAACTCATAAACATATCAATCTACTCTATTCACCAAGTAGGTGTAAGGTGGGCCTCAGCACCGCAAACGTCAACATCCAGAGCTGGGAAAATTGAGGGAAGTAGGGTCTCGTGCCCCAGGCACAGTGCAGTGTGGTACGGTACAAGACAGCGCTGGAGCCGACATCACGGCTCTAGCCTCCCGCCACCGCTGCTGTACTGCCATTACTTGTTGAATGTGTATCTGCCTTCCTCCACCCAGCCTCATCCTCCCATAATCCTCCCCCTGTCCTCCCACCGGCTCTCCACTCTGTGTGCGCGCCAAACTGCCTGTGACAGTGACTGAAGCAGCAGGATCCACCGGTAAAGAAGAGAGTGACAAGGTAAGCAGCACAGTGAGTCTGTGTCTACATTGGCATTCATTTAACTGGAACCAAACCCGGGATGGGTTTGACTATCCCGTGGTTCATTCCTTGCCCCTGGGCATCCCAATTTGGCCAACCCACTGTGTGAAATCCCCCAGATCACATATGCACCGCAAATGGCTCTGATAAGACAATATCCTGCGCATGCGCCATAGGACCGGGAAGACGTGAGTTAACAGGGCGATCTGTTGGGTTTCAAACAGCAGAGTATCCCAAATTGGGATGTCCTGAGGGAAGGCCCCACTCCAATCCCAACCCCACCCCCAAAACCCATCCAAGCCCAACCCCGTCCCTACCCCTATCCCCCAGTGGGTCTTGGAACAATTGACTCCAAAAAAAGTTGCCCCTGGTGCTAAAAAGGTTGGGGGCCACTAACCTACAGTATATAGGGCACCATTCAGATTCTTACCTTTGTAAATATATGCTGCTATATAGCCAAAGATAATTGACAGAAACAACTAGCAGATTGTGAAAGTCATCTTAAATTTAAAATATAAATTCCAGCTGCTGGATAATATTGAACACCCATAAATGACTCAAGAGGCTCACCTTAGTATACGTGAGTGGATAGGTCGTCCTATGTCAGTAACATGCAGCCTTTTCAGTTAAAATACTATAATGTAGCGTGTCAAATAAGAGCCGGAGTGTTACACAGGCTAAACCTGGCTATGTTCTCCAGTGTTCAATAAGCAGAGATCTAGCACTGCATTGTTCAAAACAAGGGGTTCGACTCAACAAAGGTAGAAATAAATTCGTGTCACTCGAAAAATCAGATCGCATGCACAAAGTTTTAACTTTTTCGAGTGATTCAAAAAAGGGGTTGAATTAAATACTTGCACTCGAAAATGCAATCGTAAAATTTTCTAATCACTCGTAAAATTTTCTAAATGCTCGTAAAAAGGCTGTCGCAAGCGAAAATTATTGGAGAATGTACTCAAATTTTTTTTCTATTGTTTAGTATTGTTTTCTGACTGTTGCATGGTGTTGTAAGGCTTTTTAATGGGTAAATGTAAATGCATAATTTTATTTTCAAGTTACCTGTGTAGCTGTATGTACATGGCTAACATTGTGGATACATGTAATAAAGAGGCAAGGTATGCTGTAGTGGAAGTACTAATTAAACAGTAATATTTATAAGAGGCATATATGTGGTTTTTTTTGGGGGGGGGGGGGGTTGGTTGGATTGCCAGGGACCTGTATTAAAAATGTTCCCTTTAATGCAGAAATGTGGCCATTGTTTTCTATACAAAGCTTGCTCACATAGCACCACGTGTCATTGGGTGCAGGGAGCAGCTCTTTGCTAGCTTTAACATCATGGTACGCCATTCTTATGCTTACACTATAACGTGGACCAAAAGCCAGGATTTTGACTATTCTGGGTTTTGGTGCACTGCAATGTAAAAACCCAAAGGTCTTCTACCAGTTAATGGTGCCAAATATGGATTCCAAAGCTGCACGATTTAGCCTAGTAAGCTGGAAAAGTGCTTGATATGGCAGATGATCCACTTGCAAACATGTCCGAAAATATGGGAATGGGTTGTGTGCGCCTTCTCTGCGCCACATCATCTGCAATATATTCGAAGTCAATGGCCTCGATTCACAAATCATTGAAAAAAATTCTCATGGTAGTAAAAAATGTAATTCATGAGAAAAAAGCCTGAGAATTTCACCAAATCACCAGTTAGGAAGACACTGAAAGTCAATGGAACTTTTTACTACTAGTAAAAAAGGGTAAAAAGTTCAGTATTTTTTTCAGGAGTAAAAAAGTGCCATTGACTTTCATTGTCTTCCTAACTAGTGATTCACAAACAGTGGAATTCTCAGGCTTTTTTCTTATGAATTGAATTTTTTACTACCATTAGAGTTTACTACCATTGCAAAGAAAGTAGAAGGGCTCCATTGTGAGAGAGCAAAATTAGTTTCTCCTGCTGAAAGCTGCATAAAAAAAACTAGTGTGAAACACTCTAATTTATATCATGTGTGTGGCTCATCAAGTCCACCTGAATCAGTAGTAAAGTTTTCGAATTTCATTCGATCCACTAATTTAATTAGCACTTTTACAATCGCACTCGAATTTAATTCAAGTGACTCGTGTTTTACAATGGTTCCAGGTAGCTGAATCACTCGTAAAAAAATTATAGCAAAAACGCCACTTTTTAAGCACAAAACTCATGAAAAATCCATTTTCGACCCTTGTTGAATCGAGCCCCATGGTGTCCATATAAGAGGTTCTGTTTTGGTATGGGTGCCCCATAGAGGCAAATGAGTTCAAAGTCTCTCTGGGGGTTTCCCATGTCTCTGTTGTTAGACAAGTGGCCTTAAATTTCAAATTTGTTCACTGCGCTTGTTTTTTTTTCCGCCTCTGATTTATCTTTGACAGAACATCCCCCTTCAATGGAAATTTTGAAAGTGGATATTGTTTGTGTGCCAAAAGGATGTGTTCAAAGTTTTGAGCTGACCTAGTGATTTTCTTCTTAGATTAGCAAATTTTTTATGCATACAGTTTTCACAACCTCCAATCTGTTGCTATAGGCAACTGTACACCAAGTCTGCAAGAAGAGTGAAGCGAGCCCTGTGCACATAACGCTGCTGCTGGGCATATTTAAAGCAGACCTTCAGCATCATTTAATGAAAAGCCCAAACCCTTAAAAAACTATTCCCTGGCATCTAAAATTAATATATTTAATGTTTTTAGTCAATTTTTATTCTTTCCCTTACTGGCCTGCAACTCTGTTCAGCACTCTAGGATACGGGTGTCACCATCTTGGCTCGGTAGCATCACATACTGAGGAGAGGGGTCAAAAGTACAGCGGAGCGGGGTTATAGCTCTGATTTGCACAAACAGTGCAGAGCTGGGGTCAGGGAAAGTCAGCAATCCCAGAATGCAGAGCGGCACAGTCAGAAGCCACTTCCTGTTTGCAGACAGCCTGAGACTCCATAGGCCACCATCATGGATGTTTAAAGGATCATAAAATGCAGTAGATGCAGCTATGATGATTATTAATGTGGGCAATCTGTATGTACAGGATGGGGGAAACATATAAGATATGCTCTTATTTAGGGTGAAGGTCCGGTTTAAGTTTCAGTGAGCTCTCTCACCCTATCAACAGTCCTAAGAGCAGAGTTCTGCGTGTACAGGGCTCACCTCTCTCGTATAGTAGATCTTGGTGGACAGACTTGGCAATAGTTTGGAGCTTCCATAAAACACACATTTGCTAACATAAGAAAAAAAAACACTAGATCAGCTTAGCTCTCACTGAAGAACTCCATTTGGAACAAAACATTTACACTTTCAAAAATGCCAATTGAAAGTGGAATTTCCTTTTAAGTATTAAGTAAACCATTCTTGGGTTTGCAGTAAGTTTTATTTCCGGGCAGTTCCAGATGCAATTTAAAAAACTGAATCCCTCCATTGAGCATTTTGGGCATCTCATAAAGGGCTTATGGTCTGTCTTATAATAGTTCAGGTGTAATATATGTCCTATGCAATATTGGTATATTTATGTCTTTGTAGCTGCTAAACCTAATATACTGTTAAAATTTTGATAGGATTTCATTATTAGCGATGAGCCGAATATACCTCTATTCTGTTCTGTGCCAAATAGTCTGTGGTATTCTGGTTACGTTAATATTCCAAATGCAATTAACATCAATAGGGGCAATTTACAGTGTGTTTTTGGGTCTATGAAAAGTAACGGGGAGGCCGATTCATCAATAGCGCCAGGTAGCGACAGATGAGCGACTGTAGCGTGATTTTTTCAGCGCCAGCCAGTATTCGCTGTGCTTGGCCGGCATTAGCTTGATGACAGCGACTCAGTCGGTGTGCGGTAATGTTGAATACGGGCTGGGGAGTCGCTGTTTCACAGGTCCAGCGTTGTATGTGAGCGCCTGACAACGAATGGCCAGAGCGAACGGCTAGCTTCATATTCATCAAAAAATCACGCTCCGAATGTGCTGTCGCTGTCCATTCCTTGTTTAAACCCCAGAGCGCTGGCGGCGATGTGTATTATCTAGTTTTTAACCCCTAAACAACCATATTTTTTGAATGTAACATTATACATGGTTTTAGAATCATTTTGTAATATGAATACATTAATCTCAGACCTGTTAGATCAATTCTGCTCAAATTTTTTTTTTTTTTTTTTTGACTTAAAAATAAATCCTAACATTGCAGAAGTGTTCTCCGATTTTTTGACATTACAAAAAAAAAAAAAAAAAATAATCCAAATTAATTATGATTAATTATAGATTGCTCCATTGAAATGCATTGGACATCGCCAGGGAGCGACAGCTCATACCTGGCGCTGTGAGGGAATTTGCAGCGGCGCTGTTCGGTCCAGGCGGCTTCATGATGAATGCCGCGCTAGCCGTCGCTCTCGCCGGCGCTAGCCTCATTTTGCTTGATAAATGCGTCATTGTGAGCGCCGCCGGGCGTACTTGAGTCGGTAGTCGCCGTTAGCTGCTGCTACCTGGCGCTCGTCAGACACTACCTGGCGCTATCGCTTGATGAATAAGGGCCTAAATCAGCCAAAGAGTGTATGATGGGAAGACCACACAATGTGGTAAACATTGTTCTAATTAACAATGAAAACATCAGCGGTGCCCTGAACTAGGCTCATTTAAAGTGATCATAAGATCAATATGTAAAGCAAAATGTTTCATTTACCTGAAATATATAAATGAGAGGGAAAAACCCTCTTTATTCCTTTCCAAACATTTGCATGTCAGTAAGTTGTTGTACTGTGTTACCCATGGATGTAAGCAGGAAATCCAAGGTTAAGATAACACCATTTATTAACTCAATAAGATTAATAATGCAAGCTTTTGAAGCAGTTCAAGCCTCTTTTTCAGGCATAATACTGATCCGTAATTTAGACACATTTATACAGAAAACTTCAAAGAGTCACAATTGTTTTCCTAGTGACACACATGAAAAATAGCAAAGTCGTAAAATCGTATATATATCTCACAGCTTACGATTTTACGACTTTGCTATTTTTTTATGTGTGTCAGTAGGAAAACAATTGTGACTGCTTTGTAGTTTTCTCTATAAATGTATTCATTAATAGCGACAGATAGCGACTGTTGAGCGACTGTAGCGGTATTTTGACAGCGACCGCTAGAAGTCGCTGTGCTTGGCCGTTGTTCGGTGGATGATAGCGGCTCAGTCGGTGTGCCATAATGTTGAATACAAGATGCTGAGTCGCTATTTGACAGGTTCGCTGTTGTATGTGAGCGCATGATAGCGACTGGACATATCAGCCTTAAAAATTCCTAGCGCTGTGAAATGCATGTTTAAATCCCAGAGCGCAGTAGGCGATGTGTTAAAAGTAGTTTTTTAACCCCCTAACCACCCAAAAAAAAAGTGGAATTATTTTGAAATAAAATTCAAACCTGAATAGTTTAAAATCAGACCTGTAATATCAATTCTGCAAAAAAAAATTTTTTTTGAAAAAATCCCCCAAAAAATACATTTTCAAAGGAAGAAGTGTTCACAGATTTTTTTTTTTTAATTTAATAAAACAAAATATATATTATAAATTAATTATTAATTAAAATACATTCTGCCATTGAAATGCATTGGAGAGCGCCAGGTAGCGAGAGGTCATACCTGTCGCTGTTCAAGGATGTTCGCTGGCGCTGTGGGATGAGGCTGGGATAATGATGAATGAGTCGCTAGGTGGCGCTATCTCAGTTGCTAAGCAGTATCGGCTTGATAAATGTGTGATTGTGGAGGGGAGCCGGCGTTCTACTTGCGGTACCTGGCTTTACTGGCCGGCTCCCCAGTCGCTATCTGTCGCTATTCCTTGATAAATAAGGCCCTAAGTTACAGATCTATATTCTGCCTGAAGAAGAAGCTTGAACTGCTTTGAAAGCTTGCATTTTCAATCTTATTCAGTTAGCCAAAACATTTGTATGTAATGCTAGAAGACCTCTAGCATGCAAAAGAAAAAAGCTGCACATTAAGATTAAGAAAATAAAGCTGCATGAATTTGTCCCACATTTTGCCACTATTTTGGTTTGGCCAAACTGAATGAGCAAAATTCTGGTTGAATTTAACTGGAATCCAGATCCCAATGCTATTCAATAAGTCTTTTATTGTAAGATGTAAGAATATTCTTGTCCGTTTGCAAAGCCCATTTGGGAATCTTTCTCATTTTCTCTCTTAAATCTAATAACATTATAAATATTATACTTTTGCTGTATAAAAGTTTTTCAGTATGAAATAATGCTCTATTCGGAAATATTCGGAAATAATTAAATTATATAAATTTTACTTTGTAAAAAAAGTAAATATATTAGGAAATTTCTCTTTCGCTTCCTCATACGTCAGAAGATTTCTTTCAGAAGAAGAAAGATTAAGGCCTTGATTCAGTAAGAGTTGAAGATAATTCTAATAGTAGTAAAAGATGTATGAGGAAAACACAGAAGACAAAAGTGTGGGGCTGGCACAAAAAGAACAGTCAAAGGCTCAAATTGCCAGAAAAATATTTAATTACACATATTGCACAAACCACTGGCACTACACTTAAAAAGGTACAAACCCCCCAGATCCCAAAGTAGAGGCTAAAACACGCATTTTGCTTCGCCCTCCGGAGCTTCTTCAGCACGCCTCCCGCTCATCGCACATGCTGGATATAGTGGACATGTTCCTCCCAGACCTGTTATTCCGCAACGGCTGGTGGCTGCATTGGACCCAGAGCTGCAGTGTTGGCAGTATTGTGGGGCGGTGGAGCTGAGGAGGTAGGACGGCCACCAGACCTGGGCTTCTACTAGCACAGCGTTTTCAGCTCCCACATAGCTCTCTTGCAACAGCATGCTTGGCAGAACCATATATGAATCAGCATTGTATCTGCCTGCACACTATTCCCTGATGTGATGCTGTTTGGGGCTCCTTGTCACTGTTAGGCAGGACTCAGCAAAGTACTGGATTCCTTATCGAGAACACTTGCAAAAGAGATTTTTGCTGGCCAGCATTAGTGCATGGGTGAGGGGTGTGTGGCTTGCATGGGTGCTTTGGGGCCCCCCTATGTTTTTAGTACATGCAACGTTGTGTTTTAGCCTCT
Organism: Gastrophryne carolinensis; assembly: GCA_027917425.1. Classification (NCBI taxonomy): domain Eukaryota; kingdom Metazoa; phylum Chordata; class Amphibia; order Anura; family Microhylidae; genus Gastrophryne; species Gastrophryne carolinensis. The sequence goes on from CM051234.1 coordinate 240,810,221, forward strand.
ACTTTGGGATCTGGTGTGTTTGTATCTAGTGTAGTGCCAGTTGTTTGTGCAATATGTTTCATTAAATAGTTGTCTTTTTCTGGCAATTGGAGCCCTTTCCTTTTGTGCCAGCCCCACGCTTGGCTTAGTGGGGCGCCAGTATATACCTCCTGGCAAGCACAAGACTGCTGGATCTTCCTGCCTTTTATAGATATTCTTAGGGCCTTATTTATCAAGGGATAGCGCCAGGTAGTGTCTCACTAGCGCCAGGTAGCGTCAGCTATCGGCGGCTACCGACTCCAGAACGCCAGGCTGCGAACACAATCACGCATTTATCACGCTAAATGAGGCTAGCGCCGGCGAGAGCGTCAGCTAGCGCGGGATTCATCATGTTGTAGACTTCAGCGAACAGCGCCGCTGCTAATCCCATCACAGCGCCAGGTATGACCTGTCGCTCCCTGGCGCTCTCCAATGCATTTCAATGGAGAAATCTTTAAATATTCATAACTAATTGATATTAATGTTTTTTTTTTTTTTTTTTTTAAATGTCAAAAATTCTGTGACCACTTCTGCAATGTTAGTTTTTTTTTTAAGGTAATAAAAATAAAAAAATAAACATTTGTGCAGAATTGATATTACAGGTCTGATATTAATGTATTCATATTACAAAATGTTTATAAAAACTTGTTTATTATTTTTTTCCAAAAATAAGGTTGTTTGGGGGTTAAAAAACTACTTTTAACCCATCGCCGCCAGCGCTCTGGGGTTTAAACATGCATTTCACAGCGCGATAATTTTTTGAGCGTGATTTGTTAAAGAATATGCTGGGAGCCGTTCGCTATGGCCATTCGCTGTCATGCGCTCCCATACAGCGCGGAACCTGTCAAACAGCGACTCCTAACCCCGTATTCAACATTACTGCACACCGACTGAGTCGCTGTCAACAACCGAACAACGGCCAAGCACAGCGAATACTAGCGTGCGCTGTGAAAATCACGCTACTGTCGCTCATCTGTCGCTACCTGGCGCTATTAATAAATCGGCCTTTAGGTAAAAAAAAGCATGATCATTTCACTGTTGCTGAATCACCTGCTAAGGAAGTCAATGAAAGGCAATAGTGCATTTTACTAAAAGGTAAAAAGGAGTAATACAAAAGGGCCATTGACTTTTATTGTCAGCAATAGCAATAGATACATGTTCATGCTTTTTTTCTCATAAAGTGAATTTATTAGCACTACGAGAATTTTTTTCAACTTTTATTGAATGAAGGCCACAACCAGCTTTTGCTTGTATATAACAATCCCCCGAGACCTGCCCTTCTTGAAAATGAGGATTACCTATAAAGGGTAAAAATAATGTTTTATGTGGATCTCATTTACATAATGTATACATCATTCTCCACCCTAACCATAATATTGGATTTTCCATTATAACTACACTACATGCATAAACTTCATTTCTGACTTATCTAACCTATCTGCACGTGACAGCGTTCTAAGAACCATGAATTAGCTGATCTGCCCTGCCAGCCTTCCAGCAAAATTAATTATGCACTAAAATATTTCACCCAGTGAAGTATTAAGCATTAAACCGGTAGAACAAGTACTTTAATTGGTAACACTAATGATATATATCAGGGTTGAAGCTTAATGGTTGTAGCATTTGATTTAGGATCAGCTGTAATTTATTTTCCCTTTTACTAGTTTCCTGCCAATTACCAGTTCACAAACACGGGAATAGATTATTGATCCACCTAATTGCATGCCCTATAGGAACACCTTAAAATACTGCCATGGTTAGACAATTATACCAAATCCAGATACTTCTTAAAGCAACCCTCCACCAGAATCATGGACAGGGACATAGGTGGGTATCTACACTATCTTGTGATGATAGGGGGTGATAGAAAGGGAATGTATAGATTACAAATGTCAGGCCTTTTCTTTGGGGGAGAGCATGATATTTTTGATCAGCAGTTAGTCCCTGAACCCAGAGGAATAGCACCCAGGGCAAAGATTGGAAATTATGCCCCCCACCTGTTCTCAATCCCCCTTTGGCGCCCCCCTAACCTACTGTACCCGGGGGCAAGTGCCCCCTCTGCTCCCGTCTAGCTACACCCCTGTCTGAACCCCAGGGATAGCATCCGATATGTTTGGTGAGCTGACTGGTAGTCTTTGGAGATGGAAAACCTACACACACAAAATACATGCTAAATAAGAGGTTATGTATTTACACCTAAAATATTTCCTTATTCCTGAATAATGCAATAGCCACGTAACCTACATTTCTACATAAAAAATGCCTGTATCCCTGTGCACATACAAAACCTTAAAGTGGACCAACACCCAGGGTGATCGGCCCAGGAATCTATAAGATCAGATCCCTCCCCGCGGGGCATCCGAAATCGGGATGCCCCGCTGTGTGAAACCCCCCAGGATATTCACCTTACCTTATCCCCGTTCCAACAGCGTATGCGCGGGCCACGGCCGCATCTCGCGCTTCTCTCTAGCAGGGCGCGCACCCGCGCCGGCCGTTTGGGGTGCCCCGCGGAAGTGGACCAGAACCCAGGATAGTGAAAATCCTGGGTGTTGGTCCACTTTAAAGTCGGTCAACAGACATCTGACAACTATTATATGCTGCATCTGTTATATCCTGCACAAAAGTCAACTGCGATGGATCTACAGTACGATATGAGTTGTGGCCCAATCAAAATGTGTACCATTCATTACCACCTATTACTGTAAGTGTAAGTAACAACCCCAAGCTTGTAAAACTGCTAAGGGGTCAATGAGACTTGTTTCAACATATTAATAAAAGTTACAACTTAGCCCAGCTTAGGAGGAGTTGTAAGCGAGCTCGCAGAACAACGTTATAAAGGTTTAAATAGATTGCTATGTATAAAAGAAACATGGTTCTCTATGGCCCTTATTCATCAAGCGATAGCGGCAGGTAGTGTCTGACGAGCGCCAGGTAGCGGCAGCTAACGGCGACTACCGACTCAAGTACGCCCGGCGGCGGTCACAATGACGCATTTATCAAAGCAAAATGAGGCTAGCGCCGGCGAGAGCGACGGCTAGCGCGGCATTCATCATGAAGCCGCCTGGACCGAACAGCGCCGCTGCAAATTCCCTCACAGCGCCAGGTATGAGCTGTCGCTCCCTGGCGATGTCCAATGCTTTTCAATGGAGCAATCTATAATTATTCATAATTAATTGGTATTAATTTTTTTTTTTTTTTTTTTTAATGTCAAAAAATCGGAGACCACTTCTGCAATGTTAGGATTTATTTTTAAGTCAAAAAAAAAATTAAAAAAAATATGTGCAGAATTGATCTAACAGGTCTGAGATTAATGTATTCATATTACAAAATGATTCTAAAAACATGTATAATGTTACATTCAAAAAATATGGTTGTTTAGGGGTTAAAAACTAGTTAATACACATCGCCGCAAGCGCTCTGGGGTTTAAACAAGGAATGGACAGCGACAGCACATTCGGAGCGTGATTTGTTGATGAATATGAAGCTAGCTGTTTGCTCTGGCCATTCGTTGTCAGGCGCTCACATACAACGCTGGACCTGTGAAACAGCGACCCCCCAGCCCGTATTCAACATTACCGCACACCGACTGAGTCGCTGTCATCAAGCTAACGCCGGCCAAGCACAGCGAATACTGGCTGGCGCTGAAAAAATCACGCTACAGTCGCTCATCTGTCGCTACCTGGCGCTATTAATGAATCGGCCTCCCCGTTTAAGTGTCACATTTGCTTATTATAGAAAACCTTTACTAACAAATGTAAAAACAACCTTTAAATTGTCAGCATATGCTGACCCTATCATGTTGGAGAATTAGCAGTATAGTCTTGAAACATTGTACAGTCACAATAAATGTAAGTGTAAAAATGTAAGAACTAATTGCTGAACCAGTACGGTGTAATGAAATAAGGTAATAAATACATTTTACATGCTTCTGTCCCTCTTTACATTTTCATACTTTAAACACTAAACTACTAACAGACACTTACCCGAGCGATTTTCCTGGATCGGCTCCTCTTAGCAGAAGACGTTTGCAGCGTTGTACATCTGATTAGCAAAGAACAGATTTTATTCCGTGCCCAAGGATGCCAATAGCTTAAAAGTGAATAGCTATAAGAAAAATAAAAACATGCATGCTTCAGGAAAACTCGTTGGACAGGTTCTAATCGTGAGCTGACTTGGGGATCATATAAAGCAGATAATGCGGAAGATCGAGACTACTGTTGTATTAATATGTAGTCACTTCCTCAATTAAATCACTCACAACAACAGAAACCAGCTGCAAAGGTGTGTTGGGACATATGGTAATGAGGTCCTGTATGAATGCTGAAGCAGCTGGCTTATTATTAACCTTTCCTCTGCCTTAATACACAACCAAAAAGTCATTTAGTAGTAAATAAAAAAGTCAAACAAAGTTAAAGGAGATGTGTTGTGATCTTGCATGTTTTGCTTTTACCAGGGGAAGAAAAACAAGGTTTTTTGAACAAAAAGGTATTCAGAAGCATTTCTTTCATTCTCCCCTGCACGTTGGGTCACCTAGCTGGTACTCATCAGCATTTGTTGTGTAAAACCCACTGTGGAATCTTACACAGGACCAAATATTACAAACAGACATCACCTGTGAATTGGGATAATAGATGCTCAACAGTAATGTATATTAACAGAGTTTTTACAGGGTCCATGGTTTATCCAAATATTCCATATAAGTACCACCGACATACTGAGCAAAAGGATCGCAACAGTGATTTAAATATAGTGGATTGCGGAACGATTCACCCCTCTTGACCTTTTTTCCTATTTTGTTAAACTGCAAACTGTATTTAAATGTTTTTTTAATCTGAATTGTGCATGATGCATCTGCACACAATAGTCTCATTTGGTGAAGCGAAATGAGAAAAATACATATACAAAAAAAATTGGAAATTAAAAAACTAAAATTGGCATGTGCATATGTATTCACTCCTTTGCTATGAAGCCCCCTAAAAAGATCTGGCGCAACCAATTATCTTCAGACACAGTCACATGCTTAGGGAAATACAGAGGCTGATTTATTAATAGCGCCAGGTAGCGATAGTTGAGCGACTGTAGCGGTATTTTCACAGCGCCCACTAGTAGTCGCTGTGCTTGGCCGTTGTTCAGTTGTTGATAGTCGATGTGCAGTAATGTTGAATACAAGGTGATGAGTCGCTATTTGACAGGTTCCGCGCTGTATGGGAGCGCATGATAGCGAATGGCCATAGCGAACGGCTCCCAGCATATTCATTAACAAATCACGCTCCAAAAATTCTCGCGCTGTGAAATGCTTGTTTAAACCCCAGAGCGCTGGCGGCGATGGGTTAAAAGTAGTTTTTTAACCCCCAAACAACCATATTTTGGGAAACCAAAAAAAACAAGTTTTATAAAAACATTTTGTAATATGAATACATTAATATCAGACCTGTAATATCAATTCTGCACAAATTTATTTTTTATTTATTTTTTTACCTTAAAAAAATTATATTAACATGGCAGAAGTGGTAACAGAAGTTTTCACATAAAAAAAAAAAAAAAATTATTAACAATTTATTATTAATATTTAAAGATTGTTCCACTGAAATTCATTGGAGAGCGCCAGGTAGCGAGAGGTCATACCTGTCGCTGTTCAAGGTCGCTCGCTGGCGCTGTGGGGTGAGGCTGGAATAATGATGAATGAGTCGCTATCTGGCGCTCTGTGAGTTGCTAAGCAGGATCGGCTTGATAAATGTGTGATTGTGGTGGGGAGCCGGCGTTCTCGTGGCGGTGACCGTCATTACCGTTCGCTCACCAGTCGCTACCTGGCGCTATCCCTTGTTAAATAAGGGCCTAAGTGCATCTGTGTGCAATCTAAGGCCCTTATTTAAGAAGGGATAGCGTCAGGTAGTGGCTGGTTAATGAGAGGTAGCGACAGGTAGCGACTGGTGAATGCCGGACACGGCACGCAATTAGACATTTATCAAGCAGAATCTGTTTAGCGACTGGGATAACGCCATGTAGCGTCCGATTCATCATTTTCACATTTTCACAGCCTCAGCGAACAGCACCGGCGTTCAGCCTTGCACAAGCGCCAGGTATGACCTCTCGTTACCTGTCGCTCTCCCATACATTTCAATGGACGAACATTTTCTTCTCTTTAAACAGGGTTTTTGTTTATTTTTTTTCTCCAAAAATCACAAATAATTCTGTGACCTCTTCTGGCATTGAAAAAGCTGTTTTTTCACAATTTTTTCATTTTTTATATATTTCCTCAGAAATGACATTACAGGTCTGGCATGTGTTCATGTTACAATGTTGCTACAATGTAATTCCATATGTTTTCACTTTGTTACTGGTGGATACATGCTGAAAAATGGACTTTGAACACACCGCCTCCTGCGCTCTGGGCTTCAAACAAGAATTTTTCAGCGCCAGAGATTTGTGAGGCTGTTTTTTTGCTGGATATGGTGTGAGTCGGTCGCTATGAGCAGTCGCTAACATGCGCTCCCATACAGCGCTGTACTGGTCAAATAGCGACTCCTCACAATGTATTCAACATTACTGAACAGCGACTGAGTCGCTATAAAGTAGCGACACATGGCTGAGCACAGTTACTTCTAGCGGGCGCTCTGAAAATGCCGCTACAGACGCTCATCTGTCGCTTCCTGGCATTAGTGATGAATCAGCCTGCCCGTGTCGCATGGTCTGTCAGTATAAGCACACCTAAGCAAACCATTAAATAAAGAGCACCACTGACCAAACACCAAGTCAGGGACAAAATTGGTGAGAAGTTTAAGTCAGGGTTGGTTTATAAATAAATATCCAAAATCAAATTCATTATCATATAAATAAATATCCAAATTCAAAATCAAATTCATTATCATTGAATGAAAATAGCATGGTACCACAACAAAGCTGTCAAGAGGCCGTCCACTAAAACTCTGACACCAGCCAAGGAGGGCATTAGTCAGAGAGGCACCACAGAGACCAAACGTAACCCTGAAGGAGCTGCAGATTTTCCAGCACAGACTGGAGTATTTGTCCATACAACCACAATAAGCCATATAGAGCTGGGCTTTATGGAACAGTGGCAAAAAATTGCCATCACTTACAGGCAAAAATAGGAAGGCTCATTTTAAGTTTGCAAAAAGGCATGTAGGAGATTCCCCAAATATATGGAGGAAGGTGCTCTGGTTAGACCAATGAAAACACTTATGTCTGGCACAAAACAGATCTCATCTCTCCAAGATCCCATCCCCACAGTAAAACATGATGGAGGTGGCATAATGTTGTGGGGATATTTTTCAGCAGCAGGGAATTAGAAATTGGTCCGAGTAAAGGAGAAGATGGATGGTGCTAAATACAGGGATATCTGTGAGCAAAACCTGTTTCAGTCAGAGGCTTCACCTTCCAACATGACCCTAAGCATAGTGCTAAAGTAACAATTGAATGGTTTTAAGCAGACCTCTAGCCAAAAAAAGAAACTCTAGTCAGTTGCTTCCCTTCTTATGATCAGTGGCATAAGCAGTATGAGAGGACTTAACCCCATACAGATATTGTGAAATGCCATAAAGATTATTCACTCTTGAATTACATGGTGGCGGCCATCTTGCCACACACCTGATAGTCCTGCTTACACATGAGAATTAGGAGGTTGCTGTGTCATCAGCATTTCACACCAAATTGTGAGAGATATAAGCCTCAGAAACCAGGAGAGTTTATTCAATGATGAGTCATTACAGCTGAAGGCTTATTGCTTCTCGATAAAAATAAGAGATGATTGTACAGAGCTTTGAGGCTATTTTGACAGAATCAGCTCCTTCATGTACGTGACAAGATGGCTGCTGCCATGCATGTTTAAGACTGCAGAATCTGCCTGCTATTCCAAACTTCTGTTAATCCCTCTCAATAAGCTTATGTCACTGATTGCCACAGAGGGGCTTCAGGGGAGCAATTTACTAAACTGATTTTTTGACTGGAGGTCGGCTTCAAGAGGAAATGTCTTAAAGTATTTAATTTGCCTATTCCAAACCCAGGCATTAATACAATTGAGAATCTGTGGTCAAACTTGAAGATTGCTGTTTACCAGTGGAAACCATCTAACTTGAAGGAGCTGGAGCAGTTTTGCCTTGAGGGATGGGCAAAAATTTCAGTGGCAAGCTCACATAGACTTATTCAAAGTGGCTCCATAAAGTACTGACTTTAGGGGGGAGAATAGTTATACAAATGGAAGTTGCTGATATTTTGTTCTGTTGTCTGCTTCATAATGAAAAGCAAAACACGAAAAATAAATGCCGGGGGGGGGGGGGGGGGGTTGTGTGAATACATCTCGCAAGCTACTGTTAAAGACTAAGGCTCCATGGTGTCACCAAACATTCCATACAGGTACCACCAGTGCATGGGGCTAATGGAGGGCTTGCTGCTGGCTCCCTGACACCTACAAATACCACCAACACAATAAACTAATAGATACGCAATAATAATTTACATACATTTACATAAAATGGATTGCTGCATGCTTTGACAAAGGCTTCATGTTTTTTTCAAATATTCCATACAGGTACAACTTCTGTGATGGATCTATGGGAGCAAATAAATTCAATTCCCTTTCATAATCCATAGGTGTCAATTTAGCATCCTGTATAGAAAGAGCACTTCTATGTTTTACGTGGTGCTGCATCAACCAGTCCAAGGTTAAACCGGACCTTCACCCTGAATAAAAGTCTTATAAGTCTCCCCCACCCTGTACATACAGACATCAGACAACTTTAAAAATCATCCCACCAGCATCTACTGCATTTTCTGAGACTTTAAACATTCAAGATGCGGCCCATGGGGTGTCAGGCTGCCTGCAAACAGGAAGTGTCTTTTGCATTCTAGGATTTCTGACCTTTTCCTGACCCCAGCTCTACTTTGTCTGTGCAAAGCACAGCTATAACCCTGCCCCCCTGCAATTTTGACCCCTCTCCTCAGTATGTGATGTTACCGAGACCAAGATGGCCGCATCCATATCCTAGAGTGCTTAACAGAGTTGAAGGCCAGTGGGGGAAAGAATTAAAAGTAAGTGACTAAAAACGTTAGATATATTAATTTTAGATGCTGAGGAATAGTTTTTAAAGGGTTTGGGCTTTTCATTAAATGATGCTGAAGGTCCACTTGAAGTTGTCTGGATTTCGGCTGCTTGAAAGAAATATTTCAGCATTATAGCCTCTTCCAGCTTCCCCAATGTTGAATTCTTTACTAAGCAGGTATAGCACTATTGCCCCTGAAGGCTTCCAATGCTTTCCAGACACGATAAGTAATTGCTTAGGTACTCACATTTGCTCAGGGTTCTGGCACAATTGGGTAGACACACGTAAAGGGTGCTAGTCACTCAGTTTCAGTGGGTGACCTCACAACAGGGTGAATTTGAGTATGTTTTTGAATCCATGCAGCAGCAGCTGAAGTGACTGTATGAAGCTCAGATGGGAACAAGAGTAGGAGAGTGATAGAATCGCTGATCCTTTCACACATTTAATTGACAGTATCCAGGGTATTCTATGTAGTCATTCCTCTCATTTACTGTCCTTTGTCTTACAATTCAGGTCCCCTCTCTGTAGGCCACAGTATCTGTCTGGAGTCCCAGAAACTTTGAAAGGTCCAGGCCACCTCTAGAGACGGGTGTCCAGATTTGGTACTTTCTGACCTTCAACTCTAAACAAGAAATTAAAAACATGATTTGTTCCTTTTATCAATCTCACTTGAAGCTGGCTAAATGTCTCAAAAAGTTGTGGTGATGTAGTTTATCCACCCTGTAAAAAAGCCTATTTTTAATTAAACTTCTGGTGTTAACTCTATGCCCTGACTTACAGTGATGTTTCAGTCAGTGTTCCCCAAACATCTCCTGGAGAGCCAGCAACAGGTCATGTTTTGTGGATCTCCACCAAAAAAAACCTGATCTGTTTGTGGCTCTTGTGGAGAGGGTTGGGGAACACTGCTATAGGTCATTATTTTCTCTTCCCGTGCCCAGAATCTCCTGCTAATAGTGATATAATGCTTACTTACAGTTCCATCGGCAGTCACTCCATTTCTCCATTTAAAGCTTACAATACTCTATTTGTTTCAACATCTCCAATGTGCTGTATCACTATTCTAAAGATACATGTTAAGGTCCATGACTTTAAATGTCTGCAAATTAGAAGGCAGTAGAAATGACTGGATGCCTTTGACACCAGCTATGGTCCAGTCATATTTCTGCTTTATTACTGCCAATAGAAAACCAGTAAGATTCATTTTGTAAAGTGGTGGAATGCCTTTTACATCACTCGTATCCTGTCAGCATATCGATTCTATGACTTAGACATACTAGACACTAACAGACAATGACAGGTGCATAGCAGTTCCTCATAGTCACTAAATGAATTTGCATCAGTTATAATCCCTCCCTATATCATAAGAGGCAGTAAATGAAATGCTCTGTTCTCAGAATTCTATATACGAAAGAGAATTAGATTTAACCCTTTTGCTGCCAGCCTACCTAGAGATGTTGTCACCCTCTGTTGCCAGACCATTTTTCACCATTTTGCACTGTGATTTTTGAAGGAATATCCAGGGATTTCCCAGGAAAAGTATATACTGTTTTCTTCAGCAGAGTATGGCCTTACACATGAAAAACCTTGTCATTTTTTCAGTGCTTTCGCAAAATTTTATGTGAAATATGTGGAAAAATATTTTTTTTACATTTTGTACCTTTTTTAAAACAAAAAAAATATGTTTTTCAAGAAAATTAAATTGCATGTAAAATCCCCATTTCTCCCGGTTACAACAGTACATATGTATTGGCAGACACCGTTTTCTGCCCAGGAGACACCCCAAACTGAAACAGCTTTTCAGGAGATTTTTAAATAAAATACAACTGATATGCATACCTTGCAGTTTTTCAAGAAAAACAACCCTTTACATTTGAAATTCCCCCATAAACTATATATTTTAAGTACACACTTCAAGCTTTCTAGATATACCAGGCTTGTTGTTGTGGGTGCATTTAGGAATTCACTGCTTGCACAGGGTTTCCCTAAAAAATTAGTAAAAAGGCAGAAAAAAAAAACACGTTTTCCAATGCCACTCTGTGTCCCGCGCCAATTACTGTTCTGTGCCGATCACCCCACTGTTATTGACAGCCCTGCCCTTGCACCCACCCTCCCCTGATCACTACCCGCTTTTGATCGCGGTCATAAAGGAAGCGGGTCTTGTATATCTGGAGGAGTGAATTGGATATCCGGAAGAGTGAACGTGATTCCAATCCTCCTATATATGAACCTCCCTGCAGCCTCCAGCGGGGCAACAGAAGGCATCACACAGAGCATAATATAGGAGGGGTGATCAGTTGCCCCCTGGGAAGAGGGGACCTCCAGTTTCTACGAGCTTGGCACTTAACGGTAGGAGAAGCAAGCACATAGAAACTACGGAATTGCCATTGAAAGGGTTGAGGGCTAAGCTTGAAATATATATATACATATATATATATATATATATATATATATATATATATATATATATACATATATATAGATTTCGGGTAGAATGTAAGTAGGAAATGTTAAGGATTAAAAAGCTTACAGTAAGACTATTGGTTTTCAGTTTTGGATAATATCAGGAAATTTATTTTTACTAAATATCAGAAAAAAAGGAGGAAGGAGTGCAAGACATAAATACTCAGCATACCAAAATCTAAGGAAAACAGCTGTATCACCCAGGGAGTACTGACAAATGACAGAAACACTATAGACTCAATTCATGGTCGTGTGCCCATACATTTGCGCATGCTTTTCAGAGCGACAAGTCGCACCTGGGCATACTCTGATCCATGGTCGTCAAAATCTGAAGCACATTTAAGGTGGAAAAAGCAGAAGCTGGCGACCGTAAACTAATTCCTAATACACATGCCAAGTTTTTTTCCTTGGTTTTTTGGGGATCCCAAGCGTTTTGGTTAAAAGTTGTCCAAGTTGACACATTGCAAAATGTGTAATGATAAAAACATCAAAAAAAGACATTGGGCCCCAAAATTTAAAATTTAAGAAACAAAAACATTAGTAGTACAATTGTTGTAAAAGAGCTAATATGCAAAACCAACAGGGCAGGGAGGGAGAGGTAAAACATTTGGAAAAACAACACTGGAGGTGACCTGGAATCAGGATATCCCCATCAATAAGACTGTAACATTGTTTTTTCACTTCTCCACTTAATTATAAACGCCAACGGTTTGGCTGTGATTTTGCTTAAAATGTGTCACGCTCCGGGTACCACAATTAACCACTTGGGCAACTCCAGCTCTCTTGGTAAGGACCTCAACCCCCAATCTCCGCAGCCAGCTTCACCTATAGGAGCCCCCGCTTGCCGAGACGCAGAACACGCCTGCTCGGGATCGGTTGCCCCCAGGACTTTATGGCTCAAAGGATGAAACCTTACGGAACAGAGGACTGGAGAGCCCGCGGCTGGAAGTGGAATTGGGTAGCCCGTATATGAGCGTAAGGTGGAAGTCCAAGGACAGGCAAAAGGTCGGCAACAGGAATCAAGATCGAGGATGGTCAAAACTGGTAAAAGGTCGGCAACAGGAATCAAGATCGAGGATGGTCAAAACTGGCAGAGGTCGGCAACGGAGATCAGAATAGTCAGTTCAGGCAGGGGTCGGCAACGGTGATCAGATCAATGAATAACACAAGTCAAGCAAGGTTCTAGGCGCTATCACAGGCAACAAGCAACTGCGGGGAAAAGAGCTTTATAGGGACAGACATAGGAGGGAAGGTATTGTGATTGGTGCACACAGGATCACAATAATGATTGGCCAGGACAATGGGAATGCCATCCAGTCCCTACCTGGGCTCATTGGCCCACTGTGTAATTCCAGGGCTCATTGGCCCGACAGAAGGAGAGGGAGGACCCTGAACGCGCACTGGCCAGCAATTACCTCCGGCGGCCGCGCTGAGAGCAGCGCCGCTGGAGGACATAAGAAGAACGTGCTCGCGCACGCGCGCGAGCACGTGACAGAGGAGGACGGGAGCGAGGACGGCCGAGAGCGGTGCTGGCAGGTGCGCCAACCGCCGCCGCTGCCGCTGCCCGACGCGACCGTCGCACAGATGCTGCAGCTGCGGTGGGGCGCCCAGGACCAGCGCTGGAACGGGGCCCAGGTAAGCGGTTCCTGACACTACCCCCCCCTTCACGAGGGGCCTCCAGACCCTCACCCGGTTTCCCTGGATTGTCACGATGGAACCTTCTTACAAGAGCCTTGGCATGAACATCCCTCGCTGCCACCCAGCATCTTTCCTCCGGACCATAGCCAACCCAATCCACCAAATACTGTAAAGAATTACGCACTTTACGTGAATCCAAGATCTTATTCACTTCATACTCGGGCTCATTATCAAGAAGAATTGGTGCAGGACCAGGAGGAGGATCATTCTTCGCCGGTTTTAACAGAGAAACATGGAAAGAATTGGGTATTTTCATGGTCGTCGGGAGTTGAACTTTAAAAGACACATTATTCAACTTCTTGATAATAGGAAAAGGACCAATAAATTTTGGACCTAATTTGCTAGATGGCTGACGGAGCGCAATATTTTTAGTGGAGACCCAAACTAGATCGCCTACTCGAAGAGTAGGTTCCTGTGATCTGCGGCGGTCGGCAAATTTCTTATACCTCAAACCAGTGGTCTTAAGAATCTCCTGAACCTGTGTCTAGATGTTCTTCCGTTCTTGAAGCCACTCCTCCAACGCCGGCAGATTGGAAGGTGACCCTGAAAGGGAAGAAGCTCTAGGATTTTTCCCAAAGTTACAATAAAAAGGAGATACCTTGGTACTCTCACTAGGCGCGTTATTGTAAGCAAATTCGGCGAAATCAATAAATTCCGCCCATTGTTCTTGGGCATCAGAAACATAACACCTTAAGTATTGTTCCAAAGTTTGATTAGTTCTTTCCGTCTGCCCATTAGTCTGGGGATGGTAGGCAGAAGAAAGAGAGATCTGTATTCCCAACCGCGAACAGAAGTGTTTCCAAAAACGGGAAGTAAATTGGACGCCCCAATCAGAGACTATATTGGACGGAATACCATGAATACGACAAATGTGTGAAGTAAATAGTCGAGAAAGCTCTGGTGCAGAAGGAAGCTTAGCCAAAGGAATGAAGTGTGCCATCTTACTGAAACGATCTACGACCACCCAAACAACAGTATTCCCGTGTGATAAAGGCAAATCTACAATAAAATCCATAGAAATATGAGTCCAAGGTTCAGCAGGGATTTCAAGAGGAACCAAACCGCCACTGGGAGCCTTGTGAACCCCTTTACTTCGAGCACAAACAGCACAAGCATCGATAAAGGCAGTAATATCGCGTCTCATGGTAGGCCACCATACATGGCGACGGGCAAGCATAAAGGTTTTTCGGTTACCCACATGACCAGCAGTTTTAGCATCGTGAAATTCACGAATTACATCTGAACGCAAATGTGGCGGTACAAACTGGCATCCCAAGGGAACATCACTAGGAGACTGGTCTTGAAACGGCGCCAAGGTGTTAGAGAGATCAGGAAGTAATGCCCCGACCACACAACCCATAGGTAGAATCGGGTCACCAGTATCACCCCGATCTTTACATTCACCGAACATGCGAGATAGAGCATCCGCTTTAGTATTTTTTACACCCGGCTTGAAAGTAATAATAAAATTAAAACGCGAGAAGAATAATGCCCAACGTGCTTGACGAGAGTTCAATCTCTTGGCAGACCCAATGTATTCAAGATTTTTGTGATCGGTATACACAGTTATAGGATGTAATGAACCCTCCAGCCAGTGTCGCCATTCATCAAAAGCCAGTTTAATAGCTAATAGTTCCCTATTACCGACATCATAATTTTGCTCCGCGGTACCGAATTTACGTGAAAAATAAGCGCATGGATGAAGACGCTCAGGGTTACCAGAATATTGCGACAAAACTGCACCCACTCCCAGCTCTGAAGCGTCCACTTCAACAATGAAGGCCTTACGAATATCTGGGTGAATTAACACTGGTGCCGAAGTGAAGGCCCGTTTCAAAGTCAGGAAGGCCTCACAGACAGAGGGAGACCAGTTAGCAGTAAAGGCCCCCTTGCGGGTAAGATTGGTAAGAGGTGCAACAACATGAGAGAAGCCTTTGATGAACCGCCGATAAAAATTAGCAAAACCTAGAAAACGCTGCAATTCTTTTAAGGTCTTGGGTTGAACCCAATCCTGAACCGCCGAAACTTTCCCCGCGTCCATCTCTAAACCCTGGTTGGTAATAATATACCCTAAGAAAGGAACTGTGGTGACTTCAAACACGCATTTAGAAAGTTTAGCAAATAAGTTGTTCTCTCTTAATTTTTGTAGTACCAACTTAACATGACGTCTGTGCTCCAACAAGGAATTAGAAAAAATGAGAATATCGTCTAAGTATATGACCACAAATCTACCGAGATACTCTCTGAATATATCGTTAACAAAATCTTGAAAAACGGCTGGCGCGTTACAAAGACCAAAAGGCATGACCAGGTACTCGTAATGGCCGTCTTTCACATTAAATGCGGTTTTCCACTCATCCCCCTGTCGGATGCGAATCAGATTGTAAGCCCCTCTTAAATCCAACTTGGAAAAAATTTGGGACCCTGTGACTTGATTGAACAGATCCCCGATCAAGGGCAAGGGGTATCGGTTCTTAACAGTGATCTTATTCAAGGCTCGATAATCTATGCATGGTCTCAGGCCGCCATCTTTTTTCTCTACAAAAAAGAATCCAGCCCCGGCAGGCGAGGTAGAGGGGCGAATAAATACCTTCCTTAAATTTTCGGTGATGTACTCCCTCATTGCTTGCTCTTCGGGCAGAGTAAGATTATAAATTTTTCCCCTCGGGGGAATCGTGCCAGGAAGCAAGTCAATAGGGCAGTCATAAGACCGATGTGGAGGAAGGGTATCCGCGGAACGTTCAGAGGAGACATCAACCCAGTCTGCGTATGGCTGAGGTATTCCCTGAGGTAAAACTTGCACACTTCTAAGGCCTGTAGTAAAGCAGTGATTTTTACAATGGTCACTCCACTTGATCAATTCCCCAACCCGACAATCTAACACCGGGTTGTGGAGTTGTAACCAGGGGTATCCCAAAACCACCGGAGTCTCCGGACAGTCGAAGATGAAAAATTCTAAAAACTCAGAGTGGGAAGAGCCAACAATAAACCGAAGAGGTGGGGTCTTGGTGTTTATAGGTCCCCCCTGGATGGCCTTCCCATTGATGGCCAAAACTTGTAGGGATCTTTCAAGAGGAACTAAAGGGATACCTAAAAGGGAGATCATACTCCTGTCCAGAAAGTTTCCCGCCGCACCGCTGTCGATAAAGGCGGAAACTGTTTGCTTGGAAGAACCCCAAAACAGGTCAATGGGCACTAACATTTTATTTTGGCAAGAGTTGCAAACTGACTCACCCAGATCAGTACTCTCTACCTGGTCTGGGTGCGGAAGTTTTCCGCCGGTCTCCCCTTGTTGGGACAGGACCCTGCAAAATGACCAGCATTCCCGCAATACAGGCATAAGCCCTCGGATCGCCTACGCTGTTTCTCTTCTTGGGATAAGCGGGTTCTCCCTAATTGCATAGGTTCTTCCTGGGGAGATGACGAGGTACTCTCACCACGGGGAACCGGAGACCTATGACCTTGGACTGGCCTGAAAGACGTGGGAGCCCTGACCCTCTCTCTGGCCCTTTCTCTAAGGCGTCGGTCTATTTTAATGGAGACCTGCATTAATTGATCTAGATCCACTGGCGGAGGAAAATTGACTAAAGCATCCTTGATGCTTTCCGACAGCCCCACCCTGAACTGACTACACAGAGTGGGATCGTTCCATCTAGCTTCGATAGCCCAGCGGCGGAATTCAGTACTATAATCTTCAGACGAATTTCGCCCTTGTTTTAAGGCCCGAAGCCTATTCTCTGCTGTAGACTGTGAATCAGGGTCAGCGTATAGGATGCTCATAGCGTTGAAAAATGCAGTTACAGATTGTAAGGCAATATCTTGACTCGGCAAACTAAAGGCCCAGGACTGCGGGTCTCCTTGAAGTAGAGAAATGACTAAGCCTACTCGTTGGGTCTCAGTGCCAGAGGAGACAGGCCTCAGCTTGAAATACAGTTCACATGAATTCTTGAAGTTAGAAAACTTAGTTCGATCTCCAAAAAATTTTTCAGGCAGAGGAATCTTTGGTTCCGAGAAATGAGGTGGTACAGAGGAAGTCGGCACTTGACGAGACTCCTGGGTGGCCACCCTTTGAGCGAGTTGGTTGATCGCTGTGGCCATGGCTTGCACCTGCTGTACCAGGTCATCCATGTTTTGGCCTGTGATAATGTCACGCCCTGGGTACCACAATTAACCACTTGGGCAACTCCAGCTCTCTTGGTAAGGACCTCAACCCCCAATCTCCACAGCCAGCTTCACCTATAGGAGCCCCCGCTTGCCGAGACGCAGAACACGCCTGCTCGGGATCGGTTGCCCCCAGGACTTTATGGCTCAAAGGATGAAACCTTACGGAACAGAGGACTGGAGAGTCCGCGGCTGGAAGTGGAATTGGGTAGCCCGTATATGAGCGTAAGGTGGAAGTCCAAGGACAGGCAAAAGGTCGGCAACAGGAATCAAGATCGAGGAGGGTCAAAACTGGCAAAAGGTCGGCAACAGGAATCAAGATCGAGGATGGTCAAAACTGGCAGAGGTCGGCAACGGAGATCAGAACAGTCAGTTCAGGCAGGGGTCCGCAACGGTGATCAGATCAATGAATAACACAAGTCAAGCAAGGTTCTAGGCGCTATCACAGGCAACAAGCAACTGCGGGGAAAAGAGCTTTATAGGGACAGACATAGGAGGGAAGGTATTGTGATTGGTGCACACAGGATCACAATAATGATTGGCCAGAACAATGGGAATGCCATCCAGTCCCTACCTGGGCTCATTGGCCCACTGTGTAATTCCAGGGCTCATTGGCCCGACAGAAGGAGAGGGAGGACCCTGAACGCGCACTGGCCAGCAATTACCTCCGGCGGCCGCGCTGAGAGCAGCGCCGCCGGAGGACATAAGAAGAACGTGCTCGCGCATGCGCGCGAGCACGTGACAGAGGAGGACGGGAGCGAGGACGTCCGAGAGCGGTGCTGGCAGGCGCGCCAACCGCCGCCGCTGCCCGACGCGACCGTCGCACAGACGCTGCAGCTGCGGTGGGGCGCCCAGGACCAGCGCTGGAACGGGGCCCAGGTAAGCGGTTCCTGACAAAATGTTTAATTTCCCAATCCTGTAACTGGGGGCAAGAGTGTGCTCTGGAGCTGGCTGACAGACGGAACCTGCAGCCCGATTGACAGTACAGCATAAGAAGCTCGAGCTCAGCTGGTCTCTCTGCCCATATATAAGTGAGAAAGGTTTATCTTTTTTGAAAAGTTCTTAAAGTGTCTTGAACAGTATTTAGCAAAGCGTATGGCAATGTGTAAAATACAGATCTAAAGTCTTGGTGGAACTTCAAAGTCTAAGCAAACTAAACAAGTTTAGATTTTTAATATTGCTATATATTAGTCACAAAGATTTTTTTCCTTTTCTGGTAACTTCAGCTCATGAACAGCTTAGATACAAAGATAGTAAAAATTGAGAATTGATCAGTTGAATCAACTGATCCAGGGTTATTAGATTGTTTTTTGTTGATCATTTATTTTTGAACTGAAATAAGACCAAATTTCAATCCTTGTACTTGTACAGACTTTAATTCTTCTCCAATCTATCCACACTAAAATGATTATTCTGGGTTAAGTTATTCCTAAAAATATACTACTTAGAAGTATCAAAAAAATGACTGAATAGAGGCCGTTACTTAGGACGTTTGAAGATGCCAATCGGCTGAGTATTGGCCTTTGTATTGGCTGTACGGAAGATATGGAATGTGCGCACAAGGCATATGGGTCTTTCCACTGAAATCTAACATGCACAGACATAGGACAGAACTTTGTAACACAGGTTTGCCTAAATCATAGGCGCTTAACCCTCCTCCTCAAGATTTTGCAGATTTCCGCACAAATGCCAAGGTGAGGTTATTAGTGCTGTGCATCTGTGTGGAGATCTGCAAAACCTGGCCTGATAGTGGCCCTTTAGGAGGAGGGTTGGGCACATGTGGCCTAATAGAAGCCGGATGTTATGTTGTAATACATCTTTCAATGGCCGTTCATAAGCATGTCTTAAAATGTTAATCTTTTGTTACGAAATATTAAATGACTTTCTAACTGGAAGCGTGAAATAAAACAGGTAAACAGGAAACAGGAACTTTATTTCCTTGTCACACAAGGTCAAAGTAGAACATATTACATTATAAAATTCTGTATAATTACACCTTTTTGACTGCCAGGGCCCTACTCCCATCTTTTTTCAAGAATGATGAAGAGAACAGGTTTTTTTTAACAAGGATCAATAGAAACTTGCAAACACAATGGTGAGGGTGAATATGCCATAATGGGGCCACCTTACACCGATACCATGCCTGACTCAAGTGTGTGCAAACTGAGTCAAGCAGACCACTACACAGGCAGAACACAAATAACACATTTGCAGACCTACAGTAACTGATGGCATTTCATTCCAGACCCAGAAGAAAGGATGGTGCCGAAGCGGAGGGTGGCCCCCTAAAAGGGCAAAGAACAGTGTTGTGATAAGTAGTGAGAATTTAGGGGGCATTAACAGACATACACGGGGGGGGATTGGCAATAGGGAGACCCGAGACAATGCCTGGTGGGCCGCACTGCTTTGGGGCCAGTTGGGATGCTGTTTTTAACACATTAAATCCTTGTCCCCCTCCCCTTAGTCTCCCTCTCCACCCCCTGTACCCAGCCCCACTGTACCCACAAAGCAAGAAACCTCAGCTCCAGTTCTATATCCTCCGCATCAAGCCCTAAAATCCATAGCTGATTTTTGGCCCCAGGTCGCACTGGGCACACGTGTACAAACAGGTGTTAACATGCGTTTCTTTTGTCTTTACAGGTGCCATGTTGGTCCACCACAAAATGACCATTTTAGGTTTTTAAAGTTGTATTATATTTTTGTATTTTAAAATTGCAATTTAATATTTAGTAATATAACATAATATTTTAATAATAAAACAAAATGCTTAAACAAGTTAAATGCTGCGTAATGTCCTTTCTAGCATCCTTCAAGTAGGGTATAGCTTCTCAAGCAGGGAGTGGGTAATGTTGTGGGAAAAGAGGAGGTGGGCTCATGACTCACCCAAACAAAAAAATTCAGTAACAGTGGGTGAAAGCAGATGACATGGGAGGCCATGGAATGAAAGAACTTTGAGAAGTGTACATACATGCACACTACAATGGATGCCCCCTTATGGAACCATGGGGAAATGTAAGTCAAAGGACATACATTCACACTACAGGGGGATGCTCCTTATGGAACCAAGGGGGAAAGGTAAGTCACAGGAAATACGTGCACACTACAGGAGATGCCCCTTATCGACCCAAGGGGGAAAGGTAAGTCAAAGGACATACGTGCACACTACAGGAGATGCCCCTTATCGACCCAAGGGGGAAAGGTAAGTCACAGGAAATACGTGCACACTACAGGAGATGCCCCTTATCGACCCAAGGGGGAAAGGTAAGTCACAGGACATACGTGCACACTACAGGAGATGCCCCTTATCGACCCAAGGGGGAAAGGTAAGTCACAGGACATACATGTACACTACAAGGTAAACGTAACCCTAAAAATCAATAAAAACCTTGGCATATGCCGGAAGATCAGCGATGGGCAAGGAACACCGAGATGGATGGACAGCGCAGCAGCAGGCAGGTGAAAAAACATACAAACTCAGCTTCCGAGAGGAGTTCCCAAGTCCAAAACGAAAATGCTCAGGTAAAACTTATGCATTTGCGATCATGTAAGAACGGGCAAAAAATTCTTGGGAAGCGTGTATTCAAAGTTCCCGATGTACAAGTTCAACCCGAAAATAAACAAGCATTCATGTACAGGCTGTGATTGAGGCTTAATGTTTCCCAAAATTTTACACAGTTTGTTATATAAGATCTTTTTGCTTTTTATTTTAATGTTACCTTTTTTTTAACACCTAGTTATGAAAAATATTTGCAGGAAACATGACTAACAGGCAGAGTTCCATACTACAAGACTGCTAAGCAAAGAGTGAAGTAAAAATGTACACTTCTTTATAAATAGGGGAAAAGCAATACGGTAAAGGGAGACCGAGGCCCTAATTTTAGAAGGGATAGCATCAGGTAGTGGCTGGTTAATGACAGGTAGCGACAGGTAGCGACTGGTGAACGCCGGACACGGCACACAATTACACATTTATCAAGCAGGATCTGTTTAGCGACTGGGATAACGCCATGTAGCGTCTGATTCATCATTTTCACAGCCTCAGCAAACAGCGCTGGCGTTTAGCCTTCCACAGAGCCAGGTATGACCCCTCGCTACCTGTTGCTCTCCCATACATTTCAATGGACGATCCTTTTCTTCTCTTTAAACAAAAATCTCAAATAATGTTGTGACCTCTTCTGGCATTGAAAAAGCTGTTTTTTGACAAATTTTTCATTTTTCAGATATTTCTGCAGAAATGACATTACAGGTCTGGCATTAAAGTGTTCATGTTACAATGTTGTTACAATGTAATTCCATATGATTTCGCTTTGGTACTAGTAGAAAGATGCTGAAAAACACACTTTAAACACACCGCCTCCTGCGCTCTGGGCTTCAAGCAAGCATGTTTCTGCGCCTGAGTTTTGTGAGGCTGTTT
Organism: Gastrophryne carolinensis; assembly: GCA_027917425.1. Classification (NCBI taxonomy): domain Eukaryota; kingdom Metazoa; phylum Chordata; class Amphibia; order Anura; family Microhylidae; genus Gastrophryne; species Gastrophryne carolinensis. The sequence goes on from CM051234.1 coordinate 240,832,028, forward strand.
TTTGGCAGAATATGTTGTGAGCCGGTCGCTATGACCAGTTACTAACATGCGCTCCCATACAGCACTGTACTGGTCAAATAGCGATTCCTCACAATGTATTCAACATTACTGCACAGTGACTGAGTCGCTATAAACTAGCGACCCATGGCCGAGCACAGCGACTACTAGCGGGCACTCTGCTACAGACGCTCATCTGTCGCTACCTGGTGAATGAATCAGCCTGCTAGTGTTGCATCTAGAAATGAGATTCCCCCATGCTTTTTATGTAATGTAATGATTATGATTATATATGGCAGCATTAAAAAGTTGTTGGTTGAGCAGCTTCCAGCTCATCGCTATTTATCACTTAATGCTCCTTACTTCAGTACTTATTGTTATATGATATTGTTCCGGAGTAAAAACTCAGTCTAAGAGAATGATTAACTTATTCCTCTCATTCTTTTTGACCACTAGATTAAAGATTAGCTTCTTACCCTGGTAAATTCATCATTAACCAGGTCCACTAAAACACCGGCAATTCAATATTGCAAAATAAAATGTGTCTTAGGCCCTTATTTATCACGGGCTAGCGCCAGGTAGTGTCTGACGAGCGGCAGGTAGCGGCAGCTAACGGCGACTACCGACTCAAGTACGCCCGGCGGCGGTCACAATGACGCATTTATCAAGCAAAATGAGGCTAGCGCCGGCGAGAGCGACGGCTAGCGCGGCATTCATCATGAAGCCACCTGGACCGAACAGCGCCGCTGCAAATTCCTTCACAGCACCAGGTATGAGCTGTCGCTCCCTGGCGATGTCCAATGCATTTCAATGGAGCAATCTATAATTAATCATAATTAATTGGTATTATTTTTTTTTTTTTTTTTTTTAATGTCAAAAATTCGGAGACCACTTCTGCAATGTTAGGATTTATTTTTAAGTAAAAAAAAAATTTAAAAATAATTTGTGCAGAATTGATCTAACAGGTCTGATATTAATGTATTCATATTACAAAATGATTCTATAAACATGTATAATGTTACATTCAAAAAATATGGTTGTTTAGGGGTTAAAAACTAGTTAACACCCATCGCCGCCAGCGCTCTGGGGTTTAAACAAGGAATGGACAGCGACAGCACATTCGGAGCGTGATTTGTTAATTAATATGAAGCTAGCCGTTCGCTCTGGCCATTCGTTGTCAGGCGCTCACATACAACGCTGAACCTGTGAAACAGCGACCCCTAAGCCCGTATTCAACATTACCGCACACCGACTGAGTCGTTGTCATCAAGCTAACGCCGGCCAAGCACAGCGAATACTGGCTGGCGCTGAAAAAATCACGCTACAGTCGCTCATCTGGCGCTACCTGGCGCTATTAATGAATCGGCCTCCCCGTGTTAGAATGACTATAGTTAGAACACATTTTGCATATGACCAATAAACCAATAAAGTCAGGATCAAGTTCTGTCCCTGTTGCATATATTGTGATATATTAGAATAAAATAAATAAATAAATATATATATATATATATATATATATATATATATATATATATATTACAGCTGTCTAGATGATAGCATAAATACTTTGTTAGTATTCCCACTAGATAAAAAAATATTAATTCTAAATGTAAGTACAGGTATAAAAAAGTACACTTAGCACAATTGGCTGAATGATAAAAATCCATGTAAATATGCTGGATGGCGGGAGGACAGGTCACCCAGCATATACACCCAGCATCAGGAAATATCCAGCCAGGCTTGTTTCTCTTATTTTAATGGATGGAAGGGGAAATCAGTGGTGACAGGTTCTGTCACCCCCCCATAGACTAAACCTGTCACCCATGCTCCTACCATGTAAGAATAAACCACAAGCTTGGTGGGAGTAATTAAGTTCAGTACATAAGCGACCTGTCTCCTCATTAGCTGAAGCATTTATTTGGAATTTTAACATTACACAATTTGCTCCTTTAAGATCCACCTAAAATAAATAGCTCTTGACTGTTTATCCACCCATGGATTGAAATGTTTCCTGTGCCCATCACATAGTAAGTAATATGCTTACTGGAAATTAACATTCACTGTACCTTTAAACAATAAACAGGACCTCAGGTTCAGGTTACTTGCAGCTGCAAATTTCTTCCAATTTTGAAACAACATGTAATCAGCTCAAATGGTCAAAACAGAAAGGGGACTATAAATATGGTTGACACTTCTGTAATTTAATAAACGTCAATTTCATACTCACATAGTACCTAGAACATATAGCACAAAAGCCAGACAAGCTGGCATGCTGCGGATTTATCCCATCTGTCTCCTGCCACTGCAGTCGCACTGTGGATGGTGCTGAGGACTTGCACCTCACACTATCGCCACGCTATTCAGGTAGATAGTGGGAAGCAGACAGGTTGGTGGACAAACAGATGGGTGGGTAGTTGGGCAGGTAGGTGGATGGGCAGACTGACACATAGATAGGTGGGAGGGCAGGCAGATGGACACATAGGTGGTTGGACATGTAGATGGACTAGTAGATGGGTGGGCAGGTTGGTGGGGGCAGGCACGTAGGTGGGTGGACAGACGGATGGGTAGGCTGGAAGGTGGGTGGGTGAATAGTTAAGTGGGCAGGCTGACAGGTGGGTAAATGGGTGATTAGGCTGGTGGGTTGTGGGCAGCAGGCAGGCAGATTAGTGGGCGTACAGGTGGGTGGGTGGTTGAGCAGTAGGGCAGGTAGATGGATGGAAGGCAGGCACATAGGTGGGAGATTAGACAGGCAGGTGGGTGAATAGGTAGGTGGGTAGGCAGATGGACAGGTGGATGGGCAGTTAGGCAGATAGGTAGGTAGGTAGGTAGGTGGGCGGCCAGGTGGGTGAGTGGCTGGGCAGTCAGGCAGGTAGTTGGGTGGGCAGGCAAATAGTTGGGGGGCCAAGCAGATGGGTGAACAGGTAGGTAGGGGGTAGATGGACAGGTTGATGGGCAAGCAAGTAGGTGCCTAATTGGACAGGCAGGTAGGAAAATAGGACCTGGGACTGGGCAGTTTGGGGGCTAAGGGTTCTGGCGGCATCCTGGAGATTGGGCAGCGGCATCTCGGCATGCAGGCGGCCAGCTGCAGTAGCATCTTGGTGGGCAGCGGCCTCTCGGGGGCAGTTGCAGGGTGTTATCTCGGCAGGTGGGTGGTCCCTCCAGACACTCTGCCCCCCCCCCCCACTTTTTCCATAATGTGTCCAGCATATTATGAGCAGGTAGCGCTAATTCCCTACCGACATTCTAGGCATGTTACGAACACTTGGGAGGAAGTGCATTAGATTGGAGATAGGGTATAGGTCCCCTTTCAGAAACAGTTCATTTGATCTTATCCTCTGAACATTGGATGAACATTCACTCAGACAGGCCAATAAAATATTGAATGGGGATATGCACCTACTGTGTATGTACGGCACTATAACTTTGCCGACAAGGTTGTGAAATTTCTGTATAGTCACTAAGCCAGATTGCACAACTGAAACTTGAGTATAATAAATGCCTCCCCTGCCAAAGAATTGTCCTCAGGAATCAGCCTGCATTTGAGTGGGGTGTACTGTACGTGCCTGGTGAGTGGTATGAGAGCAATCATCGGTACTGCTGAATGAGCATCACAAGGGCAGTACATTGAAAATGCAGTTTTTGGAAATTCAAGATCTATAACATATAGGCCTTGATTCAATAAAGGTAGAAAAAAATTCTCATGGTAGTAAATAATTCAATTCATGAGAAAAAAAGCCTGAGAATGTCACTGTTTCTGAATCACCAGATAAGAAAACAATGAAAGTCAATGGCCCCTATTTACTCCTAAGAAAAGTAGAGAACTGTTTACTTCTTTCTACACTGTAGTAAAAGCTGCCATTGACGTTCATTGTCTTTTTATCTAGTGATTCAGTAACAGTGACATTCTCAGGCTTTTTTCTCATGAACTGAATTTTTTACTACCATGAGAATGTATTATTTTTTTAATGTTAAGGTGATCTTAACCAGTGGCATAACTGCAGGAGCTACAGAGGTGGTGATACTTAGCCACAGCTGTGGGTTTGAGAATTGAGGTAAGTATATAGGAACACCAAGGGGTCTCTCTCTGCAGGGCATCCCAAATTAGGATGTCCATAGGGTCAACTCATTGCCCCGGTTTTCGGCTTCCTGTTAAAGTTGACCAAAATCCAAGATTTTTGATTTGAAACCTTGGGGTGACTGGTGGGGTTCACACAGCACGGCACCCCAAATTGGGATGCCCCAGGGGTGGGTATTTACCAACAGGAGTCTTGGCAGGTAACAATTGCTTGGTGCCATGTGATATGTGGTCATTTTATTTTATAGTTTGTGGACTGAACAGAGAAACACAGATGGCTTTTGGTGGCTATTATGGTGGTGATTTGTCTCTATAAAAAGATATTCTGTAATCAGATCTTTAAATCTTAAAGGAAAAGTCCACTTTCAATGGCATTTTTAAAATTGCCCATTATTTTGTGACAAAATAATATCCTCAAGGTGCTGATCTATCTGTTTTTTTTTCTTTATTTTTAAATCTGATTTATAAAAGAAACAGTTTTCTCTAGCAACAATGTTTTTACCCTAGCAACCAAACACAAATTGGTGTGTTTGGTGTAAACTGCAGAGACTTTCAGACTCTGGCTTAACAATCATCTGATTGGCTGAGGCAGGGATAACATTGCACATACTTGAGCTCACAGATGTCACCCCTCCTCCTCTAATTTAGCCTCTTCAGGTAAGGAGATCACAATCTTGTGTTCCACTACTTAAAGGGTCACTGGCAGCATTCTAACCTGGGGAGGCATGTCTCTCGTTACTGCTGCCTGATTTATCCAAGCTCTGCAATGTGCGGGGCAGGGAGCTCATGCTTGAGAATGGAAGGATTCTAAAATTTGTAGGCAGAAGCTATACTAAGGGTTTTACTCAAAGCCACTTCCACTGCAGCAATATAGAGCCACAGGAATATAAGAGACTTGGAAGCAGCATGCTGATTAGTAAATTACAGATATGGGGGGCACAATGCTAACACATGGGTTTATTTGACATTTGCAAAGAGGAAAACAATAAGACAAAATACAGAAAATGTTTTTAGTTTTTGGACTATTACGAAATTGTAATAATGTTTTTGTAATTTTATTAACATTGTTGCTGTGCTTCTTGCTTTTGTAATTGCCATTTAGATTGTTAATGTTGATTATCAGCGGTCAAATGCAGCAGCAGAGCAACTGTTACCAGCAATGGAGCCAGCCATAGGTAAGTACCTTTACCTGATGCATGTCTTTTTAAAGCATGTAGCACAATATACTGTCATTTTTTAATAGAAATTCACTCTCAAACGGCCCTTCACCCTGAATAAGAGCATATCATGTATGTTTCTCCCACCCTGTACATACAGATTGCCCACATTAAAAAATCATCCTACCTGCATCTACTGCATTTTCTGAGCTTACATCCAAGATGGCGGCTCATGAAGCATCAGGGAGACTACAGACAGAAAGTGTCTTCTGACTGTGCTGCTCTGCATTCTGGGATTGCTGTCCTTTTCCTGACCCCAGTTCTGCTCTGCCTGTGCAAAGCACAGCTATAACCCACCCCCTGTACTTTACCCCACTCTCCTCAGTGTGTGTGATGCTTCTGAGGCAAGATGGCGGTGCCAATATCCTAAAGTCCTGAACAGAGTTGCAGCCCAGCAGGAAAGAATACAAAGTAAGCGACTAAAACTTAAAATATAATAATTTTAGATGCTGGGGAATAATTTTTTAAGGGTTTGGGTTTTCAATAAATGATGCTGAAGGTCCGGTTTAAGATACATCTGATGTAGCTTTTTGGCTGCCAACACATCTAGTCACTGATTATAAATAGGAGACCTCTTTAAAGTGGACCTTCAGTCAAAAATGACTTTAGGACCTTAAATACCCTTCTAATGCAGGATGTAGATTAGGTTAGTGCCCTTGTTAACTAGGGCCTTCCCTGTATAGCTCCACTTTACTCCAAATTATTACAAAAATTAAATTCCCCCCCACCCCCCAATTTTCATAAATGGTTGATGCAAATGACAGTCAGTATAATTATAACAATTATACTATTAATAATTATATATTATCATAATAATATAAAGTCATCATGCTATTTCAATCAAAAACACGTTAACAGGCAAAGTTACATGTAAACTTAGGACTAGAAATGAGCGAACCAATTTGTCTGTATGGGAATTCGCTCCGAATTTCAATGATTTGCCATGAATCTGAATTTCTTAGGATTCGTGCTAATTGAATTTTCCCTCAAACTCACTGTTACTTACCTGCACACTTGCTTCCCTGTCACTTGTATACATTGGCAGGCAAATGGAGGCGGGGACTGACAGCGTGGCGGCTTTCCCCCCTCTCCTTGTGCTTTGATTGGCGGCGGGAACTGACAGTGTGGTCGGCTTCCTTCCTGCCGTTCAATACACACAGCAGGACGGGGGAGTGGGGGGAAGCAGGACAGGAGAGTGGGGGGAAGCAGGACAGGAGAGTGGGGCAAAGCAGGACGGGGGAGTGGGGGGAAGCAGGACGGGAGAGTGGGGGGAAGCAGGACAGGAGAGTGGGGCAAAGCAGGACGGGGGAGTGGGGGGAAGCAGGACGGGAGAGTGGGGGGGAAGCAGGACGGGGGAGTGGGGGAAACCAGGACGGGGGAGTGGGGGAAAGCAGGACGGGGGAGTGGGGGGAAGCAGGACAGGAGAGTGGGGGGGAAGCAGGACGGGGGAGTGGGGGGAAGCAGGACAGGAGAGTGGGGGGAAGCAGGACAGGAGAGTGGGGGGAAGCAGGACAGGAGAGTGGGGGGAAGCAGGACAGGAGAGTGGGGGAAACCAGGACGGGGGAGTGGGGGGGAAGCAGGACGGGGGAGTGGGGAGAAGCAGGACAGGAGAGTGGGGGGAAGCAGGACAGGAGAGTGGGGGAAACCAGGACGGGGGAGTGGGGGAAACCAGGACGGGGGAGTGGGGGAAAGCAGGACGGGGGAGTGGGGGGAAGCAGGACGGGGGAGTGGGGGGAAGCAGGACGGGGGAGTGGGGGGAAGCAGGACGGGGGAGTGGGGGGAAGCAGGACAGGAGAGTGGGGGGGAAGCAGGACGGGGGAGTGGGGGGAAGCAGGACAGGAGAGTGGGGGGAAGCAGGACAGGAGAGTGGGGCAAAGCAGGACGGGGGAGTGGGGGGAAGCAGGACAGGAGAGTGGGGCAAAGCAGGACGGGGGAGTGGGGGGAAGCAGGACAGGAGAGTGGGGGGAAGCAGGACAGGAGAGTGGGGGGAAGCAGGACAGGAGAGTGGGGCAAAGCAGGACGGGGGAGTGGGGGAAACCAGGACGGGGGAGTGGGGGAAAGCAGGACAGGGGAGTGGGGGAAAGCAGGACGGGGGAGTGGGGGGAAGCAGGACAGGAGAGTGGGGCAAAGCAGGACGGGGGAGTGGGGGGGAAGCAGGACAGGAGAGTGGGGGGAAGCAGGACAGGAGAGTGGGGGGAAGCAGGACAGGAGAGTGGGGGGAAGCAGGACAGGAGAGTGGGGCAAAGCAGGACGGGGGAGTGGGGGGAAGCAGGACAGGAGAGTGGGGGGAAGCAGGACAGGAGAGTGGGGGGAAGCAGGACAGGAGAGTGGGGCAAAGCAGGACGGGGGAGTGGGGGGAAGCAGGACGGGGGAGTGGGGGGAAGCAGGACAGGAGAGTGGGGGGAAGCAGGACAGGAGAGTGGGGGGAAGCAGGACAGGAGAGTGGGGCAAAGCAGGACGGGGGAGTGGGGGAAACCAGGACGGGGGAGTGGGAGAAAGCAGGACAGGGGAGTGGGGGAAAGCAGGACGGGGGAGTGGGGGGAAGCAGGACAGGAGAGTGGGGCAAAGCAGGACGGGGGAGTGGGGGGAAGCAGGACAGGAGAGTGGGGGGAAGCAGGACAGGAGAGTGGGGGGAAGCAGGACAGGAGAGTGGGGGGAAGCAGGACAGGAGAGTGGGGCAAAGCAGGACGGGGGAGTGGGGGAAACCAGGACGGGGGAGTGGGGGAAAGCAGGACAGGGGAGTGGGGGAAAGCAGGGCGGGGGAGTGGGGGGAAGTTGGACGCGCTATCAGTGCCTGTCGCCAACCACAGCAGGAGGGGAAGCCGCCATGCTGTCAGTTCCTGCCAACAACCGCCTGCCACTGGACCTGAGCAATGGGGGAGCCAACTGGGAGGGAGAACATTGTCCGGTGCTGGAATGAGAATGAGGGTGAGATTTTTTTCCTTTTATGTTTTAACAGGGATACGAAAAATCGATTCAGACGAGCCTGAACTTCTTCGGGAAATTCGGCAAAAAAGCATCCCAATTTAACTCTTTATTTTATTTTATATTTATTTTATAATACCTTCACAATTTTTGCATCATTGAAGAGTTTGTGATGGAATTTCTTTGCAGGGTGTCAGAATATTCCTCCCAGAGCTGCTGTTTTAATGCAAACTGCCTCCAACCCTCATATCTTTTGCTTTAGGATAATCCAAAGGTTCTCAATAGGACTGAGGTCATGATAGGATGGTGGCCACACCATGAGTTTCTCTCCTTTTATGCCCATAGCAGCAAATAACTACTGGTGCATTGTCATGTAAGATTTTGGCTGATATTTCTGCTTGAATTTGTGTGCAGGATGTTAGAATAGCCTCTAAGAGCTGCTGTTTTGATGTGAACTGCCCCCCACCCTCATATATATATATATATATATATATATATATATATATATATATTGCTTGAAAATCCAAGAGAATAACACAAAAAATAATTTGTGTAATGATAGCAATGCCACCAGATATTGCAATAGACTGCCTCCTCCCTCTCTATGCCCCAAACCACAGATGACATCAGAATCACACTGTTTCTATGAACACCAGGTATGGGCACGGCAGTCACAAAAGGAGACGTGAAGTCTGTACCCAGCATGGAATTCAGCAGAATCAGCACTCAATGTCCCTCAGTGTTCCCTGACTTAAATTACTCAACTGACCACAAGAGCATTGCTAAACCAAATCTACCATTTGGGTGGAGGTAGAAAAACAAATATTATAAGTTTACACAGTTCTCAAATGTCTGTTGGCAGTGTAAAAACAAACATGCTAAAGTTTAAATAGCTGCATTTTATATCACTTATATAATCTGTGAGCCTGTTATTTTAAAGCCAGCTATTGAGACTTTATTTAGCTGAACTTGGGAACCTGGGTCTAAATCTTTGTATCTGGATTGTATGGGCTTAACAGTTGGTTTTTCACACCTATTATTTTACCCAGTCAGATCAAGACTTTCATTCTCCTGGCTGAGTTGATTAAAAGGGGAATAAGCTGACAATGAAGTTTCTAGAACAGACCCCCTCAGTAGGAGGAGTTGTGTTCTCGAGGTTGAGTACCGCCATGTTCAGGCCTCCATTTACTTGTTTCCATACTGATTTTTATTGAGCAATCTTTTTCTTTTCCATAAGAAATAAGACATAAAATGAAATAATAACATAAAATGAAATGAAATAGAATAAGAATAAAGAGAATGGGGGTAGGTTACAGACAATCATATGCGTGCCCATGTTACAATTACATTGTACAATATCATGACGGCAAGATATCATAGTTTCCCTTAATTATCCACATTTTGTACACTACATCACAGGTTCGGGATAGCATCTTTAACAGCATTGAAAGCACCTTCTGGCTGGTGCCTGCATCATTTTTTGATGCAGCCACTCTCATTACCAGCCCTTGATTAGTGTGTGTTGCTGCCTATCGCGGGGAGGCCGATTCATCAATAGCGCCAGGTAGCGACAGATGAGCGACTGAAGTATGGCGCTATGAGCGCCGCTAGCGTCAGCCGCGGGCGTTAGCGATTCGCTATAGCAGGCCTCCTCAGTCGCTACCTGGCGTTGTTGCGAACAACGCCTACATTGCTGAATATGATGTTGGCCCTCTGCTTTGTTGGCGCTGTCAGTCAGTGTGACCACGCTATTCTACACAGCGCCTGTTAGCTTTGCTGTGTCCTGGCCATCCAGTACCTTCTGAATAAAACACATTGCCACATTTGTTTAGAAATGTAATAATTTTTTTATTTTGTGTAAAAGGAAATTAAATTCTACCAGATCTTCGAATATAAATGGAAAATAAAACATAATTAAACACATAGCCACAATTTTTTTATTTTTTATTTGTTACCTAAAAAGGAAATACAATTAAATCACCAATGAGAAAGAAAAGGAAAATAAAAACAGAACAGAGAAAGAAAAGGAAAATAAAAACAGAACAGAGAAAGAAAAGGAAAATTAAAACAGAACAGAGAAAGAAAAGGAAAATAAAAACAGAACAGAGAAATAAAAGTAAAATAAAAACAGAACAGAGAAAGAAAAGGAAAATAAAAACAGAACAGAGAAAGAAAAGGAAAATAAAAACAGAACAGAGAAATAAAAGTAAAATAAAAACAGAACAGAGAAAGAAAAGGAAAATAAAAACAGAACAGAGAAAGAAAAGGAAAATAAAAACAGAACAGAGAAAGAAAAGGAAAATAAAAACAGAACAGAGAAAGAAAAGGAAAATAAAAACAGAACAGAGAAAGAAAAGGAAAATAAAAACAGAACAGAGAAAGAAAAGGAAAATAAAAACAGAACAGAGAAAGAAAAGGAAAATAAAAACAGAACAGAGAAAGAAAAGGAAAATAAAAACAGAACAGAGAAAGAAAAGGAAAATAAAAACAGAACAGAGAAAGAAAAGGAAAATAAAAACAGGACAGAGAAAGAAAAGGAAAATAAAAACAGGACAGAGAAAGAAAAGGAAAATAAAAACAGAACAGAGAAAGAAAAGGAAAATAAAAACAGAACAGAGAAATAAAAGGAAAATAAAAACAGAACAGAGAAAGAAAAGGAAAATAAAAACAGGACAGAGAAAGAAAAGGAAAATAAAAACAGGACAGAGAAAGAAAAGGAAAATGAAAATAGGAATTAGAATGAAAAGGAAACTTACAACAGAATTAAACACATAGCCACATGTATATATCTATATTTTTTTTAATTTTTGCTCTAACAAAATATTAATAATAAAACATAAATGAAATAGAAAAAGAAAAGTCCAGCAGAAATGCAAAAGAAAAGTAAAGTCCAGGAAAGGTTTGTAAAAGGAATGTCGAGATCATGGTGCATCTCTTTGTGCCTGAAAAATTAAGAAAAGTGCAGTTAGTATATATCTTTATAGTTATTTTGTGTTTTCTTTTAAAAAAATGCATAACTTGATAACCAACATTGGCGTCTTACACCCCCCTTAGAGTGGTTTGGGTCATCTTAAACCCCCCTTAGAGTGGTTTGGGTCATCTTACACCCCCCCTTAGAGTGGTTTGGGTCATCTTACACCCCCCCTTAGAGTGGTTTGGGTCATCTTAAACCCCCCTTAGAGTGGTTTGGGTCATCTTACACCCCCCTTAGAGTGGTTTGGGTCATCTTACACCCCCCCTTACAGTGGTTTGGGTCATCTTAAACCCCCCTTAGAGTGGTTTGGGTCATCTTACACCCCCCCTTAGAGTGGTTTGGGTCATCTTACACCCCCCCTTAGAGTGGTTTGGGTCATCTTAAACCCCCCTTAGAGTGGTTTGGGTCATCTTACACCCCCCTTAGAGTGGTTTGGGTCATCTTACACCCCCCCTTAGAGTGGTTTGGGTCATCTTAAACCCCCCTTAGAGTGGTTTGGGTCATCTTACACCCCCCTTAGAGTGGTTTGGGTCATCTTACACCCCCCCTTAGAGTGGTTTGGGTCATCTTAAACCCCCCTTAGAGTGGTTTGGGTCATCTTACACCCCCCTTAGAGTGGTTTGGGTCATCTTACACCCCCCCTTAGTGCGTTTGTTTGCTCTTTTGGATGGGAGGTCAAAGACATTTAAACAGGAGTGCAGTACTTGCATTAGAGTGAAGGGTAGTTAGCTTACCGCAAAATAAGAAGTGATCAGCCTTTCCCTTAGCTCATCGCCAGTCTGGGTGTCCTCACTTCTATCTGCGGGCAGGTTGGGGATTTCTGGCACCAGTGCTGTCTCCTCGGGGGCTTGGATTCGGTGACATATACAGATATTGTGTAACACACAGCAGGCAAGGATGATTTTGGAAACCTTCTGTGGGCTGTAGAGCATCTCTCCTCCTGGCCGTGCCAAACAGAGAAAGCGTGCTTTCAGCAGGCCGATGGTTCTTTCCACAATGCATCTGGTCTTGCGATGCGCTGCATTGTAGCGTTCATGGGCAGAGGTCCGTGGGTTCCTGACCGGAGTCATGACCCACGTTCTCTGCCCATATCCCTTGTCCGCTGTAGAAAAAACACAAGGAGAGAGACAGCAATTAGTACTAGTACATGTTTTTGGGTGGTAGTTTGTTTCAAAATGCCTTACTAGGCCACATATTAGCAAAATACATAGACATGGTTAATTTATTACCCAGTAGCCAGCCAGCTGGCATTTCGTTGTTATCAAACTTCCGGCACAGGACTGTCCGCTGCAAGACGTAAGAATCGTGGCATGAGCCGGGGAACCCCGATCTCACCGCCCGCAGCTTCATCTCATGGTCACAGACCACCATGATATTAAATGAATGGAACTGCTTCCTGTTTCTGTAGGACAGCTCCTGTGCACGGGGAGGGCGGAAAGGGATATGTGTACCATCAACGCACCCTAGCACATTCGGGATCCCTCCCATCAGATAGAAAGCATGTTTTATTTTGGCAACCTCTTCCTCATCCTCAGGAAACTTGATGTAAATTGGGATTAAATCACAAATTGCCAGAACTACCTGGATTAGGATGCGGCTCATAGTAGCCTGGCTTATCCCGCTGAGGAGGGCTGAGGTTGCCTGGAAGGTCCCTCGTGCCAACACATTAAGAGTGGCACACAGGCGTACTATGCCTGGAATGGAGTGAGTGCGTTTGGTGGATGGCTCGATTTTGGTCTTAATCTGATCATATAGGGACTGTAGTGCAGCACGATTCAGACGGAAGCGGCTCCTGATCTGCTCGTCACTTAAGTCCCATACTGAAAGGCGGATTGCAAAGGAGCGGGGTGCCCTAAGCCTCACAACACCCCGCTCCCTTTCCTCCTGCTCTTTCAGCATACACATACATCCATCCACCCAGACACCATACATCACCCTCTTATCCATCACACACACTAAAGATATATACAAAATCAAAATTAAACAAAAAAAAACACTAACACACAACACACACACAAACAATCACACTACACACACACCCGCTACAATGCAGCTCACCACAAAACCAGAACTATAGTGGTCCAAACCACCAGCCTGCTGAAAACCAGCTTTCTAAGTTAAGCACAACCAAGAGGGGAGTTGCTGCACAGCCCACAAAAGGCCCCAAAATCAAGCCTCACTTGCTGTATGCTACACAATATTTGCAGATGCCACCCAAACCAAGCTCCTAAAGAAACAGCACTGATGTCAGAAATCACCCAACAAGCCACAGAGAGTGAGGACAGAAACCAGACAGAGGCTCAAATGAGCTAAGGGAAGCGAGCACAGCACCACACCACAGCCTTTGCCACAGTGTAAGAATAGCAGAACCTAGTTCATTCCTTCCTTTTATACTTCATTTTCAAAAGTGACAGGTCCGCTTTGCCGCCTTTTGCGTCGCTCTGCTATTTCCGGGCGCCAATTAGCCGACCCAGGTGTGCGTAAAACAGAGTGCGCACGCGCACGCTAGTAGCGCTACTAGCGTACTTGAGCCGTAACGTGCGTGCATTAACGGACATGGGCCAAAAATCAGGTGGGGACCAATGAAAGTGAAGCTGTTGTTTTTTTAGATAGCCGTTAGGCTAAGCACATGTCACAAGGGTTGCAGATACATCAGTCCATTGTTGGATTTGGGTGTGTGTTGTTTGTTTAATGAGGTCTGTAATGAGTTAATTGGCTAACACACATGCTTCTCTCAGTGCAGTGGAGGTGTGCCTAGAAGGAACTGGGCTGTATGTGTGAATCAATTAAGTGGGCTGCTTTTGGATTGGCTGTTAGAGCACATAAAACCTGCCCAAGCCTAAGAGATTGCGATGCCATTCTGTAGTGTGCATGCGTGTTTGTGGGGTGTTGATTTGTGTGTGTGTGCAGCTACAGGATGGAGCCAAATACAGGACATCTGCCGGCCACAGCAGGCCCGAGTAGGAGTTTGGTGGGTGCTGTGCGCAGACCTCCCTTACGGAAAAGGGCACAGCCTGAAGGTGGGGCAGCACCCCAGGCTAAGCGCCCAGGTGCCAAGAGGGAGCCTGAATTTAATTTGGCTGAGAATAATCATCTTGTGCGCCTGACACTTGCGAAATGGGAGCTGCTATTTGGCTCCCAAAGCAAGTCCATAGGCAAACAAGAAAGAAGCAAACTGTGGGATGCCATTGGTGTGGAGCTTAGTAGCACAGCTCAACACCCACGTAGTGGCCCATCCTGCAGGAAACGCTTCTACACTTTGCGAGGGGCCCTTATGAAAAAGATGAATCACGATCTTGATGTGGACAGTGGGTTCATCCAGGCTCCAAAGAGTACCTACAGGCCGTATGAGGAGATGCTGAAGGCCAAAATCCCACTGGCTCGGCTGCAGGGTGTGGATCCTGGGGATGACACCACCGGTTGGGCTGAAGGTACATATTTTCTGGCTTTTACAATAACCTAATGTTAATGTATGTGATTTGCATTTTTACATTCTGACCAACTAACAGTAGGACCTGTGAAGTATTACATTATAGCTAAAACATTTGTAACTTTTCTGTCTGTTGCTTTATGCATAGGTGCACATGCTGCTGTCCGGGATGTGGCTCCGGACAACCAAGCTCCTGCCCTTCCAGCAACCTCAAGGCTACCCCAGTCTGCCATTGAAGGTATTTACCCATTATTTGTTTGCTGGTTTTTTTCAAAACAAATGGGTGTGGGAGCAGCTCAAGCAATAAAGGTTTGCCCTGTTGACTATTAATAATATGTGCGTGCGCCCTAATTGCACGCCCACTGTAACACTCACAGGCAGTAACTAACAAGGCCCTAACATGTGTAGATATGTAGGATGCCAGAGATGTGTAGCCATATATCGGCATATCAATGTGTGAGCCACACTTGGCTTGATTAGTCAATATTAGTGAAAGAGCTGCTCACACACCTTAATGCATGTTGTATTTTGGCACGCACATTAGCTATGGCTCAATGTTGGTTTTATTTTGGCCTAGCTCCCATGCCCTTGGCCCCAGCATCTCCTCCGGATCCCACCTACTCTTTGGATGTCGGTAAGTGCATGTGTTCACCTTGCTTGATCCACTTTGACTCAAGTGCATGTGTCTCATTTGTCTTTTTTCTTGGTAGGCCAAGTGACTGGTTCATCTTTGGACCCCACTTCCGATGTTGCCGGTCAACAGGACCCTGTTGGTGTGTAGAGCAATACATAATGTATCCTTTCTGCTGTTTAGGTTACACTGGTTCAATTTTGTTAGTCTACTAAGCTACATGTTTGCTTGGTAAACTTGAAGATGCCTCTTGGGAGTGCTGGTTGCCTCCCCAGGGTCAGTCTCTTAGTTATTTTAGTGATAGCAATGTATATTTGCGGACATATTTTTAGCCAAACATTCCCTGTAGCAGTTTGCTGAATATTTAGACACATTTTTATTTTTTTATAGTTGACCCGAATATCGGAAGTGGCTGTCCAGAAAGGGCCCCTCAAGTTCCAGCTGCCAGAGATGAGGGTAAGTGGTTTTGCCTTGCTCTAGTCTGTATTTTGGCTCTAATGTTGTGCCACTTGCTTCTGGCAACTTGTGTGTCCACATCTATTTTCAAGGTCCAATCTCGAGTGAGGACCCCACTCCAGACATCTGGGATATTGCGGGTATGTTTAATTTAAGCAATGTTTATGATGAGATTTGCAGAAATTAGTGCGTCTTAGTCCTGTAACATACATGTTAACAATCTGAGTTTAACCGAGACCTTTGGTCTAGTGTGTATTTTTAAACTTTTTAGAGGTATGGCCTCGATAGCCTAACCAGGTTACATTCGAGTTTGGCCCACAGACCTACTAACCTGATTTTCCTGTTTAGCATTTGCCAACTTGCCCGACATCTCTGATGTTGATTCGCGACTCTCTGGCAGCGATACCTCGAGCCTACCTGGGCCGGAGGACACGCAGGTAACATGGCTGATGTAGACGACCTCTAAACCCATTGGCATATTCGTGGGTAGTGGAAGAAGCAACATGTAACATTTCATTTCATTGTTGTTTTGGCAGGAGGCGGAACCAGAACCCCAAGCTGGGACCTCTTCCCAAGTCCCATGTGGCCAAGCTTCAGAGGCTCAGACAAGGGTAAGTTGTCTAGTGAGTGTTTATGGTAACTTTTGGGAGGGGCATAACTGCATTTGTTCCGTTTGACTAAAATGTGGTTTACTATTTGTTTAGCCTCCAACCACAGCAAGAGGAGGTGTGGCACCAACCAGTGCCGATTTCTACACACTAGGGGTCCGGATGCTGGAGGACTACAGTCGCCAACAGCCGCGTGATGGAACTAATGAGCGCATTGCGGCGTTGGAAAATCAGGTGCTGATGTGTCAGCAACAAAATGAGGGCCTGCAGCGCCAGGTGGACCAGTTAAGGCAAAACCTACAACAGAACCAGGACCTTGGTCGCCTTGCCAATGTTATCGAGCAATCTGTACAGCGCCAGGAAGAAGCAATACAGCGCCAGGCAGAGGCAATACAGCGGCAGGACCAAACTTTGTTGTTGATACAACAGCTCATACAACAGCAGTCTATATTTTTTACTGCACTGTTGTCCCCCAACACCGCCCCTAGCAATGACTCCCAACCTCCCCGGCCACCCAGCCAAGAATATTAATTTGTATACCTTTTTCTTATGATTTATGTAAATATATTTTTGAAAACCACCTCTAATTTGTGTTTATCCATACATGTGAAAGCTAAATACACAGTCAGGGCTGATTTGCTCAATCATCTCTAATATTAGGCCACCATTTATGTGCCACATTTGTTAACATTGCTTACTATGGTGTAAACATGTACTGGCTCAAAATGGCCGCCTAATTTTAGACATAATGGTTTTTGGGAATCTAAACCTATGCTGGTCAAGGAACAACACAGTTCTTGGTAAATATAAATGTATTTATAGACATTGGCCCAACACGGCCAACATAGGCCAACAAAGCCAAGAAAACAGGGCCAGGGCAGCCATCCCCCCCACCCTAACGTCTCCGACGCCTCTTCATGGCCAGCAGCATCCCTTTCATCTGTCGGAAGGCCCGCCACAGTCTGCGATGCTGGCGTATACAAGCTGTAGAGATGTGATAAAAAATAATATATTAGAATTTGATTGGGAACTCAACATACACAGATGTAGCAATGTAATGTCAGTGTTTCTAACTTGCTAACACTCACATTAACATTGGTGAACAATGTGCCCCTAACATTTTAAAATAAAGTTTTAATATTGACTTGAAAACATGTTAGGACCACATACCTTTACTCTTAAAGTGGACCAACACCCACAATATAGTTTATCCTGGGTTTTGGCCCACTTTGTTGTTTCTCACAGATCTGTATTTCCCCTGATGTGTGGATACACACAGTAATCCATAGCCACTCACCTCTCCATGCTCCAACGTGCTTGGCACAAAGAAGGCACGCTAACGTCTATGCAGGGAACAGGAATGTACACTCCTCTTCCACCCCCTCTTCACGCATGTCACTCTCTGGCTGCTCATGGGGACCCGGCGGCCATTCACAGAGGCCCAGGGGGGAAAAATGCACGTCTGGAGTGTTGCGCAGGAGCCAGCGGAAGATAAGTTCCCATAATTAGGGGTTTGCTTGGTGGGGTGGACCCGTGGTACCTGCACTTATCGTATATTCCGCGGGGTGTTAGTTGTTAGTTGTTGGCAAATTAAATGTTTAATGCACATTAAACAGCCTTGGTGTTGGGCCAGCTTCACTCTTGCAAAGGTAATAATGTTTATGGCCAAGTAAGGACATTTATGTCTTTAGTCCAAGCCAAACATCAGTGCCTAAGGAAGATGGAAGTTTGCCCTATAATGTTATTGGTAAACACCTAATCAGCCCCATTTGGTTGTCTATACGCCACAAATAGTCCGTATGTGTCCGTAACAAGAATGTGAGGCAACTATCAAGGATGGTGACTGGCATGTTGGATTATTGACCAAACACATTTAACCTAGATGTGTGTGATATTCACACATTGGTCAATTGCACATTTCTACAAATGTAACTAGAAGAGAAATGTTTACAAAGTATTTACCCATATTAATTTGGATGTACTCACCATCGCAGCTGTGGCGGTGGCCCATGCTGCTGGCCGTCCCTGGAGCTGGTGTGGGGAGGAGGAATTCTGCCTCCGTCTGCGTAGCAACATCTGTCCATAAAAAAAGAAAATACAAAACAACATTTAGTGGAGCTCTGACACCCGAAGTTTGGACATCAATCTGGTTATTGAGTCTTAGCTCCAAAAACAAACACTTCTTTACATACATGTTAAACGATATTTGCTATATTCCTGGCCCATTAGTTAATGTGAAGTGTTTATGGTTGCCACATGTATCCATTTTGCAAATCTGGCACTAACCTTTACATTGCAATGTAAATGACTCATTAACAATTTAATGGATAATGTTACCAGTGTGCAACATGTGTTTGCCCTAACTACTTCACGTAAAGTAACTTTTGCTAGCACACATCATGGTGTGGCCAGAAACATAGGGGTGGTTTCCAGTTGGCTAGCACTGTAGTGTGGTTTGTGATGTTAATGTACATTAGCAAACCAGCTTAGACAATGGACCAGGAAACGTGTCTGTTAAAAGTGTACCAAGACACAGGATTGTGATTATTCAGTGTAGTAGTCTACTTTGGCAGAGCAACACAATTTTAGTCCGCCACCGCCCCTGCCTTCCGCACATCACTCCGCCAGTGTGTGCGCACACGCATGCCAGTATGAAACAGAGCGCAGGCGCACACACATCTCGAGTGCCACACAGGAGGCAGGGACAATGGCTTCTGCCACCCCCAAAGAGGGAAGTAGTTTGTGGTGTTTGGTTGGGGGGGGGCCCTGGGTGAGGGATGTGATTTGGCAGGCAAGGCGCCATAATCCAAGCAATATCAGCAATGTTTGTGGGTCCACTTTAAGGAATGACATAAAGTCCAAAATGAACTAGCTTAAAACATACACTTACCACGACTATGCCCGAGGAGGATTTGACGCCAAAAATCCATGGAGGTGCCGCCTATATGATGCCCTGCAAATTACAGAGGAATTGCAAGGGCTAAGCACAAATGGTCAGATGAAACCTGGCACAGACTAACAATTAAAACATGTAAACTCACCAGGGGATGAAGCGCCACTTGAAGCCCAGGGAGGGCTCTGAGGAGGAGGCGGGGAGCCTCGGCTCCTCACACTCTGCTCAGAAGATCCACCAGGCAAAGGGCCACCCTCCTCCCTCTCACTCCCTGCTTGAGAGTGGCCCCTTGCCTGGTGAGAGTCCTCAGCCTCAGAGTGTGAGGAGCTGAGGCTTGATCCAGCCTGCCCCCCAGCAGCACACTCCTCTGGGGCGTCATCCCCTTCCTCCCCTGGGTCCTCTAAATAGGACCCGCGGGAGGGACCCTCCCCCGATGACTCCCCCGAGTCCGCCTGCCTGGTTCGGGGGAGGAATCCCTTCCCACGTTTCCCCAGGGGAGGACGCTTATCTGTGTGGAGGGGGTGAAAGCAAATAATTAATATAAAGAGCAAAAAAGGACACAGCTTAGCAGATGATTCTGCACAAAGGCAAAAAAGAACATAAGCTTTAACTTACCTGATGCGTAGGCATCATATAGGCGGTACACGCCTTCTGGGTCCCGGCGCTTAAAATCTGACCATTTCTGTTGGATCGCCCGGATGGTCAGGTCGGTCTTGAAGCGCCGGGACACAGTGGCCTTCACCTCCATGGCAAGGCGTTTTTTTGCTCCTCGGGCATAGTCGTATTCGGCCAGGCAGAAGTCCTAGGAAAAAAGTAAAAAAAAATAAAAAATAAAAATCAAAACATGACCTCAGAACAATGTCATAAACAGTTATACAGAGACAAGATCAAAGTGGAACCACACCCAGGATTTACATTAGTCTGGGTTTGTGTGCACTTTTTTGGGCCACAACTACTGTGGGTGGCCCACTGTCTGCAACCCCCTTTGAAGGGCCCAAATACACCGCTGAGGACACTCCCACGTCACTCCGCAAGCCAAACACAGCGGTCCACGCCGGTGTGGTATGCGCATCCAAGGGCCTTGGGAGGTGCATACCAGCTCAGCTGCGTCTGCACGGCAAAGTACGCATGTGGCGTTTGACTCTAACAGGGAGTGCGCCTGCACACCAAATGAAAATATGTATGGCGCAGGGGTACACCCTGCTAGAGGTAAGCGCAATAGGCATCCGCAACTCACGCATGCACAGATGGGACGGGCCAGAGGTAATTTTTGGGGCCCTCCAGGGGGGGGGGGGGGCCATCCAAGCAGGACATCCACAATGGGGATGCCCCATGTGGAGTGTTAAATTTTGGACTAAAAACAATAAAAATTCAGCCCCTATCCACCCTGTGTGTTTATACATTTTTAAGCTAAAAATACATAACTAAAATACTCACTTTCACAACCTGGCCATTGACCCGGCTATCCACCCGGGTGCGCCTTTGTTTTTGGGGCCCAGGAGGGGAATGGGTGGGAGGGGTGGTATTTGGGGAAGGTGAGGTAGGTGGGGGATGTGGGGGAGGGGTGGTGGGGCCGGAATCTGAGGAGGAGCTGGGGAGGCGCATTACTCGCCGTTTGGGAGCCATATTGGAAACGCTAAGGAGGAAACAGGAACCGGAAATGACGCTAGCGACATGAGACATAAAAAACAAAACAAAACAAAAATACGCACCGCGCCCCAGCAACAAGCTAATATCAGCTATGTGCAAGCTAAGTGGCGGAAAAACATTAAAATGACGCTGAAATACAAGCTATTGGCATAAGCGCAAGACAGTTTTACCTTAAGGTGGCGTTGAAACGCAAAGGAGGATCCCGGAACCGGATATGACGCAAGCAACTGGGCTTCCAAATTGAAAAAAAAAACATGCGCGCAGCAGGGACAAGCTAATATCAGCTATGTGCAAGCTAAGTGGCGGAAAAACATTAAAATGACGCTCAAAAACAAGCTATTGGCATAAGCGCAAGACAGTTTTACCTTAAGGTGGCGTTGAAACGCAAAGGAGGATCCCGGAACCGGATATGACGCAAGCAACTGGGCTTCCAAATTGAAAAAAAAAACATGCGCGCAGCAGGGACAAGCTAATATCAGCTATGTGCAAGCTAAGTGGCGGAAAAACATTAAAATGACGCTCAAAAACAAGCTAGGGCCCACGGCGCAACAAATTATTAGCTTGATTTAGCAGGGGGTTCTACATACTGTAATGCATAGGTCCTTCTAAAGCATACACCGTTGTGCTTAAATATACAAATCTTATTCCTTCACAAAGTCATCACACAATCAAACTAGACAACTACCTGAAAATGTGGCACACATGAGAATGCATAACGGGTTGTTATGAGCTGGTACGACTGAATGTTAATCCTGCAATATGTGGCCAGGCACGCTCACAACTACAGTGTATTCATTAACAACGACTGGGGTCGCGGGAAGTGAATTCCTTGCAAATGGCAGAAGGGCACATGTATGAACAGCACAGCGCCGCACAACGCAGCGCAGCGAGGCACAGCGACGCTCGCGCCGCCACATAGCGAATTAAAACAGCGACTGCACAAACACTGACCAACACAGATTCATCAAGGACAGGGCTGCCGAATAGCTTGGGCGCTGACAATTTCGAAGAGCGAACGTGACCGCCCAACCTGACAGGCTACAAAATAGCTTTACAAGCCCCGTTTGTGTGGAAAACCAGCGCTTTTGAGGCCAATGAGTTTGGGTGGAGGAGATGCAATTCCCATGTCACTCACAACATTACATTGTGAAAAAAAAAAAAAAAAAAAAAGATAAATAACCAGCTAGATTCATAAAACATATCAATATAAACATGTGTTGAATTTTGTCCAAAAGCAAAAAACCCCAAAACCACTAAGAACAATCATTGCAGCGTCTGCCATTGAAATGTATGGGAGAGCGGCAGGTAGCGCCAGGTAATACGTGTCGCTGTGAAGGAATTTGCAGCGGCGCTGTTCGGTCCAGCCGGCTTCATGATGAATGCCGCGCTAGCCGTCGCTCTCGCCGGCGCTAGCCTCATTTTGCTTGATAAATGCGTCATTGTGACCGCCGCCGGGCGTACTTGAGTCGGTAGGCGCCGTTAGCTGCCGCTACCTGGCGCTCGTCAGACACTACCTGGCGCTATCGCTTGATGAATAAGGGCCCAAGTCTTTCCATGATTCTCCTTCAGAAGGGCTGAAGGGCTTCAGATGGGCCCATCTAGATCACTTTCTGCCTTTATTCACCGATTGCCTGTCCCCCCCTTCCCACGTTGGGGCTATGGAGGGGGGGTCCCAGGAGGAAAAGCCTCCCCCTAGAACCCTCTCCACTCCCCTTGATGAAATTGTGATAAAAATCAAACCAAAAAGGGTGATGGTAGGGTCAGCAGAAGGGAAACCAAGGGGGGAGGGTTGATGGAATGGGAAGGTAGGGGGATGGGACCTCAGTGGCAGATTTCAAATAAGGCCCGAGCACTCGGCCCCCACCCCCGACCCCGTCCCAGGGACGGAGGTCTCCCTCTCTGCAGGTTAGAGTGTCCAGCGAGCCCCCACAGACCTTGTTCTCTATGCGCACCCAGTCCTTATGGGCTCTGCTGATCTGCCACTCCACCACTCTTCCGAGTTTCAAAGCTTGAAAGTACATTTCCATGCACGGAAGACCTACCCTTCTCCTTTGCCTCAGGATAGCTCCTTTCTCCTTTGCCTCAGGATAGCTCTCTTAGTCCTGTGCGGCTTCATGCCCCAGATGAATTCTGTGAAGGATCTGCGTAGGTCCTGGAAGAATATCTCTGGGATTTTGAGTGGGATGCACTGCATAAGGTATAGTATCCTCGGGAGGACATTCATCTTCAAGTCGGGCAAAAGTGGGCCCGGAACAACTGGTCTAGCGATGAGTACTTGATGCTCAGTGGAAGGGAAAAGTTTTTGCCAGGGTCTCTGTCTCCTGTGACAAGAGTAAGATGTTTATAGCCATGGATTTGTTGTAATTAATCTTTAAATTTGAGTCCCGAACAGTTCGCTGGCAGGTCCTGGTCTCCCCTTTCAGGTGCCGCTGCGCTTAGCCTGTCTGGTGAACTGTCCGGTGAAGGGGACGCCGCCATCTTGGCTTCCCGCTGTGACGACTCCTCCGTCCTCTGCGCTTTAAACATATCTGGGAGGTTTCTGAGGGTCTAGGCTGCCCTCGGTGTTCTAGCTGTTGTCCCCGATCTTCCACTCTTGTCCATGTTACTCCCGGAGGGCTGCTTCTGCCGCTTTCGGGTGTTTCCACTACGAGCTCCCCTATCACGCCGCCATATAACTCTCGCCGGCCAAGCCATGCCCCTTTACCAACATTTTTAATCTCATAGATAATTCTTATTCAAGTTAACCTCTTCACCAACTAAGACTGTTTAGTAATAGTAAAAATACCAATAGTGAATAAACACTATATCAATGACTACACACAGGTGAATAGCACACTAAGGGGCATGGAAGTGCACATGTGCCTGGAGCAGTAGGCTGCTCCAAACTCGGCACCTGCTGACGAATTGTCCCCAACTTAAGTCATGGTTTATGGCCGGGAATCTAACCTGACACCCTCTGGTCACAAGGCCGATTCCCTACCTCTAGGCCATGACTGCCCCATAAGGGTATACTAAAAAATATACTCATTTGATCAGGAGAAACCACATAAACACAAAAGTCATACACAAACACAACAGAAGATGGCTCAACAAGGTAACAGATTGCCCATTGCTGGTTCAGTACCCTATTGATGTCAGTCCGTATACATGAGTGCTGCAATGAGACAGTTCTACAGGTGAGGTGCATAATTTTTTCTCAATATTTTAGGGGAAATCTAGGGAAAATTTAAAACGGAAATATTTCCCTTCCCACGTCTCCTGATTTAGGTAAACAAAACACTGTGTCCTTGGTTTTACCAGGGCCCAGAACCTTTGCTATTTGTACTGGGGCCCAGATCCTCTGTTCTCGGTACTGGGACCCAGAACCTCTGTTGTCTGTAATGGGGCATAGACCCTCTGTCTGTTTTGCTGTGTTTTGTCTGCCGCTGTTTTCCCTTTCTCAAGTCTGCCACCACCATAGGACTGCCTGGGTCCTAGTATACCCTCCACCATTTGGGGTTCTGCTGAAGATGTGGGTAGGGTACAGGTTCTCTGTTGAGTTTTGGACCTCCTACCCCCTGGGTAGTCAGTGGGCTGCCTCTCTGCTGGCATAAAAGGGTTGTTTGTCTAGCGTGTATATGCTCCCAGCCTGCTATGCAGCTTATCTGTTCACAGCCAGTGACCACTGCTGAGTCCTCAGGGAGAAATTGTCTAACTGGCTGAGAGACACCTCACTGTCCCGTGTCCCAGTCCCAAATCAGGAAACTCCCAAATCTCCACGATAGCCCCCAATCTAATTCGCCCAGGCCTGATATCAGGTACTGGAGAGCCTTAAAAACATGAAAAAAAGAATTGAAGAAAAATGTTTTTTTACACTTAATTGTGTTTTTGAGTTGGAAAGTCTCTCCAAACCTGGCACACAGCAATTCAATTAGCCCTTTAAATGCCAAGCTTGTCGAATCTACATTGTTGCTTCTCCTACCATTAAGTGCTAAGCCTGTAGTATGTGCTTGCCATTTCCCCCAGTTTACAGAGAAAAAACCTCCATCACCTCCATCCGCTTCCACCGCCGGGCCTCCACCAGCCCGGGGTCTTAAGCCGTACAACAGCTTCTGGCATTTCCTGCACCACAAGATTGCCAGCTCCTAAGTCCAGGTGATCCAATTATACTGGCAGTTGTAATAATGGCAGTGCTCTTATATAAAACCATTGCTGGAGTGTGAGGCTTGTTCTGGTATAGCGCTGTATAAGGGCAGCCACAGTAACTAAGACTTACAGCTATTTTCAATTATTCCGAATTCAATGATGGTTTTGTCTCCTTGACATATGATAGTGTTTGGCAGGGTTAAATGTTCACGACCTACCCCCTCTCTATAACTAAGATGACTCTCTCCAATAGGCTTGCATATTGAGTATGACGTCTGAAATGATGTCATTTCTCCGCCCCCAGTTGCTCCAGATCCCGGAAGTGTAGCCAGCGATTTCGGCTCAATTCAACTCAACGGCACCCGATAGGGTTTTACATGACTAAGGGGGGCTTTCCTTCCTCCCCAAAATGCATTGTGAGGACCACGTCTGTGCCTTCTATGGGTGTCTCCGATGGACTTTAAATGCAGACTAAAAAAGTTATATTTTAACTGGATCACCTGGACTTAGGAGCTGGCAATCTTTTCCCTGTCTTACATCACGGCCTGCAGTGACTGGACCGTACTGAGCTGTGAATCCCTTTTTTATTCATGTCTTGCGCCAAAGCAGGGAGGGACCTTTTATACGGGAGTGAGATATCAGCATACTGTGCCAATGCAGCTTGAGTAAGAGTCAGAATCCAGGGGTAATCTGCAAAAGCTGGTAACGAGGCAGAGGTCACCGGCTTCCATCAATCGCTTTCGGCTGTCATAGAGCAGTGAAGGACAGCGCAGGGAAGGTGGGGTAAATAAAGGACTTTTTTCTGTGTGTGTTTTTTTATACCTAATATTTTATGAACTGGTAAGAGATCTTTAAGACTCCTATAACAGTTCATAGGGTAGGAGGGGCTGGCATGTCACTTGTCACATTTAAATACATTTTTGAAAACTTTTTTCATTTTTAATTTTTTTATGCAGAATTGTCATTACAGGTCTGGTATTAAAGTGTTAATGTCACAATGTAATAACAATGTAATTCCATATGTTTTTGCTTTGTTACTAGTGGATATGTGTTCAAAAACGGACTTTAATCACACAGCTTCTGGCGCTCTGGGCTACAGCGACACAATTTTGAGTGCCGGCGCTGTGTGAAGCTGTTTTTTGATGAATATGGTTTGAGTCGCTCACACTGACCAGTCGCTACCGTTCGCTACCGTTCGCTCCCTATACTGGTGTTATAGCGACTCACACATCAAATTCATCAATGCCTGCCAGCGACTGAGACGCTCGGTAATAGCGACTCACGACCGATCAGAGCGACCACTAGCGGTCGCTCTTAGCGCCGCTGTACAGGCGCTCATCTGCTGTTACCTGGCGCTAGTAATGAATCGGCCTGCCCGCTACAATGTATAGTTCGGACACCAATCTTAAGTGAATATCAATACATTACAGTGACCTATTTAATCAAATAATGATTATAAGCCACATACAATTTTAAATTTATGTGCAAACAACCAATAAATGCTCCAAAAATGAACAATCTATCTAGAAACAAATTGTAGCAAAAAAGAATAAAGATAAATAATATCTTGTATCACAATCCTGATGAACATTTATTGCCCTATGTGGAAATACTGCTGTCAAACGCTTAACATACTTTATGAAATCAATAATAATTCATTATTTTCAGATGTATCTACCTAGTTATTTACCTATTTGAAGATCAACATGGCTGCAGGGTTTTTATTTTAGTTACTGTTACAGTTACTACATGTTTAACCGGACCTTCACTCTAAAGGGGAGGCCGATTCATTAATAGCGGCAGGTAGCGACAGTTGAGCGACTGTAGCGGCATTTTCAGAGCGCCCGCTAGTAGTCGCTGTGCTTGCCCGTTGTTAGGTAGTTGTTGAATATTGGGTGAGGAGTCGCTATTTGACAGGTTCCGCGCTGTATGGGAGCGCATGATAGCGACTGGCCCTAGCGAACGGCTCCCAGCATATTCATTAAAAAATCACGCTCAAAAAATTCTCGCGCTGTAAAATGCATGCTTAAACCCCAGAGCGCTGGAGGCGATGGTTTAAAAGTATTTTTTTAACCCCCAAACAACCATATTTTTGGAAACCAAAAAAAACACGTTTTTAAAATAATTTTGTAATATGAATACATTAATATCAGACCTGTAATATCAATTCTGTACAATTTTTTTTTTTTTTTTTTTACCTTAAAATGGCAGAAGTGGTCACAGAAATTTTCACATTTAAAAAAAAAACCATTAATAACAATTAATTATTAATATTTAAAGATTGTTCCATTGAAATGCATTGGAGAGCGCCAGGTAGTGAGAGGTCATACCTGTCGCTGTTCAAGGTCGGACTCTGGCGCTGTGGGCTGAGGCTGGAATAATGATGAATGAGTGGCTATCTGGCGCTATCTCAGTCGCTAAGCAGGATTGGCTTGATAAATGTGTGATTGTGGTGGGGAGCCGGCGTTCTCGTGGCGGTGCCTGTCATTACCAGTCGCTCACCAGTCGCTATTCCTTCATAAATAAGGGCCTAAGAGTCTATCTTGTATGTTTCCCCCACCCCGTACATACATGTTGCCCATATCAAAAATCTTCCTACCTGAACCTATTATGCTGGCCCATGGAGTCTCAAACAGGAAGTGTCTTCTGACTGTGCCGCTCTGCATTTTGGGATTGCTGTCCTTTTACTGACAAAGCACAGCTATAACCCTGCCCCCGAACATTTCCACCTCTCTCCTCTTCTCATTATGTGATGCTTCTGAGCCAAGATGGCGGCACCCGTCTGTTCTGAACAGAGTTGAAGCCCAGTGGGGGAAGAAATAATAAGTAAGCGACTAGATGCTGGGGAATCGTTTTTTAATGGTTTGGGCTTTTAATGAAATGACGCTGAAGGTATGGCTTAAACCGGACCTTCAGCGTGATTTAATGAAAAGCCCAAACTCTTAAAAAACGGTTCCCCAGCATCTAAAATTAATATATTTTACGTTTTTAGTCACTAACTTATTATTCTTTCCCCCACTGGGCTGCAACTCTGTTCAGGAATTTAGGATACGGGCGCCGCCATCTTGACTCAGAAGCATCACACTTACTGAGGAGAGGAGAGTGGGATAAGGTACAGGGGGGCGGGTTATAGCTGTGCTTTGCTCAGACAGAGCAGAGCTGGGGTCAGGTAAAAGTCAGCAGTCCCAGAATGCAGAGAAGCACAGTCAGGAGGCACTTCCTGTCTGCAGGCTGCCTGATAAGATGGCGGCTTCCATAAGCCGCCATCTTGGATGTTTAAAGGCTCATAACATGCAGTAGATGCAGGTAGGATGATTTTTAATGTGAGCAATCTGTATGTACAGGGTGTGGGAAACATATAAGATAGACTCTTATTCAGAGTGAAGGTCCGCTTTAAGGGGAAAAAGATCTCCATTCATTGGTAAATACTGGCCACAAAGAGGCTGTGCATTGTGATGGAGATGCTGTTCTTTAATCCCAGGTTGTCAGGCTGACAGCAGAGTTGAAGTTACAAGTTTGCTTAATAAATCTGTCTGCTTGAGCTGTCATTTAATAGTGCTGTGCATTCACTGACTACCAGGCACGTGCATGTTGGTATAGTTTCCCAGCTATGCTAGAGGTATGAGTGCCAGCAGGTCAGGCAAGATCCTTCTTGCTTTGTAAGTGTGATTTGCATGTAACCTATAAATAGGCACATGAAATACTAATATATTAGTGACACCACGATGCTGAGAAAATGACATATACTATGATCATGCATGACTAGGTCTCTGCTGAGCCACCCATAATCTAACCAAATACTCAACGCATACTAAAGGCTTCAAACTATTTCAACTGTATCTGTAAGGCCGAATAAATACAAACTACAGAATACATTAAAAAAATTTAGGAATCTGCGCAAACAAATCAGTTAATACAGAGGATTAAGATGGCTCAATGCAGGAAAATAGAGACTTTAACCCTTTAGGGCCTTATTCATGAAGGGATAGCACCAGGTAGTGCCTTGTAAGCGGCAGGTAGCGGCAGGTGAGCGCCGGACATGGCACGCAATTACACATTTATGAAGCTGATTCTGGTGAGCGACATGTAGCGTCCGATTCATCATTATCCCAGGCTCAGCGTACAGCGCCGGCGTTCAGCCTTGCAGAGCCCTACGTCTTGGCCTAGAAAATGACATTTTTGAAAACTTTTTTGATTAATAATATTTTTATGCAGAATTGTCCTTACATGTCTGGTATTAAAGTGTTCATGTTACAATGTAATAACAATGTCATTCCATATGTTTTCGCTTTGTTACTAGTGGATGCATGTTTAAAAACAGACTTTAATCACACAGCGTTTAGCGCTATGGGCTACATCGACGCGATTTTGCGCGCCGGAACAGTTTGATGCTGTTTTTTTGATGAATGTGGTGCGAGTCAGTCGTACTGAGCTGGCGCTGCCATTCGCTCGCATACAGCGTAGTACTGCGAATCACATAACATATTTAGCAATGCCGGCCAGCAACTGAGGCGCTCTGAAACAACTAACCATGGCCGAGCACAGCGACTACTAGCGGTCGCTCTGAATTCCTCGCTACAGACGCTTATCTGTCGCTACCTGGCGTTTGTAATGAATCAGCCTCTCCAAAAACTACACAATGATGAATCAATGTCCCTACATCTAGGTTTCAAAATAATGTTTCCACTGGGTCTTTTCCTCAATATCATACCACTGTGCTTAAAAATTACAGAGCGACCATAACACAATTATGGGTCCCAGATTGTTGCTTGGCATATAGCACATAAAGGCCCTTATTTAACAAGGGATAGCGCCAGGTAGCGAATGGTGAGCGAACGGTAATGACGCTCACCGCCACGAGTACGCCGGCTCCCCTCCGCAATCATACATTTATCAAGCCGATCCTGCTTAGCGACTGAGATAGCGCCATATAGCCACTCATTCATCATTATTCCAGCCTCAGCCCACAGCGCCAGCATCCGACCTTGAACAGCGCCAGGTATGACCTCTCGCTACCTGGCGCTCTCCAATGAATTTCAATGGAACAATCTTTAAATATTCATAATTAATTGCTATTAATGTTTTGTTTTTTTTTTTAAATGTCAAAAATTCTGTGACCACTTCTGCAATGTTAGATAATTTTTTAAGGTTAAAAAAAAAAAAAAATTTGTGCAGAATTGATATTACAGGTCTGATATTAATGTATTCATATTACAAAATGTTTTGAAAAACATGTTTTTTTTTTTTCAAAAAATATGGTTGTTTGGGGGTTAAAAAACTACTTTTAAGCCATCGCCGCCAGCGCTCTGGGGTTTAAACAAGCATTTTACAGCGCGAGAATTTTTTGAGCGTGATTTGTTAATGAATATGCTGGGAGCCGTTCGCTATGGCCATTCGCTGTCATGCGCTCCCATACAGCGTGGAACCTGTCAAACAGCGACTCCTAACCCCGTATTCCACATTACCGCACACCGACTGAGTCGCTGTCAACAACCGAACAACGGCCAAGCACAGCGAATACTAGCGGGCGCTGTGAAAATAACGCTACTGTCGCTCATCTGTCGCTACCTGGCGCTATTAATGAATCGGCCTCATAGTACACCACATGTACACTATACACATGTAGACATATTCCAATTGCTCCAATCTCGATTTAAACTCCAAATAACTCACACAGGATGCTGATCCAATGCTGGCTACCCAGATTGTTACTTAGGCCCTTATTCATCAAGCGATAGCGCCAGGTAGTGTCCGACGAGCGCCAGGTAGCGGCAGCTAACGGCGACTACCGACTCAAGTACGCCCGGCGGCGGTCACAATGACGCATTTATCAAGCAAAATGAGGCTAGCGCCGGCGAGAGCGACGACTAGCGCGGCATTCATCATGAAGCCGCCTGGACCGAACAGCGCCGCTGCAAATTCCCTCACAGCGCCAGGTATGAGCTGTCGCTCCCTGGCGATGTCCAATGCATTTCAATGGAGCAATCTGTAATAATTCATGATTAATTGGTAATAATTTTTTTTTTAATTTTTTAAATGTCAAAAAATCGGAGAACACTTCTGCAATGTTAGGATTTATTTTTAAGTAAAAAAAAAAAAAAAAAAGCAGAATTGATCTAACAGGTCTGAGAATAATGTATTCATATAACAAAATGATTCTAAAAACATGTATAATGTTACATTAAAAAAATATGGTTGTTTAGGGGTTAAAAACTAGTTAATACAGATCGCCGCCAGCGCTCTGGGGTTTAAACAAGGAATGGACAGCGACAGCACATTCGGAGCGTGAGTTTTTGATGAATATGAAGCTAGCCGTTCGCTCTGGCCATTCGTTGTCAGGCGCTCACATACAACGCTGGACCTGTGAAACAGCGACCCCCCAGCCCGTATTCAACATTACCGCACACCGACTGAGTCGCTGTCATCAAGCTAATGCCGGCCAAGCACAGCGAATACTGGCTGGCGCTGAAAAAATCACGCTACAGTCGCTCATCTGTCGCTACCTGGCGCTATTGATGAATCGGCCTCCCCGCATTTCACAATATTAGGGGCTTGTGGGGGAAATCGTTTGATATCCTCCAAAAGGGGTGACCCTATTATGGCCTGCCTAAAGTTTGCAATCAAAATTGATTATTCTATGGGATGGGTTCCTGACTGGTTCATATGTGGGCTCATACAATGAACATTCAAAATCAGAGGCTAGGTTTGCCCTGGTATAGGTTTTGAGCCGTTACACATGACCAGGTCATGTGTAAAGGCTCAAAACCTATACCAGGGCAAACCTAGCCTCTGATTTCACAATATAATCCATACACATGCTGATTGATTCCATTTGTCAACTCACATCAATCTGGCTCCAATCTCGATTTTAAAGTGGGCCAACACCCAGGGGTGATCGGCCTGGGAATCTATAAGATTCCCGGGCCGATCACCTCACACACTGCGGGACATCCGAGATCGGGATGTCCCTCGGGGTGTAACCCCCCCAAAACCCCGAAAAATCCTTACCATTCCAGCCGCTGCTTCCGCCGCCGCCGCCTCTCTCGCGCTCCTCTAGACGTGTGGACGCCTGCGCCGACCGTCTCTGAATGGCCGGCGCAGGCGCGCACACGTCAAGAGTGACGCGTGGGAGGCGGCGGCGGGCGCGATCCCTTGTCCGTCGACGGACGTCACTTGTCCGTCGGCGGGCATTGGACAGCGCACTCACATGGGAGCGTGGAGAGGTGAGTTTTCGGGGTGTTTGGGGGGGTTTCAGGCAGCGGGGCACCCCAAATCGAGGTTCCCCCGGGGAAGTGGACCAATACCCAGGATAGTCAAAATCCTGGGTGTTGGTCCACTTTAACTCCAAAATATTGCACTTGCTGAGTCCTTGAAGCAAAACAAAATCCTGGAATTTGACTTTCCCGAGTTTTGTTCCATGTCCCCATGGCTTCCCGAAGTGGGAAGTTCTGCTGTGTGAAACACCCCAGGAAGCCCCAAAAAACGCACATCGCCACTCTCCAACGACGCATGTGTTTGCTCTTGTTCAATGAGAGCCCCCTGCTATGGAAACGTCATTCGGCAGGCGTCTTTCATTCTAATCAATGGGGAACGTGCGCACAACGCGGGGGATGTAGGGGTTGCGGCAACACATGCTCCCCATTGTAATAGCAGGTGGCTCTTATTCGACGAGAGCCGGTGCATGCGCCGCGGGTGCATGGTGAGGTTTTTGGGGCTTCCTGGGGGGTTCACACAGCGGGCCATCCTGATTTGGGATACCCCAGAGAAAGTTCAGCGGCCAGCCCTGGAATCTTTTGAATTCAGGCTGGCCACTGGTGGGTTTTGTTCCATTTTAATGTGCATTTTGTGTATTTATGCTCAGATGCATTTAAACAGAAAATATGGCATAGTGTAATATGTTTTTAAAAGCAAAGCATTCCTACACTTTGCACTCACCCAAGGCAGGCAAAACAGAAGCATTGAAATACATCAAGCAGGCGAAAGACTAACAGCACCACGCCATAATATTGCTTTGCATTTAGCAATGTATGGAAAAGAACAGTTGCCAGCTCTGAACCGCTCGATCTCCCCACAACCTCTGGAGCCGCACGACCAAGAGCGCTCACCTCTTACTGGGTCAGTCCCATAGTAGCAAAATAGAGCCAGCCGACATCCGGTTGTGGAATAAAACGTCCCGTTTATTTGAAGTGCAATTAAAAGTCCATATTCATACACAATACAGCAGACATATTAAAAAGATGAAAAGCGTCGACGCGTTTCGGGCATCGTGCCCTTAATCAGAACCATTTAGCAATGTACTCCATACACATGCGTGTGTTATTTCTATTTAGTCAGCTCACATCAATATGGCTCCAATCTCGATTAGAGCAATTGTGTCTTTAATATGCTTTTTGTATATTTAAGCTCAAATGCAATTAAATAAAAAAATGCCATAGAATGCCAAAGCATTCCTTTACTTTGCGCTCAACAAAGGCAGGCAACAGAAAAGCATTGAAATGCGGTAGGAAGATTAACACCACTTAAAGTGGACCAACACCCAGGATTTTGACTATCCTGGGTCTTGGTCCACTTCGGTGGGGCACCCCCGATCGGGGTGCCCCGCTGTGTGAAACCCCCCCTAACCCCCCGAAAAACTCACCTCTCCCCGCTCCCAGCGCCGACGTACAAGCGAGGATCAGGAACGTCTAAGCGGCTGCCGCCGCCGCCGCCTCCCTCGCGTCACTTTTGACGCGCGCGCCGGCACCGGCCATTCGCAGACGGCCGGCGCGGGGGCGCGCACGCCTACAGGAGCGCGAGGGCGGCGGCGGCGGCCGGCCGCCGCCGAAGATAAGGTAAGGAGTTTGGGGTGTTTGGGGGGGTTTCACCCCGCGGGACATCCCGATCTCGGATGTCCCGCGGGGTGGGGGGTGATCGGCCCAGGAATCTTATAGATTCCCGGGCCGATCACCCGTGGGTGTTGGTCCACTTTAATCCTCAGATAGAACTTACCCCACCAGGTCAAAAGGAGGAGATAGGTGGCAGGCAACGCTATTGGCTGTGGCAGTATTTTTAGATGGTGACAACTCTCCGACCGTTAGGATTGTTCTTGCTTTCTAGATCAAACGTCACATTACACTGTTGACTCTGCCCAACTCGTTTCGTCCAACTGGGACTGGTGTGAAAAGACACAGTGGAAAAATATTGTTTGAAACAGTGCACCCAGATAAATGGACATTGAAGGTCATACAAAATATTTGGTGAGGTGTGCATTGCAGTGTGAGATTTTTAGTGACACACAAAAAAAAAAAAACCTCCTACAGTTACTCCCCAAAAATCACCTGTACATGTCATGGCACATTTTTACAGTTTAGATACATTAATTTCCCAGTGATTTAAGGATATAGTTTTAGTTTGGACATAACAGCACCCTATGGGCAAAACTAAAGATTTCACAATTTTATTCTGTATAGCCCATATGTGTTGTTGTATGTTGTTTCCAAACTTAAAAACAAATATCCTTAACTTGATGTGCCTAACCTGTAAAAATGCCCCATCACAGGTACAGGTCATTTGGGGGGGAGGTAGAAAAAGCTTTTTTATGGCACTTTTTTGCATCTAAACACTAAAAAGCTCACCAAGATGCAGTTTGCAATCCACACAATGTGCAGTGTAGGTCACACCGGTTGACCAGGGGCTTATAGTGCACCTGCCTTCAGGTCTGTGGAACAAAGGGGTCGGGCATACGCTACCTCTATTGCCTCTGCGGTATGTACCTGGCAAATGCTTACCGAACCAATAGCGCCTCCTTCTTGCTGTCAGTAGTGAGCACAGTCCCAACCTCTCTGTCGGCACCACGCACAAACTCAGCCTCTCTGTCTGCACCACACGTGGGCCCAGCCTCTCTGCCGGTTCTGCGCCTGCACCCTGCTTCTCCGTGTGAGTGGGACAGTGAGCGAGAGGTGCAGGAGCACTTTTCGAACCCGGCCAGTAAGTGTCTAGGGGTGGGGGGATGAGGATGTGGCAGCTGATGATGGGGGTTCTGCTATGGGGCCCCATCAGGGCTATGTACACTCATGGGCTTCAACAAATATTTAGCATGAACCCCATTTATCATTGTGTTGTATCTGTAAGGCCGGCTTCATAAACTATTAACTTTTTATTTAACTTTTATTAAATTAACTTGGGTCGTGATTTGTGGGTGTTGGAGAGTGTTTACTGTAGTTGGCATTTTGTAGCTGGTGCAAAGTCCTAGCAGGAGAGGCCCTCTTTATCTGTATACAATGCCCCTAGCTTGCCACTCCCCCTCAACCCATTGGAAACATTTTAAAAAATACTTCATGTATTGAAATGAGGCTGACAAATCTGATTGGCTATTGGCTGGACAATATCATACCTTCCTTGAGATTCACATGCACACACTTGGAGTTGAAAAAATGCAGACAAATTTTATTAGCGCCTGACGGTCTCCAAAACACTAATGCCCAGCAAAAGCGATTGTAAAGCGCTTCTGTTCACTTTAATGGGATCGTTATCGCTGCACTTCAGCTCAAAAAACGCTGCATTACAGAGTGTTTGCTGGACGATCAAAGCTGCAACGCAAACGAATCGAAGCGCTTCGGTGTGAAGCCAGCCTAAGCAGGCATCAATATATTACCTACCTAATATTACCAATGAACCTGTCATGGTAGGTTTATCTCATCGATAACCTGCCTATTACACTGTACAGCTATTCAGAACAGTTGCTCTTCTAGTAGACACCTGCGGGAGCTGCACGGCCATAAGCCCTCATTTTCAGCTGAACCTAGCATGAAAGTGATATATACTTGCCACTCTCCTAGCCAAGGTCAGCAGCATTCTGTTCAGTTTGTTGTGGATTGCAACCATATGTACTCCACAATTCATATCATAATGCTAGGAGGAATAAAGGATTTGGGCCACTTGCTGATTCCACAGACAGAAATAACCTAAGAGGCCGATTCATTAATAGCGCCAGGTAGCGACAGATGAGCGACTGTAGCAGCATTTTCACAGCGCCCGCTAGTAGTCGCTGTGCTTGGCCGTTGTTCGGTTGTTGATAGCGACTCAGTCGATGTGCAGTAATGTTGAATATTGGGTGAGGAGTCGCTATTTGACAGGTTCCGCGCTGTATGGGAGCGCATGTTACCGAATGGCCATAGTGACCGGCTCCCAGCATATTCATTAACAAATCACACTCCAAAAATTCTCGCGCAGTGAAATGCTTGTTTAAACCCCAGAGCGCTGGCGGCGATGGGTTAAAAGTAGTTTTTTAACCCCCAAACAACCATATTTTTGGAAACAAAAAAAAACAAGTTTTTAAAAACATTTTGTTATATGAATACATAAAAGTGGACCAACACCCAGGATTTTGACTATCCTGGGCTTTGGTCCACTTCAGGGGGGCACCCCGATTAGGGGAGTCCCGCTGTGTAAAACCCCCCAGAAAGCCCCCAAAACTCACCTCACCATGCTCCCACGTAGCCACGGACAAGCGGCGGACAAGACAGTGCGCCCGCCGCCGCCTCCCGCACGTCGCTCTGACAGGGCGCGCGCCCGCGCCGGCCATTCACAAACGGCCGGCGCGGGCGCGCGCACGTCTAGAGGTGAGTTTTTTGGGGGTTTTGGGGGGGTCCCTCACCGCGGGACATCCCGATCTCAGATGTCCCACGGTGAGGGAGGTGATCGGCCCGGGAATCTTATAGATTCCCGGGCCGATCAGGGGTGGGTGACAGTCCACTTTAATATCAGACCTGTAATATCAATTCTGCACAAATTTTTTTTTTTTTTTTTTTTACCTTAAGAAAAATATCTAAAATGGCAGAAGTGGTAACAGAAATTTTCACATTAAAAAAAAAAAAAAAAATTATTGACAATTAATTATTAATATTTAAAGATTGTTTCATTGAAATGCATTGGAGAGCGCCAGGTAGCGAGAGGTCATACCTGTCGCTGTTCAAGGTCGCTCGCTGGCGCTGTGGGGTGAGGCTGGAATAATGATGAATGATTCGCTATCTGGCGCTATCTCAGTCGCTAAGCAGGATCGGCATGACAAATGTGTGATTGTGGTGGGGAGCCAGCGTTCTCGTGGCGGTGAGCGTCATTACCGTTCGCTCGCCAGTCGCTACCTGGCGCTATCCCTTGTTAAATAAGGGCCTAAGTCTGTTGACTACCACTAGCTATGTTTTCTCTCCATATCTATGGATTGCCCCCCCTCCATGTGGTGGCTTAGAATGAAATTGGTGGCCTTGGTAGGAGGCTCCTATTACAGTGGGATCCCTTCCTTCCCTTCAGAACCCCTGGTTTTATACATCACTATCTATCTCTCTTCACTTCCTGGGATCCTTCCTAATCCCTAATATTGTGTCGGGCAGGCTGATTCATTACTAGCGGCAGGTAGCGACAGATGAGCATCTATAGCAGGCATTTTCTGTGCGCCCGCTAGTAGTCGCAGTGCGCGACCGTGGGTCGCTACTTCATAGCGACTCAGTGGCTGTGCAGTAATGTTGAATACATTTTGAGGAGTCGCTATTTGACCAGTACTGCGCTGTATGGGAGCGTAAGTTAGCGCCTGCTCATAGCGACTGACTCACACCATGTTCAGCAAAAAAAAAGCCTCACAAAACTCTGGCGCAGAAAAATACTTGTTTGAAGCCCAGAGCGCTGGATACCGTGTGTTTAAAGTCTGTTTTTCAGCATCTATCCACTAGTAACAAAGCGAAAACATGGAATTACATTGTAACAACATTGTAACATGAACACATTAATGCCAGACCTGTAATGTCATTTCTGCAGAAATATATGAAAAATGAAACATTTGTCAAAAAACTGCTTTTTCAATGCCAGAAGAGGTCACAGGATTATTTGATATTTAAAAAAAAAAAAAATCCCTGTTTAAAGAGAAGAAAAGTATCGTCCATTGAAATGTAGCGAGAGGTCATCAATTAAATTAAGAAAACACCAGGGAGTCTATTGTCAGAGTAGACTGGTACACTGCCCTATACCACATGAAGGGCGCCCATGAACCAAAATACATGCCACACAAAAACACAAAGAACAAGTGGTTCCTGTTGGGCTGATAGTCAGAAGAAGCACTATTACAGTATGTCTTGCCAAAACAACAAAGTTTATTGGTGACAGATACAAATGGCACTCACAAAAATACCCCAATATTCCCTAAAGAGTTAAAAAGCTAGCATAACATAGTAGGATACGGGGGCCCCCATTCAGACCACACCCCCTACATATTTATATACGTGGTTGTGGATCTGCTTGAAATCCCTGGCCAGCTGATGTATCCTGGTGGTGGTGGTGCTTTAAAGTGAGTAAGCCGCAAGAGGCCGGTACGAGAGAAACGATTGACGATTGGCTGAGCCACACCGAAGGAGGTGTGGCAAAGAGAATATATAGCAGACCGCCATTGGTCCGCGTCACGCTGACGAAGTCCCAGTAGGCGGGGCGAAACATGCGTCAATGTCAGACAGGTGGTGTGGCTTCCCCCTCCCCCTCCATTTTGAACTGGTATAAGGGTCCTTTGGACTTTTTACCTGTTCAAAAGTAGTGCTAGAAAAATAAAAGAGACCACTACAAAAATATTTTTTTCTTCTACATTTTAATATACTTACCTCATGCCGACCTTGTCCCTCAGGACATCTTTTAATTATGCTAGCGATATTACCAGGCTAATTAGCAGCAGCAGAGCCATATTTGGTATTTTATGACAGCAAAGGGGAACAAACATACCGACCAGGTGCCAACCCTACCTGCAGGATGTCTTTAAAAATTCACAATGGATTTTTATTAGAATTTAGATTTATGTATACACAATGATTAATACATTAATTAGTAATGATGAAGAATGACTGCTTACAGTGTCAATGTATTAATCTGTACAGCATATAAACAAATACCTGGTTGCTCAATGATTCACTAAAAGAACACGAGGAAAATGGACAATACATG
This sequence comes from Gastrophryne carolinensis, assembly GCA_027917425.1. NCBI lineage: Eukaryota > Metazoa > Chordata > Amphibia > Anura > Microhylidae > Gastrophryne > Gastrophryne carolinensis. The sequence continues at coordinate 240,870,965 of CM051234.1, forward strand.
TGCACATGTGCAAGTAAACAATCGGAGTCATGCTAAAGATCTAGTGAAGGAAGTTTACACTTCAGTAAGCTTTTGGGTATGAAGTGAAGTTTACATCTGAGTAAGCTTTTCTACTTGAACACACAAGAACATTCTATAAAACATATCTGTTCTAATACTTCCCAAAAACTACCCATGTGGGTAGTGAGGTCCATCATTTTTCATATCATGCGAGGATCATTTTGTGAATGCTTGGGAACAACAGCATCTTATGGGGTATGCAGAAAAAAGAAATGCAAATTCTTTAGCATACCCCATAGGATGCTGTTAATTCCAAAAATGACGCCCCTCATCTGTATATGTCCCCCATCACAGGTATAGATGGTTTTATTTTTAGAAAAAGTAGAAAAAATATGTTTTATTGCATTTTTTGGTGTGTTAAAGTTAAAAAGGTCACCAAGATGCAGGTTGCATTTCACACTTAAATGGGCACCCACTGCGCATTTTCCCGTGCACTTTCTTTAGCATGACCCCGAATATATATATATTTGGTAAAGCCAGTTTGACAGCTCTGCCCCCATCCATCACTGTAGCATACCCCCCAAGCCCGATTTTTTTCGGTTGGTCCCGCGGCGCATGCCCTTGTTAAATCTCATTGGTGGTTCAGTGGGTGGGGGCGGGGCTCCAGGAAGGAAGATCATGAGGGAGCTGAAATGATGAGTGTGTGTGTTGTGTGTCCGTGTGTGTTCTCTGTGTGTTGTGTGTTGTGTGTGTCCTGTGTGTGCTGTGCGCGTCTGTGTGTGTGTCCATGTGTGCTCGGTGTCCGTGTGTGCTCTGTGTCCGTGTGTGCTCTGTGTTGTGTGTGTGCCGTGTGGTGTGTGTGCTCTGTGTTGTGTGTGTGCCGTGTGGTGTGTGTGCTCTGTGTTGTGTGTGTGCTTTGTGTTGTGTGTGTGTGTGCTCTGTGTTGTGTGTGTTTGTGCTCTGTGTTGTGTGTGTGTGCGTGTCTGTGTGTGCGTGTCTGTGTGTGCTGAGGTGTGGTGTGTGTATGGTGTGTGTGTAGCCAGCTGGGAGCTTGGATCCTTTGTTTTGTCCCCAGCTTTTGACTATCCTGTGTTTTGGTCCTTTCCCTGGGGGCACCCCAATTGGGGGTGCTTCGCTGTGTGAGCCCCCCCCCCCCCAGTTGCCGCAGCCAACTCGCCTGATCGGGATGCCCCAGGCAAGGGAACAAAACCCAGGATAGTCAAAACTTTTGACTACCCTGGGTTTTGGTCCAATTTAACAAGAGATGCCCCTAACTAGCTGTAACAAGAGATGCCCCTAACTAGCTGTAACAAGGGATGCCCCTCACTGGCTGCAACGAGGGATGCCCCTCACTGGCTGCAACGAGGGATGCCCCTCACTGGTTATATTGGAGGGATGCCCCTCACTATATTATTATTATTTTATTTATTTATTTATTTCTTAGGTGCTGTTTAAGGGTGTGGCTAGGGGCGTGGTCGGGCGTGGCTTAAATGTGTCCCTCTTTACGGTTTTGAAAAGTTGGGAGGTGTGCTGTAGTGTTGCTGATGGCTGCTTTGCTGCTCTAGACTCTCCATCCTGCCCAGTGGTGGCTTCGGCTGCAGATTTGCAAAAACAAAAAAAAAGTTGTCCGGGCGTGCGGGGCCCCCAGTGTAGCCGATTGTTGCAGTCAGACCAAAGACTGAAAAGCTTCCTGGACCAGACCATAACCCAAAAGTTGGAGGAGGCCCCCTTTGCAGGGCAAGTGACAAGTACGGGTTATTTTGGGGTAGAAAAAGTTAGAAAAAACATTTTTTTGCACTTTTTGTGTCTAAAAGCTGAAATGCTCACTGGCATACAGGTTGGAATCCCCACCGCAATGCACACTGCAAGTCACTCTGGCTTCAACAAATATTTAGCATGACTCCCTTTGTGTCATAAGCGCTGATTTGCCACATGGGAGTTTTTTTTCTTACTTTTTTTTGTGAGGAAAAAATGTTATAATGATTTTTTTCCTTAGTGCAATTCAGCACCATTTTTAGCTGTGGGAATTATTTAAACGTACACAGCTAAAAATGGTGCTGAATTGCACTAAGGAAAAAAATCATTTAAAACATTTTTTTCTCACAAAAAAATGTGAGAAAAAAAATCTCTTGAAAGTGCTTCACCTTCAAAGGACAAATAAAGCAACAACCTTTTTTATTGAGCTACTGTCCAAAGAATCTCGCTTATCACCATACTGCCACTGCTCTGGTGTGTGTATATAGAATGTGAGCACTCAACATCAATAAAAATATACATTGTTATATATAAAAAGATATTCAGAGATACACGCTATCATGATCTATGACTGTGTCCTTGAAATAATACACCTCAATAATACAGTGCCACCACTTAGCACTCCTGTCCACCTCCATGTGTCCTATATCTGTCCTCCTTGTCAATGCACTGGATTTTGTACTCATGCCTTCCCTTTGCTGTACACAGGGCCGGATTAAGTGTGGTGGAGGCCCCTCAGCAAAAAATCAGGAAGAGGCCTCAGATACAGTATTTTTTCCCCTTTAAAATAATAGTCCAGCCAAGTAACTGATTGGTGGTTGTCTGGCACCCACCTACTTACTAGAACATCAGATGGAGTACCTTGTGCCACCCTTGTGCGGGTGGGTGCTGCTCAGAAACTCCTGCTTTGTCATTCTGGGTGGGGTGTAGTGTAGACACCCATCTGGTCTAGCTGCTCAAGATCCTGCCCTGTGGTGGCTTTCGTTGCGGGTTTGCAAAGACAAAAAAACTTTGCCCAGGCGTTCCGCCAATAGCTTTGTTGTTGGCCCCCCCTGCCCGCCAGACCAAAGACTGAAAAGGCTCCTGGACCAGACCATAACCCAAAGGTTGGTGGAGGCCCCGGGCCGAGCGCCACTTGCACCCCCCTCATAATCCGGCCCTGGCTATACATACAGTATACAAATACATACATACAGTATACAAATATGCATGTGTTTTGTCTGTATTCTTATTATTATAAGCACCAAGACTGACACACATCGTGTTAGTGCAAACACTAAATTACTGGTTGAGTCTGCCAACAACTGATATATATGCAGGCTGATTCATTACTAGCGTCAGCTATTGGCAGATGAGCGTCTGTATAGCAGCGCTTAGGCCCTTATTTATGAAGGAATAGCGACTGGTGTGCGACCGGTAGTGACGGGCACCGCCACGAGAACGCCGGCTCCCCACCACAATCACACATTTATCAAGCCAATCCTGCTTAGCGACTGAGATAGCGCCAGATAGCCACTCATTCATCATTATTCCAGCCTCAGCCCACAGCGCCAGCGTCCGACCTTGAACAGCGACAGGTATGACCTCTCTCTACCTGGCGCTCTCCAATGCATTTCAATGGAACAATCTTTAAATATTCATAATTAATTGTTATTGTTTTTTTTTTTTTTTTTAAATGTGACCACTTCTGCCATGTTAGTTAATTTTTTTAAGGTAAAAAAAAAAAAAAAAAAATTGTGCAGAATTGATATTACAGGTCTGATATTATTGTATTCATATTACTAAATTCTTTCAAAATTTTTTTTTTTTGGTTTCCAAAAATATGGTGGTTTGGGGGTTAAAAAACTACTTTTAACACATCGCCGCCAGCGCTCTGGGGTTTAAACATGTATTTCACAGCGCGAGAATTTTTTGAGCGTGATTTTTTGATGAATGTGGTGGGAGCCGGTCGCTCTGACCAGTCGCTATCATGCGCTCCCATACAGCGTGGAACCTGTCAAATAGCGACTCGTTACCCCGTATTCAACATTACTGCACACCGACTCAGTCGCTATCAACAACTGAACAATGGCCAAGCACAGCGACTACTAGCGGGCGCTGTGAAAATACTGCTACAGTCGCTCAACTGTCGCTACCTGCCGCTATTAATGAATCGGCCTCTTAGAGTGACCGCTAGTAGACGCTGTAAGCGGGTATCGGGCCCTGTAACAGAGCACCTCAGTCTCTGTAGTAACCTGACCCGCATTGATGAGTGTTGTATGTTGGGCGTTCTAACACTACCGTAGTACAGTGTTGCAGCGTGCAAAAGGTAGAGCCAGCATTGCGACCGACTCTCAGTGACTCTCACCATATTCAACAATAAAAACACACATACACAGAGCATAGGCGCTCTGGATCTGGTCGCTATAGCACAGAGCGGCAGACGCTGTGTGATTAAAGTCTTTTTGAACACATATCCACCAGTAACAAAGCAAAAACACATGGAATTACATTGTAACGCGTGTGACATTAATACTATAATGCCAGACCTGTAATGACAATTCTGCATAAAAATCTAAAAAATCTAAAAAATTTTCAAAAATGACTTTTCTAGGCCAGGAGAGGTGACATAATGATTTGAGAGAAAAAAACAAAAACCCTGTTTAAACAGAAGAAAAGAAACATCCATTGAAATGTATGGGAGAGCGACAGGTAATACCTGGTACTCTGGAAGCTAGAGCGCCGGCGCTATACGCTGAACCACCTGTAATGATGAATCGGACGCTACATGGCGCTGTTAGAGTCGCTCACCAGATTCCCTTTCATAACTGTGCTTTTGCGAACAGCGCCCAGAGTTCACCAGGTGCTGCCTGCCGATACGAGGCACTACCTGCCGCTATCCCTTGATGAATAAACCCCAGCATAAGCATTGACAGATATTAAAGCAGGGTACGTCAAAATCTGGCTGCTTTCTCTTTATCACCTGCCCTGCAAAATATACTGATAGAAGCCTACAGTGCCTGCACATGTGCTCCCTCTAGTGTTCAGTATATTGGTTTTCATTGCCAAGCATATTTCACAATATAAGGGTCAGCTTTGTGGGTACAAATCTCAACTCAGTGCGATGGCCAACTCACACGCGTGAATGTTTGCTCGCATGATTCAGGGTTTACTTGCCAGATGATCCTGCTCATGTGGAAGCATGCGAGAGAGATGTTTAAAGTCGATTTTCAGTCAAAACATTAAAAAAAGCTATACTAATATTTTCTCCGTCGATCCTAGTCTGGGACTCCAGTGCTCGCCTGTAAGGCTTCATCCAGGTCCCTCGCTGCTCCAGTACCTCACGCAGTGCCGCTCTCTTGTCAGGCTTCTCTTCCTGTCTCCCTTTGACGTGGTGATGCCCCTGCCATCAGACAGGAGTGACCATATTTCTTAAAAGGCCACTATAATCACTGGAGATTAGGATCAGTGAAGATGCATCAATCTCTCAGCAAGGTATTCATCAAAAGGCTCCATTTCTCCACATATGGCTAAAAAACACACCAAACTTACCATTCTCGTCTGCAAAAAGATGGAGGAAATTATAACACCAATTTCTCAACTTAAACCGGACCTTCACCGTGATTTATTGAAAAGCCCAAACCCTTAAAAAACGATTCCGCAGCATATAAAATTAATATATTTTAAGTTTTTAGTCACTTATTTATTATTCTTTCCCCCACTGGGCTGCAACGCTGTTCAGGACTTTAGGATACGGATGCCGCCATCTTGACTCAGAAGCATCCCATACTGAGGAGAGGAGGAGGTGGAAGTCCAGGGGGGTGGGTTATAGCCGTGTTTTGCTCAGACAGAGCAGAGCTGGTAAAAAGATGAATGGTCCGCACTCCTAAAAAGTAGCTTTTAATCTAGTCCTCTTAAAAAAGTACAAAAAGAGTAGAATCCATAAAAACACGTAAACAATACCAGCAGCCCTCTAACACGTTTCGGGCGCCATACCGCCCTTAATCATAGATGAGCAGAGCTGGTGTCAGGAAAAGATCAGCAATCCCAGAATGCAGAGCAGCACAGTCAGAAGACACTTCCTGTTTGCAGGCTGTCTGATGCTACATGAGCCGCCATCTTGAATGTTTAAAGGCTCATAACATGCAGTGGATGCAGGTAGGATGATTTGTAATGTGGACAATCTGTATGTACAGGGTGTGGGAAACATATAAGATAGACTCTTATTCAGAGTGAAGGACCGCTTTAAAGGGACTCTGTAGGCAAAGTGCATAAACTGTTATTCAACTGCTCACTTCATCTTTGCTTCTCTCTCCCTTCCTGTCAGAACACAATTGCTCTTAAAAGTAGAAACAAGGCTATGGGGTTTATTCATGAAGGGATAGCGCCGGGTTGTGCCTTGTAGCGGCAGGTAGCGTCTGGTGAACGCCGGACACTGTGCGCGAAACCACACGAATGAAAGCGAATCTGGTGAGCGACTCTAACAGCGCCATGTAGAGTCACATGTATTATTACAGGCGGTATTACGCAGAGGAGTAGCTAGGCTTTCTGGCACCAGGGGCAAAGATTCTGTTTTCAGCCCCCCCCTTTGATGCCTCACTGACTTGTTGCACCCGGGGCAAATGCCCCCCTGCCCCCCCCCGCCACGTCCCTCTCCCATACATTTCAGTGGCGTTCATTTGCTTTTGTTTAAAAATGTGTTTTTTGGGGTTTTTTTTGCTCAAATCAATGTGTGACCTCTCCTGGCTGCAAACAAACATTTTTATATTTTTATGCAGAATTGTCATTACAGGTCTGGCACTAAAGTGTTAATGTCACAGTGTTCAAACAATGTCATTCCATGTGTTTTCACTTTGTTACTGGTGGATATGTGTTTAAAAACAGACTTTAATCACAGACTTTAATCCTTTTTATGATAAGTATGGTGTGGAACGCCGAGTACCGGACGCACTGTGCTGGCGCTACCTCTCGCTCACTGCAGTGCTGTACTGGTGTTAGAGCGCCCAGCACATATCACATTCATCAATGCGGGTCAGGTTACTACAGCAACTGAGGCGCTCTGTTACAGCGCCCGATACCCACTTACAACGTCTACTAGCGGTCGCTCTAAGCGCCGCTATACAGACACTCATCTGTCGATACCTGGCGTTAGTAGTGAATCAGCCTCCACGAGTAGTGGCACACCCTCTGAATTCCTTTGCCATAGACCACCAATAATAGTGCTAAGCTGGTGGTTTAAAGCTCCGGACTGTGGACACTTGGAGAGAGGGAGAACAGCCAGGGGGTTGACAATGTCTGTCTTACAGATCCCCATTATAACTTTAATATCTCTGCCATTTCCTCTTCAATTTAAAAACAGTTTAGGACTGAAAGTAACCCGGCACAATTGTAACAATTGCCTTTGACTTCTGTATCCCTTTAAAGTGCACCTATACTCAGAGGGAAGTATATGTAATCACCTTCTGTCTCCAGCCTACTGCCCCAAACAGACCGGGAGGCCGATTCATTAATAGCGCCAGGTAGCGACAGATGAGCGACAGTAGCGTTATTTTCACAGCGCCCGCTAGTATTCGCTGTGCTTGGCTGTTGTTCGGCTGTTGACAGCGACTCAGTCGGTGTGCAGTAATGCTGAATACGGGGTTAGGAGTCGCTGTTTGTCAGGTTCCGCGCTGTATGGGAGCGCATGACAGCGAACGTCCATAGCGAACGGCTCCCAGCATATTCATTAACAAATCACGCTCAAAAAATTCTCGCGCTGTGAAATGCTTGTTTAAACCCCAGAGCGCTGGCGGCGATGGGTTAAAAGTAGTTTTTTAACCCCCAAACAACCATATTTTTGGAAAAAAAAAAAACATGTTTTTACAAACATTTTGTAATATGAATACATTAATATCAGACCTGTAATATCAATTCTGCACAAATTTTATTTATTTTTTTTTTTACCTTAAAAAAAATATCTAACATTGCAGAAGTGGTCACAGAATTTTTGACATTTAAAAAAAAAAAAAAAAAAAAATCATTAATAGCAATTAATTATGAATATTTAAAGATTGCTCCATTGAAATGCATTGGAGAGCGCCAGGTAGCGAGAGGTCATACCTGTCGCTGTTCAAGGTCGCTCGCTGGCGCTGTGGGGTGAGGCTGGAATAATGATGAATGATTCGCTATCTGGCGCTCTGTCAGACGCTAAGCAGGATCGGCTTGATAAATGTGTGATTGCGGAGGGGAGCCGGCGTTCTCGTGGCGGTGACCGTCATTACCGTTCGCTCACCATTCGCTACCTGGCGCTACCCCTTGTTAAATAAGGCCCTGTGTTTCTTTTTCTACCTCAGCCATTGCCCAATATTCATGGCAACACAAATTGGATGCAGTCGGCCATATTGCTCGCTGGCTGAGCAGCCCCGTCCCCAGTGATGATGTAATCAGTTAGAGTACACACAGCTCGGCAAAGGGGAGCACTTCAACCTAACTGCCATTATGTGACAGTTTGCTTGTAACTGAAAGAATCAGCATATGGCTGCTATTCACTACTTCCTGTTTTTTTCCTGGTGTTTTTATGGATACTGGGCAAAGGTTATGGTAAAAAAAGGAAACACAGGCTGTTTTGGGGAACAGGGCTGGGGATGGTAGGTGACCACATAAACTTCCTTTCTGAGTATAGGTGCACTTTAATAGCCCATCTCTAAGGTTAAATGGGATCCTGAATCATGTGAGTGCAAACAATTTAGCAAAAAAATTTTTGTACACATCAAAATGCAAAGCATCAATACTCAGGGCATGTGCGCAAATGTATGCAGGCTGAATCGCGCGAGGCACAAAAGTACGTTTCTTGCACTTGAAACCATGTGAAAATGCATTCGCAACACATCTCTAAATCGACCCTGTTGTATCTTAGAAAACATGGTTGTTTGGTATACCTGCTTAGCCGTCAGCAAAGCCGAAGGGAGCCAAGTGAAAGCGAGTGCGCTGATTGGTTGAACGGGCCGCTCAGCCAATCAGAGTGCTCATTCTCGCCCGAGTCTGTGTCATGAAAGCGTCAGGAAGGTGAGTGACCTAGGGGCATATACACAGCGGGGGATGCCCCCACTGAGAGGAACAACACCCTGAAAAGTGAAAATCAGGTGTGTTGTTCCTCTTTAAGGAGTAGGTTACATAGAGGGACAATTGGGGGTCACTAGAAGTTAGTCAATCTGCCCCACCGGCATACCTCACAACTGTCCCGATTTGAGAAGAGCAGTCACAGATTGGTGAGACATGCCCGCCGACCCGCCCCCTCTTGAAATGTCCTGCAATGCCGCTGAGCTGGATGGTGGGCCCTAGTCTGGGGTCATCAGAAGAGACAGGTGCAGGTGCCATCTGGCTTACGTGTTGAGGGGGTGGGGCTTGCGGGTGAGACGCACCAGACTGATTCAGACGTTCAGGGGGTGGCTCTGCACAGGGTGCCAGTCTCAGAGTTACTGCAAGGAGCAAGCTAGTGGGGATGTGTGCAAATATGGAGCAGGATGTCAGAGAAAATGTGGCCGCTGCCCGCTGGCTTTAAAATACCCCCGACCGCCAGGAGTACAGGCTGTTTGCTGTTGTGTCTTGCAGTCATAACATGTGACTGCTGCGTGTGACACAGTGCCATTGCTTCAGCATCATTTGCCCCTCCGGGTGCCCCCTTCCCCAGAGGGTGACTTCACTGTTCAGCAGGGTCACGGCTGACAGCGCTCTCACCATAATGGATTGGAGTAACTTTAAAAAGTGGACCAACACCCACCGGTGATCGGCCCGGGAATCTATAAGATTCCCGGGCCGATCACCTCCCTCCCCGCGGGGTGAAACCCCCCCAAACACCCCAAACTCCTTACCTTAGTTTCGTGCGCGGGCACGCGCGCGTCAAGAGGGATGCGCGGGAGGCGGCGCCGGAGGAGCCGCTTGTCCGCGGCTTGTCCGTCGGCGCGGGGAGAGGTGAGTTCGGGGGGTTCGGGGGGGTTTCACACAGCGGGGCACCCCGATCGGGGGTGCCCCACCAAAGTGGACCAAGACCCAGGATAGTCAAAATCCTGGGTGTTGGTCCACTTTAAAGCGGACCAAAACCTACATTTTTACTAGCATCTTCTAAATTGCTCCCCCCATGAGGAGCACGTTTTGTCAATTACCACTGCTCCTGCTTCCCTCTAATCCCAGATACTTGCACCTGTTTTAGCTGTAAAGCTCCACCTCCTCCATTTATTACCATTGTTGTGTGTGGCAGTGATGTCATTGCCACACCTAAGCAATGATTGGTCACCAGTCATCTTACAGAGAGGGACAGCAAAAAATAAAGTGTTCCGGTGTGATTCGAAAAGCAAAAATATACATTTCTAGTTCTACACCCTAAGAAGGGAATATCGGCAGGGGCTTTGCCCAAATGTATTTCACAAGTTCAGTGGGTTTGGTCTTCTTTAAAGAGGACCGAAACCCACCCTGGAGTCTATGAGACTCCAGGGCAGGCATAGTCACTCCCCCCAGGGAAACCCCCATTGGGGGTGTCCCGCTATGTGAAACTCCCCAGGTTGCCCGAAAACTCACCTTCTTTCCCGATCCTAAAGGCACATGCACGAGCTGCTCCCCACTATCTCTTTAGCAGGGCACGTGCGAGCATTTGTGAATGGCCGGTGCGGGCATGCTCCCTATTAGAGGGTAACGGGGGATGCGGCTGTCAGCGCGCTCATGACTGTGCTAGTGTTCCAATATGCCCTGCGTCATACCGTTCCATCACCAAAATAACAAGACCGGACCACCAAGTCGTTGGAAAGATTCAATTTAATCGGCCACAGCCCAACATATAATAAACAAATGTACAAGCAGAAAAGAGTCCCCCCTATTGTTCCGGGTCTGAGAAGCCTAGATGAAGGGAAGGGGAGGGAACAAAATGAACTTCCCGCCCCACCAAGCGGAAGCCAACATAAACTCGGCCGCAAAACCTCCTAGGCCAGGGAGCTTAATCGGGCTAACCGCCAGTGACCAAAACATCCCCTTCCTTACTTGAGCCCCAACCATCCAAAATCCTTTAACCAACTCGTCCTGGCCGGTTTCCACGGAAACAGCCGCATACCCTACCCATGGAAATGCTACCTCAGACCCGAAACCCGAGGGGAGACCATTGGCGCCTTTAAGAAAAGATTCCAACAACACAGCAGTGATGTCCGCATCAGCATTAGCAAACATCAGAAGGGGGAAACCCTAGATTATGAAAAACCAGTAGCGATCTATTTCGTGAGGCACAATCACCAGGTAGCAGAACTTAGAGGAATGGTCATAGACCATATTGAAAGACCGCGCCGAGGGGGAGATCGCCATCTCCAGCTGCTACAACGGGAGACATATTGGATCCATAAATTGGACACCGTACAGCCCAGAGGACTTAATACCTCATTTGGTTTTTCTTGTTTCTTACCACAACGCTGACACTGCTATTTCCTAAATAGATGTCCCTCTTGCTAATTTTGTCCCCCTTGTTCATTATCCCTCCTATTCTAATCATCCGTGCCCTGCTGCATACTTGTCCCTTCTCTTCACTGTATTGTTTCCCTCTGTTCACTTATTAGATGTCCCTCTTTGTATTATCCCTTTTTCTAATTATCCCTCTTTTTACCATCCGTATCTATCCCGCCCCTGCCCTCCTACCCTCGCCACTTATAAGCGGTTTGTCTCTCCTTTCCATACCCCTCTCTTTTTCTTCCCTTCCACCCGCACTCTTCCCTCTTGTGACCACAATTGTCCCCCCTGGCGATTGTCCTTCTCCTCATATGTCCCCTCTTTTCTCCTTACTCATATGTCCGCTCTTTTCACTTTTCCCCCTTATTTTGACTTACCTACCCACGCTCTTCCCTCTTGTGACCACAACTGTCCCTCTTTGTGCTTTTCCACATATGTCCTTTTTACCTCGCCCTTCTCCTCAAATGTCTTCCCCTCTTTGCTACATGCCTGCTGCCCTTTCTGTGCCTTCTAATACTTCCCTTTGACTGTCTTTCTCTGTTTTTCTTTATATATGTTCCCTCTTTTCTCTTTGTCCCTCTTGCCAATATTTCCCTTGCCCTTCTCCCCATAGATCTCTGTTAGTGTGCCCACTACTCCTCCTGTGCTTCCCCTTTCCTTGTCCCGCTTCTTCTTTCTCCATCTTACTCCACTCACTATTATCATTATGTTCATTACAATTGTTATGCTCGTTTTATGCTGCCCTGGCCCGGAGAGCTAACGCTCTCACCGCCACTGGATGTGTGCCGCACTTGCAGCACGGCCCGGAACACCGCCGCCATGGTTGCCATAGCGACGTGTGTCTGGGAGAGTGCTGGTCTGCCCCAGTGAGCTGGGACAGCGACAGATCACGACCGCTGCTGCGTCACCAGTTGCCGGGCAGACATCTTCGTCTGGCGTCACACATCCTCCCCCCGGCAGACGGGGATGGCGGTGACGGAGCTCCGCTTGCTCTTGCGGGCTCCGACAGGACCAGGTAAGTATCTTTTTTATTTAATATTCTTATTCCTTTCTGATATGTTAATCCCGCTGACGTCACTATGACGTCAGACAGGAATGCGCTCGCTTCTAGCATTTAAATGTACAATGTGCCCTTGTACTGTTTGCAAGTCCGCCCTGAGGAAGGGGGCATATTAACCCCGCGAAACGTTGGCATCTTTGGACTTTTATTGCCGTATGATGGACTATCTTTTGCTCGTGAACTTTATTCTTTATGGATGGATTATTTGTTTACACAGCATGGATGGATACTTTGTATGCTGTAAATACATTATCTTTTCACAACACCGGTGTGCTGGCCCTTTTTCAAGAATTTGGATGTAAAAGCGGCGCCACCGCGGCCTTGGTACCCGATGGATTAAATGTTATGGTCAGTGTGCACCTGCATCGTGGACTATTAGTTTACAGCTAAAACAGGCGCCATTATCTGGGATTAGAATGAAGCAGGAGCAGTGAGAATTGGCAAAAGGTAATCTTCATGGGGCAAGCAATTCAGGGGATGCTAGTTAAAAATGTGGGTTTTGGTCCCCTTTAAGATAGACCAAAAGTGACCCTGGAGCCTGATTGCAACTCCATGGAGCATCCCAATTTGAGATGTCTGCTGTGTGAAACCCCCCAAATCCTTGGTAAAACCCACCTGATCCAGTGGCCCATACACGAGTCATGGTCACACGCTATACCTTCATCCCCCAGCTAAACGGAATGCGGCTGGCGGCGCACTCGGCTCCATTCGGCCCTTGGCCAACAAGAACTCTAGTCAGCTAAGAGAAGTCGAAATGAGCTGAGCATGCTGATTAGCTGGCCCACACATGCACCATTGGTTCGGCACACAGCAGGGCATCCCAAATCAAGATGCCCTGGGAGAAAGGAAACCCGGGATAACCCAAATCCTGGGTTTTGATCCACTTTAAAGTGGACTCTATAAGAGACTTATGGCGTTGGTCTACCTGTTTATGGGGAATCACAAATCGGGATGCCCTGCTGTGTGAAACCCTGGGGGGCCTGAACTACTCACATCTTCCCTCTAGCTAGGCGTGCACCCTTCAGAAAGGCCTGGCACGGCCCACAGCTAAGGGTGAGTGGGGATGCGGCCGGCGCATTCATTCCACTGAGAGCAGCAAAAGAAATCTGAATGGAACGAGCACTGTGATTGCCTGAGTGGCACATGCATGCACCATGGGATTGAAGAAAAGGTGGGTTTACAGACAATCCTGGTGGATACACACAGCTGACATCCCAAATCAGGATGCCCCCACCAAGAGAAACCAAACCCAAGAAAGAGAAAATCTTGGGTTTTGTTCCTGACCACACAGCTAGACCTCCATAATTCAAGTGGACCAACAGTGAAAAATGACTTAAACCAGACCAACACAACAAACATTGTTCATACTCATCCCTCCCCAGGGCAATTTAGATTGCTGCACATAAAAAAAATCATTTACATTTTTCTAATTCCTGCTGTAGTAAATTTTAGAAACAAGTTGGCGGCTCATGCATTTTCAGGCCACCTGCAAACAGGAAGTGCTGCTGGGCTTCCTGTTACTGTGCATTGTCAATTGTGTCAGTTGAATCCAGGCTGAGATGCTGGGAAAGGAAGCTCCAAAATGGCCGCTACCTTTCTTTTCCAACTGTGCCAGGCTGTTGGTTTGGTTTAAAGTGGACCAAACCCACGCCAATCGACCCGGGAATCGATTCCCTTCCCCTGATTCATTCAGCCACGCCCACAGAGTTTAGGCTTTAACATGAAATGTCTTGTTTGTAAATTTGATTTTGTTTTTTACAATATTATTAAGTAAAAAAAATAAATAAATAAATAAAATGTTTTTTTAGAAAATTGACTCCTTTATTTTAAATAAAAAATGTATTTTATTAAAGAAAACCATATTGCATGTGGATGCCCCATTTCTACCGATTAGAACGGTACCACATATGTATCGGTAGCCCCCCGTTCCTGCCCAGGAGACCCCCCTAACTGAAACAAGTACTTTATAACATTTACAAATAAAATACAACTACCATCCACACTACAAAGGGTTAAATCGAGAAAAAAAATGGGGGGGGGGGGATTTTTAAGGGTTAAAAACCCTTAAAATCCCCCCAAATATTGACATGGGGTCCCCCTTACCCAAAGTAACCAGCCCGGGACCAGCTAGCAGGGCTTGTAGAAACAGGGCACAGGGGCCAGCTTTTGTGGCCCCTGGCCCTGCAGGCTACAAGCCCGCATAGCCCGTTGCCACGGGCTCTTCTGCCCCCCCATGCTTTGGGGAGGCAGGTAATGGGGGTGCTGGGGGCTATTGGCAAGTCACCCGCTAGCCGCAGGTGACTTGCCATCCCCCAGCCTTGTGAACTGGTATAGGGGTCTCATGGACCCCACCAGTTCACAAGGGGTTAAATGTAAAAAAAAGACACAGACACAAAGAGAAAAAAAAGGACATTTATTTTTTTTTTTACTTTACTCACCTCCGATCCTGTGTCCCTCGTCGCTGTCCCGCGCCGCTCACCCAGCTCCGGCATCTGTCAGATGCCGATAGTGATCGGAGCAGAGCGGGTGAGAGGTGAGGGGTCTCCGTTCGGAGCCTCCTCGCCTCACACCCGCTCTCCTCTGATCACCACCGGCATCTGACAGATGCCAGAGCTCGGTGAGGGTATAGGAGGAGCGGGATGACGTCATCCCGCTCCTCCCACAAAAGGCGGGGCTAGGCGGCGGCGGCCATCGCCGCCATTAGAAGCCTGCGGAGCCCAGGGGGGGGGATCGGACCCCCTCTGGTGAAGAGAAGAGCCAGCGAGGGGATCGGGCAGGCAGGTGAGTTTTTTTTTTTTACAGATTACAGTCAGTGGTGGAAAAGGGAGGGGGGGGGGCGGCCAGTGTCGGGCCCCCTCCTGAAGACGGAGGACGACGGGGGAGGGATCAGATGCCCCCTGGAGGAAGAGGGGACCCCCAGCTTCACATGGATACCAGAGGTAGGTGTTTTTTTTTCTATTTTTTTAACTATCAGGGGGAAATGCCAGGCACGTCGTTTCTACGTGCTTGGCACTTAACGGTAGGCGAAGCAACTGTGTAGAAACTATGTGCTTTGCATTTAAGGGGTTAAAGAGAAGCAAAAGAACATTCATTGAAATGTATGGGAGAGCGACAGGTAGCGAGAGGTAAGACGTGGCGCTCTGAAAGTTTGAACGCTGGCGCTGTATGCTGAGATAATGATGAATCGGACGCTATATGGCGTTATCCCAGTCGCTCACCAGAATGGCCTTCATAAATGTGTAATGCGTGCCATGTCCGGCGTTCAACTGCTGCTTACAAGGCACTACCTGGCGCTATCCCTTCATGAATAAGGCCCCAAAGCTGACTCAAGACCGTGAGAATTTTTGTTCTGACGTTTTTTTGAGAAAAAAATGTTACAGTGCTTTTATTTTTTTCTATTCTATTATTTAGCTGTGTTAATTATTTTTAAATGTACACAGCTAAAATGGTGCAGAATTGCACTGAGGAAAAAAATCATAATAGAGCGATTGTTTTTTTCATAAACAAAACGTGGGGAAAAAAAACTTGTCACCGCGCTGCATGAGCATCAGTGTGAGGCCGCCATCCTTTCTCTCAGGCTGCACGCAGCGGGGGAGGCGGGGCGCGGTGACCTCATCACAAGCTCTGTGCGCGCAATGCATGCCGGGCAGGGAGTGTTGTCGCAGTAGGGGGAAAGCTTAGCGTCGCCATTTTGTGTGGGAGAATAGGGTGAGGGAAAGAAAGGAGGCAGCGGAGCTCGGACTCGGAAACCCTCCGCTCCAGGCTGAGAGTTCAGGACGGTGCACACGTAATCTCGCCTTGCCTCTTCAGACTGGTAGCTCCCCACGGGATTCGTTTAGCCACGGCAGGAGAGCGGGGCGCCCGAAGGGGCGGGGGGGACACCGTGACATCCGCCAGCGGCCAGGGGGACGGAGGGGCCCAGCACCACCGGCGGGGCAGCCGGCGAGTCAAGGCCAGGCCGAGCAGAAGGATGGAGCCTGAGAGAGGAGAGCAGAGCAAAGGTAAGTCCCCCTTTGTACTATTGTGCATCATCAGCGGCCACCAGCAGCCCTCCTATGGCTTTACCGTCTCATGCCATCACTACATATTTGGCCCACAAAGCGGACCTAAACCCATGTGGCGCTAACCTGCCACTGTTAGACTCCCTGGCCTTTTAAAATGATGCTTCCCCTTAGCTAGCCCCTCCCTGTGGCCTGGTTTCCCCTGGGATCCCAAACTGCATGTGTCTGGCATCCCCTCTCTGTGCCTAACATATCAAAGTGACAGGTTATGCTGATAGTGATGAGCTCTCAACATCACTGCTAGGGCATCCCTACTTCTTGTACCCAGCATGCACCTTGCTAGTCATTGAAGTCTACCCGATGCATCCTTTGTGCAGAACAACAAATGCTATTCATAGGCCATGGGGTCCCAGAATGAGGGCAGTGCCTGATGATTCTGGAGGGGGTTTGCATAGCGAGGGTGAAATTCTAAGGGTTTTAAACCTATACATAGGCTTTCACTATCTTGGGTCCTGTACTTGCCCCAGGGGCATCCTGATTTGGTATGCTCTGCTGTGTGAAACTCCCCAAAATTGGTTCGTAAAAAGCCTATTCAATTAGTGGCGTATGTTGTGCATAATAATGATCAGAGCAATAGTGAGTGGGAGCGGCCGCATCCCCAGTTTCCCTTTAGACAAGGGAGCACTCTCAGCATACCTGGTTGGCTAAGCTGCTGGCGTTAAATACTGGCAAAGGTGAGTTTTGTACTACTTCTAAAGAGGGACTATACCCACTTTGTCTTATTGTTCCACTGCCAGGGGCTACAATGAAATCTAGGCTGGCAAAATCAAGCGTTAAAGTGGACCAACACCCAGGGGTGATCGGCCCGGAAATCTATAAGATTCCCGGGCCGATCACCTGCCTGCCACCCCGCGGGACATCCGAGATCGGGATGTCCCGCGGGGTGAAACCCCCCAGAAACCCCAAAAACATCTTACCTGATCCGCCGCCGCCTCCCGCGCGCCCCTCCAGACGTGCGCGCGCCCGCACCGGCCCTCTTTGAATGGCCGGCAGGGGCGCGCACGCGCCGAGAGTGACGCGCAGGAGGCGGCGGCAGCGGCTTGGACGTTCCTGTCCCCCGCCTGGACGTTGGCGGGGATTGGCTGCGGCGTTCACGTGGGAGCGTTGAGAGGTGAGTTTTTTGGGGTTTCACACAGCGGGGCACCCCCGATCGGGGTGCCCCGCCGAAGTGGACCAAAACCCAGGCTGTCAAAATCCTGGGTGTTGGTCCACTTTAAAGTTTGCCAAAAGCCAGGATTGTAAGTATCCTTGGTTTTGGTCCTTGCCCCTGCGGCACCCCACATGGGAATGCCCCACTGTGTGAACCCCCCTGTTGCCTGAACTTTAGTTGCCTTCGTGCTATGGCGCGTGCGCTGCCTCTCGTTCGATCAGTGCGCTCTGATCCGCTCCCAACCATCCGTCTAAGGTGAGCGATTTGGCGGCAGCATCCCCCGCTATCCTCTAACGAGGAGCGTGGCCGCACCAGGCATTCACAAATGCCTGACGCGGGATCGTGCCCTGCTAAAGGGGTAGCGGGGATGCAGCCGCCACATGCGCTGCTGCACCGGGAAAGTAGGTCCGGGCGGCTGGGAGGCTTCACACAACGAGGCATCCGGACTTTGGATGTCCCATGTGGAGGGAATATAGTGGCCCTTTAATCTTATAGATTCCAGGGGCGTAGGTTTTGGTCCACTAACTGCAGGAAAGCTGTAACATGAAAGTATTAAACTGGGCCTTCAGCATCAATTAATGAAAAACCCAAACCTTAAAAAAAACTTAAGTTTTTAGTCACTTTTTATCCTTTCCTTTCCCCCACTGGGCTGCAACTCTGTTCAGGATATGGGTTAACGTGAGGTGAGGCACAAAGGTGAATACATGATCAGAGGGGTGAGGTTTGCTGTAAGAGAGGAATAGCTGAGATGGGAAGAGGTAAGATGGGTAGAGTTGGTGTGGAAATAGAGCGTTAGAGTGGGGAGAAGTGTAGTCAGGAGGAAAAATGTGATGTGGCTTGAGATAAATTTGGAAGTGGTAAGGCAGGAAGAGGTTAAACTTTGGGTAGAGGTACCCAGAGGTTAGCGGAGCATAGGTAGGCAAAAGGGCAACTGATGGAAGTGTGGGTCACAGATTATGCATCTCTGATAAAGCTGTATTTGGCCATTCTGAGGACCGAACATCTTAGTTATTCTGGATGGAGCGCAGGCCGCTCGCCCACCAGCCATTCAGAAACTGGGATACCCCATTGTGTGAATCCCCTGGAATTGCTGCAAAAATTCCCCTCTCTGGCAATATCATGGTGGATGTTAGCCAGCCTATCAGCGGCCAGCGCTCCATTCAGTTTTTACTAAGCTGATCTTACATCTGATTGCCTAGTAAGTTGAATGGAATGTGTCACTCCTCCGGATAACTGTCAGCTATTCAGAAATACCTGGCTTAGGGGTGCATGGTGGGATTGCCAAAAAAGTGAGTGATCCATGCATCCCAAATTTGGAGGCCCCAGGGATGGGAAAAATGGCCCCCCATTGTTCCTCTATAAAAAAACTTTTGTGGACATGCTTATCGGGGAAATCGGATCAGGGTGGATAGTGGCAAAGAGCTTGCATGCTCACCTTTTACCACCACCAACACTGTAGCTGAAGCTAGGTACCCCGCTTTCAGCCTAAGGTTGGGTATCATAGTGTACAAGGCCAGAATAGTGCCTTTGCTGATCTATGCTGTGAGTTAAAGGTAAGCAGGGGAGTCTTGTGCCCCATGACCCCTGATCCCCAGTCTATAGGGTCGATTCAGCACCAGTTGACTGCTACTTTTTAGAAGGGAGAACTGCCATTCACTTTTGCCTACATAGTGAGTGAGCACCTGATGTAAATTTTCATCTGGTGCTGAATCAGTATCAAGGTAGATAAGGAAAATTCTCTTCAAAAACGATTCGTTTCTCACCTGGTGCTGAATTGACCCTTGTGTCTCTTTAAAGCAGGACAAAAAAAAATTCAGATTCCAGGGCTGGCCTTTGGCCTTCCCCCTGAGGCACACCAAATTGAGATGCCCCACTGTGTGAAACCCTAACGCACCCATTCAGATAGGCTGGGGATGAGGCCACTCTCGTTTCCATTGCATTAGTATAAGCAGGAAATGGCTCTGATTGGACGAGAGCCTTCACATGCACTATAGTACCAGGGAAAAGGTGATTCTTTTAGTGGTGATCTAGAGAGATTTTCAAATTGGTATGCTCCAGGGCTAGGAACAAAACCCAGGATTTTTCCCTTTCCTGGGTTTGTCCCATCCCCCCGGCATTTGAGTCACCTCTTCCCGATCCAAAGGCGCCTGTGTGGGCTCTCGTCCTCGTGAACTGACTTAATTTGTCGAGCAGCTCTGATTAAAGTGAATGTGGATCCCTGCCCTGCGCTCGTGCCCCAGCCTCTCTGAATGTCTGGGACAGGAGTGCACGCACACAGCCAGAGGATGCAGTAATGCAGTCGCTCTTGCCCCTCATTGACAACAGAGCAGCCTTGCGGAATTACATTAGTTCAGTGGGCGGCTCTGTTGGATGAAAGTCCACATGTGCTGTTAGCCGGGGAAAGGCAAGTGATACTGGCGCCTTGGGGGTTTCACACAGTGGCGATGGTCTGTCACTAACTGGGATATACAGATGTACTGTCAGGCCAGGTTAAGTGAACAGACTTATTACATTTTTAAAAAAAATGTATACATAGTTAAAGGAGAAGTCTTGATTATCCAGTATATTCTCCGGATATTAGTATGTATATATTCTGTGTGTGTCACACACACCCCGCTTCCTGTAGTAATAACGTTCGGGTAAACCATCGCCAGATGCCATTGCAGAGAGAGAGATCTTGAAACTGGCCCCTCCCAGTCTATATATACCTGGGACCTCCCACCTAATCCCCAGTGTTCTCTCTCTGCAAGATGCGACAAGACAGAAGAAAGAGGTCTCCTGCTTGCAGGTAGCCGGGGTAACACCCCGGCACCCCCGCCCCCCCCCCCCCCCTGGTCTATTACTACCCAGTTCAATTTTTATTAGTATTATTTAACTATTGGAAGCCTCCCAGCCTTGGCTGCTGACTGGGTAATGGTAGCCGGCACCCGGTGGTGCCTAGGAGCTTATCTCCTCCACTAGTCCCCATTATTGGGGCAGAGTGGTTATCCGGTTGGTGACCCGGATTTGGGATGCCCCGTCCCGTGCGCCCATATCTCTTCCCACTCCCTTCTCATGGCCTCTCCCTTTATTGTGGGGAGGTGCGTTAGGGGGGAGGGGGGGGGGGAGGCGAGGGGCTTTCTAGCAAATGCTGGCCATTTTATTTCCTGAGGTAGTTTGAGTGTGCACAGCTATGTGTGTGCGTGTGTTTATTAGCCTGCGTTTTTTATTCCTTGTTTGTGTGTGAGTGATTCTTTTTTTCAGACCGGGTCCAGAGGTTATTTCTTGTTAATGGCGCTGCCGCCATTGTGCCTCTCTGAGGTAATCCGTTTTGGGGGCGGGGCCGCGCTCGGCCGCGGCCCGCGCTGTGAGGCGATTGGCGGGGGCGGGGTCAGAGCGCTTCGCGCGCGTTCTCGGGCCCGCCCTTCTTCTCTGAGCTGTCTGCGCTGTGAACTGCCTGTAAGGTAAAGTCTTTTCCTCAGGTCCCGCTGTCTCGGTTCTTTTGCGGGATGTTTAGCGGTCTTTTAAACGTTGTTTCTGTTCCTTTTTTGTATTGAATGATGTGAGTTCATGTTTCCATTAGGGGACTTATGCTTAGGAACATATATGTATGTATATCTATATAGAGGCTTTGTGGGTTATACCCCTGCCCATAGTGTTTTTTTCATATGCATTGTACCTTATGCTTATCCTTAAGTTAGGCATCAGCATGCTTTAAGTGTTTGTGTGTATATATATATATATATATATATATATATATTTATTTATTTTATTGGACCTCCTGTTTTTTGGCTGATATTGTGTTTTTTTTTGTGTGCATGTGCGGTTTATTCATGAATTTTCATATTGCTTTTTGTCTTTTTTAGATTTGGGATACCCCTGCTGCATGGGTCTCCCAGTCTGATATACCTGGCTAGTATTATTTTGGGGTCCTAAAATCCTCCCACTCCCGGGACTTTAATTAATGAATAAGGGGCATCCCGGGTAGCTTATAGCATAAATCCCTGGGTTCTGCGAATTCCAAAAAAATTCACCGAATGGAGGCTTCCAATGATACCGGAAATTGCTCTTCGGGGCAGTCTAGACAGTGTGGGGGTTGTGGGGTTCCACTCCCAGGTGATGACATCATATTGTGCGTTCCTTGCGCCCAGCAGAATATTGCGCGTCAGTCTGGTACTCCGGCTCCTGGCTCTTCGCAACCTCAGTCATCGCCTGCCCCTCCACTTTTATTCCGGACCCCGTGTGACGTTGTCACAGGTGGGGATTCGCAATCTGAGTTGTGCGCTCGAGTGGCCACTCTTGAGAAGTTGTTGTCTGCACAGGTAGCTCAAAAGGTTACGGCTAAAAGAAAACACATTGCTTCTCCTCCTCTGACTCCTGCTGTGGAGGCAGCGGAAGTATTGGACTGGTCAGATTGTCCTTTGCCTGAGGAAGGGGAAATCTTGGAAGATTTGGATGAGCTTGAGGCTCCACTGTTGTCTGATACTTTGGCAGAATTGACTACCGGGGTGTCTTGTGATACTCCTTCTATCCTCTCAAAGGTTTTTGAAATCTTGTCTCTGGATCCACCTGCGGCGGCCCCTCCGCCTAAGGGTGAACTTTTTGATATACCTAAGCCGCGTTTAGCGTTCCCTGGTCAGCTACATTTTGAAAGGGTTGTGCTTAAGGAATGGGAACAGCCGACCCGCCTGGTTGGTTCCCCTGCTAATTGGGACAGGCGGTATCCCTTTTCGGAGGAATTGGTCAAACTTTGGACGGTTCCCCCGGATGTAGATGCTCCGGTTCTGGGGCTCTCTAACACTTCAGTGCTGCATTCACCAGACACTACCACAATTAAGGATGTCGAGGATCGTAGAATCGATCAACTGGCTCGTCATGGTTTCATTAGCGCTGGTTCGACCTTGCGACCGGTTAGCGCTTCGTCCATTGTCCTCTTGGCTCTTAAAGCCATGATCAAGAATTTGTACGCGGATCTTGATCCGGAATGTGAGGAGTTTACCTCTCTTCAACTGTGTGAGTCTTTTGTTTCTTTTGTTCTGGCCGCCCAAGATGATGCTATGGCCATGTGTGGCAGGACATCAGCTCTTTTGGTTGCTATTCGGCGGTCAGTGTGGCTACGCCAATGGACGGCGGATGTTGGTGCTAAAAGATCACTTACAGCCCTACCTTTTCTGGGTTTACGCCTGTTTAAGGACAGGTTGGATTCAGTCACCAAGGGAGGCAAATTGCCTCAGCGCAGGAAACCGCGACGTCTTTTTCGAGGAACCTCTTCTTTCAATCCTTCCTTTCGGGGAGCCAGGGCAGGCAGAGGGACCTCCCTTCCCGCTGCCAGAGGCGCGAGCTGGAACCGGGGGCGAGGTCGCGGCCGTTCCGGTCATTCGTGGGGCTCTAAGCCTAAGTCCACGCCCAAACCTGCTCAGCAATGAGGGGGCGCCCTCACCCGTGAGGGTGGGGGGACGGTTGCGACACTTCTCCCAGATTTGGGTCCGGGCGGTCCCGGACAGATGGGTTCGGGAGGTGGTGTCGTCCGGTTACAAGCTGGAGTTCCAGTCCCGTCCTCCCTCAAGGTTTCTCAGGTCCCGAATACCTACCGATCCTTTGGTCGCCCAAGAACTCCGAGTGTCGGTAAGGAATCTTCTAGAATTGGCGGTCATCCATCCGGTGCCACCTTCGGAATTGGGTTTCGGTTTCTGTTCCAATCTCTTCACGGTACCCAAAAGGGACGGATCAGTGCGTCCTATCCTGGATCTGAAGTTCCTCAACAGGTTCATTCGTCCACGGAAGTTTCGCATGGAAACTCTGCGCTCGGCCATCACTTCTCTTCAGCAGGGGGACTTCATGACGTCCATAGACATAAAGGATTCTTATCTGCATGTTCCCATCTGCCCGGTCCATCAGCGTTTTCTGCGGTTCGTGGTGGAGGATCGGCATTTTCAATTCGTGGCTCTTCCGTTTGGTCTTACCTCGGCGCCAAGGGTATTCACCAAGGTTCTAGTAGGGGTGATGGCCATTCTCAGAACTCAAGGCATTCGAATTTTGCCTTACCTGGACGACCTTCTCATCATGGCTCCTTCCTTCTATCAACCGGAGAAGAACACCAGCACAGTGGTTTCTACATTGGAAAGCTTCGGTTGGGTGATCAACTATCCCAAGTCCTCCCTGGCTCCGGCCAGGGTGGTGTCCTTCTTGGGGATGACACTAGACTCTTGTCAGCACAGTGTTTTTCTACCTCAGTCGAAGATATTTTTGATTCAGGATTTGGTTTGGCTTCTTCTCTCCAATCCTCAACCGTCCATCCGTCTGTAGATGAGGCTGGTGGGATTGATGGTAGCCTCCTTTGAGGCAGTTCCCTTTGCTCAGTTTCACACTCGGATGCTTCACCTGTTGGCGTCTTGGGACCGTTGTCCACGTTCATTGGAACGACCTTTCCAGTTGTCCTCCCAGGTCCAGCAGTCCCTTCAGTGGTGGCTGGTTTCGAACAATCTCATGAAGGGCAGGTCTCTCTGGGAGACTGTCACCACGGACTCCAGCCTTTCGGGTTGGGGGGGTTTCTGGAAGGATCTTCAGTTCCAGGGGCAGTGGGGTCCTCGAGAGGCTCACTTGCCCATCAATGTTCTGGAACTGAGAGCTATCCGTCTGGTTCTTTCTCTTCTGACTCAACATGTCCGGGGCCTACCGATTCAGGTTCGTTCGGACAACCGGACGGCGGTTGCCTACATCAATCATCAGGGAGGGACTCGCAGTCTGGGAGCTCTCAGAGAGGTTTCCCTGATTCTGACCTGAGCGGAGGCCTATGTTCCTTGCCTGTCGGCAGTTTACATTCCGAGGGTGGAAAACATGGAAGCGGACCTTCTAAGCAGATGCTCCTCCCTTCTGGGGGAATGGTCTCTCCATCCTCAGGGTTTTCAGGCTCTGTGGGGAATGCCGGAGGTGGACCTGTTTGCTTTTCGTCACAACTACAAACTTCCGACCTTTGTGTCAATGTCTCAGGACCCACTGGCTCTGGCGGTGGACGCCATGTCTCTGAGCTGGGGGGAACTGGGGTTCCTGTATCTGTTCCCTCCGATTCCCTTGCTAGGAAGAGTGTTAAGAAAGTTGATTCTGGAAGGGGTCTCCGCTATTCTCGTAGTTCCAAGGTGGCCAAGAAGGATGTGGTTCGCGGACATCGTTCAGATGGCAGTGGACCAATTCGAACTTCCTCTGCGGCCGGATCTTCTCACTCGGGGTCGGCTGCGTTACCCCAATTTACCAACGCTGGCTTTGACGGCTTGGCTGCTGAAACCTCCATTTTGAAGGAGGAAGGTCTTTCTGATTCGGTTATTAAGACTCTTATTTGTGCTCGGAAAAGGTCGTCTTCTGCTATCTATTATAGAACCTGGCGTTCCTACATCTATTGGCGCGAGGCTAGGTCTTGGCCCTGCGGAGTCTTTGGATTTTCTTCAATCTGGACTGGATGCTGGTCTGCAGCTTAGTACCTTGAAGGGGCCTTGTCTATTTTCTTTCAGAAGGCTTTTGCGCTTCATCCGTTGGTCAAGACTTTTTTCCAGGGGGTTACGCATGTGCGGCCTCCCAGGAAGGCTTTGCTCCCGGTTTGAGATCTGAATTTGGTGTTATCTGCTTTTCAGGCTCCTCCTTTTGGCTCCTCCTTTTGAGCCTTTGTCGGATATTGCTCTTTCTACTTTGACTCAGAAGGTTGTCTTTCTAGTGGCTATCACGTCTGTTTGGCGTGTCTCTGAGTTGGCGGCCTTGTCTATTCAGGCGCCATACCTTGAGAGACATCAAGATAAGGTGGTATTTCGGTTCAAATCGGACTTTCTTCCTAAGGTTGTTTCTGCATTTCATCTGAATCAGGACATTGTTCTTCCCTCCTTGTGTCCTAACCCCAAGAATGACAAGGAGAGGGTTTTGCACTGTTTGGATGTTGTTCGCTGTGTTGATTTTTATTTGCGTGCTACGTCTTCTTTCCGTAAGACTGATGCTTTTTTCGTTGTGCCTTGTGGACCTAGGAAGGGTTTGGCCCCGGCTAAACCTTCCATTAGTAAATGGATTCGTCAAGCCATTATCGGCGCCTATACGGCTAAGGGAAAAGTTCCTCCTTTCCGTATCACTGCTCATTCTACTCGTGCTATTGGTGCGTCCTGGGCTTTCCAGCACCAGGCTTCTGTGGAGCAAGTTTGTAAGGTGGCTACTTGGTCTTCGGTTCATACCTTTTTCAAAGTTTTATAAGGTTGATGTGCGAGCCTCAGCGGACGCTGTGTTTGGCCGCAAAGTTCTGCAAACTGCAGTGGTTTGAGTTATGCTTCATTTTCCTGCTGGATACCCACCCTTTAGGGACACTGCTTTTGGATGTCCCGAACGTTATTACTACAGGAAGCGGGGTGTGTGTGTGTGACACACAAAGAATAATACCATTTTGTGAATACTCACCAGTAAAATGGATATTATTGGTGTGTCACACACACTCCGCTTCACCCGCCCTTTTTGGTATCCTGGTTTTCTCTATTTGGTGAAGCTATAATTTGTTGAGGGTTAATTTCCTGGTACCTTGTCTTACTGCTTTTCAATTACACTGGGGATTAGGTGGGAGGTCCCAGGTATATATAGACTGGGAGGGGCCAGTTTTCAAGATCTCTCTCTCTGCAATGGCATCTGGCGATGGTTTACCCGAACGTTATTACTACAGGAAGCGGGGTGTGTGTGACACACCAATAATATCCATTTTACTGGTGAGTATTCACAAAATGGTATTTTTGCTTTTTACCTCATCCTGCTTCTTAAACCGGACCTGCTTCAAGTCCACAAAACTCACCCTATCTGCATTTAAATTTGCTTCTGCATCCAATCAAAGCTGAACATTTTTGAAGCACCCCTGAGGCTTCCTTTCTCAACTGTGCAGCTGCCTGGATTTAACCGACTTAACCCACAATGCAAAGTGGCAGGAAACCCATCGGCACTTCTCTTGGTTGGCATGCAGCCATGTAGGACGCCATTTATAAAGGGTAAATTCGCCCATGGCAGGATTTACAAAAAAGTTAAAATAATATTTTATTTTCAGATGGAGAAGTAAATGTTTTGGATGACATACTAACGGAAGCTCCAGACCACGATGATGAACTGTACAATCCGGAAAGTGAGCAGGATGTCAATGAAAAGAAAGGTAAAGCCAAAATACGGTTGCCCCCCCTCCTTTATTTGCATACAGGCATCTTCTCTGATTGTCCCATGGAGAACTTGGTAAATAATGACGGGGGAATCTGTTCTTGCACACCATGTGCCTTTCTTTTTATTTATTCTAACACAGACAGACTTTTAGAATATTTTTTTTCTAACCATTGTGGCATAGGTTTTGTTTCATACTTGATTTTTTTTCTTGTCAAAATAAAAGGAAAATGCCCTTTTTGTCAGGTTTTCAGTGGTATTGTTTTCCTCTGCTGGGTTGTAAAATAAACATTTGCATTAGGATTGTGTCCCCAGACCTGTGATTTACTTATCGGCATGCTGTTTCCAAGTTTTCTATATTCCTGTGTCTCTGTGATCCTAGGAGCGACTTTGCTAGCCTTGAGTAAAAACTTAGAACTAAAAGTCCCAGCATCCCTCCACTGTAACATGTGAGCTAATTGGCAGCTTTGGCTAAATCACACACCTCCCAGCTGTAAACACTGCCAATAACGCTTTAGCTACTGGAACACAAGACTCTGATTCCCCTTATCTACAGTGTTTGAATTAAAGCACATGGGGTTAAACCTGTGGTCTCTACCCTTAGTCAGTCAGATAATTAGCAAACCGGAGTCAGGTTTCTGATATGTACTCGGAAGAGAGTTGCAAACCAATTAAACCGAACTTTCAACATATTTTAATGAAAAGCCCAAGCTCTTGAAAACTATTCCACTGCATCTAAAATTAATATATTTTAAGTTTTTAAAGTCACTTTTTATCCTTTCCCCCACTGGGCTGCAACGCTCTTCAGGGCTCTATGGTACAGGCGCTGCCATCTTGCCTCAGAAATCACATACTGAGGAGAGCAGAGTAAAGTGCAGGGGGGGTTATAGCTGCGGTTTGCAGGGGTCAGGAAAAGGGCAGGAATCCCAGAATGCAGAGCGGCAGAGTAAGAAGATACTTCCTTTCTGCAGGCAGCTTGAAACTCCATGATCCGCCATCTTGGGTGTTTAAAGGCTTAGAAAAAGCACTAGGTGTAGGTAGGTAGATTTTTAATGTGGGCAATCTGTATGTATGGGGTGGGGGAAACATAAGATAGACTCTTATTTAGGGTGAAGTTCTAGTTTACATTGAAAAAAAAAATAACAGAAGTTCAGCACATCATTTTGGCACACAATAATGGAAACCTTCAAGAATGCCATTAAAAGTGGGACTTTAAGTTGTAGGTTATCATTGATTCTAAACCTATATCTTTTTCTCTTCCTATTTCTTTTTTTTTTTTTTTCATAAGGATCCAAAAGAAAAAGTGACAGAATGGAGAACCCTGACGCCAAAAGACAGAAACCATCTTCCCATCTACATAGGCCGCCTCCACAAAGGTCCTCTGGTGGGTCAAAGAGAGTTGTCAGCTCCAAAGGAAAGCCAGTATCTGAATATAAGAATGAGGACTACCCGAGACATGACAGAAGCAGGCGCTCTGATGATGATAGAAGAGTTCATCCCTCTAGCAGTGCTGGGAGAGAAGGGTATAAAGGAGCACCAGAAAAAGTGAGCACAAGGAAGAGGGAGCCTGACAGGCGGCCAAAATCCACCACTCCGGAAATTTCACCTGAGGTATAGAACAGTGACCTAAATAACTTTTTCTTTCCTTGCTGTAATTGGTGCATAATGTTTCTTCTGTATTCCCTGGAGAGCCTAAAGGCATTCTAAGCTCTGTGTCATGAACACCTGGTTGGCTGGAGCAAGGCAGGCGGTGATTACTGCTTCCTAGATTAAGTTAATCTGCTTTGAGGTGGACCAGTTTCCCAGAGTCACTCTGGGACATAGTTGAATATAACCTTTTATCTGTCATTCTCAAGTACTGGTCTGTAGGTAGACCCGCTGAGACGGCATTAGTATGTTTGTATGCATCACTTCAACCCTTTCTGTCTCTGGATTAATGATTCATTAGAGGTTTCTCTGCTTTTCATTATGGCTACACCTTAAGTTTCTGGCACAGCCCACTACCCCTAGGGGTCTTCACCAAGGTGGTGAGGTGATCCTAAGGCCAAAAATGCGCAATTCCTTATGCCTACATGACCACCTGCTTCATACAGCCTTAGGATCAGATCTTGTGGTTTGTGAAGTCCTCCCTATAACTGTCTTAGAAGATTTTCTTCCTGGGAATCTACAGTGTTTTCCATGGCACCTACTATCCAGGTCAAAAGCGACCTGGCTCTGTCATCCAGTGCCGTTATTTCCATGAAATTCCTGTATGTGTTGGCAGGAGGTGCCATTCACTCAGTTTTCACACGTAGTATTTTTTAGTAACAAGAAATCATTCTATAGTATTTGTATACAGTAATGCAATGCAATATGCAGCAAATGCAATATAGATGTAGAGTGGTTCTTCCTGTGATCCCTGGGGTACGACAGAGGCAAGGTTTAGGTTTGCTTTCGGTTTTAGTGCTCTAGTGAGAGCTTCTCTTGTGGCTCTGCTCCTGCCTGGTAAATCGGGATTTCCTTTCTGCCTCTGAAGTGTACCATGATGAAGTTCCTGGAGCTTTGTGATTTGGTTTTGTTCATCATCAGAGGGCCTTTGGCTCTTTCATAAATCTGCTTTGTTACTCCAGATTAGTCTCTGGATTTACTTGGTAACCCCGTTAAAACTAAGGCAACTAGTGAAGTAAATTGAATGTGGTGTTAATTGGTACAGAGTTTAGGATAAGTGAACTGGCAGAGGTGGTCAGTATTCATTGCTGCAAGATCCTTGGCTTTTTTCCAGAGAGCACCTTTTAGCATGGGCGGTTCATATCAGAAGTTGCCTTCTGATAACTGAAGCTGCTAACTATGCCTGCCGCTGTAGAAGTTGACAATCTGGGCTGTGGGATGTTCCTGGACTTTTACATTAAGCCATCAGTTTCAAAGTGGCTACCTCGTCCTGGACTTCTACATTAAGGCATCAGCTTCAAAGTGGCTACCTCATCATTCATTATTTTTTTGTGGTTTGCTAGATTTCTGTTGGCAGATGGTGGCTAGGCTGTAAGCTGCTGTGTCTCCTAATAAACGATCAAGGGATAATTTAGCTCACACATAGTAAAGTAACTTTCTCATACTTTTCATAGTTTCTAGCTTTAGGCTTTGTTCACACCTCTGTGCTTTCTCTTTTTGTTGCAATGCAGTAACAACGCAGAGGAAACATTGTACATTCTTCTAGATGGGGATAGTTCACACATCATACCCCCTCCCCCAGGAAGCCAGAAAAAACTTGCCTGTCCAGGCTCCAATGGCTCCCCACGGCGGCGCATTCTGATTTATTGTGCCATGGGGAATAGACGGCGTCGGGCCGGCTGCTGCAGGGATTTCTGCTTTAAGGGCCATCTGCTCCGATGACTTGAGTTTAGCCTGGGCGGGATACAGCTCTTTACTTTCCGAGTCTTATACCCTAGGTATAGTGTGAACGCTAAACTTTTTTGGATTAGTGTAAACTGTATATTAGCATGTAATATGTTGGGGCTCGTCGGTGCCTCTGTATCGGCACAGCAAAAAACAAACATACATACATGTCTGTGCTGCTTGCCTTCAGGTGCGGTACATATCAAAGTTCAGCGTGGCATATTTTGTACAATTTTTATTTAGTTAAGTTGAAAATGCATCACTGCACATCCCCATAAATTAACACAAACCTGTTACTTCTTGCTTGTTTGAAGTCATGAGAGATTATACTTCCCGAATTACATTTCTTCTTTTGTGTGTGCTAGAAAAAAAGGCATGATTCCAGCAGACGACCAAGCCGATCGAGTCGCTCATCTGATGGCAACTCTGAGGACTATGGCTCAGACAGAGACAGTGGTAGCAGTGAGTCCTCTGATGAAGAGCAAGGGAATAACAGTGAGAATGAGGAAGGAATGGAGGAAGAGGAAGATGAAGGGGAGGAAGCTGAAGAGGAGGAGGAAGGAGAGGAAGAGGAGTATGAACAAGAAGAACATGAACGAGAACAGCGAGAAGGCAACGATTATGATACCCGTAGTGAGGCCAGCGACTCTGAATCGGACTCTGCTTCCTTCTCGGGTGATTCCATTCGCTCGGGTTCTGGCTCTGATGTTTCAGGTAATTTTGTTTACATTTTTTATATTTTTTTTTCTAATTTTCACTTGGATAATGGGCCCAACACAATCTTTACTCAAATATGAAAGCCACCATACGAAATAAATCTATCAAGGTTATGAAGTTAGTCCTTTCACTGCCTTTCTGTACCAATTCTCAGTGCATATTTTAAAAAGAACCTTATTTTGGATAGAATTAAGGTGTAGAACCTGTAATACTATGCCAATCCCCATAACAAAGTCAACCAATTGACTGTATACGCTTAAAGCAGACCAAGCTGCATCTCTGCATCACCCATTTACAAAAAAAAAATGAGAGTAAGAAAGATCGCCTCCAAGGCCATGGGGTGGGTGCCAGATCGAAGGTACAGGTGGGGGAAACATTTTTGGTCAGCTTTAATATTAGCACACTGGCACAGAAACCATATACACACCCGTTGGAGTTTTATCTGACAACTAAATATCTGAAGTTTGGCATAAACAAATGCTATGCTTTTTCCCATGTGTGCAGGTTTTTGGGGTGTTTTTTTTTTTTTTAAATATGGCACTAATGCCAAAATAGCAGGAGATTTTGCTGCAAGATGTTCTAATAGTGGGTACATTTATTTCAGAACACGATGCCTTTGCAGACAAAATACATTGTTTCCATGAATATTCTGGAAATGCCCCATAGGAGATGATTTGCTTACAATTTAGATATTTGTATCCGCATTTCTTTATAACTTCAGATCAGCGGTTACCTAATATAGGTCATACAGACCTGTAAACCCGCAGGTTTCTTTCTGGAGGGCAGAATCTCCAGAGGAAATTTACGGTGTTGCTTGTCGCCTGAAGTTCCCTTTAGCTGGAGTGGATTGCTCTGTGGCCTTGGCTGTGGAGGCAAGGTCCACTAATATGTTTTGAGGTGGAGGGAAGAGACTGAAAATATTTAGTCTATTTTCTTTTGCCCTTTAACACTTCAAGATACCAATGCTGCCATCCTCCAGAACATACTGCCAGCATTGGTCTTTGGCTAACCTTTGCGCATACATTTCTTATGGTGTCTATGTGCCGCCTACAGTGCACATGAAGATGGTTGTAAGAGGCATCTAATGTTTTCCAGTATTTTAGAACTGTGCCATCTACAAAATATTTTTGCAGGTTGTCTGGTACAGCTAAATCATGTTTGTTTCAGGAGAATTTTATAAAATGATACGTTGTATCCCCCTGTTTTTAAGCAGTCTTTTCTTTAATACTTTTTTCTGGACTCTCTTCTACTCTGTGAATATGTTTGCTGGGGTTAGATCTGTACAGGACTTGTGCCCTAATATCTGATCATTTCTTTTTGTTTGGAAATCATTAGACAGTTGTAAGCAATAATGTCGGAATATTTAGGTAAGAAATGTATTTAGGCTAATAAACCTGATAGAGCGTATGTCAAATTAACCTATGAACAATGTATAAAACAGGCTTTGACAGCTATAGTTTAAATATCTTAGTAGAAATGTAAAAACCTTGTCTCATACTTCAGTCCTTGTTGTTCATAGGTATATTGTCTAATGAAGCATAGTTAGAGTTTTGGTTGATTTGGTTTGTCTGTTGGGCATGCATTTGGCACATGGCATTTATTTTATATTTTGTTGCGGTGTTGAAGTTTACAAATCTTATACCTGAAGTTTATAGAGTAGCTAGAGATGTGGTGAAGTTGCTAGATCTTAGAGATGTGGAAACTCATTTCCATTGTCCCCTTGATAGATCAATAGAAGTGAAGTGGTGCTGGCTTGGAGCTTGGCTGTTGGATTATGTGGATACCCCCTGCCATGCTTACATTATTTTTTCACGTGTCTTCTAGATAAGAAAAAGGAAAGGAAAAGGGCTAGAAGTATTTCTCCAATTGTGTTTGATAGAAGTGGAAGTTCTGCATCAGACTCGTATGCAGGTATTATTTCCTTTCTTAAAAATGTGTTCTGATTCCTTCCACAAACAGAACTAATCTAAAGAGGTGAGCTTGTGAGGCTCATTACTGCCCTATGTGACTTTGAATTAGAAGGGAAGGTTATTCACCTGCCATTTGCTCTATTAGCACATTTGATGTGGCATCTTGAAAGACCGTTTTGGCTAGTTTGTTGTTTTGATGGCTATACATGTTTATTCTATGCAACTTAAGTACCCTTTGTCCCCGTGTGTTTTTTTTTTTTCTTTCTTTTTGAGAAAGTCCTCCCGTTTTGTAATGTGGCTAATTGTAATATTGGAAGAGGTTTTCAGGCATCTTTTAATCTAAAATGGCGTTGCTGAAAATGGGGAAAAAATAGTCATTTTCTTTGCTGTTTAGTTAAATTGGTGATTGTATTGTTTCTAGAAAGCCCTGTAACGTGAATGAAACAAGCGGTTGTTTTAAAAATGTATTTTTTGTCTGAAGGCACATTCTGAATACATGTACTTTGACTAAATGCAGGTTCTGAAAAGAAGCATGAGAAATTGTCCTCTTCAGTTCGTGATGTTCGAAAAGGTATCCTTTTTACATTTTATTCCCTTTTTACTTTTTATTTTTTAACCCCTTAGCATTTGTTTTTAAGTCTTTGAAGGTAAAAAAAAAACAAAAAAACACTTGACCTTGTGCATATTTGTTGGCTGCACCTCGCCATTTCTGCAGTGCACACTTTGGGAGAGCAGATGCCACGTGACTGGACTCTAGGTAGTGGTTTAAAGCTTTCCTACCCCCATTTTAGACACAATGGGTGTTGGGGTAGGCAAAACTGGGCCTTGCAATTTGCCACCAACTGTCGCCTGGTCCAGAGAACCCTTCCTGCTGGGTCCATACCACGATACTCCCTCATGGGGCCAGATTTTGCCAGGCTTGGGAGGGGGGCATCAGCAATTTAAATACACCCACACTGCCAAAAATAGTTATTGGTCTGCTTTAAAGTGGACTGAAACCGAGCAGGATCGGCCCAGGAATTAGATTCCTGGGCCGATCCATTCCCTCCCCCCGGGCATCCAAAATCAGGATGCCCCGCTGTGTGAAACCCCCCAGGTCGCCCGCTACACTTACCTTACTGCCCCGTCCAACGACGCATGTGTGGGCCGCGACCGCATCCCCGCTATCCCTCTAGCAGGACGTGTGCCCGCGCAGGCCATTTGTGAACCTGTGCGGACCGGGATCTGCCTCCGGCCAGCACTTGTGCAGCCACTCGAGAAGCTGGCTGCAGCATTGTCGGGCCGGAGGACAAGAAGTAGGGGACCAACAACCATGCATCGGGCAGGCCCTTCGCTGCACTGCAGGTAAAGTGCAATACTGGCACGTTGCAGTTGCGCTGCAGACATAACACTGCATGCTACACAATCCGCAGTGCGCTGACGTGAAAGGGCCTAATTATTTTAATAGGCTGCGTTTTTTAGCTATATGTGACACATTGGAGTATTTCTACTCCCAACGCGATGCAAGCGACTAGGTGTGAAAGGAGCCTGACAGATGGATAATATAAATCTATATTGCATATAATTTTTAAAGTAATTTAATGGGCAATAATAAAAACAAGTGCTCTTACCTTTAGTCCAGCGCAGCTGATTGGTGCCAGTCCAGCGATCTGTTAGGGCTGCAAACTCCATTCACTGTTGCTTCTCCACCGCTGTGGGTGTTGGGCAGCTGCAATAAGACAGTCTGGGGGAGGGGGGGGGGCATCCAGAATGCTGGTGCCTCCCTGCACATAACCCCCCAGAATGTCCATTAACCTTACCTCTGTCAGGTGTTGGTCTGCTTTAAGCTGTACTCTCAGGCTGGTGGCCATGTATTACTAGACTTATGCTTATGCTTTTATTCTCCCCTTGTTTTCTTGTTTTGTGGCAATGTTTAACTTTTTTTGTCATGCATACCAGTTGTAATACTGAAGTTGAAGCCATGTCTCTACTTCTACTACCCACAATACTGTTTGTATCCGTTTTTTTTACAGTTACTAAATTTCTCTCCTGCTATCTGTTACAATGCACCTAACGGGGGAAAATATCTGGGTGGGGGAGTGTCGACGTGACCTGCTGCATTGGTGCACTTTGCTGCTTCTGGACTCTGGCCCTGGATTAGTTAAAACAATTTTACAAGACAGGCTTCCTTGTCTGTGTCTGTTTTAATCTGCAGAGGAGTATCTAGATTTGTCCTAAACTCAGGGAACGTTAATTATTTGGAGTTATAACCGATCAGCGTTCTATCCAAGTAAGGATAACTAACGTGCATATATGCATCACATCCTCCTCCTTGTTTTTCAGAACGAATCAACAAAATTCGGTATATTCTGCAAGATGCACACTTCTTCCTTATAAAAAGCAACAATCATGAAAATGTGTCTTTAGCTAAAGCAAAGGTAAGATTATTTGCACCCTCGAAATCTCTGCCTAAATCAGAAAAATCAACAGTATTTTAATAGAAGGCTACGTACACTACTACATGTAGAAGGACCATTATGCCTGGTACTTTGGTGGGTCAACAAATCTCTGCACCAATTCCTAGTGCACAATGCAGGTCTCAGATGCGCTGTTCTCTGTAATGCAGTAGAGTTGTTTATGCTAGATTGTGCCAAAAACCTTGAAGTTATCAGTCACATGATACAAACAGTACTCCAGGATACCCTGGGTTCTCTACTAACTCAGATCTGTATGAGAATACCTAGTATTTAGTATAAAACCCCAAATTGCCAATTTTCATGGGGAATCAAAATCTTATTTTGTATGGATATATTTTAAGTGAGGTGACATTGGTCACCCCCCCCCCAGCTTTGTTTGGTAGAGGGGGTGGGGATATGTTGCCATCTTACCAAAAAATGTTGGATTTGCTTTAGAAATGTTATCTGTTGGATACAAGGCAAAACGTAAAATACAGAGACCATTACAAACTAGATGCTACAAAGTTCAGACCTAATGTTACGAGGACAGGAGACAATCGAAAAGAGAGCCCTTCCCTTTCAAGCTTACAGTCTAGGCTAATTATCACAAATAAGTTAACCTATTAAAAGTCACACTGTAACACACCTTTTCCATTGTATATTAAATATGTTTGGGCTTTCAAACTAATTTGAATTCTTTTTTTCACATTGTGTTGTAGGGTGTTTGGTCTACTTTACCAGTAAATGAGAAAAAGCTCAATGCAGCTTTTAGAGCTTCAAGGAGTGTTATATTAGTGTTCTCTGTTAGAGAGAGTGGAAAATTCCAAGGTAAGATTTCTTTCTTATTTAACATTTTGCTTTTCCATAACCACTATAATCAAAGGTGTTTTGTTGTTTTAAGGGTTTGCACGACTCTCCTCTGAATCTCATCATGGTGGGTCACCTATACACTGGGTCCTTCCTGCAGGGATGAATGCAAAGATGCTTGGTGGAGTTTTTAAGATTGACTGGATTTGCAGGTAGGCTGCCTTGGGAGAGACGCATGTTTGATACTAATCCCAGCACAGTATGTAATCTTTAAGAAGTGTATATCTTCCACTTGCGCTCTGTTAATTTAATTTTTTTTTTTCCTAACAGACGAGAATTGCCCTTTACAAAATCTGCACATCTAACTAACTCATGGAATGAAATGAAGCCAGTGAAAATTGGACGCGATGGCCAGGTAAGATAACTGCCATTTTTTTGGGCTACATATCTTGTGTTTTTTTGCGGTTTCGAAACTAGCTGTCCGTTTTTATCCTGCTGTTTTGCAGATAGTGAATGTCCTCATATAGAGCAACCTTAGAGAGATGAAAAAGTAGCCGGAGTGCAGATACAATCATTGATTAATTTTGAAAAGGCAAAAAGACTGGCATTTATCCCTCCCATTCCCATAGGCAGTGTGGCATTACCCATAGGTAGTGTGGCATCCCCCATCACATTCCACGTATAGTGTGGCATTTCTCCGTTTAGTGTGGCATTCCCCCTCCCATTCCCATAAGAAATGTGGCAGAATCACTCCAACCCCCCAGGGATAAAAAAGGTATATTTACATGAACGCTGTCCCCGCACTGGCTTCCGACACCGCAATTGCCTCTCGGGTGTCAGTGTGCCTGGCAGGAAGTGACGGTGCCTGAAGCCAGATCGGGGACTACAAACAGTTTATTTACCCTGCCTGTCCGCCCACTGCTCAGCTGGGGGCCTCCCAGGCACAAGACTCGTGTAAGTGTACTTTTTCCCCTTTTTCCTTTACATTCACCTAATAAGATGCACTGACGCCACCACCACTCTTGGGGAAAATAGTGCGTCTTATAGGGCGAATAATTGCATAATGATCTAAGCATCCCATGTGCTGACTTTGTCTTAATTGCTAAGGAATGTTTTTCTGTTTATACATACCTGTTCTATTGATCACCATGGCTGCAGGGAAGCCAATTTAGTAGTATATAAATTAATTGCCAACTTGAATAAACAAGGAAGGGCTTTCCTGACAGATTTTACTTTTTGTCAAGTGTACTTTTTTCATTGTTATAGGACTTCTCTTTAAAGGAGTTCTCTTTGAACAGCACATTTGAGATGCCTCAGTATGCCCTTTCTCCATCACCAGATAGACCTATTGTTTTGTTAGAAGCACTGACTTGCTGTGTTTCTTTATCACAAGTCAACTGTACAGACAATTTATCTATCTAGTAAACCACTGATGAGTTCCTTTTGAACAGCACATTTGGATGCCCCAGTGTGCCTTTTCTCCATGCCACAAGATAGACCTATTCTTTATCACACGTCAACTGTACAGACAATTCATCTAGTAAACAGCTGATCAGCAGGACCAAATCTCTATTTGGCTGAATCTCTAAATGGCCAAAACTGATAATGGATTGGGAGTAGTTCTTGTAAATGTGCCTTTATAGTCGCATTTCTGCATATAGTTTCCCTGTCATCATACTAATGCTGATGATTGTATTTAGGAAATTGAACCAGAATGTGGAACCCAGCTTTGTCTTCTGTTTCCGACGGATGATAGTATTGACTTGTATCAAGTCATTCACAAAATGAGGCACAAGAGGAGAATGCATTCACAACCCAGATCGCGAGGTCGTCCCTCACACCGAGAGGCAACAAGAGAAGTCGGAAGGTTAGAAACGTTCTTTGGACTGATAGTAGGCACTTGTGCTGGAATATCATGATGGACGACACAGCACATGGCGATGCCAGTGATGGAAGAGAAAAATAAATCCTCACATCAAGCTGCATGGAAGCGTTTGTGGCTTCATTGAGGATTTCGTTATGGTTTCAGCCCTTCTGTTCCTCCTGAAATACGTCCCCTTTGCCTTTTTGTTTTTCCTTGTCGAGTGCCAGCAGTGGTGGTAACCACTACAGGGAAGCAGCTAATATTAGACTAGCATAGTCAGCAACCTCACAGCATGTAGCCAGAAGTTTGAGGAATATAACCTATTGCCAAAAGTATATTTAATTTCTTGTTAAAAGCCTTTTCTTTCAGGTAAAATCCTGGATTACCCCCATCACAAATGGGACTTTTATAATGGATCAATATTGGTGTTGCAGAAGATGCCACCTCCTCTTGGGGAGCTAAAGCTTAAAAAAAAATGTTGTTTTGTTTTCAAGAGGAGCCTTGTTGGGACTATTTCCATATGGCTTTACCCTGATGTGTTTAAAAGCAGATTGAAAAAAATGGGCTCTATAAATATTCCCAAAATCAATACATCTTTGCTGAGCTCCTGAAATCAATTTAGGTGTGAAAAGGGGAGCGAGCTGCACTTGGAGACCCGGCAACATACCAGAAAGCGTGGCTGTTGCTGTGTCTGTACATGTCTTCCAGAGATGCTGGCTGTACCTATGGACTATAAAATGTTGTAGTGGATCGACATGGTTATTTCTCCCTGCTTTATGAACTTCACTTCATGTACCAGGTTGGAGAAGGCTTTCAAAGAACTGATGCTTAAAAGCCCTTCAGCCAACCACCCCTCCCATGTATAGGCTAATTGCATACAATACCAGGTACCTTCTAAAGACTGGATATGTTTTGAAGGGATATGCATCCTGTGGGTATTTGTCAGGTAGAGAGCCAGCTCCTTTGTCCCTATTCTTTTCAAACTCCAAGGACACAATTAGGTAGGAGGAAACCTGACCAAGCCCCCATGTTTCTGTTCTTTTCCTCCTTTTTTTTTTTTATTTTTAATTTTTTTTGTACAATTTTTTGTGTTATATGGACTGATCTCAACGAAGTTATAAGCTGAGGTTTCCATTACACTAATGAGCATTAACAAGTGACCTCTTTACTCCAGTTTTGCAATGGACTGCAAAATGTTATGTAACACCACTACACCACCTATTGTCCGCCTTGTATATGTGCGGCTTACAGCTTAAATCCTTAGTGGACTACTATATGAACTGTTGCTATATTTTATACCCGTCATACATGCACTCTACAAGAAAGCGGTATGTTCCCTCTTTACACCAGCTTTTCATTTTTTTTTGATCATATGACTTTTTGCTGTATGTGCAACTGCTATGCTTATTGCTTAGATAATAAGGTATGTCCCAACAGTGCTGCTGCTTTAACTTACACAGGCTGGTTTATCATGGGATTTACATGTGTCAATGTTTGGACAGGTTGTCAGTTAATACATACTGAACTGAATGGTGCCTACAGTGTTGACGTGAAATGTTAGAACTGCAGTCCTCTGCATTCTCCCATATAAACTGGAATATTTAAAAGGTTAGGTGTAACTATTAGCATTCCCAGTTATTCTTAATGACCCCTCCCCCTTCAAAAAGAAAACCAAATACTGCTTCCAAAAAGGTGTATTACTATGGAAAACTAGTGACTACTTTTGCAATAAACCCCATGCCAATCTGTCCCATGATCACAGCAGGATATGATTGCTTGAAGTAATGTTGGCCCTATTTGGAGCACTGTTACCGTGCTTCTTTAGGGTGCTGACACTAAGAAAGAAAAGACTCCTCCCTGAAGCAAGTTCAACCCTGGGTGCACATTTGGGAGTCAATTGCAGCCTGCATTTTGGTAAGCTTTTTTTTTTTTATTTTAACATGCAATGCAATACATTACCTAAAAGGAAAAACACCTTGACAGTTTGGTAATGGCCCCCATGTTTTATACTAAAGATCTTTTTTTTTTTTCTGCACATCCCATATGCTGCTGTTCTTTCCAAACATTCAAACTATTTTTCTTCCCTTCCTGAAAAAATGATGCACCTCACCTTTAAAAATTCACCTGTCGCATGTACAGGTGATTTATTTATTATTATTTTTTTAAAGGGAAAATTAAAACCTTTTTTTTTTTATTGCACTTTTTGCCTGTTAAAATGAAAATGCTTGCTGCCATACAGGCTGCAAATCACTCAGATGTGCTCCCAGATTTTGAATGTACTTTCTTAAATCTTTGACCCTCACTGGTGCCACAATTTTTTTCCTATAATTTTGTCATAAGCTTCACCAGCTCAGTGCCCGCAAACTACTAATTTATTTCACAAAAGCCTTTACCCAATATTCATAAAAACATTTAACAGTAAGCAGTTTGATTGGCGATTGTATGGCCCCCTGACCATGCATCAAGCTCCCCAGGTGCTATCCAGTGATTTGTTCAGTTGCAAGCTAAACTGCCACATGTGCTGCCTTGAGATGTATTGCAGTTATAACTGATAAGGCTCAATGCGGAGCTGTGTGTAAGTGAATAATCGCTGGAGAGCACCCAGGGACACTGCTGCATATCCAGGGAGCCATACAGCTATGATTCAAATATCACTGGTGGGTGTTTAGTTGAGTTATGAATATTGGGCGAGGGCTTTAGTTGAAAAAAAAAAAAAATTGCGTTAAGGCACTGGGTTTGGGGGATAGGTGTTCAAACAAGACATAGGTAAGCTTTCAGGAGACTATCCCTTCTTCCTGAGGAAAGCCTGTGTTAGGTCATTGTTCCTCCTTCAGAGCCAAGAAACTATCTGAGGTCTAAAAGACTCCAGGGCTGTCCGGTGCCTTAACCCTGGGGTATCAACTGCATGAAAATCTGGCAGCATCCAGTGCTCCATTCAACTACTACACTGCTCTGATGTCAGAATGGAGCACTGGTGGCTGATTAGATAAGGGGCCCTTCATGCACCGTGTGATCACCAGCGGGGTGAGCAAAGGAGGCAATCTATAGAATTTTTCACAGCAGATCACCCCAAATCAGGATGCCACAGGGAGGAACAAAACAGTATTGTGAAAATCCCAGGTGGTGGTCCTTTTTTTAAACAGTTTGTGGCATTTTTTTCTTTTTTTTTTTTTTTTTTAGCCTCCTAGTAGCAAATGCCTTATCTATACCTTAGTGGTAATGTTTCTCCATTGGATTTAACGAGGGAAGGAATTCATGGAGTGTGCCCAAAATCTCTTGGTTGGTCTGTATGAGACTGACCATGTTGGCACATTTTCATTAGAATCAGGTGCTGTTCGGTGGTATTTAATGACCTCAAGAATAATGCTAAAGCAGCCTGTGCAAATAGTTTGTCATTGAATATGCAGTGCTGTGGTTTTAGTTCACTTGAATTATTTCTAGTAGCCACGGTTTGACCTTGCAGCAACATCAGACCACTTAATTTGGCTGTATGATGGTGGTACTACAGACTGGCATATTTCAGGTATGTACATGACCTTATCCCTAAGTTTTCTGTTTAATTCTAACATTTAATTTGTATAGGCGTCGACCAGAAGAATATGATATTCATAACAACCGAAAGAAACCAAGAATTGACTATGCTCCAGACTTTCATCAGAGACCAGGTTAATATGTTTTACTACTAGGTTTTTCTTACTGGGAAGCTTTTAAAGCAGAATCCCAGTCTAGGTGTATCCTCATCGTCATTGAGGCAGGTAGACTGAACATCCAGTGTGTATCCATATTTTGCTTGGTACTTTTTTTGTAAAAACAATATTGCAACTCAGAATTGTGCTTCAGACACCAACTAAATCCGAATCATGCCTAATTTCTGTGGTCTTCGCATAGCTTGTCCTTGCCAAGTTAAAGAACTCCTTACCAAGATTTGAATTCCCTACCCAAGCATAAACATGCCTTTACCCCCCTGTAGTGCTTCTGTGTGGTTCTAGTGTGCCTGTGCAGCTCCCCCCATCGGCATCTGTATATTTAAAGTGGACCAAACCCAGCTGGATCAGCCCTGGAATCTATAAGATCAATTCCCTCCCTGGTTGAACCCCCCCAGGTCGCCCGCAATACTTACCTTAAACCTGGTCCAACTGTGCGAGCTGCATCACTGCTATTCCTCTAGCAGGGTGCATTTGTGAATGGCGGGCGCAGGAAGCGTGAGGTGCGGCCGCCAGCGTGCTCGGAGCAGCTAAGCTAAGACGTCGCTCAGACGTGCATAGTTCAGCATCTCCGAGTGGGCTGATTGGACCAGCAGCTGTGCATGCTGGGGGGTTTCACATAGCGGTGGCCCGGGGGATTGGACCAAAATCCAGGATAGTCCAAAATCCTGGTTTTTGCTCCACTTTATTGTGGACAAGTGATTCCATCTCCCACGGCTGTGGCTTCATGGGAGCCTTGTTTCCACCCCTGCACACCTACTCCATTCTTTGCAGTGGTGGGGACGTGCTAAGGCGGGTTTTGGCGCACCTTGTGACGCCACATCTGTTGCAATCAATGCAGCAGACATGTTAGAGGGATGCATGGCTGGATTTCCGATATCGGTAATTAGGAAGATGGCGGAGCTGCAGGGGATTAAAGGGAGTTTTGTTTTACACTTGGGCAGGAGCATTAATGTGGACCTCCCAGTTAAAAAAAATAAATAAATAAAAGTTTAGTCAATTGCTCACCCTAAACTCCATCTCTTGCAAGCAGTGATGTATTATATTTGAGGGGGCTCAACTCCATGCAGATGGTGTGGGGTAGCAGGGACATTTTATGCTATTGAACTGCATGGAGGCAGCCACCTTGCCACAATTCTGACAGGCCTGCTTGTGAAAAACCCAGTCCTACAGTCAAATACCCAAAATCTCTTTAAAATAATGCTCTGGCCAGAAGTATAAAACTATCAGCTGTTATGACTCAGCGCTGCTCAGAATGCTCCTAAAACTAATGGACGGTTTATTGATTGCAGGGACGTGCTTCTTGGTCAGAATGTAATTGGGAAGTTGCTCCTATTTGGCAACTCTTCCTTTTAAATCCTCTCTTGTCTGTTACAACAGTAATGGAAGTCGTGAAAGGTGGTTACAGCACAACATTTCGGATGGTTGTGCCAGTAACTTTTCAGTTCCTGTAGAGACACTATTTATGCAGAATCACTTTGTGAGCTGGAAATGTAGGCCCATATTCTATAAAGATCACAATGTGCAGTAAATGAACAAGAGTCTCTGTACCCTTTCCTGTTTGGACAGTAGCTAGAAATTTTAACCCTCTGTCAAATTAGTATAAAAATACATCTGTAGGGCAATAGGAACTGGTCATATTCAGAAGACACCTTCTGGCACCTGGAAACTCCCTGCAAGGGTGGGTGTCGGTCTAACTTTAACCACATTCAAAGCCGATGCCTGCTGTTTGAAACGCCCCAGGGTGCCTGTATGCTCGCCTTTCCCTGGACCAACAGCGCATGCGAAGGCTCTCATCCAGTAAGAGCCGCCTGCTGAACTGATGTCATTCGGCAGGTGACTCTCATTGTCAATAGAAAGGGTGCATAGCTGAGTCAATGAGTAGTTTGCCAAAAGATGTAAACATGGGAAACGTCTCCCATTGGCTGAGCTGCTGTGCATGCGCTGTTGGACCTGGGAAGAGGTGAGTTATGCACAGCTGGGCATCCTGGGTTTTGGTCTGTTTTTAACATCAATTGCTTGACTTTGCATTCCTAGTCTGCACCAAACCAAAATATGATGAGAAGCAGCAGTTGCAAGTATCTGAGCTCCTTCAGGCCACAGTGTGTCTAACCCTCCAACTCCTACCAAATCTTACCCTTGTAAATAGCAGCAGTTTTTCCCGGATAAGCCCTAGTTTTGCCTGGATAAGCCCTAGTTCCATAACGGCAGACCAGACTATTGATTCCAATGGCTACCTACCTGTTGACACATCCACTGAAGCCTCTACCAACCTAAAGTCAAATACACCTGCACACCCACTCACTGAAGCCATATGTTTACCTACTTCTAACTGCCTTTTAGGCATTGAAAGAGATCATAAATGTATTGCTGGCATAAAACTGTCCAGCATCCTAAGCAATATTTTTAAAGCTGATGGGTTGAAGTGTTAGGGTTGAGTGTGGTTTCACGCTTACCTTATTGTACCTGTATTGTAGAAGTAGAATATTTGAATTATGCAACCGAAGAGGAGTCTGCTTAATCTTAGATCTTGGTGCTTCACACTCCTAGTGACACACTTAATACATTTCATCTCTCCCTCTAAAAGATAATTGAAAGTGAAATTGCTACAGTGCAGGCCAGACTGCAACATAAACCTTACAATGGCTATAGCAATAGGGCTGAAGTAATTATGAAGTCATTATTTCCTATGATCGTTTCAAGAACGTGAGCATATAGGTGTGGTCAGACAGTAGACCGAGAATACAATAATGGTGCTTAGGACAGGATTTTGTATATCAATCAGTGCTTTAGATGACACCATGTGCAGAGGCTAGTTCTGTATGTACACAAGCATATGAGAAAAGATAATGGAACTACATACAATCTGCTCTAATGATGCTATGGTTTTCTCTAAACAGGGTTTGTTAAGGATCCGCGTTTCCCAGAAGTGGACAGGTAAATACTGTTTGTTTTTACCGAATATCTGCTTAAAATTGGAAAAAAAATATAAAAAATCTGATTTGTATTGTTTCCCTGCAGAAGATTTACCGGAGTTCGAAGAGATGTATTTTTAAATGGAGTAAGTTTTTTTTTTTTTTTTTTTTTTTTTTTTTTTTCTCTTAAACCTTAGTATTAAACTCTGGTGTTTCTTTTAACTTATTTAAGCTTCAGACAATAGCGATCTAGTTATTGCTGTTTCCTAAAGCTATTGATTATTAAGTAGCTTTATGTATTGCAAGGCTTTAGATTATTCTTATAACCCTGCATAGGACTCGACTGTGGTCAAAATTTCACCATTAAATTGGCTTGTAAAATTCAGGTTTGCATTTCCAAATTTCCCTATGACAGTGATATGTAGGACCGCCC
Organism: Gastrophryne carolinensis; assembly: GCA_027917425.1. Taxonomy (NCBI): domain Eukaryota; kingdom Metazoa; phylum Chordata; class Amphibia; order Anura; family Microhylidae; genus Gastrophryne; species Gastrophryne carolinensis. The sequence continues at coordinate 240,915,727 of CM051234.1, forward strand.
GAATCACACTTCCAAAGGCACCGCAATTTGTCGCACAGGTTTTGCAACATGTGCACAAAAGCTGCACAAGTAAACCTAATCTGTACTGCAACAGCTAGAATTGAACAGAACAGCCCACAACTGAAACATGTACCATAACTCGGACAATGCTTATTGCTATATCCCATAGGAAAACGGTCTGCAGTGTTTTGAAAAGCAGCAGTGTATTGGTGTCGCTGACATTTTTTTTTTTTTCTTTTACAGTCCTACAATGATTATGTCAGAGAGTTCCATAACATGGGGCCACCGCCACCCTGGCAAGGAATGGTTTGTGCATTTACTTTTTGCTTTTTAGCTTCTATTTGCCCTACATTATTAAAGTCTAGTTATTGTCTAGACACAAAAATAAAAAGGTTATACTCCCCTTACTCTAAATCTTACCTGATCAGCAGATCGAGTCCTGTGCTGTCTAACCCCATTCTGTTTCTTCCGTATTCTCGATGTGACGCCGCCTCGCCATCAGTCACTGTGACATTGCAGTAATTGTAGAGGACAGGCCTGGTCTTGACAGGCCCCCTGATTGTGGCTACTTTGATGTGGGAAGAGGGGGTGCGACCCCGTTGTGAGTGTGGAAGAAACAAATCATAGGGCTGGGTGGCGTAGGGTTTCGTTGTAGTGCCGGAATAGGAGTGACCATCTGGGGGGGTGTACATTTATTCTAAGCATACAGCACGTCCTGCTCCAGTAGTAGTAACATGTGGGTAATCCTTCGGTGCCGTGCACTGCAGACATGTAGAAAACAAGCTCCTCCCGGCCCTACATATACCGAGGGACCTCCCACAAATCCCCAGATTTCTCTGCAGTGCTGGAACTGCGAAGACATGAAGTATCACGCTCTCGCAGGCGAGCGGGGCTTGACAGCCTGAGGCCCTGTGGGACTATTTCCACCTGTCCTCAATGTGAATTAATGCCTCCCAGCCTGGGCTGCGTGGGTCGGGTGAAGGTAGGCAGCACCTGGTGTGCTTACGGAGCTGGTCTCCACTGCAATCCCCCTCCATAGGGTAGGCGGTTAAGGCGAATGGTGAGCCTTCAGTGGATGCCTCTCCCGCACCAGTGCCCCATGTCCCATCTAACGGTGAGCCCTCTATTCGGGTCACCTTCCTCCCAAGATTCCCCTGTTGGGGGGGGGGGGGGTTGTGTGTTTTATGGCCTACTCCTTGCCCTAATTACACTTTAGACGCTTTACCGCTACCGGGTATCAGAGCGCGTTTCACTTTTTTATTTTTCAACTGACCGCAGCGTTTTACTGTGCTCTAGGCGCATACGGCAGCACTGTTTGGGGAAGCTATGGCGTTTTTCAAATCTCCTTACTCACTCTGTCAGACTTCTTCTCTGAAGTGATGCTGACGTATCTACATTCTCTCCTGATTGGCTGCGCGCCTTCTAGCTTCGCGCTCTCCGGGGGGGGCGTGGTTCGATCTGGCGCGTTCCGTGCCATCGCCCGCTCTGGCCCGCCCTTCGAGGTTCGCTGGGCGCCATTTCCTTCTCGCATGCGCGTGGTGAAGACGGTCCTCCCCTCGCAGACCTGTAAGTGCCCTCACGGGCGATGTTTGTTTTCCCTAGCTTGCTTCTTCGCGCTCGGCTCTGACATCCCTGTTCCCCTTGTGTCTTTCAGACAGCGGTCCTCGGTGGCTTCCCCCGGCCCAACGTAGCGCCCGGTCCAGACCATTTTTCAGAAATTACTCCCACTTCCCAGCGGGTTATTGGGGCATCCAGGGTTGCTTAAAGCGTCAATCCCTACTGGCATATTGATTTTAATAATCACCATATGGAGGCATCCCAGGACATCGCGAACGGGGTCCCCCTTGGACAAGCCCGTCTGTGTGCAGCTTGTGGGGTTTCACCTAGCAGCGGTGACAATACACGGGTCTGCGTACCTTGTGCTCATCAGGCGCTAGCCGGTCTCCCCACCTCTTCCGAGGCTGGGCCCGCACCTCGCCTTACTTTCCCTACTCCCCTAAGCTTGAGCCTAACCCCCAATACTAGTGGGGATTCTCATGCTGATTTGGCCTCTAGATTGGCTAGTGTGGAAAGCTTCATTGCTGGCTTCTTGGCGCGCAAGGCTACTGCCAAGAGGCGCCATTTGAATCCTTAGGCTACTATTCTCCCTGTAGAATCTGATGATTTACTGCTTTCCTATGCTCAGTCCCCATCAGAGGAAGGGGAACTGCTCTCTGACTCAGGATCCTACGAGGACGAGTCCAGGAGTCAGGAAGAGTTTGGTTCTGATCTTTGGTCCCAGGACGACATTGACAGACTGATGTGTTGATGTGTTATCCCTCTCTCCCCCTCCCGCGGTCCCTCGGCAAAGGGGCGATCTGTTTCATACCGCTAGGGTGCGGTTGGAGTTTCCCGAACAAACTCACTTTAATAACCTAGTGCTGAAAGAATGGGAACATCCTAGCAAACTCCAGGGGATTCCTAAAGCTGTGGATAAGAAGTATCCATTTCCTGCCGATCTGGTTAAGTGTTGGACATCGCCACCCGAGGTCGATGCCCCGATTGAGTCTGTCCAACACCTCTATTATGCACTCCCCTGACACTACTACACTGCGGGATTTAGAGGATCGGCGAGTTTATCAATTGGCATGTCATGCCTTTGCATTTGGGGGAGCGTCGCTCCGCCCGGTGTGCACCTTAGCCATCACGGCGGTGGTGCTCAGGACGGTGGTTAAGACTGCCCTGGAAGGGGCGGATGACTTTCCCTCTGAGGCCGCCAACGCTCTGGCCACCTTTGAGACCTTTGTGAATTATATCCTGTCTGCATCGGATGATGCTATTAAGCTGAGCGCTAGATCTTCTGCTTTGGTGGTAGCCATACGCCGCGCGATCTGGTTACGCCAGTGGGCTGCGGACAATGTCGCCAAGAAGGCCCTTACGGGGCTTCCATTTAAAGGACTGCGCCTGTTTGGAGAAAGATTAGATATATTTGCCAAGGGTGGCAAGCTGCCCCAGCGCAAGCGTCAGATTCGGCCCTTTCGTGGTCCAAGCTCCCATTCGACCCCCTACCGTGGGACCAAGCAGGGTAGAGGGGTGTCCTTCTCTGGGTCTCGCGCAGAACCCTGGAGCAAGAACAGAGGACGCCGTCCTGGCTCCTCCTGGGGCCCAAGCCCAAAGACCCCCCCCCCCCCAAGACCCCCCCAAGCATGAAGGAGCGCCCTCGCCCGTCAGGGTGGGGGGACGTCTACAGCACTTCGAGCATGTCTGGAGACGCCTTGTCCCAGAACGGTGGATTCAGGAGGTACTCCTCCGGTTACAAGATAGAATTTGCGGTGCTGCCCCCTACCAGGTTCGTTGTCTCTCGGATCCCACAGGATCCTGCCTCAGCTCGAGTCTTGATGCTGGCTGTGCAGGACCTTCTGGAGCTCGGGGTCATCTGCGAGGTCCCCTTAAGAGACAGGGGCATGGGGTTTTACTCCAACCTGTTCACGGTGCCCAAAAAGGACGGGTCAGTCAGACCCATTCTGGACTTGAAAATCCTAAACAAGTTTGTCAGAAGCAGGCATTTTCGCATGGAAACTCTGCGCTCGGCCATTGCCTCGCTGGGTCCAGGGGACTTCATGACATCTGTGGACATCAAGGACGCTTACCTGCACGTTCCGGTGTTCTCAGGGCACCAAAGGTTCCTCAGATTTGCGCTGTTGGATCAGCATTATCAGTTCGTGGCCCTGCCATTCGGCCTTACGTCGGCTCCCAGGGTCTTCACCAAGGTGCTGGCAGGGGTGATGTCTCTCAAGACTAAAGGGCATACACGTGTTGCCCTACCTGGACGATATACTCATCACCTCTGTCTCTGCGGCAGGCAGAGCTGGACACTCGGTTGGTGGTGTCCACCCTGGAGTCCTTCGGCTGGGTGATCAATTACCCAAAGTCCTCTCTGTCCCCCTCCTCAGTGACCCCGTTTCTGGGGATGATTCTGGACTTGGTTCAGTCAAGGATATTCCTTCCACAGAAGGTGGAAGCTCTGACAACGCAGGCGAGGTCCCTGCTCTCGATCCCTCATCCCTCCATCCGGCAGGGAATGCAGTTGGTGGGCTCGATGGTGGCAAGCTTCGAGGCGGTGCCCTTTGCCCAGTTCCATTTGAGAACCCTGCAGCTTCACCTTCTGTCAGTATGGAACAAGGACCCAGCGTCCTTGGACGAGATCTGGGTGGTTCCCCCCTCGGTCAGACAATCCCTTGCGTGGTGGTTGGACCACAGGAACTTGACAAGGGGCAGATCCTTCCTGGCTCCCTCTTGGGAGACGGTCACAACGGATGCCAGTCTTTCGGGCTGGGGGGGATTCTGGAAGTCCCTGCGCTTCCAGGGGAGGTGGGGCCCTCAGGAGGCCCATCTTCCTATCAATGTCCTGGAATTCAGGGCGGTCAGGTTGGTGCTGGAACGATTGACCCAGCACCTGAAGGGTCTGGCGGTTCAGGTACGCTCAGACAACAGGACGGCCGTAGCCTACATCAATCATCAGGAAGGAACCCGGAGCAAGGGTGCTCTCCAGGAGGTATCCCTGATTCTAACTTGGGCAGAGACCAATGTACAATGCATATCGGCTGTTTACATTCCGGGGACGGAGAATCTGCTAGCAGATGCTCTGAGCTGGGGGTCGTCCCGTCAGGGGGAATGGTCCCTCTGCGACAGGGTATTTCAGTCACTGTGTCACCGATGGGGTGTGCCAGACGTGGATCTCTTTGCATCACGTCACAATCACAAGCTACCGAGCTTTGTATCCCTGTCTCAGGATCCTCTGGCTCTGGCCACGGAGATGCCCTGTCAATGTCTTGGAAAGCGTTTCGTCTCCTGTACGTGTTTCCACCAATTCCCCTTCTGGGCAGAGTGCTGCGCAAGATCGCTCTGGAAGGGGTACCCGCGATTCTGGTGGCCCCAAGGTGGCCAAGAAGAGTGTTCGCAGACGTGGTTCAAATGGCAGTAGATCAGTACGATCTGCCAAGGTTGACAGACCTTCTGACTCGAGGGTCTCTACGCCATCCCAATTTACTAACGCTGGCTTTGACGGCTTGGCTATTGAAACCTCCATCTTGATGGAAAAGGGTTTGTCTGCATCTGTTGTGGCTACTATGGTGCAAGCCAGGAAGACCTCTGCTGCCATCTATTATAGTATGGTATGGCGTGCTTACATTGACTGGTGTGAATCTAGGTCCCTTCCCTGCCGGGAATTCTTAGTATCCAGGGTGCTGGAGTTCTTACAACATGGTCTAGACTTAGGTCTTAAGCTTAGTACCTTGAAGGGCCAGGTTTCATCCCTGTCTATCTTCTTTCAGAAGACCTTTGCCCAGCGCACTCTTATCAAGACCTTCTTTCAGGGGGTCACTCATGTGCGCCCTCCTCCTGTTTGGGATCTGAACTTGGTGTTGTCGGCCCTGCAGGGGGCTCCCTTTGAGCCTATTCATGAGGCCACTCTAGCTGTGCTCACGCTCAAGGTTGTCTTCCTGGTAGCCATCACTTCGGTCAGACGTGTGTCTGAGTTGGCTGCTTTGTCTATTCAGCCTCCCTACTTTGAGAGACACCGGGATAAGGTGGTGTTTCGCTTCAAGCCAGACTTCCTGCCTAAGGTTGTGTCTGCATTTCATTTGAATCAAGATATTGTACTTCCTTCCTTGTCTCCTAATCCTAGTAACCCTAAGGAAAGGGTTTTACATTCCTTGGATGTGGTCAGGTGTGTCAAGTCTTACCTGGTTACCACTCAGGCCTTTAGAAAGACCGATGCTCTCTTCGTTGTGCCTCATGGACCTAGGAAGGGTTTGGCTCCCGCCAAGTCTACCATCAGTAAATGGATTCGTCAGGCTGTTGTTCAAGCCTATACTGCTAAGGGGAAGACTCCCCCCTTTCGTCTTACTGCTCATTCTACTAGAGCTGTTGGGGCTTCTTGGGCTTTTCAGCACCAGGCCTCTGTGGAGCAAGTTTGCAAGGCCGCTACTTGGTCTTCTGTACATACCTTTACAAAGTTTTACAAGGTTGATGTTCGGGCCTCAGCTGACGCTGTTTGGCCGCAAGGTTCTGCAGGCGGCAGTAGTTTAGACTGCTTGCTGTTGCCTTCTGTTGGGGATCCCACCCTTCTTTATGGACACTGCTATTGGATGTCCCACATGTTATTACTACTACTGGAGCAGGACGTGCTGTATGCTTAGAATATCTTTGATATTTTTGCCAGTTTTGGGTGGTTGTTTCTCCTGGCCTCTTTCTCACTGCTTTTCAATGCTGGGGATTTGTGGGAGGTCCCTCGGTATATGTAGGGCCGGGAGGAGCTTGTTTTCTACATGTCTGCTGTGCACGGCGCCGGAGGCGGAGGATTACCCACATGTTATTACTACTGCTGGAGCAGGAGACGTGCTGTATGCGTATAATATCAACTCTACAGTTGAGTACTTCACAGAGTTGTATTTTTTTGCCTGGACAAGGACTTAAACTGTAACACAATTTCCTTGAAACGGATGGAGGGTAAATAAAGGGCACCATAGGAGTATGATTTGCTTGAATTTTGCATTGATGAGCTTTGTGGTGGGAAAAGTTGACATGACTATGCTGTCCTCCAAGCAATGATGGCCCACATCGGTGCCTGTAGATGCAGCCGGTGAACAGGACAGAGACCTGGGGTGGGCTACATTATAACATTTCTGAAGGCTTTTTAAAAATGGTTTACAATCCCAACTACATGATGTCCTTTCTGCAGCTAACTATTTGTTGATATCTTGTTAAAAAGGAAAAGCACGCAGAATTTCCACCCTGCCTTTTTAATGTCCCTATCCAGTGGGAGCTCTTGGGATGCCTCACTGTGGGAATTCCCTATAATTGCCTTCGAAAACTCTCACCTTCCTGTGGCATACCATCATATATTGAGAAATGCCTGGAGCAAATGCGCACCTCGCATAGAGGTATAGCGAGTGTGCAACTGCGGCCTGCATGTTTGCCTTAGGATTGCTGGGTAGGTGAGGTCACTCTCCACTCCCAGGGCTTTCACACTGCAGTGCCTCCTAATGGTATGCCCAATGGATGAGGACATCGTGCTCCCTGGGGTCTTTTACAATCCAGGGAGACCGTTGTTCCTCTTTAAATATTTTTTCCCAGTGTTTCTTCTGTTTTCTGTGGGTTATGTGCTATGGGGCATATTTTTTTCTGAATATTTCTACTTTTAAGTGGACCAAAACCCAGGATCGCCTCCCCTCGGTCCTACAGCACATATGCAGCTACTCGCCCAATCAGAGCTCGGAGCCGCTGACTGCATGTCATGCGAGGCCAGCGGCTCTGAGCTCGCTGGCGGTCACGTCCCCCGCTTCCCTCTAACAGGGAGTCTGCCGCGCCGGCCATTCACAAATGCCTGGATGCGGGCACGCGCTCTGCTAGACGGATAGCGGGAATGCGCCCCTGCACATGCGCTGTTGGACTGGGAAACAAGGCAAGTCTATGGGGCGACCTGGGGGATTTCACACAGCGGGGGCATCCCGAGGGGACGGAATCTATTGGCCCAGGAATCTTATAGATTGTAGATTTTGGTCCACATTAAATATAGATTTGGGCAAAAGTTTAATGGTTTGTGAAAAATAAAGATTGTGGTAATATGCTCTACTCTACTCTCCAGCCTCCATATCCTGCAATGGAACAACCTCCTCATCACCCATATTATCAGCATCATGCCCCACCACCTCAGGCTCATCCGCAGTTCTCAGGTCACCACCCAGTTCAGCATGACACACGGTACCGGGACAAACGGGTTGTAAGTATATCTGCTTTTCTGAATTAAAATCCTTTTGACCCACGTTATCACTTGTATATTCCAATAGCTAAATTGAGGTTTTCAATATTGAAAAGCATCAAAACTACACCTTGATATACAGCTGCATGGCTGTTGATGCCAGGATCTTACAAAATGCTGAAGAACTACTGGTCGCTTACCCAAGGGTTGAGAAGGTTTATGTTCCTTGTTTCTTGCTATATGTGAAGGTCCTCCATGGTCGATATTAACAGGTGCATTGGGTATTTCATAGTTAAACTGGAACAACACCTATTGGCACCCGGCAATCGGTATTTTTTTCAAAAAATGTGTTAAAGCTGCCATCTGGTTCTCCATACACACCTTCCAAGTTCTTATATATTTGATATGTTGCCATCTGCAGTTGCCAGATTTGGGCGGCAGCCTTGTTTTAAGGTGATTTGTAAGATCTACTTTAACAAATAAGTACAAACTATCAGCTGATTTAATATTTAAAATGTGGTTCCTCGTGGTGTGCATTTGCCCCCACTCTGCTATAAATCCAACTCTGTCATGCAACCCGTGGTCCTACAGAAAACAGCAAACACATGCATGCTCTCAGCATGAACACCTTGTGGATTCTTTCCCAAATGCTTAGTACATTGCAAACACGTCCAAGCGATGCCAGATTTATAGGTAGCAGTGTCACATTCTGCATTCATAATCTCCTTTTATAGCTAAATAGTAGCGGATAAGCAGCCTATAAATGTAAGGAAGCAGGGGCTTAAATGTACTGTACTTCAAAGGGAAAAGCCCAATTTCTTGGATTTTCCTGTCAGACCTTGGATTAAGAGACACCGTACAAGGAACTTCTGTGTACAGAGGCATACTTTGATCTCTAGGATCCTTCTAAAGCCAGGCCCACCCTCTGTGCTCACTAGGTGGGAGTGTAGTGAGGGCACCCCTTTTGAGGTCTGCTGTGTAAATCCACAAACACGGACCTATCAATTATTGGCCTACAGATGCCAATTCAGCTTTGCTATTTGCTAGTTCATGTTGGGCTTTGACTGGTGGTGATCAGTGCTGACCACTGAGGTGTTCTATCAAGATGACAGCTGTAGGTTGGGTATCCTATCTTGAGACTTGTGTGTGTGTTTTTTAATGTTGTAAAGACCGTATATAGATGAGATAGACATTTGGATTATATATCCTTTTTCCCCCTTCTAAGCATGACTACGACATGAGAGTGGATGACTTCCTTAGGCGCACTCAGGCTGTCGTGAGCGGTCGAAGAAGTCGCCCTAGAGAGAGGGAGCGAGAGCGTGAAAGGGAGCGCCCCAGAGACAACAGACGCGACCGAGGGCGTGACCGCGATAGAGATCGCGAGAGAGAGCGAATGCGCGATCGAGACCGAGGAGACAGAGGCCGATACCGAAGATGATCTTAACGAGCATTGGTTTTGTGCACATGAACATTTGCTTTAGATTCTCCCCATTGTGTGTTTACAGCATAGTGACATTTCTGTTTAAGCAGTCTAATTTAAAGAATTAAAAACGGCAAGCTACACTTTTTGTTTTAATATTATTTGTGCACGTACTGTATTAACTGGATTAAGTTTAATATGGCTGCAACAGTGCACATTTATGTAATGGAGATAAGCCTTTCTAGGGGGAATTCTACATACCTGTGTAAATGTTCTCTGTATATTTTTTTTGAAAATTCCTATTTGGATGCAGTCCAGCTGTGTATAAAGTTCATAAGCAGTTTATTTAAAAAGGCATTGAAGGGATTGGGCGCATCAATAACTGCCATTGAGGATTTTTTTTAATTTAATGAACACAACCTATATACAGTTGATTCTGTGAAAACGATGCTGCTATAAAGTATGCAATTTTTGAAAGGTTGACATGAAAGAAGAAATATTAACAGATGTGAAATTTCCCATTCTTACTTGGCAGAGATGAAAGCAATAGTTTTATCCATACTGAATTTTTAATCACTATGTTCACTTTTTTTTTTCCCATTGCCCCTTCTTGTCTGATTTCAGGCTAGGTAATGGGGGAATAAAGATGGTCTGTGTTGTAGGTAGAGTGACCATGTTGGCTTCTGCTGTCATTTTTGTATTAAAATTCTATTTCGTAACTTAAATTTTGTTACTGCTGTGGTTTCTTAAGCCATTTGGTTGCAGCAGTTCAGCGCAGTTACCTCTGCTGCAAAGCATCTTCTTTTGTGCAAGCTTGTACCATAAAGCATTATCCTGTGCCATTTTTATAATAAAACCACTATGGAAATATTGCATAGTGTTGATTGTGTGTTTTGCCATTTTGTATTATAGTCAATTGACTTTTATCTGTTACAAAAGATGACCTTTTACTAGTTTCAAATATGCAAATACTCTTACAGAATCATTTAACGTCTATTAAAACGTGGAGCCACAGCCAGATACGGGAGGTTGCAGGCACTTTCCCATATTCGAGTAAAGAAGGCACGGGAAGGTGATTTTAAAAGTAATTATAAGAGCGACGCACTGCCTTGCAGACAGAGCTTTTCAGTGTGCTCGGCGTGAAAGTAGAACAGCAATGTTATTCTTGTTTCTTATACAGTCTTCATAAGTGAAATCTTCACCAAACACTGCTCTCAACAATCCTTTCTTACATTAAGAATAGTATTAAAATCATTATATTAAAGAGCTTAGTCCATCCAGCGCTGGGAGTGGGATGACCGTTGTCAGCCTGGTCCAAATACCAGTTAATAGATATATCTACCTCCTGTCCTCCAGAACTGAGCAGAACACTTGTGGAGCTGCAGATAAGAAAAGAATCCTGGCTTGGGAGGGGGGGTTATATAACATATATTCTAAGCATACAGCACGTCCTGCTCCATCTAATAATACTTACACATGGGTAATCCTCCGCCAGAGGGCGCTGTTCACTGCAGACATGCAAAAACAGGCTCCTCCCGGCCCTTCATATACCGCGGGACCTCCCACAAATCCCCAGATTTCTCTGCAGTGCTGAACTGCGACACATGAAGTATCACGCTCTCGCAGGCGAGCGGGGCTTTACAGTCCGCGGCCCTGTGGGACTATTTCCACCCGTCCTCTTTGAGAAGAATATGCCTCCCAGCCTGGCCTGCGTTGGTCGGGTGAAGGTAGGCAGCACCTTGGGTGCTTAACGGAGCCATGCTCCACCGCAATCCCCCACCATAGGGTAGGCGGTCAAGGCTAATGGTGAGCCTCTAGTGGTTGCCCCTCCCGCACTATTGCCCCATGCCCTGAGTAGTGGTGGACCCTGTTACAGGGTTGCCACCCTCCTTCTTTCCCCAACTAGTTAGGGGGAAAAGAAAGGGGGGGGGTGGCGGTCTCAGTGTACTGTTAGTCACGCTTAAATGCCTTTATTTTGCCTCTATTGACATCTGGGTGTCAGAGCCACGCTGCGTGCTCCTTATTCTGTTTTGGCTGCCGCCGTTTTTCTCTCTACTACATAGTTTTCTGCGTCGTTAGATGCCGCGGCGCCTTTTCGTTACAACAGCAGTTGTGAGTTTATCCTTACCTATTTATTTATTACCTCAGAGCTTCGGGGTGGGCGGGGACTTGTCTTGGCGCACTCCACGTCACGGCCGAGCATTGAGCCCGCCCTTCGAGGTTCGCTGGGCGCCATTTTGATCTTCGTGCATGGCGGCTGTTCCCCTCCTCCCTTGGTCTGTAAGTGCCCTCGCGGGTGATTTCTTATTATATGTTCTTCCAGCTGCGCATGGCCCTGACACCCTCTTTCACCTTATGTCTTTCAGACGCCGAGTCTCCAGCGGCTTCTCCCGACCTCTTATATCCTTATACATATATATATATTTATACATGTATAGTTATTAGTGGGCCTTCCTACAAATCTCCCACATTAATCAGCGGGTCGTTGGGGCATCCAGGGTTGCCTATTGCATAGATCCCTACGGGCATACTGTGCCTAGATAATCACCATATGGAGGCATCTCAGGATTATGTGACCGGGGTCCCTCTGGGACAAGACCGGCTGTGTATAGCGTGTGGTCTCCCCCAGGCTGATGCTGACAGGGCACGGGGGTTCGCGCCCTGTGCCGAGCAAGCACTGGCCCTGCGAGCAGCACCTGTGGCTGCACCTCGCTCCTATTCTCCCTCTTCCCCTTGCCTAAACCTCACTCCTGTTGAGTAATGTTCCAGCGGGGAGTTACAACCTGACCTGTCTTCTAGACGGCCTACGCTTGACCAGATTGTTACGTGGTAGTCCGAACGCTTGGGTCCTGGCAGGAAGCGGCCCTTGACGCCCCCAGCTTCGGCCTTTGCTATGGGTTCGGAGGAGCTCTCTTCTCCGTGTGATAGTGCTCCGTCTGACGATGGAGATCTGTTCTCTGATCGGGTTGCTCTGAGAGGCCGAGGAATCACGATGATTCTTGCCAGGATGACTGGGGCCAGCTTGACATTGATGGTATGTTGCTTAGGATTTTTAAGGCCCTCTCTATTTTGCTCCCTGGCACGGTCCCCAAGCCGAGAGGGGAGCGCTTCCATACGGCGACTGCGCGTTTGGAATTTCTCGAGCAGGCTCACTTCCACGCTCTGGTTCTTAAGGAATGGGATTGCCCCACTAAACTTCCAGGGATCCCAGAGGACTGGGATTGGAAATACCCTTTTCCCCCTGAGATGGTTGATTGTTGGTCATCGTCTCCCGTGGTGGACGCACTGATCATTGGGGTTCCTAACCCCCCCTTCTTCACAGCCCCGGCTTACAGCACCCTTCGGGATGTCGAGGACCGGCGCATCGAAAGGCTGGCTTCGCACGCCTTTGCTTGTGCAGGAACGGCGCTGCGTCCTGTCTGTACCGCGGCCATCACTACAGTGGCCGCTAGAACCCTCATAAGACAGATGCTTGAGCATCACCCTGAGGATTTACCCTGGGAGGTGTTTAATGCGCTCTCCAGTTGTGATATTTTTGTTAAATTTATCCTTTTAGCTCTGGATGACACCATCAGAATGTGTGCGAGGACCTCTGCCCCAGTGGTGGCTATATGTCGACTGCTCTGGCTGCGACAATGGGGGGCGGACGATGCTGCTAAAAGGACTCTTGACTGGGCTTCCCTTTAGAAAAAGGACAATTTGCCCCATCAAGGGCGGCTGTCTCGGTCCCCTTGGAGCAGGGATACCCCTCCCCCTCCATATCAGTGTTAAGCAAGAACCAGGGGTGCCCTTTCCGGGGCCTGGTACAGACTCCTGCCCCAGGTACGGCAGACAACGTCAGGGGCCTTCTGGTCGGGCTAAGCCCGACTTCTTCACCAAAGCCCCCCAAGCATGATGGGACGCCCTCACACGCCTGGGTGAGGGGATGGCCACAGCACCTTGCTCCTATCAGGAGGCACCATGCCTCGTTCTGGTGGATTCAGGAGGTAGTCCCTCTGGTTGCGGGACGGTGTTTGCTGGATGGTTCTTCCCCGAGTTGGTCAGGGTACTTCTTGTCCCTGTCTGTCTTCAGGTGTTGGTGCAGGCCTTCCTTGGCCTGCTAGGTCTGGGCTCCTTGACAGGATGCCCTTAACAGATAGAGGCAGGGGCTCTACACCAGTTTGTTCCACTTTCTCCTGGAGGATGAGGCGGTTGCCCATCCTAACCCTCCATGGGTTTGGCGATTGTATCCACAGGCGTTTCCGCTTGGCGTCTGAGTTGGGCAGTCGGCGCTCTGTAAATCAGTGGGCCTCTGGCCGTCCGTGGAATGCTAAGATGCTTATTTTGGCTCACGTGTCTTCAGGACACTGAGGCTTTTACAGGTGGGTGTTGGTGATCAACACCGCTGATTGTGGCCGTGTTATTAGGCCCCGCTCCCTGTGTTCGCTACGGCTTGGATAGGAGTGCTGTCTCGAATGAGACCAAGGGGCAGCCGCACAAGGTCCTACTAGGTCGTCCTTCTTACTTACAATGGGGAGTTATTTGGGATGGGTGTTCAGTCACCTTAGTTCCTATTTTGTCCCATTCTCCAGTATCTCCTCTCCTAGGATTGCATTTGGATTCGGCTCCGGCTAGTTCCTTCTTCTTTGGCGGTAGGGGATCTTCTGGGACAAGTTCTCGGTCTCTCTTTGCTGATATCTTACCTTCACCAGGCAGGACTGCAGCTGGTGGGCTCATTGGTGGCGTATCACATGCTGTCCCTTATATACCTAGCCCTTGGGCTCTTCTGCACACTAGGTTATTGATCCTACATGGGGTTCCAGTATCCCTGGAGCTAGGTCTGTGCTCATTCCCCCTTGGTACGGTGGTTTCTCTTGAGCGGATTATATTCAAGGACCCTGTCGGGGGGCACCCCTTCCTTGCTTGCATCTCCTTATGAATGGTCACCTTGGGTACCAAGTCTCGCAGGTTGGAGGGGGGGGAATTTCTTCCAAAAACCCCCCGTGGTTCCTGGGGAGGGTCCCTTAGAGGGTCCATCTACCGACTGGCTTTGTTTAAAACAATAAGCCTTCAGTTGACTCTACTGCTGGACGTCTCCTGTCTATTTGGGGACTCTGGGCCTGTTGGAAGACAATGGCCTGTTTGATTATTGGTCTGGAGCTTGAAACAGGATGTTTCCGCTGGTAGGTTCCTGATCCTGTTCTGGGTGAGGGGTCTACGTCCCCTGCTCCTCAGTGGTATTCGCTCCAATGGATGTCTTTCAGTGGCAGTTTGTGCTATCCTGATGTCCCTCTGAGAGCCAACTAGGGTGTCTCTGTTGGGTCTCGCCTATATCACAGGGGCTCTGCCCTTGTTTTTACTGTCCCAGAATATTCTGACTTTGGTCATGGGGGCTTAGTAAATTTGTGTATAGACTTCTATTTTATATGTCTTCTCTTCATTCACCCTGCTGTGGGTTTTCTGCGCACGGTCGTGCCGATTATGAGACCCGTGAGCTTGATGGCCCCTGGGTGGCCTAGTGAACTGTGGTTCGCAGATGCTTCTGCTAAGGTCAGCTGAACTGTACGCTCTCTCTCAGGAGTGCGGTTCTGCCCTTGTCGGGCTCCTTATGTCGTCCCAATCTACAGCCTCTAGTCTGGGGCTTGACAGCTGATTCATTCACCCCTTGGAGACGGGCTTATCTTCTGGGTGACTTGGTATATGGGGGGCTAGGAGCAAGCTTCCTCTTCCTCCGTCTGTTATGGGTTAGGGTGTACCCATATTGATTGGCATGAGTCTTGGTCTCTCCCCTGTTGGACGTTCTCGGTTCCTGGGGTTCTAGAGTGGTTCCAGCATAGGTTGGGGTTGGCTCCCCATCTAGGTACTTGAAGGTTCAGGTTCTGTCCTGTCTGCCTTCCTGTAGAAGTCTGGTTCAGTCTTCCTTGTTAGGAGTTCTCTTGGGGATTGCTCAAGGACATCTCTCAAGTAGTTCTATGGTCCCTGTTGGGATCAATTTTCATTCTGTCTTCCCTGCGGATTTTTTCCCTTGGGTCTTATTCTGGTTGCCGTCTGAGCTGTTTTTGTGGCTGTCGCCCCTCTGGGGGCTGTTGCTTCAGTCAGACATGTGCCTGAGAAGGGGGCTCTGATTGCTTAGCCCTCGTTCATTAGATAGATAGATATAGCTATATATATATTATGTGGTGGTATTCCGCCTTACGCCGGACCATTTTGTCCAAGGTGGTGTTTTATGATCCTTATTTAAGTCCTTTTAGTCTGCCTATGGGCCTTATTCTTAGTAATGTTGAAGTACAGGTGTGGCACTCTTCCTGGTCGTTTCTTGTCCCTTAGGGGGACTGATGCCCTTGGGGTCGGCGGGCGCCTCCACAAGTATGCGCCTGATTTTGTTTGCTTCCAGGGCCTATGCGCCCTTTGGACTGTTCTTTCTTGGATGCTTTGCCTTCCTGGTCCTGGGTACAGGTTTCGGCTTCTGGCTGATCCTTGTTAGTGAAGGGGTCGGTATCCCCGCCTGTCTTGCGGGAGCCCAGTTTTCTATTCCCCGTTGGGGAGAGTTCTGAGTTTTACCCAGGCTTCTGTTGCATTTGGGCTGGTTAGGCAGTTACTCTGGCCTATTCCTTTAAGGGGGAAGAACTTCCCTCTCGTTCTGTTCCACTTGTGCTTGGGTACCTTTGGCCCTTCAGCACCAGGTTTCTGTTAAGCAGGTTTGTTAGACTGCTGCTTGTTTTCTGTTCATACCTTTTCAAAGGTTTTGTTCTGGAATTGACGTTAGAGCCTTTGCTCATGTCGTGCTTGGTAGCAAGCTTTGCAGGTGACAGCGCCTTTACTGTCTGCTGTGCCTTTTTTGTTGGGGATCCCACCCTACCTTATGGACACTGCTATTGGATGTCCCATGTGTATTACTAGATGGAGCAAGACGTGCTGTATGCTTAGAATAATACAATTCTGTGAAATACTCACCTGTAGAATTGGTATTTTACGCATACAGCACGTCCTGCTCCACCCCACCCTGGTTTCACTTTGTTCTGGATCCCCTGTATGGTGATATCATTATTATTACCAGTTGGGTGGTTGGTTTCTCCCGGCTTCTTTTTCTCACTGCTTATCAATGCTAGGGATTTGTGGGCGGTCCCTCGGTATATGAAGGGCCGGGAGGAGCCTGTTTTTGCATGTCTGCAGTGAACAGCGCCCTCTGGCGGAGGATTACCCATGTGTAAGTATTATTAGATGGAGCAGGACGTGCTGTATGCGTATGATACCAATTCTACAGGTGAGTATTTCACAGAATTGTATTGTACCTTGCTTGTAATCCAGCAGGAGCGTGCGGGGAGCTGAGGAAAGATGGCGTTGCCCAGCAAGGCTGGATTACAGGCGATGTAAGTCTTATGTTTCAAAACGGGCAGTCTGGCTGGATTGGCCCCCCTTGAACCAAAACTGCACACTGGCTGCTAGCAATGCTTGCTTCCTGAGAGGCTGGATAACAAGCATGCCTTGCGGCCAGATTGCAGCCTGGCGGCTGACGAGTTTGCAGGACAGGGCTTTTATGTAAAACCCCACCTCTATAGTGGTGATGGGTTCTCGTCGACTAAGAAAAGCCCAGCGTGCCGATTGGCTGCGCACATGCACCTTTAGACATTTCTTTCAATAAATATCAAGTTTTTGAGTTCCAACACCCCTGCTCTAGGGTCTCCTCTCCCAAGGGCATCCAAATTTAGGATGCCCTGCTATGTTCAACACCCTATCTAGTGATCCCACAGTACTTGGGCAAAGTGCAGCCATTATCTCTGGCTGGTTACTGCATGTTCACCCACCAGGCCTGTTTGAATGGCCAGTGGGCATGTAAACTGTCGTCCAATGATATGCATAGCATAAAACACTGACTTGATGAGAACCTGCACATGCACGGGGGGTACTTGGGTTTTACACAGTGGGGCCCCAATTTGCAATGCTCTGCTGTAATATGAGCTTTACATTGCCCAACTGCTTAATTCCTCAGGGTCCTGCAATCTGGACCACTTGTGAGGCTCTCCATCTGTCAAATGCCTCTTCCAGGACAAGTTGTTTGGAAGTCCATGATCCTGGCAAATGGTAAGATGACTATTACAGAAAGGCTTGTAATCTTCTCCAGACCCTGGTGGTGCCTCCCTCCCCCCAGTCCAACCCAGCCAAGGCACACCAGGCAAGCTCTTAGGCGATCTGGTTTAGCAGGTTAAAGAGTAATCCTATTTTTAGGATAGGGCACCCAAGGTGTGCTAGGATTTTTAGTCCAGTAACAGGAATCTGAGCTACACGCTCAAGTGTTGCTGGACCTAATGTGTAATTTAATTGAACACCTTTTATTTACCAGATGTGGGCACACTGCCCACCTCTCATTTCTCCACTTGTTCTGAGCCTGGTGGCGGGGTGATCCCTGCTGCTGTCAGGACTGCTACCTCTTACAGGAGCCCTGGCCTTATCAATCTGAGGCATATCTATTCTTAGTATACAGTACGTCCTGCTCCAGATAAGAATGATTACACTTGGGTATTACTCCGCCAGATGGCACTGGACTGCAGAGAGTGAAATTGGCTCCTCCCGGCCCCTCAAATACCGGGGCCTCCCACAAATCCCCTGAATTTCTCTGCAGTCTGGACTGCGAAGGACAAGAAGATGGCTCTCTTCTCGCAGGTGAGCGGGGCTATTAACCTGCGTCCCTGTAGGACCATTCCCACCCGTTCCATTTTTTACATGCCTCCCAGCCTTGGCTGCGCTGGTCGGGTGATGGTAGGCAGCACCGCTGTCAGGTGCTTAGGAGCGCTGCTCCACCACAGGCCCCCACCAAAGGGTAGGCGGTATAGGCATATGGTGAGCCTTTATGGGATGCCCCTCTTGCTCCTGTCTATCGGTGGGCCCTATGTTAAGTGGCTGCTGCCCTCCCTCGTTCTCCCTTGTAGCTCTCGGGGGGGGGGGGGGGTGTATATGCATTGGTGTTTCACTGTATTATGTGCTTCTGGCTGGTGTCAGTCTCCGCGCTGACTTGGTTGCACTGGTTGCGTTTTTTTAATATGCCGCCGCACGCTTGCACTGTGCTCCGGGCGGCGGCGGCATTACCTCAGGCGCTGGTACGCGCTCTTCGAGGATGGCGCGTTCCTCATCACGATCTTCGTGGCCCGCCCCTCGAGGTATACCCGGCGCCATTTTTCTCTGGTTTCGGCTACTGCGTGACTGGCTTCTACCTACCGCGGTTCGTGAGTGCCCTCGCAGGCGGCTTTATTTACCCTTTGTCATTATACATGTCACTTATGGGTTCGCTTCGCTTATGTCTTTCAGACGGGTCGACATCTATTCTAAGTATGTCTCACATCCTGCTTCGGAAATATTCATTACACGTGGGTTATGTCCAGTAGAGGGCGAACTTCTGCAGAGATGACTAGAAAAAAAGGAAGCCCCTCCCGGCCCAAAAATTCCTGGGACCTCCCACACATTCCCCAGATAAGTCTCTGCAGACGG
The DNA here is from genome assembly GCA_027917425.1 of Gastrophryne carolinensis. Lineage (NCBI taxonomy): Eukaryota > Metazoa > Chordata > Amphibia > Anura > Microhylidae > Gastrophryne > Gastrophryne carolinensis. Next base: position 240,934,350 of record CM051234.1, read on the forward strand.
TGAAGCATGTCAAGAAGATGGCTGTCTATCTTTCCTTTGCAGGTAAGCCGGGTTTACACCTGGCCACTTGTCCCTATTTCTGCCTGGACTTTAATTCTTAGTCCCTATGCCTCCCAGCCTTGGCTGTGAGTCCGGGTAAGGGTAGGTTACACCTTAGAGGTGTACTGTATAGGAGCTATGCTCCTCCGTGAGACCCTATACAAAGGGTAGGCGGCCGCCAGGTTCGTGATCCTGGTATGGGCTGCCCTGTCCGTTTATTGTCCCTGCGCTTCATTAGGTAGTTTTGGGACCCCCCCCCCCTCCGTCACTCCCTGTTTTGGATTATAGGGGGGACCTGTACCTCCATTGCGAATTGTGGTTGTTTTGCTGAGCCAGCGTGTGTGTGTGCGCGAGTATGATTGTGCGCACTTAGTTTCGGCCAGGTCCACACGGCTGTTGCTCTCAGCGGCGGTGGGCTGGCTCTCTAATGAACGGGCCGGCTCCGCGGCATGGCTGGGAGCGCGGCCATTCTTTCTCTTCACTTCAGTCAGGAGAGGGGGCGGGGCCGGGCGCTTGGCGTGCTGGTTGCGGCCTGCCCCCCTCCTCTGGCGCCCTTTGCAGTCCTCAGCCAATTGCTGGGTACCGCTGTCTCTAGCCATGGTTGGGAGGGGGCGGGGCCACGTGCTTCGCGCGGTCCGCGCTGGCCCACCCTCCTTCTCTCTGCTGCTGGATGGATGTCATTCCTCCGGTTCTCTGTGAGTGCCCTGCGGGGCCTGTTTGTTATTATTGTACACTGCTGTTAACCCATTAGGGGCTCTCAGCTCATGGGAGGTTTTTCTTGTACTATATGCTTGACTGTATAAGATATATTTTATATATTATCGGAGAATGCATGCTTTCCTATGTATATGGCGCTTGGTGTGATTTTTATGGTACCTTTTATATTGTGTCTTTCAAGAAAAAACGTTTTTTTTTCCCTGGTCCTTAGGTCCCTCATTCAAATTGGGGTCTATTCCTTGTCATACACAAATCCTCCCACTAACGGACATTAAGGGGCATCCCGGGTAGCTTATTAGCGTAATTCCCACTGGTCATTGTGACTACCATAAAAAAATCACCTTATGGAGGCTTCCCAGGATACCGGCTCAGGATCCCTTTGGGGCAACCCCGGCAATGTGTGGTTTGTGGGGTATCCCTTGCGGAGGTTAATGTGCTTATTTGTGTACTATGTGCACAGCAGGCCAGTGCGTGGCAATCCAGGCCCCTGGCGTCTGGATCAGCGCCGCTGGCCTCATCACCTACACCCCCACGCCTGGCTTTGACCCCAAGTGACACTGTCATTAACGGGGAGTCGCTATCTGATGTATGTGCTAGTTTGGCCAACATCGAGAAGATGATTGCTAGCTTTGCGGCCAGGCAGGCCCCAGCTAAGAGACTGCATTTGGCGCCAGCCTTTGATTTTTATGATTATGACCCGGTTACTTGGTCTGGTTATTCCCCGCTTGAAGAAGGGGGATTGTTTGCAGACGCTGATGGCTCTGATGATCAGCAGTTGTTTGATGCTGGGCAGGAGCGTGGGGATACTGTGGATACCCCCAGACTTCTGGCCCATATTTTTGAGGTTCTTGCTATTTCCCCTCCTGCGGAGGCCCCTCCGCAGACAGAGGAATATCTTGGAGGCCATAAAAGGCCATAAAAGCTCTCCTTGATTTTCCTGGTCAGAAGTTTTTTTTTTTTTTTGACAAATCGATTCCTTTGGAATGGGAAAGGTCCAGCCGGCTTCCCGAGGTCCCTCAGGGGTGGGATAGGAAGTATCCCTTTCTGGTGGACATGGTGAAGCGCTGGTCGTCACCCCAGATGTGCGCACCGATTCTGGGGTTGTCCAACACATTGGTTGTGCATTCACCAGACTCCTCCACGCTGAAGGATGGTGAGGACCGTCGTCTTGATCAAATGGCGTCACACGCCTTTGTCAATGTGGGTTCGGCCCTGCGCCCTGTTTGTGCTTCAGCTCTCACGGCCGTGGCTACCAGATCTGTAATTAGGGGCCTGTTGAATGGTCCCCATCTTGACCCTGCTAGTGATGTGTTTGCAGCACTTTCGAGGTGTGATTTGCTTATGACCTTTGTCTTATCAGATTGGTCGATATAATATGCATGTGTAGTGGAACCTCGCCTTTGCTTGCGGCTATACGCCGATCGGGTTGGTTGCGCCATTGGGTGGCTGAATTGGCGGCTAAGAAGGCGCTCACAGGGCTACCCTTCTTGGGTATGCGTCTGTTTGGAGATTAATTGGACTCGGTGGCGAAAGGAGGAAAGCTGCCACAACGCAAAACGCAACGCCGCTCCCTTCGGGGTGCTGGCTCCTTTCTTTCGTGGCTCTCGAGCAAGCAGGGGAGTTGCTTGCTCTGCTTTCAGAGGTGACTCCTGGGGTAGGGGCAGAGGACGTGCCCGCCCCGGAACTGCCTGGGGTGCAAACCCAGGGCTGCTGCCAAGCCCTCTCAGCATTGAGGGGGAGCCCTCACCCTCGCGGGTGGGGGGATGGCTACGGTGGTCGAGAAACAAGGCCAAAGCCGTACTTAGAAATGCCCCAGTTTTGAGGTAAATCCTTGTTAGGAATTGGTTTAGGCGCGCTTAGAACATGTCAGAATTCTGATCTGCCTTTCTGATATATTGATATATCTGCCAGGCTAAGCTTACTGAAGATGTATTGATATATAGCTAGCAGAATGTTATTTCATACAAAAACTACTTAAATATTACACCAAAAAAGTTATATATATGTTAACTTAGCAAAATAGTATGAAGATTGGTTCGTTTGAGCACTTACCGCCGCGGCCCGGGGGTTCGTAACCCTCCCAGGGCCTCTGATGGTATGTATCTCTGGTAAGTGCAGAACCGCAGTGTTGGTTGTGCTTTAAGGTGTCTGGTTGTGCAGGTAATCCTTTGGATGGATTGGTGGTTTGCTTTTACCTCCAAGGGTACTTTTATGTCCAGGTTGCATGGGGAAAATCCTTAGTTGAACTGATCTTAGAGGATCATCTTTATCCGGATGTTCCAACTTTCAGTAAGAATGCCTTGAGTAGTAAAGTACAACTTCTTATTTTAAAATGCTCAAAAAGTGAACCATTAAATAGCACAACAATAAAATTGGAATGAAGATAGGAAGAAAATAAGGGTAGTTCAAAGAATGTAAGCTCCAAAGGTCCTCCAAATCAAATCGCTTCGTTGAGCTCACTAAGGGTAAATGAGCGGCGCTTGAAGTGGTGGAGAGGATAGTACAATAAAAAGCTCCGCTCGTGCTCATGGGGGAAGTCTGTTGTCTGTGGTGTAAAACGATTTCCTCTAGTGTCCGTTGCTCATGATATCCGCTGTGTCAGGTTCAAAGTAAAACAGCAGGCTGCATAGATGATGAGGATAAAAGTTGGAGCAGTAATTTCCCGTCCCGCTCTGTGACCAACGCGCGTTTTGTCGATGAGCCGTCCTCAGGGTGTCAATAGGCATGCGTGGCAGCTGTTTTTAGATTGGTTGGACATGACATCATTGGTACGAAGGGGTTGGTGGGAAATGTAGTTTCCTCTGTGTCCGTATTCATATAATGATGCGATTGCCGCTTTGTTGTAGCTGTCAGCTCCATGTTTGCAGCATTGATGAGCGTGCAATGATGTTACCTCAGGCAAAAAATTGGATACATTAATTCAAGTTGTGACAAGATTGTTCTCAAATAAGTGAGCACAGAGATATGTTACCTCAGGCAAAACATGAATGCATTAAATTATAGTTATTGGGTTTATTAAAGATTGTATTCAAGGTTGTGAGTGCAATTCCTATGATTATTAATTAGAAAAACGGGGGAGGGACCATATTGGTTGTGCCCTATATCATGCAAAGTAAAAATACTCTAAAATTTATCTTAAAATTAATTTAAAATAATGGGGTTTCCCATTTAGATCTTTCTAAGTGGTACTGCAGCATATAGCATTGAATACCATAATATCTGAATGGAGGTGAATAAAAACTAGTAGAAGGATTCATATGTCATGTACAGAAAAACAAACGTGTATAAGAATGGATAGAACATGTAATAGAAAGAAATGGGTGTACTTCAGGTTAGATAAAAGCTGAATTTATAGATAACCGCAGAATGTGAATGTTGGAGTGGTTGCTGATGTTGGGTAGTTATGAATGATTAATAGTTTTGGAGGAAACAATTTAAATCTATTTCATTATTTAATCCAGCTGGGAAGGTGGAATTTAATTCAAATATCCAGAAAGTTTCCCGTTTGGAAATCTCTGTTATTACGTTGGAACCTCTCTAGTTTATATTGGTTTTTTCTATGATCCAAAAGTCCAGGTATGACGGATCCTTGTTGTGTTTGGTTTTGAAATGGGATGATACACTATGTGATTACAAGCCTTTTTTGATGTTATTCATATGTTCGGCTAGGCGTGTCTTGAATGGCCTCTTGGTGCGTCCAATGTACAATAAGTTGCATGGGCACTGTAAACAATATACGACAGCTTTTGTGTTGCATGATGATATCCCTCTGATTTTATATTCTTTGCCAGTTGTGGATTTGTGAAAACTGTCCGATGCGTGGGGTTTTTTGTGTTTTTAGATGTGGTTTTGCAAGCTTTACAATCTCTGCATTTGGTGAATTTCCCATTCGTTACTATGTTGTTAGTGGGAGGGTTGGTGTAGCTTCTTACCAAGTGTTGGGCTAGTGTCTGAGGCTTCCTGTAAATGAATCTTGGTCTAGGTGGGATTAGACTTCGTAATGTGGAGTCTGTGTGCAGGATGTTCCAATGTCTTTTAATGATATGTTCAATTTGCTTGTAGTCATTACTAAAGTTAGTAATAAAAGGTATCTTCAGGTTTGTTTCCTGATTGACCTCTTGGTTTTCAGTTCTGGTTGTCTTTAGACCTGTTTTATGGCTATAGTGCTTCTGATTGACCTCAATAATTGTTTGTTCAATCTGCTCTTTCAAGTAACCCTTTTCCATGAACCTGGTTGCTAAAATTTGTGCTTGGTCTCTGTAGATAATATCTGTACAATTTCTTCTTATGCGAGTGAATTGTCCCTTAGGGATATTTCTTAACCAGTTGTGGTGGTGGCAGCTATCAACTGGAATAAAGCTGTTGCGATCGGTGTCTTTGAAAAAAGTTTTAGTTTTAATTTGATTGTCGCCTTATAGATGGTTAAGTCTAAGAAATTGATCTCAGAGGGACTGGTTTCATATGTAAATCTGATATTGTTGTCATTTTCGTTGAGTGATGTAAGAAAGGCCTTCAAATGGTCCAATGGTCCATCCCAGAAAAATACACAGTCGTCTGTGTAACGATTGTAGAGTTCCTTTGGTTTATGATGATATATTGTTTGTTGTTCCCATTTTGCCATGAAGAGATTGGCTACACTTGGGGCAAATTTGCCCCCCATCGCAACTCCAATTTTTTGAAGGTAAAAATTGTCCTGATACCAAAAGTAGTTGTGGGTAAGGCAAAAATGGAGGCAATCGATTAGAAATTGGATTTGTTGTGGAAGCAATTGATTACTGGACTCCAAAAAGAAACGGACGGCCTCAATGCCTTTTTGATGCGGAATTATAGTGTATAATGAACTTACATCTGCTGTACCCAGGGATAACTGTGGTTTGTTCTTATATGGTTCAATCAGTGAAAGGAGGGAGTCTGAGTCTTTTAAATAGGATGGAGTTTGTATTACAAGTGGCTGTAAGAAGGAATCTATATATTCTCCTATTCGGCTGGTTAAAGAACCTATACCACAGACAATGGGTCGTCCTGGAGGTTGTTCTTTATCCTTGTGTATCTTGGGGAGATGATATAGTGTCGGTGTCGGTAGTGTCGGTATGCGGGGGGTTTGAATATTAAGGTAATTATACTCCTTCTCTGCGGCCTCTGTCGAGCAAATTTCTTAATTGTTGGTGGTATGTGTTGGTGGGATCATTTCTTAATTTCTCGTAGGTGCTGGTATCGCTGAGGAGTCTGTCTCTTGTAAGTATTTTTCTTTGTCTAATATGACTATTCCCCCGCCCTTATCCGCTGGTTTAATAATCACCTCTTTTTTGTTTTTAATGTTTTCTATGGTAGTTCTCTCCTCGTTTCTTCAGTTTTAGGATCTTATTTTTCTTGGGTTCTATTTTCCTCAGATCCTGAATAACTGCCTCCTTAAATATTTTTATTGTGGTGTTTGAGTTATGTGGATTGAATGTAGAGTTGTTTCTTAAGTCACTGTGTTTGATCATCATATTAGAATTTGTCGCCGGTGAGGCATGAAAACTGGTGTTATCATCTATATGTTCTATTGGGTTATCCTCTGTATATTCTGTTTTTGTATTTCTGGATTTAGTAGGAGATTCCATCCCTGTTTCGGCAAAGTATTTCTTTATGTTTAGTTTCCTTGTGAATTTTAAAACATCTATAAAGGTGTTGAATTTGTTGATATTTGACGCGGGAGCGTATTTTAGTCCCTTATTGAGGAGATTGATCTCTTTATTGTTAAAACTGGTCTTGCTTAGGTTGAACAGGCCATTTATGTCAGGAACATTCATTCGTCTCTGTCTTTTCTCCTTTTTTTGTTGAAGTCTAATCCCAGCCCTTCTTCCTCGTGTTCTATTTTCTTTCTTTTTGGGGTATGGAATGCCGCCAGGTCTAAAAAATTCTCAGACTGTCGTTCCATTCTTTGGTCAATCGTGATCGTATCCTTGTGTACAGGTCCTTCTCAAAAAATTTGCATATAGTGCTAAAGTTCATTATTTTCCATAATGAAATAATAAAAATTAAACTTTCATATACTTGAGATTCATTGCACACCAACTGAAATATTTCAGGTCTTTTTTTGATTTAATACTGATGATTTTGCCATACAGCTAATGAAAACCCCAAAATCCTATCTCAAAAAATTAGCATATCATGAAAAGGTTCTCTAAACGAGCTATTAACCTAATCATCTGAATCAACTAATTAACTCTAAACACCTGCAAAAGATTCCTGAGGCTTTTAAAAAAGCCCAGCCTGGTTCATTACTCAAAACCGCCATCATGGGTAAGACTGCCGACCTGACTGCTGTCCAGAAGGCCAGCATTGACACCCTCAAGCAAGAGGGTAAGACCCAGAAAGAAATTTCTGAACAAATAGGCTGTTCCCAGAGTGCTGTATCAAGGCACCTCAATGGGAAGTCTGTGGGAAGGAAAAATGTGGCAGAAAACGCTGCACAACGAGAAGAGGTGACCGGACCCTGAGGAAGATTGTGGAGAAGGACCGATTCCAGACCTTGGGGGACCTGCGGAAGCAGTGGACGGAGTCTGGAGTAGAAACATCCAGAGCCACCTTGCACAGGCGTGTGCAGGAAATGGGCTACAGGTGCCGCATTCCCCAGGTCAAGCCACTTTTGAACCAGAAACAGCGGCAGAAGCGCCTGACCTGGGCTACAGAGAAGCAGCACTGGACTGTTGCTCAGTTGTCCCAAGTACTTTTTTCTGATGAAAGCAAATTTTGCATGTCATTCGAAAATCAAGGTGCCAGAGTCTGGAGGAAGACTGGGGAGAAGGAAATGCCAAAATGCCTGAAGTCCAGTGTCAAGTACCCACAGTCAGTGATGGTCTGGGGTGCCATGTCAGCTGCTGGTGTTGGTCGACTGTGTTTTATAAAGGGCAGGGTCAATGCAGCTAGCTATCAGGAAATTTTGGAGCAATTCATGCTTCCATTGGCTGAAAAGCTTTATGGAGATGATTTCATTTTTCAGCACGACCTGGCACCTGCTCACAGTGCCAAAACCACTGGTAAATGGTTTACTGACCATGGTATTACTGTGCTCAATTGGCCTGCCAACTCTCCTGACCTGAACCCCATAGAGAATCTGTGGAATATTGTGAAGAGAAAGTTGAGAGACGCAAGACCCAACACTCTGGATGAGCTTAAGGCCGCTATCGAAGCATCATGGGCCTCCATAACACCTCAGCAGTGCCACAGGCTGATTGCTTCCATGCCACGCCGCATTGAAGCAGTCATTTCTGCAAAAGGATTCCCGACCAAGTATTGAGTGCATAACTGAACATAATTATTTGAAGGTTGACTTTTTTTTTTATTAAAAACACTTTTCTTTTATTGGTCGGATGAAATATGCTAATTTTTTTAGATAGGATTTTGGGGTTTTCATGAGCTGTATGGCAAAATCATCAGTATTAAATCAAAAAAAGACCTGAAATATTTCAGTTGGTGTGCAAAGAATCTCAAATATATGAAAGTTTAATTTTTATCATTTCATTATGGAAAATAATGAACTTTAGCACTATATGCTAATTTTTTGAGAAGGACCTGTATGTTCTCCTAAATGTGGTTGTTTCCTGTGTTTTTGCTGTGGTGTATCTTCATGTCTCTGCTCCGGTTGGGTGGTCATCTACCCTAAGTCTTCTCTCTCCCCGTCAAGGGAGGTTTCCTTTCTGGGCATGAATCTGGATACCATTTAGACCAGGGTGTTTCTGCCTTAGTCGAAGGTGCAGATGGTACAAGATCTGATACGTATTCTTCTGTCCTACCCTCGCCTGTCCGTCCGGCAAGGGATGAGGCTGGTGGGGTTGAGGGTGGCCTCCTTCGAGGCAGTTCCCTTTGTTCAGTTTCACATGATGCCAGCCTGTCGGACTGGGAAGGGGGTGGTTTTCTGGAAGGAACATCAGTTTCAGGGTCTGTGGGGTCCTCCAGAGACTCACACCCCTAACAACGCCTTGGAGCTGAGGGCTATCCGGTTGGTGCTGTTGCACTTGACGCTTCATCTCCAAGGCTTCCCGGGTCAGGTTCGTTCAGACAATTGGACAGCGGTTGCTTACATCAATCACCGAGGCGGGACTCGCAGCAGGAGTGCCCTCAGTGGAAGTTTCTCTGATTCTTGCATGGGTCGAGAGCAATGTTCCATGCATTTCAGTGGTGTACATTCCAGGTGTGGAGAACATGGAAGTGGACTCCCTCGTCAGGGGGTCCTCTCGTCAAGGCGAATGGTCCCTCAACAACTAGGTATTTCTTTCCATTTTGTCACAAGTGGGGTTTCCCGGAATTGGATTTCCTTGCCTTCCGTCACAACCACAAGCTCCCTGCTTTTTGTCTCGGTCTCAGGATCTTCTGTCTGTGGATGCCATGTCCCTTGCCTGGAGGGATCTGGGTCTCCTTTACCTGTTTCCTCCCTTCTTCATGGCAGGCAGGGTGGTTCAAGAGGATGTGACAGCAATTCTGGTGGCTCCAAGGAGGCCAAGACAGGTGTGGTTCGCAGACGACGTGCGGATGGCAGGCGATCGGTACTGGTTGCCTCTGTTTCCGGATCTGGTCACTCAAGGTCAGCTTTGTTGCCCCAATTTACAAACACTGGATTGACGGTGTGGCTGCTGAATCCTCCTTTTTAAAAGATGAAAGTTTGTCTGATGCCATGATCCAGACACTTATTGGGGGTTAGGAAGAGGTCTTCCTCTAACATCTACTACAGGACTTGATTGGTGCGAGGCTATGGCCTTGCCTTGTAGGGTGTTTTCGATTCCCGGGATTTTGGAGTTCTTCATTATGGTTTGGACCTGGGTTTTCAGCTTAGTACCTCGAAAGGACAGGTCTCCGCCCTGGCGGTTTTCTTTCAAAGGTATTTGGCTCTCCACCCTTTTGGTTAAGATTTGTATTTGGGTCTGTCGGCTCTCCAGGGGCCTCCTTTTGAGCCGATGCAGGCTTTGCACTTTCCATTCTCACGCAAGAGGTTGCCTTTTTGGTGGCTATTACCTCTGTTCGATGTGTTTTTGAGTTGGTGGCTCTGTCTATTCAGGCCCCTTGTTTTGAAAGACCTCAGGACAAGGTGGTCTTCCGTTTTAAGCCAGATTTCCTACCTAAAGTGGTCTCTGCCTTCCTTCTCAATCAGGATGTGGTTCTCCCTTCCTTGTGTCCCGAGCCTAGCTATGACAAGGGGAGGGCCCTGCACTCTTTGGATGTGTTCGTTGTGTGATGTACTATTTGGTGGCTAATTCTCCTTTCTGTAGGACGGACACCTTGTTTGTGGTGCCCTCTGGGCCCAAAAAGGGTTTGGCGTCCGTCAAGTCTACCATTAGTAGATCGGTACGTCAGGCCATTGTTGGAGCTTATACTGCCAAGGGGAGGGATCCCCCTTTTCAGATCACTGCTTCTTCTTCTTGTGCTGTTGGGGATTTCTGGGCTTTTCAGCACCAGGCTTCTGTTGAACTAGTTTGTACAGCTGCTATTTGGTCTTCTCTCATGCCTTTCCAAGTTTTATAAGGTTGATGTGCGGGCCTCAGCGGATGCTGTTTTTGGCCGCAAAGTTCTGCAAGCTGCAGTGGTTTAATTTGTGCACTTTTGCCTGTTGGGATCCTCGCCCTTTTTGGACACTGCTATTGGATATCCCACGTGTAATGAATATTTCCGAAGCAGGGTGTGAGACATACTTATAATACCCATTTTACAGGTGAGTAATCACAAAATGGTATTATTCTAAGTATGTCTCACACCCTGCTTCGCCCCACCCTGAGTTGTATCTTGGATCCTCTATATGGTGATACTTTTTTCTCATAGGTTTTATTTGCTCTTCCTGGTCCCCTTTCTGCTTTCTTATACTGGGGAATGTGTGGGAGGTCCAAGGTATTTATGGGCTGGGAGGGGCTTCCTTTTTTTTCTAGTCATCTCTGCAGAAGTTCGCCCTCCACTGGACATAACCCATGTGTAATGAATATTTCCGAAGCAGGGTGTGAGACATACTTTATAATACCCATTTTACAGGTGAGTAATCAAAAAATGGTATTATTGGTTTCTCCCAGCCCTACTCCCTCTATTTAGTTATTAAACTTGTGAGGCCTAGTGTGTAAATTACTCCCACTTCCCTAGCGGGCTATTGGGGCATCCTGGGTTGCTTTTATAGCGTGAATCCCTATCGGCCTATTGTGCCGCTCTAATCCCCGTATGGAGGCATCTCAGGATAATGTGCCCGGGGTTCCTTCGGGACAAGCCTGGCTGTGTGTAGCTTGTGGGGTGTCCCCTACTAGTGCTGACAATGTGCGGGTCTGTATACCTTGTGCCCAGCAGGTGCTTGCGCTGCAGCCTGGTTTACCAGTAGCTGGGCCTGCCCCTCGTATGGCGTCACCTACTCCCCCAAGCTTAAATTTGACTCCCATTGAGTTGCATACCAGTGGGGAGTCTCAGCCTGATGTGTCTTCCAGGCTAATGTTGAGAAGTTGCTTGCTAATACCTTGGCGCGTAAGGCCTCTGCTAAGAAGCGGCACTTGATGCCTGATGTCACTCTTTTCCCTATGGAGGCTGATGAGTTCTTGGAACTGTCTGGTTATACCCCCTTGAAAGAAGGGGAGTTATTCTCTGACTCGGAATCATCTGATGACAGGCCCAGGGGTCATGATGATTCTGATGATTCTGGCTCGGACCCTTGGGCCCCAAATGATATTTATAGGCTGTTGGCTCAGATTTTTGAGGTGCTATCTCTCCCCCGGTTGTGGCCCCCAGGCAGCAGGGGGAATTGTTTCATACTGCTAAGCCACGTTTAGAGTTTCCTGAGCAAGCCCATTTTAATAATCTCGTGCTCCAGAAATGGGAGCGTCCCAGCAGGCTTCCCGGAGTCCCTAAGAGTTGGGGATAAGAGGTATTCCTTTCCTGCTGATGTGGTGAAGCGTTGGTCATCCCCTCCAGAGGTGGATGCCCCGGTCCTAGGGTTATCTAACACCTCTGTCATGCATTCCCCTGACTCTACTACGCTGCGGGATGGTGAGGACTGACGTATTGATCAGCTGGCGTCCCATGCCTTTGCCTGTGTGGGGACGGCGCTGCGCCCGGTCTGTGCCTCTGCCATTACGGCTGTGGCTATTAGGACCCTGCTTAGAAGTGTCCTAGATGGTGCTCCTGATGATGTTTCTAGTGAGGAGTTTAATGCACTCTCTCGTTGTGAGGTTTTTGTGACTTATGTCCTCTCTGCCTTGGATGATACCATTAGGATGTGTGGCAAAACCTCTGCCCTTGTGGTGGCTATATGCCGCTCGGTTTGGCTGTGCCAGTGGGCTGCTGACAACGCTGCCAAGAAAGCTCTCACTGGGTTTCCCTTCTAAGGACTACGCCTGTTTGAGGACCGCCTGGACCTGTTTGCTAAGGGAGACAGGTTACCCCAGCGCAGGCGGCAGTCTCGGCCCTTTCGGGGCCCAGGCTCCTTTTCTTCCCCCAGACAGGGGAGGGGGGTCTCCCTTGCCGAGGCCCGAGGAGATTTCTGGAGTATGGGCAGAGGACCTGGACGCCCTGGCTCATCCTGGGGCTCCAAGCCTAAGTCTTCGCCCAAGCCCCCTCAGGCATGAAGGGGCGCCCTCACCCATCCGGGTGGGGGGACGGTTTCAGCATTTTGCTCATGTCTCAGACCGGTGGATTCAGGAGGTAGTGTCCTCCGGTTACAAGAGAGTTTGCTGCCTGGCCGCCCCAAGATTCATCAGATCCCGGATCTCTCAGGACCCTATGTCAGCTCAGGCTCTAGTTCTGGCGGTGCAAAGCCTTCTGGAGCTGGGGGTCATCTGTCAGGTCCCCTTACGAGAAAGGGGCAAGAGTTTATATTCCAACCTTTTCACCGTGCCCAAAAGATGGGTCAGTCAGGCCCATCCTGGACTTGAAGAGCCTCAACAAATTTGTCAGGTACAGGGGCTTTCGCATGGAAACTTTGCCTTCAGTTGCCTGCGTCCAGGGGACTTCATGACCTCTGTGGACATCAAGGATGCTTACCTTCATATTCCTTTTTTTCAAGGTCATCAAAGGTTCCTCAGGTTCGCTCTGGAGGATCAGCACTACCAATTTGTGGCATTGCCCTTCGGTCTCACTTCAGCTCCAAGAGTGTTCACCAAGGTGCTGGCAGGAGTGATGTCTCAGGGCATTCGCGTTCTGCCCTATTTGGACGACATTCTCATCACTTCTCAGTCCCTCCAACAGGCAGAGTTGGATACTCAGCTAGTAGTGTCCACTCTGGAGTCATTTGGCTGGGTGATCAACCATCCCAAGTCTTCCCTGTCTCCCTCCTTGGTAACACCCTTCCTGGGAATGAATCTGGATACAGTTCAGGCAAGGATATTCTTAGTATACAGTACGTCCTGCTCCAAATCTAATACTTACAGTTGGGATATACTCCGCCAGATGGCGCTAGACTGCAGAGACATCAAAAATAGGCTCCTCCCGGCCCCTCAAATACCCAGGGACCTCCCACAAATCCCAGATTTTTTAGTCTGGCTGCGAAGGACGAGAAATTGGCTCTCTACTCGCAGGTGAGCGGGGTTATTAAAGTGGACTAACACCCAGGGGTGATCGGCCCGGGAATCTATAAGATTCCCGGGCCGATTACCTCCCTCACCGCGGGACATCCGAGATCGGGATGTCCCGCGGTGAGGGACCCCCCCCAAAAGCCCCAAAAAACTCACCCGCCTCCCGCGCGCCCCTCTAGCCATGCCCGCGCCGGCCGTTTGTGAATGGCCGGCGCGGGCGCGCGCACTGTCAAAGGGGCGCGCAGGAGGCGGCGGCAGGCGCGCTGTCTTGTCCGCAGCTGTCACCCGCTTGTCCATGGGAGCGTGGTGAGGTGAGTTTTGGGGGGTTTCTGGGGGGTTTTACACAGCAGGGCACACCTAATCGGGGTGCCCCCCTGAAGTGGACCAAAACCCAGGATAGTCAAAATCCTGGGTGTTGGTCCACTTTAGCCTGCGGCCCTGTAGGACTATTCCCACCCGTTCCACTAGTAATATGCCTCCCAGCCTTGGCTGCGCTGGTCGGATGAAGGTAGGCAGCATCGCCGTTGGTGCTTAGGAGCGCTGCTCCACCGCAATCCCCCACCAAAGGCTTATGGTGAGCCTCTATGGGATGCCCCTCCCGCACTATTACCCCTTGCCCCTGCCTATCGGTGGGCCCTATTTAAGTGGCCGCCGTCCTCCCTCATCCTCCTTGTAGTCTTCGGGGGAAAAGAGGGGGGGGGGTGTATGTGTATAGATATGTATGTTATGCAGTCTGTGCTTTCACTTTTCACATTTCTTTATTCTTGTGTCAGCCGCCTTGCTGACTTGTCTGTATTGCTTTTAAATTTACCGGCACCGCGCGCTGACTTTGTTTTGCGCTTGGCGGCGGCATTACCTCAGCTGCTGGTGCGCCATTATTGGCTGTTGGCCTTCTGGCTTCACGCTCTTCGGGGGGGGCGGGGCCCGTCTTTGGCGCGTTCCTCGTCATCGCTATTACTGGCCCGCCCCTCGAGGTATACCGACGCCATCTTTTCTGACTTGGTTGGCCTATGCGCAACGGACTCCTACCTACCGCGGTCCGTAAGTGCCCTCGCGGGCAGCCTTATCTGCTTCACTTTTGTTACGATGTACTTAAGGTCTTCTCTGCTTATGTCTTTCAGGCAGGACGAACCCTTCTTGGCTTCTCCCGGCCCTGTTTTTAGTATATTACTTGTAGGCCTTGTACAAATTATACTCCCACGTCCCTAGCGGGTTATTGGGGCATCCAGGGTTGCTATATAGCGTCATTCCCTATCGGCGTATAGCGCCACTATAATCACCATATGGAGGCATCCCAGGATAATGTTACCGGGGTCTCTTTTGGACAAGACCGGCTGCGTGTAGCGTGTGGGCAGCCTCATGCTGACACTGACAAGGCGCGGGTCTGTGTACCCTGTGCTGAGCAGGTGCTTGCATTGCAATCTGGCCTGCCAGTGGCTGCACCTCATTTCACTTCACCTACTCCCCCAAGCTTAAATCTCACTCCTGCTGAGTTGCATACAAGTGGGGATTCTCAGCCTGATGTGTCTTCTAGACTGGCTACTGTTGAACAGATTATTGCGAAGTCTTTAGCGCGTAATGCCCCTGCTAAGAAGCGGCACTTGACGCCTAATGTTACTGTTTTCCCTATGGGAACTGAGGAGTTTATGAATCTGTGTGGCTGTACCCCGTCTGATGAAGGGGAGCTCTTTTCTGATTCAGGCTCATCTGATGAGAGACCAAGGGGTCATGACGATTCTGGCTCTGACCCCTGGGCCCCGGATGACACTGACAGATTATTGACCCAGATTTTTGAGGTTCTGTCTATCTCTCTCCCTGTTGAGGCTCCCAGGCATAGAGGGGAGCTTTTCCATACAGCAAGATCACGTTTGGAATTTCCAGAGCAGGCACATTTCCATAACCTTGTGCTCAAGGAATGGGAGCGCCCCAGTAAACTTCCCGGGGTTCCAAAGAGTTGGGATAGGAAGTATCCCTTTCCTGCTGAGGTGGTTAAATGTTGGTCATCCCCCCCCCTCGAGGTGGATGCCCCGATCCTAGGGCTATCTAACACCTCTGTCATGCATTCTCCTGATTCTACTACCCTGCGGGATGCCGAAGACCGGCGTATTGATCAGCTGGCATCCTACGCCTTTGCATGTATCAGCATTGAATGACACCATCAGAATGTGTGCCAGAACTTCTGCCCCCGTGGTGGCTATACCGCTCGGTTTGGCTGCGCCAGTAGGCTGCTGACAAATCTGCCAAGAAGGTCCTCACTGGGTTTCCCTTTAAAAGACTGCGCCTGTTTGGAGACTGCCTGGACCTTTTTGCTAAGGGAGGCAGGTTACCCCAGCGCAGGCGGCAACCTCGGCCCTTTCGGGGTCAGGGTTCCTTCTCTTCCCCTTACCGTGGTGCAAGACAGGGAAGGGGGGTGTCTTTCCCTGGGGCCCGGGGAGATTTCTGGGGTAGAGGCAGAGGACGTGGACGTCCTGGCTCCTCCTGGGGTCCCAAAGCTAAATCCTCTCCCAAGCCCCCTCAGGCATGATGGGGCGCCCTCACCCATCCGGGTGGGGGGACGGCTGCAGCACTTCGCTCACGTCTGGAGGCTTCATGTCTCAGACCGGTGGTAGTGTCCTCCAGTTACAAGTTGGAGTTTGCTGCCGATCCCCCTCCAAGGTTCATCAGATCCCGGATTCCTCAGGACCCTGTGTCAGCTCAGGAGCTAGTGCAAGCAGTGCAAGGCCTCCTGGAGCTGGGGGTCATCTGCCAGGTCCCTTTAAGAGAAAAAGGCAAGGGCTTTTATTCCAACCTATTCACAGTACCCAAAAAGGATGGGTCAGTCAGGCCCATCCTGGACTTGAAGATCCTCAACAAATTTGTCAGGGGCAGGCGTTTTCGCATGGAAACTCTGCGCTCTGCCATCAGTTCCCTGCGCTAAAGGGGATTTCATGACTTCTGTGGACATCAAAGATGCTTACCTTCATATTCCTGTGTTCCCAGGTCATCAAAGGTTCCTCAGGTTCGCTCTGATGGATCAACACTACCAATTTGTGGCCTTGCCCTTCGGCCTCACTTCAGCTCCCAGGGTGTTCACCAAGGTGCTGGCTGGCGTGATGTCTCTGCTCAGATGTCAGGGCGTCCGCGTGCTTCCCTATCTGGATGACATCCTCATCACTTCCCAGTCTCTACATCAGGCAGAGTTGGATACTCAGCTGGTGGTGTCCACTCTGGAGTCATTTGGATGGGTGATCAACCACCCCAAGTCCTCACTTTCCCCTTCCTTGGTAACTCAATTCCTAGGAATGAATCTGGATACAGCTCAGGCAAGGATCTTCCTTCCTCAGCAGAAGGTGGACAGTCTGATTGCACAGGCTCAGTCCCTCCTAGCTTGTCCCCATCCCTCCATCAGGCAGGGGATGCAGCTGGTGGGCCTGATGGTGGCGTGCTTTGAAGCGGTCCCTTATGCTCAGTTCCACTTGAGGCCTCTGCAACTTCACCTATTGTCTGTATGGGACAAGGACCCAGTGTCCCTGGACAGGGTCTGTGTGCTCTCCCCCCTGGTCAGGAGGTCCCTCTTGTGGTGGATGGACTCAAGGAACCTGTTGGGGGGCAGATCCTTTCTTGCCCCTTCCTGGGAGACGGTCACCACGGATGCCAGTCTGTCAGGTTGGGGGGGTTTCTGGAAGTCCCTGCGGTTCCAGGGGGGGTGGGGCCCTCAGGAGGCCCACACACCTATCAATGTCTTGGAGCTGCGAGCGATCAGGTTAGTTCTGGCTCGCTTGACTACTCATCTTCAGGGCCTGCCTGTTAAGGTGCGCTCGGACAACCAGACGGCAGTTGCCTACATCAATCATCAGGGAGGGACCCGGAGCAAGGGGGCCCTCCAGGAAGCGTCTCTGATCCTGACTTGGGCGGAGGCCAATGTCCCCTGCATTTCAGCTGTGTACATCCCGGGGGTGGAAAATCACCTGGCGGACTCTCTGAGCAGGGGGACCTCTCGCCAGGGAGAATGGTCCCTATGCAGCAGGGTGTTTCAATCTCTGTGTCACCGTTGGGGCCAACCAGATGTGGATTTGTTTGCGTCCCTCCACAATCACAAGCTCCCAGCTTTTGTCTCTCTGTCCAGGGATCCTCTGGCCCTGACCTCGGATGCGCTAGCAATGTCATGGAAGGACTTTCAGTTCCTGTATGTCTTCCCCCCAATTCCCCTGCTGGGCAGGCTTCTGCGCAAGATTGCTCTGGAAGGGGTGCCAGCAATTCTGGTGGCCCCAGGTGGCCAAGAAGAGTGTGGTTCGCAGACGTGGTACAGGTGGCAGTAGATCAGTACGCTCTGCCCTTGGTGCCAGATCTGATCACTCAGGGCTCACTACGCCATCCCAATTTACAAACTCTGGCTTTGACGGCTTGGCTGTTGAAACCTGATGGAGAAGGGGCTGCCTTCCTCAGTTGTGAATACTTTGACTAAAGCTAGGAAGAAGTCTTCCTCTTCGATTTATTACAGGGTTTGGCGTGCCTACATTGACTGGTGTGAGTCTAAGTCTCTTCCCTGTCGTGTCTTCTCTATTCCCAGGATTCTGGAGTTCCTGCAGCATGGGTTGGAGATGGGGCTCCAACTCAGTACTCTGAAGGGTCAGGTTTCTGCCCTGGCTATTTTCTTCCAGAAGTCCTTTGCTCAGCACCCTCTGATCAGGACTTTTTTCCAGGGGGTCACTCATGTGCGTCCCCCACGTAAACCTATGGTGCCTGTTTGGGATTTGAACTTGGTTCTGTCAGCCTTGCAGGGTGCTCCTTTTGAACCTGTGCAGGATGCTGCCTTGGCCATTCTTACGCTCAAGGTTGTGTTTCTGGTGGCTATCACTTCTGTCAGGCGTGTGTCTGAGTTGGCGGCGCTGTCCATTCAGCCCCCCTACTATGAGAGGCACCAGGACAAGGTGGTGTTTCGTTTCAAACCTGATTTTCTGCCTAAGGTAGTGTCTGCCTTTCATTTGAATCAGGATATTGTTCTTCCTTCTTTGTGCCCTAATCCTAGCAATGCTAAGGAGAGGGTTTTGCACTCTTGGATGTGGTTAGGTGTCTGAAGTACTATCTGGTGGCTACTGCACCTTTCAGGAAAACTGATGCTCTTTTTGTGGTCCCTTCTGGTCCTAGGAAGGGTTTGGCTCCTGCCAAGTCTACTATAAGCAAGTGGATTTGTCAGGCTGTGATTCAGGCCTACTCTGCTAAGGGGAAGAATCCTCCCTTCCGCCTTACGGCTCATTCCACTCGTGCTATTGGTGCATCTTGGGCTTTTCAGCACCAGGCTTCTGTTGAACAAGTTTGCAAGGCTGCTACTTGGTCTTCTGTTCATACATTTTCAAAGTTTTACATGGTTGATGTTAGGGCCTCAGCTGACGCTGTTTTTGGCCGAAAGGTTCTGCAGGCGGCAGTGGTTTAAACTGCCTGCTGCTGATTTTTCTTGGGGATCCCACCCTACTTTATGGACACTGCTAAGAGATTTGGAGCAGGACGTACTGTATACTAAGAATAATACAATTCTGTGATTACTCACCTGTAGAATTGGTATTATGAGTATACAGTACGTCCTGCTCCAACCCACCCTTGGTTTGCATTTTCTTGGATCCCCTGTATGGTGATTTTTATCATTGTTATAGTTGATAGTTTGGATTGTTTAATGCTCCCGGCTTCTCCTTAACTGCTTTTCAATGCTGGGGATTTGTGGGAGGTCCCTGGCTATTTGAGGGGCCGGGAGGAGCCTATTTTCGATGTCTCTGCAGTCCAGCGCCATCTGGCGGAGTATATCCCAACTGTAAGTATTAGATTTGGAGCAGGACGTACTGTATACTCATAATACCAATTCTACAGGTGAGTAATCACAGAATTGTATTTTTTCTTCCTCAGCAGAAGGTGGACAGGCTGCTAGTGCAGGTTCAGTTCCTGCTATCTTGCCCTCATCCCTCCATCAGGCAGGGAATGCAGCTGGTGGGCCTGATGGTGTCGTGCTTCGAGGCGGTCCCTTATGCTCATTTTCACATGAGGCCTCTGCAACTCCACCTCTTGTCAGTATGGGACAAGGATCCTGCGTCCCTGGACCAGGTCCTTGTGCTGTCCCCCCTAGTCAGGCAGTCCCTCTCGTGGCTGGACTCCAGGAACCTGTTGATGGGCAGATCCTTTCTGGCCCCCTGCTGGGAGACAGTCACCACGGATGCCAGCATTTCCAAGTCCCTGCAGTTCCAAGGGCGGTGGGGCCCTCAGGAGGCCCACACATCCTGGAACTGAGGGCGATCAGGTTTGTTCTGGCTCACTTGACCCAACACCTTCGGGGCCGGCCTGTTCAGGTATGCTCGGACAACCAGACGGCTGTTGCCTACATCAATCATCAGGGAGGGACCCGGAGCAAGGGGGCCCTCAAGGAAGTGTCTCTGATCCTGGCCTGGGCGGAGGACAATGTTCCCTGCATATTAGCTGTGTACATTCCGGGGGTGGAGAATCTGCAAGCAAACTCTCTGAGCAGGGGGACCTCTCGCCTGGGAGAATGGTCCCTCTGCAACAGGGTGTTTCAATCTCTGTGTCACCGTTGGGGCCAACCATATGTGGATCTGTTTGCGTCCCGTCACAGTCACACTATGTCGTATGCCGCCGCACACCAATCGATTGTGGAGGGGGGGTGCAAGGTTAGCGGTGACGCCGCAAATCCAGAAGTCAAAGAGAAAACCAGCACTCCAGGTTATAAGCAAAAGTAGGACTGTATTGGTCCAGTATGCAATAAGTAAGTTTCAATCCATGATCCATCGTTTCGGGGGTTACAGCAGGCCCCCTTCATCAGGGTCAATAAACCAAATAGCATCAACCCCCAGCATCAAGAAATATCCAGCCAGGCTTGTTTTTCCTGTTGTACAGCATGGCTTGCTAAATTTCAATTTGTCACCTTTGGGTAATCCGCCACAAGGTGGCTCCTCCCAGCCCATAAAAAGGCCAGGAATTACCCAGAGACTCCAGTTTATTCTTAGTATACAGTACGTCATGCTCCAGATAAGATTCATTAAACTTGGGTATTACTCCGCCAGATGGCACTGGACTGCAGAGACCGCGTAATTGACTCCTCCCGGCCCCTCAAATTCCCAGAACCTCCCACAAATCCCCAGAATTTCTCTGCAGTCTGGACTGCGAAGGACAAGAAGATGGCTCTCTCTTCTCGCAGGTGAGTGGGGCTATTAGCCTGCGGCCCTGTAGGACTATTCCCACCCGTTCCGATTTTAATGTGCCTCCCAGCCTTGGCTGCGCTGGTCCGGGTGATGGTAGGCAGCACCGCTGTCAGGTGCTTAGGAGCGCTGCTCCACCGCAGTCCCCCACCAAAGGGTAGGCGGTATAGGCATATGGGATGCCCCTCCCGGCTATTGCCCCTGTCTATCGGTGGGCCCTATGTTAGGTGCCCGCTGCCCTCCCTCGCTCTCCCTTGTAGCTCTCGGGGGGGGGGGGTATATGCCTTGGTGCTTCACTGTATTATGTGCTTCTTGTTGGTGTCAGTCTCTGCGCTTTTGGCTTGGTTGCGTTTTTAAAAATGCTGCACGTGCTTCCACTGTGTTCCGCGGTCGGGTTGCGGCGGCCGCGGCATTACCTCAGGCGATGGGCTGTTATTGGCTGCTTGTCACGCGTGCTGCTTCGCGCTCTTCGGGGGGGGCGGGGCGGGGCCCGCGGAGGGTGCGTTCCGCGTCACTGTCTCCGCGGCCCGCCCCTCGAGGTATACCCGGCGCCTTTTTTTTCTCTGGGTTCAGCTGCTTCGTGGCTGGCATCTACCTACCGCGGTCCGTGAGTGCCCTCGCAGGCGGCTTTATTTATCCCATGTCATTATACATGTCACTTATGGGGTTCTCTTCGCTTATGTCTTTCAGGCGGGTCGAACTCTAACGGTTTCTTCCGGCCCTACTCCCTCTATTTAGTTATTAAACTTGTGAGGCCTAGTGTGTAAATTACTCCCGCTTCCCTAGCGGGCTATTGGGGCATCCCGGGTTGCTTTTATAGCGTGAATCCCTATCGGCCTATTGTGCCGCTATAATCACCGTATGGAGACATCTCAGGATAATGTGCTCGGGGTTCCTTCGGGACAAGCCCGGCTGTGTGTAGCTTGTGGGGTGTCCCCTACTAATGCTGACAATGTGCGGGTTTGTATACCTTGTGCCCAGCAGGTGCTTGCGCTGCAGCCTGGTTTACCAGTAGCTGGGCCTGCGCCACGTATGGCTTCACCTACTCCCCCAAGCTTGTTGCATACCAGTGGGGATTCTCAGCCTGATGTGTCTTCCAGACTGGCTAGTGTTGAGAAGTTGCTTGCTAATACCTTGGCGCGTAAGGCCTCTGCTAAGAAGCGGCACTTGATGCCTGATGTCACTCTTTTCCCTATGGTGGCTATTAGGACCCTGTTTAGAAGTGTCTTAGAGGGTGCTCCTGATAATGTGTCTAGTGAGGAGTTTCATGCACTCTCTCATTGTGAGGTTTTTGTGACTTATGTCCTCTCTGCCTTGGATGATACCATTAGGATGTATGGCAGAGCCTCTGCCCTAGTGGTGGCTATACGCCGCTCGGTTTGGCTGCTGACAACGCTGCCAAGAAAGCTCTCACTGGGTTTCCCTTCTAAGGACTACGCCTGTTTGGGGACCGCCTGGACCTGTTTGCTAAGGGAGGCAGGTTACCCCAGCGCAGGCGGCAGTCTCGGCCCTTTCAGGGCCAGGGCTCCTTTTCTTCCCTCTACCGTGGAGCCAGAGGGGGTTCTCCCTTACCGGGGCCCGAGGAGATTTCTGGGGTAGGGGCAGAGGACGTGGACGCCCTGGCTCATCCTGGGGCTCCAAGCCTAAGTCTCCTCCCAAGCCCCCTCAGGCATAAAGGGGCGCCCTCACCCATCTGGGTGGGGGGGATGGCTTCAGCATTTTACTCACGTCTGGAGGCTTCATGTCTCAGACCGGTGGATTCAGAAGGTAGTGTCCTCCGGTTACAAGATAGAGTTTGCTGCCTGGCCACCCCCAAGATTCATCAGATCCCTGATGTCTCAGGACCCTATGTCAGCTCAGGCTCTAATTCTGGTGGTGCAAAGCCTTCTGGAGCTGGGGGTCATCTGTCAGGTCCCCTTACGAGAAAGGGGCAAGGGTTTCTATTCCAACCTTTTCACTGTGCCCAAAAGAGATGGGTCAGTCAGGCCCATCCTGGACTTGAAGATCCTCAACAAATTTGTCAGGTGCAGGCGCTTTCGCATGGAAACCTTGGGCTCTGCCATCAGTTGCCTGCGTCCAGGGGACTTCATGACCTCTGTGGACATCAAGGATGCTTACCTTCATATTCCTGTTTTTCCAGGTCATCAAAGATTCCTCAGGTTCGTTCTGGAGGATCAGCACTACCAATTTGTGGCATTGCCCTTCGGTCTCACTTCAGCTCCAAGAGTGTTCACCAAGGTGCTGGCAGGAGTGATGTCTCTGCTCAGGTCTCAGGGCATTCACGTTCTGCCCTAACAGGGAAAGCTGGATACTCAGCTAGTAGTGTCCACTCTGGAGTCATTTGGCTGGGTGATCAACCATCCCAAGTCTTCCCTGTCTCCCTCCTTGGTGACACCCTTCCTGGGAATGAATCTGGATACAGTTCAGGCAAGGATTTTTCTTCCTCAGCAGAAGGTGAACAGTCTGCTAGCGCAGGTTCAGTTCCTGCTATCTTGCCCTCATCCCTCCATCAGGCAGGGAATGCAGCTGGTGAGCCTGAGGCGAGGTGTCGTGCTTCGAGGCGGTCCCTTATGCCCAGTTTCACATGAGGCCTCTGCAACTCCACCTCTTGTCAGTATGGGACAAGGATTCTGCGTCCCTGGACCAGGTCCTTGTTCTGTCCCCCCTAGTCAGGCGGTCCCTCTCGTGGGAGAGACCCGGAGCAAGGGGGCCCTCAAGGAAGTGTCTCTGATCCTGGCCTGGGCAGAGGACAATGTTCCCTGCATATCAGCTGTGTACATTCCGGGGGTGGAGAATCTGCAGGCAGACTCTCTGAGCAGGGGGACCTCTCGCCTGGGAGAATGGTCCCTCTGCGACAGGGTGTTTCAATCTCTGTGTCTCCGTTGGGGCCAACCAGATGTGGATCTGTTTGCGTCCCGTCACAATCACAAGCTCCCAACCTTTGTCTCCCTGTCCCAGGATCCTCTGGCCTTGGCCACAGATGCCCTAGCTATGTCATGGCAGGACTTTCATCTGCCCTGTGCCTTCCCAGGAAAGGGCAGAGGTTTCTACTCCAATCTGTTCACGGTTCCCAAAAAGGATGGGTCCCTGAGGCCCATCCTGGATTTGAAGCGCCTCAACAAATTTGTCAGGTTCAAGCATTTTTGCCTGAAGACTCTGCGCTCGGCTGTCAGTACCTTGCGCCCGGGCGATTTCATGACTTCTGTGGACATCAAAGATGCTTACCTTCATGTTCCAATCTTTCCAGAGATTTCTCAGGTTCGCTCTGGAGTATCAGCACTACCAATTTGTGGCCCTACCGTACGGTCTTACCTCGGCTCCTCGGGTCTTCACCAAGGTGCTGGCGGGGGTAATGGCTCTGTTGAGATCTCAGCGCATTCGCATCCTTCCTTATCTGGACGACATTCTGATTGCGTCTCAGTCCTTCCCTCAAGCCGAGCTGGATACCCAGATGGCGGTCTCCACACTCGAGTCCTTCGATTGGCTGATCAACTATCCCAAGTCTTCCCTGTCTCTGTCCTTGGTGAGGTCCTTTCTGGGCATGACTCTGGATACATCTCAGGTCAAGGTTTTTCTGCCTCAGCAGAAGGTGGAGAGCCTGCAGACGCTGTCACGGTCTCTACTTTCTTGCCCTCACCCCTCCATTCGGCAGGGGATGCAGCTGGTGGGCCTGATGGTGTCATGCTTTGAGGCGGTTCCCTATGCTCAGTTTCACATGAGAACTCTTCAGTTGCACCTCTTGGCAGTTTGGGATCGGGACCCTATGTCCCTGGATCAGATATTTGTTCTGTCCCCTCTGGTCAGTCAGTACCTCTCGTGGTGGCTGGACTCAAGGAATCTCCTACTGGGCAGGACCTTTCTGCCCCCGTGCTGGGAGACTGTTACCACAGATGTCAGTCTGACTGGTTGGGGGGGTTTTGGAAGTCTCTGAAGTTCCAGGGTCAGTGGGGCCCTCAGGAGGCCCATGCTCCCATCAACATTCTGGAACTGCGGGCGATAAGGTTGGTTCTTTTCCAGTTGACTCCGCACCTTGGGGGTCGGGCTGTTCAGATCCGCTCGGACAACCAGACGGCAGTTGCCTACATCAATCAGGGAGAGACTTGGAGCAAGCGAGCCCTCAAGGAAGTGTCTCTGATACTGTCCTGGGCGGAGGAGAATGTTCCCTGCATATCGGCAGTTTACATCCCGGGAGTGGAGAACATGGAGGCAGGCTCTCTGAGCAGGGGGATGTCTCGGCTGGGGGAGTGGTCCCTCAGCGACAGGGTGTTTCACTCTCTGTGCCACCGCTGGGGTCTGCCGGATGTGGACCTGATGCTTCACGTCACAATCACAAACTTCCTTTTTTTGTCTCTCTGTCTCAGGATCCTCTGGCCTTTGCCATGGATGCGCTGGCAATGCCTTGGAAGGGGTTTCGGCTCCTCTATGTGTTCCCTCCATTTCCTCTGCTGGGCAGGGTGCTGCGCAAGTAAGCCCAGGAAGGGATGCCAGCCATTCTGGTGGCCCCCTGTTGGCCAAGAAGGGTATGGTTCGCAGACATCGTGCAGCTGGCAGTAGATCAGTAGGTTCTGCCCAAAGATGCAGACCTGCCCACTCAGGGGCAGCTGTGCCATCCCAGTTTACAAATGCTGGCTTTGGAAAAGAGAGGAACTGGACACTCTGGTATATCCAACGCATGCACCTAAGGAACTCCGCACTCAACCCTATTTAATAAATGCCAATTAATGCCAAATTAATATAGTAAACAATTTTATTCAGAAGTAGAAAAAACAGAGACAAAACCCAAAAAGAGGGACTATACAGGATTAAAAACACATGAAAGACAATTTAAAAAGACAAAAAGTCCAAAATTGTGCGGGAGGGGGGTTTGGCTAGGCAATATAATAGTCCCAGTAATAATCCCAAATCAAAAAAATATAACAATTTCATATTAGGTCATTAAAACATGACAATGTTTGTGTTGTCACCAAGCCAGAGTGTTGTTCAAAAATGTGCAAAAAGAATGTGCAACCCAAGGGAAGTATGAAGCCCTTTAAAAGATCAGGGCTGAAGCTATGAACACAGAAAGCAGTGAAAGACAGATACACAGTATGTGTAAAGTGATACAAGATAGCAGAGATCTGTGCAATGTGAATAGTATCTGGCTTGCTGAACCGCACAACACAATTAAATATTCAATATATTGAAATCATTTAAAGAAATAATTTGTACATCACCGTAATCTTGAAGCGCCTGCCGAGCACCCCCACACACCGCACAAAACAACCGCCGACGCGCTGCGTGGATGTACCACTTCACCTGGACGGGACTTGTGAGATCTATGTACTTCCCCTCTTTATACAGCCCGGCGCGCACGCCCAACGCAACATCCGGCCAATGCGAGTGTCTCCCCTGATGCAAAACAGCGAGCCGGCGGGACAAAGGCAATGACAGGCGGCGCGCACAGGCGCGCGCAGCACCGCCCGATGTGGTGCATATCGGCGGCCGCGCGCCCAGACCGGCAGCCACCCCGACGCCCCCCACACACTTGTTGCAGGGGCGTCGGGGCGGCGCCGGCCAGGGCGCCCAGCCGCCAACAGCACACCCATCGTGGAGGCAACAGCACTGTAACATCAGAGAGGAAGTCTACACATGTAACAACAACATTGATTTTTATTTATATGCATTCAGAGAGAAAGTATACCCGTATAACAACAACGTTGGTTTTTATTTTTGTGCAGTATATGCCATATAGCCCTTTGGGTTTGGTCTCAAGTAACCATAACATATATTTTTATATTTATAAGTATGTTTAATGTATTTCGTCGATTAAATGGACAAACCTTATCATTGATCACATGTAAAACCATAAATTTTTGAATAAAGTTTCTACATAAATAGATATCATTTTTATAGACTATTAATTGCTTATTTTAATTCATTTTAGTGTATAACTATTTATTAAAATTATCATTCATGGTAAACAATGGCTCCTATATTAATTGTCACTCACTGACCCTTTATCACACCAAGTTATCTAGATAATGTATCTATCATCAAGAGATAGAAACTCTTAATTTGCTCCAATATTGATACAGATTATGACACCCAGTTTATGTAATAGGCGACACTCAAAGATGACTATGCATGCAGAAAAATCTTGCATCGGCGGTCACTAAATCCTAATGCGCCTTTATTCATTCGCTAATTGGTATTTTTGATTTATTTGTTTAATGATTGTAAAAGACTACTTTTTATCATTATATAGATTTAATTAATTATACAGAACCACTATTGTAATTACAATTAAAACTAGATTAGTAGATGGATTGGAGTTAGATACCCTAATAATTTCATATTGAATCATTTGGTCTTAAATACTGCTCAATTAATTCAATTAAAATTGACTCAAGTCCAACAATCGATCCCATCCTCAACCAATTAATATACAAGTATATAGAAAAAATGTGAAAAAATAAAAAATATACGAAGAGATATATATAAGCATGTATATATATCTCTCCAATACCTAACATGTATGATGTGAATAAAGTGCAATGGTACTTATCAAAAAATATATTTGTCAATAAAATATATATGTGTACCATACATTAATATGGTGCAATTAATAAACTATTAATCATGTGATCCCAACACAACCGAATATACACTGTCCAAGTAAAAAGCCCCAAAATGAGGAGACCTTCAACATTCTCTCCTTCTTGGCAAAATATCCCTGCACTGCAAATATTCTTCGACCTGGTGAGTAGGGACATCAGAGCCCTTAAACCAAAGAGGGGTTACAAAAATCTGACCAAGGAAGAATTTGAGGCTTTGAGGTCCTTACAAGATCAGGATAATCTGATTATTAAGGAAGCAGACAAGGGGGGGAATGTGGTATTGATGACCCGGGAGTTCTATATAGGTGAGGTACAGAGACAACTTGGGGATACCGATACGTATAGACCCCTCACCTGTAACCCTGTAAAGCAATACAAAGTGGAATTGGATGCATTGTTGGATAGAACGTTTGAGGCCGGCACTATCAGTAAAAAGATCCTAGATTTTCTGAAGGTAGATTTCCCCCGCAGCCCCACATTGTACATACTCCCGAAAGTACATAAGAACCTCACTAGACCACCAGGGAGACCCATCATCTCTGGGATAGGTAGTCTGACGGAACCAATCTGCAAATTTATTGACCAAGCATTACAACCACACGTCACGGCACTGGAATCACATGTGCGGGATACCACCGACATACTCAAACGGGTAGACACGCTATGTGTACCAGAAGGGACCCTGTTAGTGACGTGCGATGTAGAATCCTTGTATACAAGCATTTCGCACACACTCGCTATACAAGCAGTGGAGTATTTTCTTAGAATGGAGTCCAATGACAAACGGGATCAACATCAACTCATTATTGAGTTATTGACGTTTGCACTTACACATAATGCTTTTGTCTTTAATGGGAGACACTATTTGCAGATTAGGGGGGTGGCGATGGGCGCAAAATGCGCTCCATCTGTCGCCAACCTGTTCCTGGGATGGTGGGAAAGGGAGACGGTGTGGGGGGAATCCATGGACCTGTACCAGCCCCATATTTTGGGCTGGTACAGGTTCATAGATGATATCCTCCTTTTATGGCATGGACCCCGGAATTTATGTGAGGATTTCTTGGAGGCATTAAATATCAACGACTTGAACATACATTTGACCTATCAAATTTCAACCGAAAGTATTGAGTTTTTGGACCTACATCTAAAAATAGAGGGGGATGGCACTATTGCCACTTGCCTTTATTTAGGAAGAAAACTGCAACTAACAGCATATTGCATTACTCTAGCTTCCACCGAAAAAATCTGAAAGAGGGCATCCCGATCGGGCAATGGCTGAGAATCCGAAGGAATTGTTCGAAATATACAAACTTCATTGAGGAGTCAAACAACATGCAAACACGATTCCGGAAAAGGGGATATCCGGGCAGGGTTATCAGAAAGGCATCAAAACGAGCCAGAGAAACCCCAAGGGAGGATCTGCTAAAATATAAATGCAAAAAAACTCACAAAGAGGTAAGATTCGTCTCGACATTGAACAGCGATTGGGGGAATATTAAAAATATTCTCCAAACACATTGGGGGATTCTACAATCTGACCCCCGTCTGTGGCGGTGGACACAAAAGGGTCCCTTGATGACGGCCAGACGAGCACCCAATTTGAGGGACAAACTTTGCAGGAGCCACCTAGAAAGATCTGTCTCTTGGCTACAATGTGGACCCACTATCAAGGGTTGTAGACCCTGTGGGCACTGTAATATATGTGGCTTTGTAATGAAAACTGACCGGATCATAAATTTAAGGACGAAGCAAATGTACAAAATTAGACACTCCCTGTCTTGTAATTCGAAGGGGGTGATATACGTAATTAAGTGTACTTGTCCCATGTATTACGTGGGCGAGACAAAGAATATAGTAAAACTCCGCATACAAAAACATTTTTCAGATATCAGGTTAGGAAATAGGGACGCAGCGGATTTCAAACCACTTACCCCGGTTGCCGCCCACTTTAGGAAACATCATCAGGGTGGCACACAGGGTATTGAATTATTTTTTATTGATCAAATCACCCTGGGTATAAGAGGCGGGAATTTAAAAAGACGCCTCCAGCAAAGAGAGGCCCAGTGGATTTTCCAACTGCAGAGCCGTGCACCATTAGGGATAAATGAGGAGTTCTCCTTTAACCCGTTTTTGGGCAGGCAGGATTGAGCCGACTTCATCCACGAGGGAATTTATACCTAGGATTCAGCATAATATCCTTTAATTACACCTTATCTGTATACCCACAAAGATGCCATTACCTTGTCCAACAGTTTAGATAAGAGCCTATGTTGGACAACTATTCATGCTGTTTTAAGATTCAATAATTTGGGGATGGGCCCCAGTTTTTGGTTTTTAAATTTTGGGTCTTACTAGGGGTTTTTTTTTTTTTTTTTTTTTTTTCACCGAATACATGTAGTCTTCTTGTGGTTCTTTTACTATGTTTGTAATCAAATGGGATGCCCAAGACAACGCATTGTCGCATTGTCGTTGGGTTATATTACACGGGCTTATGTCCCCACGTATGTTGGTTTATGATGGGTGGATATAGATTAAGGTAGTCATTAGGTCACGTTATAAGTGGTTGATTTTTACACGGGCACGGTTGTGATATCACTTTTTAACTACTTTTGTACATAATGTTGTAATATTGAGTACTCATGAATGGCTTTTCTTTCATAGTCCCATATGCTTGGATTTGTATGATGCGTGGTGAGAAGACATCATCAGCAAAGGTGTGGAAGGGAGAAGGACGTGAAGAGCTTTAGTCCTATATGCAAATTCATCTGGTAATAATTGGAATCCCCTGGCTGAACAATTGCTCATAGCATATGTAAAGGCATCCGGGAACAACGGGAACCCTCTAATTGAATCATCATTATAAATACATCTCTGCATCGGTTTTTGGAATGCCATAACCCCAGGTGATATGAATGAAATTTACTTCCAGTAGAAAGAAGAATTAGAACATCTTCAGCGTTTTATGTGGGAAATCACCCTGAAACAAAATTCAATAAGGAAACAAAAGAAACTTTTGCAATCCAGTTAGATCATCTGGATTAGATTATGGCTGATGGCAGGATGGTGGACTTGAAAAAGATACCGGGCTTGGTACCCTCCCTCTTTTTGCTCACTGGTTCCTTTTTTTTTTTTTTTTTTTTTTTTTTTTTTTTTTTTATATTTCCTTTTTAGAATGATCAATATTTTGGGGCTTTTTACTTGGACAGTGTATATTCGGTTGTGTTGGGATCACATGATTAATAGTTTATTAATTGCACCATATTAATGTATGGTACACATATATATTTTATTGACAAATATATTTTTTGATAAGTACCATTGCACTTTATTCACATCATACATGTTAGGTATTGGAGAGATATATATACATGCTTATATATATCTCTTCGTATATTTTTTATTTTTTCACATTTTTTCTATATACTTGTATATTAATTGGTTGAGGATGGGATCGATTGTTGGACTTGAGTCAATTTTAATTGAATTAATTGAGCAGTATTTAAGACCAAATGATTCAATATGATATTATTAGGGTATCTAACTCCAATCCATCTACTAATCTAGTTTTAATTGTAATTACAATAGTGGTTCTGTATAATTAATTAAATCTATATAATGATAAAAAGTAGTCTTTTACAATCATTAAACAAATAAATCAAAAATACCAATTAGCGAATGAATAAAGGCGCATTAGGATTTAGTGACCGCCGATGCAAGATTTTTCTGCATGCATAGTCATCTTTGAGTGTCGCCTATTACATAAACTGGGTGTCATAATCTGTATCAATATTGGAGCAAATTAAGAGTTTCTATCTCTTGATGATAGATACATTATCTAGATAACTTGGTGTGATAAAGGGTCAGTGAGTGACAATTAATATAGGAGCCATTGTTTACCATGAATGATAATTTTAATAAATAGTTATACACTAAAATGAATTAAAATAAGCAATTAATAGTCTATAAAAATGATATCTATTTATGTAGAAACTTTATTCAAAAATTTATGGTTTTACATGTGATCAATGATAAGGTTTGTCCATTTAATCGACGAAATACATTAAACATACTTATAAATATAAAAATATATGTTATGGTTACTTGAGACCAAACCCAAAGGGCTATATGGCATATACTGCACAAAAATAAAAACCAACGTTGTTGTTATACGGGTATACTTTCTCTCTGAATGCATATAAATAAAAATCAATGTTGTTGTTACATGTGTAGACTTCCTCTCTGATGTTACAGTGCTGTTGCCTCCACGATGGGTGTGCTGTTGGCGGCTGGGCGCCCTGGCCGGCGCCGCCCCGACGCCCCCGCAACAAGTGTGTGGGGGGCGTCGGGGTGGCTGCCGGTCTGGGCGCGCGGCCGCCGATATGCACCACATCGGGCGGTGCTGCGCGCGCCTGTGCGCGCCGCCTGTCATTGCCTTTGTCCCGCCGGCTCGCTGTTTTGCATCAGGGGAGACACTCGCATTGGCCGGATGTTGCGTTGGGCGTGCGCGCCGGGCTGTATAAAGAGGGGAAGTACATAGATCTCACAAGTCCCGTCCAGGTGAAGTGGTACATCCACGCAGCGCGTCGGCGGTTGTTTTGTGCGGTGTGTGGGGGTGCTCGGCAGGCGCTTCAAGATTACGGTGATGTACAAATTATTTCTTTAAATGATTTCAATATATTGAATATTTAATTGTGTTGTGCGGTTCAGCAAGCCAGATACTATTCACATTGCACAGATCTCTGCTATCTTGTATCACTTTACACATACTGTGTATCTGTCTTTCACTGCTTTCTGTGTTCATAGCTTCAGCCCTGATCTTTTAAAGGGCTTCATACTTCCCTTGGGTTGCACATTCTTTTTGCACATTTTTGAACAACACTCTGGCTTGGTGACAACACAAACATTGTCATGTTTTAATGACCTAATATGAAATTGTTATATTTTTTTGATTTGGGATTATTACTGGGACTATTATATTGCCTAGCCAAACCCCCCTCCCGCACAATTTTGGACTTTTTGTCTTTTTAAATTGTCTTTCATGTGTTTTTAATCCTGTATAGTCCCTCTTTTTGGGTTTTGTCTCTGTTTTTTCTACTTCTGAATAAAATTGTTTACTATATTAATTTGGCATTAATTGGCATTTATTAAATAGGGTTGAGTGCGGAGTTCCTTAGGTGCATGCGTTGGATATACCAGAGTGTCCAGTTCCTCTCTTTTCTAGATTAGACTGTAAATGCACTGGTTCTCTTTGCACCCCCTGTTTTGAACGAATACTTGATTTTGATTGTGATTATTGTGCATCTGGCTGTGCTTATCCACTTCATATATTCGTACAAATGCTGGCTTTGACGGCTTGGTTGCTGAAACCTCCATCTTGATGGAAAAGGGGTTGCCTGCCTCTGTTGTTGATACCATGATTAGGGCTAGGAAGAAGTCCTCGTCCTTTATCTACTACAGGGTCTGCTTACATTGCCTGGTGTGAGTCCAGATCTCTTCCCTGTCGGGTGTTTTCTATTCCCAGGATTCTGGAGTTCTTGCAACATGGTTAGGATTTGGGCCTTCAGCTTAGTACCCTCAAGGTTCATGTTTCAGCTCTGGCAATTTTTTTTTCCCAAAAATCTTTTGCCAGTCACCGTTTGGTTAAGCCTTTTTTCCAGGCGCGGGGGTCTGCGGATCCATCTCTTCCTGCTGTGACCCGGTCTGGTTCCTGGTTCAGGCTGCTGCTGACTCTTTCATTCTTTGGTCCAGGAGTCCGCTCCTTCATTTCATTGTGTTTCATTTGTGTTTCATTTTTTGGTGCATGTGCTGTGGGATGCTCATTGGCTCTTATGTTTTTCAGACGGGCCTACTTATTGCACTTGTGGTTTCTCCTGGTCCAGTACCCCCCCTTTTTTGTTAAGGGATAACTTGGAGTGGGGTTTTGTTGGTAGCCCCGTTCTCCCGTGCTTGCCGATTGTGCCTTTTCAGTAATCACCATATGGAGGCTTCTGGGGATAGCGAGCTTGGGGGCCCTTCGGGGCAGGCTTGGCTGTATCTCATGGGCGGGGCATCCCCTTGGAGTGGTAGCGGCGCGGTTTGTGTTCCGTGCGCCCGAAATGTCATTGCAGAACAGGTTGGTCCGAGCGCTTCTCTACCTAGTCCTGTTCTACCTGCAGCTTCGCCTACTCTGCAACTGCATTTAGCTCCCAGTGAGGCCGGGAGGCCGGCAGAGGGTCTCATTCGGACCTGGCGCTGCGCGTGGCCATCATTGAGCGGCAAGGCCTCTAGTAAAAAGAGGCACTTGGATACAGACTTGTCCCTCTTTGCCGACGATGATGAGGTTTATGATACCTATGGCGGTCGTGAATCCATGGAGGAGTGGAAATTGTTCAGTGATTCCGATTCCTCTGGGGATCGTCATGGCGAGTCTGATAGCGAACCAGGGTCCTCCTCAGACGAGGATTCTGGGCTCCCGGATGATACCGATAGGCTTTTGTTGGCCGTTTTTGATACTTTACACATCATTCCCCCTAAGGCAGCAAAGAAGAAGCAGGGTGAGCTCCTCCACCCTGACAAGCAACGCTTAGAGTTCCCGGAGCCGGGACATTTTTCCTAATGAACCACACGGCCTGCTTCATGAAGTCCTTACATCTGGGTATCCAGCCACAAGGTGGCGCAGTAGACTGCAGAAGATATGTGGCTCCTCCCGGCCCCATATAAAAAGGGTAATCACCCATAGACCTCCAGTATTTCCTCTGCAGTCATACTGCGAAGATAGAAGATGGCTCTCTATGTTGCGCAGGTGAGCGGGGCAACCAAGCCTGCGGCCCTGCATGTCTATTTCCACCCGCTTCCGGACCCTCTGTGCCTCCCAGCCTTGGCTGTCGGATCGGGTGAGGGTAGAGGAGCACTGGGGTCAGGTGCTCGCGGAGCGTTGTTCCAAGCCGCAGACCCTGTACCACAAAGGGTAGCCGGCCATAGGCTTTTATGGTGAGCCTGCTGAGGGATGAAGAGATCCTGCCTTCGCTATGTGTAGAGGGTGAGTTGTGTTTGGAGACTTGTGTCCATTGCCAGTCTCCCCTTTTTTATTCTGTCTTTCTTCCCTGTGGTGTCTCCTGCCCCTCTCCCTACCCTCCGGCCCGTTTAGACGGCTCCCACCGCTGCCTGTCCTCTCCCCTGTGATTTGGTTGTTGTCCCGTTGGCGTCGCGGTTGTACTACGCTCCACGGCGGGCGGCGCTTTTACTGTAATTGTGCTGCGGACTATCATGGCGCTGACGCGGGTCACGTGGGCGCGTTTTCGCACTCTTCGGAGGGGGTATCTCTCACTCTTGGGATGACGCGTATCACGTCATGCCCCCACGGCCTGCCCCTCGAGGTTCTCGTTCTCTGCGCCATTTTGCGGCTGCTACGTGCTGGTGCCCTGTGTCCAGAGGCCCATCTTTCAACGTGGGCTGTGGCGGAGATCTGTTCGTCTAATCTTCCATTTGCGGCTGGCCTGGGTGTGCTGCGCGCGCTGTGCCTTTGGTCCGTGAGTCCCCCATGGGGGTTGTTTCTTCTTGTTGGGGCATGTACTGCAGGATGCTTATGTGGCTCTTTTGCTTATGTCTTTCAGGCGGGATAACTGTGTATTGTGGTTCTTTTTCCCTCCTGGCCCTCTCTGTGGGCATCCCTTGGGGGGCATCCCGGTTGGCTTTTTTATTAGCCCTTACCCTATTCTGGCCTATTGCGCCTGTATTAATCACCATATGGAGGCTTCTGGGGATAGCGTGCTCGGGGGGGTCCTTCAGGGCAATCCCGGCTGTGTGTCATGTGCGGGGCATCCCCTTTGAGTGGTGGTGGCGCGGTTTGTGTGCCGTGCGCCCAAAGTATTATTGCGGACCAGGCTGGGATGAGCGCTTCTCTTCCCAGTTCTGCACTCCCTCCGGCATCTCCTACTCCCCCGCGCCTGCATTTAGCCCCCAGTGAGGGGGATACTAGCAGGGGGTCCCAATCTGATCTGGCACTACGCGTGGCCAGCATTGAAAGGCAGCTGGCCCGACCTGTGATGGGCAAGGCCTCTGGCAAGAAGCGGCATCTTGACACCGCGCCTTCCCTCTTTGCCGAGGAGGATGTGGGCCTTCATGTGTTTGGCGGCCGTGACTCCCTAGAGGAGGGGGAGCTTTTCCATGATTCAGACTCATCTGGGGACCATCAGGAAGGGTACGACAGTGACCCAGGGTCTGCCTCTGATGAGGATACCGGGCTCCCTGTTGACACTGATTGACTGTTGTTGGACATTTTTGAGACTTTGCACATCGCCCCCCCTAAGGTGGCAAAGAGGAAGCAGGGTGAGCTCTTTTGCCCTGACAAGCAACGCTTGGAGTTCCCGGAGCAGGGTCATTTCTCCAATATGGTGCTCAAGGAGTGAGAACGTCCTAACAGATTGCCCACGGTGCCCAAGGGATTGGACAGAAGGTATCCTTTTTCTGCTGACCTGGTCAAGCGCTGGTCGTGTCCCCCTGAGGTGGACGCTCCTGTTCTAGGGCTGTCTAACACCTCGGTCATGCCGTCCCCTGACACTACTACACTGCGTGATGGCGTGGACCGCCGTATGGATCAGCTGGCCTGTCATGCTTTCTTTGTAGGGGCAGGCCTGCGTCCTGTTTGTGCTGCAGCCATTACGGCCATTGCCCTTCAGAAGAAGATCAAGCGTCTCGCGGATGGCGCCATGGCTGGTAGGAGGAGGGAGGATTATAGGGCCCTCTTGCTTTGCTCTGATTTCGTTGCATTTGTGCTGTCTGCCATGGATGATGCCGTCCGGCTGGGCGGTAGGGCTTCGGCCCTCTTGGTGGCTATGCACTGATCTGTTTGGTTGCGCCAGTGGGCAGCTGCCTCTGCTGCTAAGAAGTCTCTCATCGGGCTTCGTCTCTTTGGTGAGCGTCTGGATGTTCTGACCAAGGATGGTAGGTTACCTCAGCGTAGGAAGCAGCCTCGGCCCTTTCAGGGGGCCCTCCGCTTCCTTCCGCTCCTTTCGTGCTTCCAGAGGAGGTTGTGGCTCCCTCTTCTCGGGTAGCCGCAGAGATGCTTGGGGCCGTGGCAGATTTTGTGGTCGTCCCGGTCTCTCATGGGGATCCAAGCCCAAACCCCCTCCCAAGGCCCCTCAGGCATGAGGAAGCGCCCTCACCCGTCTGGGTGGGGGGACGGCTTCGGCTCTTTGCTCACATCTGGAGGCTTCGCGTCTCAGACCGGTGGATTCAGGAGGTGGTGTCCTCCGGTTACAAGATAGAGTTTGCGCCTAGCAGTTCACTGCCTGTTGGAGTCAGGAGTCGTCTGCCGTGTACCTTACCAGGAACAGGGTCAGGGGTACTACAATCTTTTCACGGTTACCAAAAAGGACGGTTCTCTGAGGCCCAGCCTGGTTTTGAAGGGTCTCAACAGGTTTGTCTGGTTCTAGCACTTTCGCATGGAGACGCTACGCTCTGCTGTCAGTACCCTCCGGCCGGGCGACTTCATGACCACTGTGGACGTCAAGGATGCCTATCTTCACGTACTAATCTTCCCAGGTGATCAGAGATTTCTGAGGTTCGCTCT
This sequence comes from Gastrophryne carolinensis, assembly GCA_027917425.1. Taxonomy (NCBI): domain Eukaryota; kingdom Metazoa; phylum Chordata; class Amphibia; order Anura; family Microhylidae; genus Gastrophryne; species Gastrophryne carolinensis. Next base: position 240,970,945 of record CM051234.1, read on the forward strand.
GGAGGATCAGCACTACCAGTTTGTGGCCTCGGGTGTTCACCAAGGTGCTGGCGGGCGTAATGGCACTTCTGAGGAACCGGGGCATTCGCATCCTCCCTTATCTGGACGACATTCTAATTGCTGCTCAGTCTTTTCATCAGGCCGAGAAGGATACTCAGGTGGTGACCTCCACTCTCGAGTCCTTCGGCTGGGTGATCAACTATCCCAAGTCTTCACTGTCTCCGGCTTTGGCGAGGTCCTTTCTGGGCATGACTCTGTATACCGATCAGGTCAAGGTATTTATTCCTCAGCAGAAAGTGGAGGGCCTTCAGTTGCAGGCACAGGCTCTGCTTTTGTGTCATCATCCCTCCATTCGGCAGGGAATGCAGTTAGTGGGCCTGATGGTGTCCTGCTTCGAGGCGGTTCCCTTTGGTCAGTTTCACATGAGGCCTCTTCAGTTGCATCTCTTGTCAGTTTGGGATCGGGACCCTGTGTCCCTGGTTCAGGAGTTTGCTCTGTCCTCTCTGGCCAAGCAGTTCATCTCGTGGTGGCTGGACTCGAGCAATCTTCTAGTGGGACCTTTCTGCCGCAGTGCTGGGAGATTGTCACCACGGATGCCAGTCTGACCGGTTGGGGGGGAGTTTAGAAGTCTTTGAAACTTCAGAGTCAGTGCACCCATCAACATTCTAGAACTGCGGGCGAACAGGTTGGTTCTCTCACGGTTGACCCCACACCTTCGGGGTCGGGCTGTTCAGATTCGCTCGGACAACCAGATGGCGGTTGCCTACATCAGTCATCAGGGGGGGTCTCGGAGCAAGCGAGCCCTCAAGGAAGTGTCCCTGATACTGTCTTGGGTGGAAGAGAATGTCCCTTGCATCTCGGCGGTCTACATTCCGGGGGTGGAGAACCTGAAGGCAGACTCCCTTGCGTCCCACCACAACCACAAGCCTCCAAGATTTGTCTCCTTGTCGCAGGATCCTCTGGCCTTCGCCACGGATGCGCTAGCGATTCCTTGGACGGAGTTTCGGCTCCTCTATGTGTTCCCTCCCTTTCCTCTGCTGGGCAGGGTGCTGCGCAAGATAGCCCAGGATGGGGTATCAGCCATTCTGGTGGCCCCCTGTTGGCCAAGGAGAGTGTGGTTCGCAGACGTTGTGCAGTTGGTAGCAGATCGGTATGTGTTGCCCAAGAATCCAGATCTTCTCACTCAGGGGCAGCTGCGCCATCCAAATTTACAAACGCTGGCTTTAACGGCTTGGCTGCTGAAACCTCCATCTTGATGGACAAGGGGTTGCCAGGCTCTGTTGTTGATACTATGATTCGGGCTCGGAAGAAGTCCTCGTCTTTTATCTACTACAGGGTCTGGCATGCTTACATTGCCTGGTGTGAGTCCAAGTCTCTTCCTTGTCGGGTGTTTTCTATCCCCAGGATTCTGGAATTTTTACAACATGGTTTGGATTCCGGCCTTCAACTGCCCCTCAAGGGACAGGTGTCAGCTCTGGCAATTTTTTTCTTTGCCAATCACTGGCTGGTTAAGACTATTTTCCAGGGAGCTACCCATGTGCGTCCGCCACGTAAACCTATGCTACCAGTTTGGGACTTAAATCTGGTGTTGTCTGCTCTGCAGGGTCCTCCCTTTGAGCCTATCCGTGGGGCTGCGTTGCCCATTCTGACTCTTAAGGTGGCCTTTTTGGTGGCTATTCGTCTATTCAACTTCGGTCAGGCGAGTTTCTGAGCTGGCAGCACTTTACATTAAACCTCCTTATTTTGAGCGGCATCAGGATAAGGTGGTGTTTCGGCTTAAGCCGGATTTCTTGCCTATGGTTGTGTATGCTTTTCATCTCAATCAGGACATTGTCTTACCTTCCTCGTGTCCTAACCCTGCTAATTCCAAGGAACGGACCCTTCATTCTCTGTTGTTGTCAGGGCATTGAAGTTTTATTTGGTTGCTACTGAGTCATTCAGGAAATCTGATGCTCTTTTTGTTCTTCCTGCTGGACCTAAGGGTTTGCCTCCGGCTAAATCTACTATTAGCAAGTGGATATGTCAGGCGGTGGCACAAGCCTATTTTGCTAAAGGTAAGGTTCCTCCTTTCCGGATTACTGCTCATTTCACTCGTGCTGTTGGTGCCTCTTGGACTTTTCAGCACCAAGCTTCTGTTGAACAAGTTTGTAAGGCCGCTACTTGGTCTTCTGTTCATACCTTTTACAAGTTTTACAAGGTTGATGTTAAGGCCTCAGCTGATGCTGCTTTCGGCTGCAAGGTACTTTAGGCGGTAGTGGTTTGAACTGCCTGCCGTTACTCTTTGGGGATCCCACCCTACCTTACGGACACTGCTTTTGGATGTCCCAGATGTAAGGACTTCATGAAGCAGGCCGTGCTGTGCATTAGGAAAAATACAATTCTGTGAGTACTCATCTGTAGAATTGTTTTTACTATGCACGGCCTGCTTCATCCCTCCCTTGTTATCGTTATTCTTGGTTGCCTCTTTATGGTGATTGTTCCGAGTTAGTTAAGGTTTTTTTTACCTTTTTTACCTCCCGGCTTCTTGTATAACTGCTTGTCAACACTGGAGGTCTATGGGTGATTACCGTTTTTATATGGGGCCGGGGGAGCCACAAATCTTCTGCAGTCCACTGCGCCACCTTGTGGCGGAATACCCAGATGTAAGGACTTCATGAAGCAGGCCGTGCTGTGCATAGTAAAAACAATTCTACAGGTGAGTATTCACAGAATTGTATTAATCCAATATGGTCCTCAAAGAATGGGAACGGCCCAACAGGTTGCCCTCGGTGCCCAAGGGACTGGATAGAAGGTATCCCTTCTCGTCCGACTTGGTTCGCCGCTGGTCTTGTCCACCCGAGGTGGACGCCCCCGTCCTGTGGCTGTCCAATATTCTGTTATGCCGTCTCCTGACACCACTACCTTGCACGATAATCCTGATCGGTGTATGAATCAACTAGCTTGTCATGCCTTCACCTTTGTAGGGGCGGGCTTACGCCCGGTCTGTGCCATGGCTGTTGTTGCCAATGCACTTAAGAAGAAGGTTAGGCGCGTTGCCGAAGCTGCCAGATCTCGCAAGCGAGCTGATGACTACAAGGACCTTTTGCTTTGCTCTGACTTTATTGCCTTTGTGCTGTCTGCCATGGATGATGCCGTCCGGCTTGGTGGTAGGGCCTCTGCCCTGTTGGTTGCCATGCGTCGGTCCGTCTGGCTGCGGCAGTGGGCGGCTGACACTGCTGCTAAGAAGTCCCTCACCGGGCTTCCCTTCATGGGACTCCATCTTTTTGGGGAACGTCTTGATGTTTTGACCAAGGATGGTTGGCTCCCTCAGCGTAGAAATCATTCTCGGCCCTTTCGGGGGTCCTTTTCATTTCGCCCTTCCCGTGGGGGACGTGGATCCTCCCTCACAGGTAGCTGCAGAGACTCTTGGGGATGGGGTAGGTCCCGTGGTCGCCCTGGTCTCTCCTGGGGTTCCAAGCCCAAGCCCCCCACCAAGGTTCCTCAGGCATGAGGGGGCTCCCTCACCCATCTGGGTGGGGGGACGGCTTCGGCTCTTTGCTCACGTTTGGAGAAAACTCGTCTCGGATCGGTGGATTCAGGAGGTGGCGTCCCCAAGATAGAACTAGCAGCTTGGCCGCCTCCAAGATTCCTCCGGTCCCAGATCTCTCAAAATCCTGTGACGGCGCAGGGCCTGAGGTTGGCCGTCCAACATCTTCTGTCATCCGGGGGGGTTCTACTCCAATCTGTTCACGGTGCCCAAGAAGGACGGCTCCCTGAGACCCATCCTGGATCTAAAGGGTCTCAACAGTCGGCGGTGATCTCTCTTCGGCCAGGCGACTTTATGACCACTGTGGACATCAAGGATGCCTACCTGCACGTTCCTATCTTCCTAAGGCATCAGAAGTTCCTGAGGTTTGCTCTGGGGGATCAGCACTACCAGTTTGTGGCCTTGCCATTCGGTATCACTTCGGCCCCTCGGGTGTTCACCAAGGTGCTGGCGGGTGTCATGGCCCTCCTGTGGAGCCAGGGCATTCGCATTCTTCCTTACCTGGACAACCTGTTGATTGCTGCTCCATCTTTTCATCAGGCCGAGAGGGATACTCAGGTGGTTGTGTCCACCCTAGAGTTCTTCGGTTGGGTGCTCAATTATCCCAAGTCTTCGCTCACTCCACCATTTGTGAGGTCCTTCCTGGGCATGACGCTAGATACTTCTCAGGTCAAGGTGTTTCTTCCTCAGCAGAAGGTGGAGGGGCCTTCAGATGCAGGCGCGAGCCATGCTGTCGTGTCCTCATCCCTCTATCCGTCTGGGGATGCAGTTGGTGGGACTCATGGTGTCTTGCTTCGAGGCGGTACCCTTCGCCCAGTTCCACATGAGATTTCTTCAGTTGAATCTCTTGACCGTTTGGGATCGGAAACAGGAATCCCTGGAGCAGGAATTCGCTCTGGCCAGACAGTCCCCCTCGTGGTGGTTGGACTCGAGGAATCTTCTAGCGGGCAGGTCCTTTCTACCTCCGTGCTGGGAGACGCCAGTCTGACCGGTTGGGGAGGGTTTTGGCACTCACTGAAGTTCCAGGGCCAGTGGGGCCCTCAGGAGGCCCACACGCCTATCAATCTTCTTGAGCTGAGGGTGATCCGGTTGGCTCTCTTCCAGTTGACTCCCCACCTTCGGGGTCATGCGATCCAGGTCCGTTCGGACAATCAGACAGCTGTCGCTTACATCAATCATCAGCGTGGGACTCGAAGCAAATGAGCCCTCAAGGAGGTGTCCCTGATATTGTCTTGGGCAGAGGAGAATGTTCCCTGCATCTCAGCGGTTTACTTCCCAGGGGTGGAGAACCAGGAGGCGGACTTCCTGAGCAGGGGGACATCTCGTCTGGGGGAATGGTCCCTCGACAACAAGATCTTTCATGCCCTGTGTCGCCGCTGGGATTTGTCTCTCTGTCAAGAGATCTGCTGGCCTTCGCCACGGACGCTCTAGCCATTCCCTGGACGGATTTCCGGCTCCTCAATGGGTTTCCTCTCCTGGGTCGGGTGCTGCGCAAGATAGCCCAGGAGGCGGTACCGACCATTCTGGTGGCCCCCTGCTGGTCGAGGAGAGTATGGTTCGCAGATGTCGTCCAGGTGGCGGTGGATCACTTAGTCATGCCCGACGATCCAGGGCTTCTCACTCGGGGACAGTTGCGCCATCCCAATTTACAAATGCTGGCTTTGACGGCTTGGCTGCTGAAACCTCCATCCTGATGGATAAGGGATTGCCGGCCTCGGTCGTCAGTACTATGATTCAGGCTCGGAAGAAATCTTCTTCTTTGATTTATTATAGGGTCTGGCATGCTTACATTGCCTGGTGCGAGTCTAAATATTTTCCTTGTCGCACTTTCTCCATTTCTAGGATTTTGGAGTTTTTACAACATGGTCTGGAGTCGGGTCTACAACTGAGTACCCTCAAAGGCCAGGTTTCGGCCTTGGCAATCTTTTTCCAAAGATCTTTCGCCAATCATAGGCTTGTCAAGAATTTTTTCCCAAGGAGTTACTCATGTACGTCCACCGCGTAAGCCCCTGCTAACTTTTTGCCCAAGGTTGTTTCTGCCTTTGATCTCAATGAGGACATTGTCTTGCCTTCCTTGTGTTCTGCCCCTTCTAATTCTAAGGAACGAAGTCTTCATTCTCTGGATGTGGTCAGGGCACTCAAATACTATTTGATCGCCACTGAGCCTTTTCAGAAGTCGGATTCTCTGTTTGTCCTTCCTGCTGGGCCTAGGAAGGGTTTGCCTCCAGCCAAATCCACTATCAGCAAGGGATCAGACAGGCGGTGGTGCAAGCGTACTCTGCCAAGGTGAAGGATCCCCCTTTTTGTGTTACGGCTCATTCCACTAGGGCTATTGGTGCCTCTTGGGCTTTTCAGCACCAGGCTTCTGTTGAACAAGTTTGTAAGGCCGCTACTTGGTCTTCTGTTCATACTTTTTCTAAGTTTTACAAGGTTGATGTTAGGGCCTCAGCTGCGCTGTTTTTGGTCGCAAGGTGCTTCAGGCGGTAGTGTCTTGAACTGTCTGCTGTTGCTCACTGGGGATCCTACTCTTCTTCATGGACACTGCTGTTGGATGTCCCAAAGGTGAAGAATTGAAATGAAGCAAGCCGTGCTGTACACCAGGAAAAATACAATTCTGTGATTACTCACCTGTAAAATTGTTTTTACCGTGTACAGCACGGCTTGCTTCATCCCTCCCTTGTTATCGTTATCCTCTTTTGCCTTGTTATGGTGATTTTTGTGAGAGAGTTATTGTTTAGTGGGGCTGTGTTTTTTTGTTAACATGGTCTTGCCTCCCGGCTTCTTGCATTAATGCTTTTCAAACACTGGAGTCTCTGGGTAATTCCTGAACTTTTTATGGGCCGGGAGGAGCCACAAGTCTTTCTGCAGTCAACTGCGCCACCTTGCGGCGGATTACCCAAAGGTGAAGAATTGAAATGAAGCAAGCCGTGCTGTACACCGTAAAAACAATTCTACAGGTGAGTAATCACAGAATTGTATTTTTTTTATTTTAATGGAAGTAAGAGCTTGGTTATGTCTACCCGATGCACTAAACCTGTCACTCCTGGATTTAATTCCCAGAAGAAACCACAAGCTTGACAGGAGTTTTATTTTGTTCAAGTATATTAGTAACCCCTCCTCTCATTAGCTGATGTTAATATGGGTTTTTAATGCAACACAATTTCTCAAAGGTGTTGACATTTGTGGGCTTACACCTCAGATCAGTAGTGCCCTCTGGCATGAGACACCCCACTTACCTTCTACCCGCGCCACACATATCTCACCCAGAGTAGCGGTACAAGAAGCAGAAGTGGGTGGCTGTGGCCTCAATATGGCGTGTGCCTGTTGAGATCAATGGCTGGATTTATACACGCGGAACTTCCATGTACATAGCCGCCTTTTGATCTCAATAGGAGAATGCCGTACTAAGGCCACGCCCACCTGCTGTGCCAGCTTTGTGAACCAGCACTGTGGGTGAGAGATATGGAGCACAGAAGTGGGATGTCTCGTGCCCGAGAGAACTGCTCTGATGTCTGACGCAAAAGTCCATGGATGTGGATGTTAGTGTTTACACAAATGGGATGCACCCATGTTACTAAGTCATGCTGCCCAGCACTGTCAGAACCAGCAAGTGCTTGTATCACTCATGAGCAGCCAGGGCAGTCTAAGCTCTGCAAGACAGGGTTGTACACAACACACCAAGGAGTGCAGGGTACAGATTGTAATATGAGCCAGCTCAAGACCTCCTTCAGGGGAACAACCCCATCTCATATCACAGTCAGGCATGGACCATATGCTTGTTGAGAAAAGCAGAGCCCCCTTGCACACTTTTCCTTCAGAGTATTCACCATCCCAAAAATATATTCTCCACATACCTGGGGGGCAAGGGTACATGCAATACTATCTGCACCAGATTACCCAGCTCAAGACCTCCAACAGATACATTCCCCTTTTAACAGCCATGTCTACGATAACACAGTTGGCATTGCAACTATATGGGAAGTACTTCAGGTTGTACTTGATCAGAAGCATAGCCCCATGTACTTTTTTTCTCCACAGAGCCCACTCAGTCCTCAGATTCTGATATATCGGAGACCCCAGGAATAAGTAATACATAAAGGCTTTTTTAAAAACTTACTTCCTGACTTCAGCAATTCATGTTGTCAACAGGATCATGATAATACTGCTTTTCAGGTGGGTGACGGGTGGCTGAGAGAGCAGTATCATAATCATCCAGCTCCTGAAAACTTGTAAACAACTAAGATGTTTTGAACTCCAGCAGTATATCGTATATATGCTCAAGCTAAAAACCAAGAATAACTTAGAGGCCAAAACGGAGGAAAACATTGCAGCTGTTGTAGCTACGGTCTTCCCAAATGTTTGCTATATTGCTGCTAATTTTCAGCGATGGTTCTATTGCACTGATGAAGTTGAGTTCTCCTGATGAAATGTGTCAGCTAAGCAAACGATTTTATAACATTACAGCTGTGGAAAAAATCTACTTGGAACTATTAATGATGATGTTGTAAACAATTTTTTATTGATTTTTTTATGAATATACAATCAATGTAAATCCTTAAACAGAATATGGATGATCTGAGCTGCTGTTTTTGGGATATCCGCCTATTCAGTAGTGTCAGGAAATAGGCGTGATTGTTCTCTCTTTGTTTTTTCCTTTTAGGTTGTTTGGTTTACACTTTGCAGCACTGTATGCAACAATTAAGAATGTTTCCTTGGCTAGAATGGGTTTCTTTCAGATGTCCCCTCCCCATTTTGTCTATTCAAATTACAGGGCAGTCTGGATGTGAGGGATAACAGCCAACTATGGGGTTGAGTCAGAGCCAGGTTTGAAAACTTGCTGCTTTTTTAGGAGAGAAAACTGCCACTTTCAGTGTCTACATTGAGGCTGATTCAACAATTAGGTTTACATTTTCACCTCAGCCTCAAGGAAGACAATGAAAGTGGATGGCATGTTTCTCTCATAAAAAAGGAATGTGTTTTCTCACCTGGCATCCACCAGCAACATGCGGGGTGGAGTTGGCTGCCATATTACATTAACTCTATGAATTTTGGAATACAATGTCCCCTGAAAATAAACCTTAGTGCTTTAACCCTTCTAGAGGTTTCACTGCAAACCTTCAGACATCTTTTCTCATTATTATTCACTGCAGATCTACTTTAACTTAAAGAAATGAATGGTTTTATGCATGATGTGTGTATATTGAATCAGCAAATCTGCATTTGTATTTAGGTTGTTCAGCTGCATACACAGGAATTTATCATTTCACACAAACACAATGCTACTGATTTATCAATTTTAATTCCACTGGGATAATTTTAAGCATATCACATTTTTGAAATAAAAAAGATAGGATAATACTTGTAGAAGAATTCACAGAAAAAATGTTGCTTAAGGCCGAAATGTGCCAACTGAAGGCAAATGCTTTAAGGTCTGTGCATATGGGCACTGAAAGACATTCACAAAAAAATAGCACTACAGTAAAAGTTCAAGGCTTGAATTGGCCCCTCAAAAAAGTAGGTTACTAGGTATCTCAACTTGCTGGCAGCATCTAAGCAAAAGCCAAGTATGTGTTTGTTTAAGTTTAAGTTCCTATTATGTTAGCAAATGTGTGTGTTCTAGAAGTAGTTTTCACTACCTTCAATCTGTTAGCACCCATACACCAAGTCTGTACACCAAGATCTACAGGAAAAGAGAAGTGAGCCTTGCACACACTGTACGGTTAATAATAGCAACAGATTGCAGCTAGTGAAAACTGCTTCTATAAAACACGTTTGCAAACCAAGTCAGATCAAGAGATGCAGGATGCAAATGTTTTACCCCTTTCCCTATTGTATCAAACCGGAAGATAAAAAATGTGGCTTCATATGGACGTTGAGAGGAAATAAAATGTTTGCAATATCTATATTTTTTATGACCACTCTCAATGTTTTTTCTGTTTACTTCTGGCTGGTCGACATTTTTTATGAATGAAAGAAAACATCTTAAATATTATGTAAAGGACAGTGAAAAGGCAGAGTAACAGGAATCCAATCACATCTAAGCTATGGTACTGGTACCAAGTCAGATCATGAGATGCAGGACGCAAATGCTTTGCTCCCTTGTGACGCATGACAAACTCAATCCAGAATACAGCTCTGTCTAGTGGTTTCACTGGCTGATCATGGTGGATGCGGGATATCCTCATGGCATTTTCCTTGTACCTGAAATTTACCAACATACGATTACCATTATTTTATACATTCAATACTACATTAGTTTTAACAAACAAGAAGTGTGATGTAACAGTCACTTTATATACAGTGCATATATAGTATGTCAGTGATGGCAAACCTTAAAAGTTCCTGGTACAAGTAAGAGAGCCAGTGGTTCTGTATTACATCATCAGACAGCCTTTCAATATTGCTAACTTACAGCGTGTACTGCCTAGCTTCATAATCCTTGAGAGAAAGAGGACCTCTTGCTAACTAAATACTTCTCAGCAACTGTTCATGTAAAAGAAAAATTTATTTATATACACTTTTTATACATAATATACATTTGAATAAATATATTTGACCATTATTTCATATTTGTAACTAATAATAACAAATATGAAATAATGGTCAAATATATTTATTCAAATGTATATTATGTATAAAAAGTGTATATAAATACATTTTCCTAGTGCATTGCACGGCCTGCTTCACAAAATCATAACATCTGGGATTCCGCCACAAGGTGGCGCAGTGGCACTGCAGAAGAGTTGTGGCTCCGCCTGTTACCATATAAAAACGAAATCACCATAGACTTATCCAGTTGTTCTCTGCAGTGCTTATTGCGAAGATAGAAGATGGCTCTCTCTCTATGCGCAGGTGTGCGGGGCAACCATGCCTGCGGCCCTGCATATCTGTTTCCACCCGTTTCCGGACCCTCTGTGCCTCCCAGCCTCGGCTGTCGGATCGGGTGAAGGTAGCGGAGCACTGTGGTCAAGTGCTCAAGGAGCGCTGCTCCAAGCCGCAGACCCTGTACCACAAAGGGTAGCCGGCCATAGGCTTTATGGTGAGCCTACTAGGGATGCGGAGTTCCTGTCCTAGCTTCTGAGGGGGTAAGTGTTTTTAAACATGTTTTCTATGTTCAGGGCCCCCCCCCCCCCCCACTGGCCTGGGCTTCGCCGCTGCCTGTTCGCTCTCCCCCCCCCTTCTCTCCACAACGGGTGTTGGGGGGGGGGTCAGTGTGTGTGATTTTAGCCTGTTTTTAGACTGTTTTTGTATGCTTTTGCGGCTGCCGCCGCTTTGTACTGCGCTCCGCGGCGGGCGGTGCTATATTTGTGAGGCGTTTTTTCACTGTGGGGATGACGTCGGCGAGGTCATGTGAGCGACGTTTTCACGCTCTATGGGGGGGGCCAGCGGATGACGCGTCGTTCTCCCACGGCCCGCCCCTCAAGGTTCCTCTGTCGGCGCCATCTTACTTCTGCTGCGTGGCTGGGGCCCTCTTCAATCCCTGGGCTGCGGCAGTGATTTCTGCCTGCGTCGCTTCCTCCGGTGGTCTGGCGGCTGGCAATCCTTGTCCTGCTTGGTCCGTGAGTCCCCTCTGGGGTTTTGGGGCATGGGCTGCGAGATACTTATGTATGTTTGCTTATGTCTTTCAGACAGGACACCCGTGGGTTGTGGTTTCTCCCGGTCCTGCTCCTTACTCCCCCCTCCTTCATCTCCCCTTACTGATTCTGGGGGCATCCCGGGTGGCTTTAATTAGCCTTTACCCTGTGCTGGCATATTGCACCTGTATTAATCACCATATAGAGGCTTCTGGGGATAACGTGCTCGGGAGTCCTTCGGGACAATCCCGGTTGTCTTCCATGTGTGGGGTATCCCCTATCAGTAATGATGTCACGGTGTGTGGGCCAAGCACCCAGGCTGTCCTTTTGATTCAGTCTGGGCTGCCTGCTTCTTTACCAAGCTCTGCGCCCCCTTCGCATCGCCTACCCCGCCACGTCTGCACTTAGCCCCCAGTGAGGGGGACTCTAGCAGGGGGTCACAATTTGATTTGGCACTTCGTGTGGCCAGCATTGAAAGACAGCTTGCCAGGCCTGTTCAGCATAAGGCCTCTAGCAAGAAGCGGCACCTGACTTCCTCGCCTGCACTGTTTACTGCGCAGCAGGAGGAAATTGATCTTTTTGATGAACGTTATTCCCTGGAGGAGGGGGAGCTTTTCTCAGGCTCTGACTCCTCTGGGGACCAGCAGGTGGTCTGCAACAGTGACCCTGGGTCTGAGTCTGAGGATTCCTGGTTTCCTGAGGACACCGCTAATCTGTTGTCTCACATTTTTGAGGTTTTACACATTGCCCCCCCTGAGGTGGCTAAGAGGAAACAGGGTTAGCTTTTTCGTACCATTAAGCAATGTCTGGAGTTCCCTGAGCAGAGTAATTTCACTAATATGGTGCTCAAGGAGTGGGAGTAGATTGCCTGCGGTGCCTAACGGTTTGGATAAGAAGTATCCCTTTCCTGCTGATTTGGTTAAGCGGTGGTCGGGTCCCCCCGAGGTAGACGCACCCATTCTTGGATTGTCCAACACTTCTGTTATGCCTTCCCCTGACACTACTACACTGCGGGACAGCGAGGACCGGCATACGGATCAGCTGGCCTACCATGCCTTTGTGGGGGCTGGTTTGAATCCGTCCTATGCCGCTGCTATAACTGCTATTGCTCTTAAAAGACTGATCAATCGTCTCCTTGCTGGCACTACAGCTGGAAGGGATGAGTATAGGACCCTTTTGCTGTGCTCTGATTTTGTTGCCTTTCTTCTTACTGCCATGGATGATGTAGTACGGCTGAGTGGTAGGGCCTCTGCCCTCTTGGTGGCTATGCACCGCTCTGTTTGGTTGCGTCAGTGGCAGCTGACGCTGCGGCTAAGAAGGCTCTCACTGGACTCCCCTTTGTGGGGCTGCGGCTCTTTGGTGAGTGCCTGGATGTTTTAGCCAAAGATGGTAGGCTGCCTCAGCATAGGAGGCATCCTCGGCCTTTTCGGGGGCCATCTGCTTCAGTCTCCTCCTTTCGTACCCCCAGAGGAGCTCGAGGGTCCTTCTTTTCAGGGGCCCGCAGGGGGTCTTGGGGCCATGGCAGATCCCGTGGTCGTCCCCGGTCTCTCATGGGACCCCAAGCCTTCTCCCAAGCCCCCTCAGGCATGAGGAGGCGCCCGCACCCATCCAGGTGGGGGGACGGCTTCGGCTCTTTGCTCACATCTGGAGGCTCCGCGTCTCAGACCTGTGGATTCAGGAGGTGGTGTCCTCCGGTTACAAGATTGAGTTGGCAGCCTGGCTGCCCCCCCAGATTCCTCAGATCCCGGATGCCTCACAACCCTCTGTCAGCGGTTCAACGTCTGCTGGACTCGCAGCGGGCAGCGCTATATTTGTGAGGCGTTTTTTCACTGTGGGGATGACGTCGACGAGGTCATGTGAGCGAAGTTTTCGCGCTCTTTGGGGGGGGTGGGGCAGCGGATGAGGCGTTGTTCTCCCGCGGCCCGCCCCTCAAGGTTCCTCTGTCGGCGCCATCTTACTTCTGCTGCGTGTCTGGGGCCCTCTTCAATCCCTGGGCTGCGGCAGTGATTTCTGCCTGCGTCGCTTCCTCCGGTGGTTTGGCGGCTGGGGATCCTTGTCCTGCTTGGTCCGTGAGTACCCTCTGGGGTTTTGGGGCATGGGCAGCGGGATACTTATGTATGTTTGCTTATATCTTTCAGGCGGGACACCCGTGGGTTGTGGTTTCTCCCGGTCCTGCTCCTTACTCCCCCCCCCTCCATCTCCCCTTACTGATTCTGGGGGCATCCCTTGGGGGGGTCATCCCGGGTGGCTTTTATTAGCCTTTACCCTGTGCTGGCATATTGCGACTGTATTAATCACCATATGGAGGCTTCTGGGGATAACGTGCTCGGGGGTCCTTTGGGACAATCCCGGTTGTGTTCCATGTGTGGGGTATCCCCTATCAGTAATGACCGTGCTCCCAGGCTGTCCTTTTGATTCAGTCTGGGCTGCCTGCTTCTTTACCAAGCTCTGCGCCCCCTTCGGCATCGCCTACCCCTCCGCGCCTGCACTTAGCCCCCAGTGAGGGGGACTCTAGCAGGGGGTCACAATTTGATTTGGCACTTCGTGTGGCCAGCATTGAAAGACAGCTTGCCAGGCCTGTTCAGCGTAAGGCCTCTAGCAAGAAGCGGCACCTGACTTCCTCTCCTGCACTGTTTACTGCGCAGCAGGAGGAAATTGATCTTTTTGATGAACGTTATTCCCTGGAGGAGGGGGAGCTTTTCTCGGGCTCTGACTCCTCTGGGGACCAGCAGATGGGCTGCGACAGTGACCCTGGGTCTGAGTCTGAGGATTCCTGGTTTCCTGAGGACACCGCTAATCTGTTGTCTCACATTTTTGAGGTTTTACACATTGCCCCCCCTGAGGTGGCTAAGAGGAAGCAGGGTGAGCTTTTTCGTACCATAAAGCAGAGTTCCCTGAGCAGAGTCATTTCACTAATATGGTGCTCAAGCAGTGGGAATTAGTAGATTGCCCGCGGTGCCTAACGGTTTGGATAAGGAGTATCCCTTTCCTGCTGATTTGGTTAAGCGGTGGTCGGATCCCCCTGAGGTAGACGCGCCCATTCTTGGATTGTCCAACACTTCTGTTATGCCTTCCCCTGACACTACTACACTGCGGGACAGCGAGGACCGGCGTATGGATCAGCTGGCCTACCATGCCTTTGCCTTTGTGGGGGCTTGTTTGCGTCCGTCCTGTGCCACTGCCATAACTTCTATTGCTCTTAAGAGACTGATCAATCGTCTCCTTGTTGGCACTACAGCTGGAAGGGATGAGTATAGGACCCTTTTGCTGTGCTCTGATTTTGTTGCCTTTTTTCTTACTGCCATGGATGATGTAGTATGGCTGAGTGGTAGGGCCTCTGCCCTCTTGGTGGCTATGCGCCGCTCTGTTTGGTTGCGTCAGTGGCAGCTGACGCTGCTAAGAAGGCTCTCACTGGACTCCCCTTTGTGGGGCTGCGGCTCTTTGGTGAGTGCCTGGATGTTTTAGCCAAGGATGGTAGGCTGCCTCAGCGTAGGAGGCAGCCTCGGCCTTTTCAGGGGCCATCTGCTTCAGTCTCCTCCTTTCATACCCCCAGAGGAGCTCGAGGGTCCTTCTTTTCAGGTGCCCGCAGGGGGTCTTGGGGCCATGGCAGATCCCGTGGTCGTCCCGGTCTCTCATGGGACCCCAAGCCCAAACCTTCTCCCAAGCCCCCTCAGGCATGAGGAGGCGCCCTCATCCATCCGAGTGGGGGGACGGCTTCGGCTCTTTGCTCACATCTGGAGGCTCCGCGTCTCAGACCGTTGGATTCAGGAGGTGGTGTCCTCCGGTTACAAGATTGAGTTGGCAGCCTGGCTGCCCCCCCCCCCCCCCCAGATTCCTCAGATCCCAGATGCCTCACAACCTGTCAGCTCAGGGGTTACGCCTTGCGGTTTAACGTCTGCTGGACTCAGGAGTCATTTTCCCGGTGCCTTCCTAGGAACGGGGTCAGGGTTTCTACTCCAATTTGTTCATGGTCCCCAAAAAGGACGGGTCCCTGAGGCCAATCCTGGACTTGAAAGGTCTCAACAGGTCGTCAGGTTCAAGCACTTTCGCATGGAGACTCTTCCTTCGCTGTCAGCCCTTCGCCCGGGCGACTTCATGACCTCCGTGGACATCAAGGATGCTTATCTTCATGTGCCAATCTTCCTGGGTCATCAGAGGTTTCTCAGGTTTGCTCTAGAGGATCAGCATTACAATTTGTGGCCTTACCCTTCGGTATGACTTCGGCGCCTCGTGTGTTCACCAAGGTGCTGGCGGGCGTGATGGCTCTGCTGCGGCATCAGGGCATTCGCATCCTTCCTTACCTGGACGACATTCTGATTGCGGCTCAGTCTCTTCGGCAGGCCGAGAGGGATACTCAGGTGGTGACCTCCACTCTCGAGTCCTTCGGCTGGGTGATCAACTATCCCAAGTCTTCACTGTCTCTGTCTTTGGTGAGGTCCTTTCTGGGCATGACTCTGGATATCTCTCAGGTCAAGGTTTTCCTGCCCCAGCTCAAAGTGGAGGCCCTCAGAAGCAGGCTCGGGCTCTGCTCTTGTGTCCCCATCCCTCCATCCGGCAGGGGATGCAGTTAGTGGGTCTGATGGTGTCCTGCTTCGAGGCAGTCCCCTTTGCTCAGTTTCGCATGAGGCCTCTTCAGTTGCACCTTCTGTCTGTTTGGAATTGGGACCCTGTGTCCCTGGATCAGGATTTTTCTCTGTCCCCCCCTGGCCAGACAGTCCCTCTTGTGGTGGCTGGACTCAAGGAACCTTCTAGTGGGCAGGACTTTTCTGCCCCAGCATTGGGAGACTGTCACCACAGATGCCAGTCTGACAGGTTGGGGGGGGCTTTTGGAAGTCTCTGCAGTTCCAGGGTCAATCGGGCCCCCAGGAGGCCCATGCTCCCATCAATATTCTGGAACTGAGGGCTATCATGTTGGTTCTTGCTCAGCTGACCTCACACCTTCGGAGTCGGGCTGTTCAGATCCACTCGGACAACCAGACGGCAGTTGCCTACATCAATCGTCAGGGAGGGACTCGGAGCAAGCGAGCCCTCAAGGAAGTGTCCATGATACTGTCTTGGGTGGAAGAGAATGTGCCTTGCATCTTGGTGGTTTACATTCCGGGGGTGGAGAACCTGGAGGCAGACTCCCTGAGCAGGGGGATGTCTCGGTTGGGGGGAATGGTCTCTCTCAGCAACAAGGTATTTCACTCCCTGTGTCACCGGTGGGGTCTTCCGTATGTGGACCTGTTTGCGTCCCGCCACAATAACAAGCTTCCCAGGTTTGTCTCCCTGTCACAGGACCCCCTGGCCGTCGCCATGGATGCGCTAGCAATTCCTTGGACAGAGTTTCGGCTCCTCTATGTGTTCCCTCCCCTTCCTCTGCTGGGCAGGGTCCTGCACAAGATAGCCCAGGAAGGGGTACCAGCCATTCTGGTGACCCCCTGCTGGCCAAGGAGGGTGTGGTTCGCAGACGTTGTGTAGTTGGCAGTGGATCAGTATGTCCTGCCCAAGGATCCAGATCTGCTCACTCAGGGACAGCTGTGCCATCCCAATTTACAAACGCTGGCTTTAATGGCTTGGCTGCTGAAACCTCCATCTTGATGGATGAGGGTTTGCCGGCCTCTGTTGTTGAGACCATGATTTGGGCTAGGAAGAAGTCCTCGTCCTTTATCTACTATAGGATTTGGCATGCTTACATTTCCTGGTGTGAGTGTAGGTGTCTGCCTTGTAGGGTGTTTTCTATTCCCCGGATTCTGGATTTTTTTTTTTTTTTTTGCAATATGGCCTGGATTCGGGCCTTCAACTTCCAAAGGTCTTTTGCCAATCACCGGTTGGTCAAGACTTACTTTCAGGGAGTTACTCATGTGCGTCCACCACGTAAACCTATACTACCGGTTTGGGATCTAAATTTGGTGTTGTTGTTGGGGCTGCCTTGCCCATTATGACTCTTAAGGTGGCCTTCCTGGTGGCCATTACCTTGGTTAGGCGAGTCTCTGAGCTGGCTGCTCTTTCCATCAAACCTCCTTATTTTGAGCGGCATCAGGATAAGGTGGTGTTTTGTCTTAAGCCGGATTTCTTGCCTAAGGTTGTGTCGGTTTTTCATCTCAATCAGGACATTGTTTTGCCTTCTCTGTGTCCTAATCCTGCTAATTCCAAGGAGCGGACGCTTAATTCTCTGGATGTTGTCCGGGCCCTGAAGTTTTATACGGGTGCTACTGAGTCTTTCAGGAAATCTGACGCTCTTTTTGTTCTTCCTGCTGGACCTAGGAAGGGTCTGCCTCCGGCTAAATCCACTATCAGCAAGTGGATCCATCAGGCGGTGGAGCAGGCCTATTCTGCTAAGGGGAACGTTCCCCCTTTATAGGGTTACTGCTCATTCTACTCGTGCTATCGGTGCGTCTTGGGATTTTCAGCACCAAGCTTCTGTTGAACAAGTTTGTAAGGCCGCAACTTGGTCTTCTGTTCATACTTTTTCCAAGTTTTACAAAGTTGATGTTAAGGCCTCAGCTGATGCTGCTTTTGGCCGCAAGGTACTCCAGGCGGTGGTGGTCTAAACCGTCTGTTGTTACTTTCTTTTTGGGGATCCCACCCTACTTTATGGACACTGCTTTTGGGTGTCCCAGATGTTATGATTTTGTGAAGCAGGCCGTGCCATGCACTAGGAAAAAAACATGTAGAATTGCTTTTACTGTACATGGCACTGGCTGCTTCACCCTACCCTTGTTACGTTGTTCTTGGTTCCTCTTTAGGGTGATTGTTCCAATTTAGTTGGGGTTGTTTCTTTATTTGTTACCGGTTCTTGTATCACTGCTTGTCAACTACTGGATAAGTCTATGGTGATTCTGTTTTTATATGGTACCGGGCGGAGCCACAACTCTTCTGCAGTGCCACTGTGCCACCTTGTGGCGGAATCCCAGATGTTATGATTTTGTGAAGCAGGCCGTGCCATGCACAGTAAAAGCAATTCTACAGGTGAGTACTCACAGAATTGTCTTTTTTCTTTTACATGAACAATGTGGTCATAGTCAAAAGCTTACCCAAACAGGCTGGGGGATGCCTAAACCCGGAATTTGCAGCATATTAACATAGCTTGAATATGAACCAACCTTTAAGAACAACAAATTAATTTTAAATAGGTAAATAAAGGCCACACGTTTTGGGGATGCCATTTCTTAGGTAACCCCTAACCAAAGATATTTTACTCCTCAGCAAGCAAAATAAAAATTGCCATCATTCATCATAGCTTGTTTCTCATAAAACACAATAGTTGCAACCACAAATATCCTGTAATGCATTGTCGGAAGATATAACATACAGAATGCCAATAGTGGCGAGCTCCGTTAAAATGATAGACAGAAGATAATATATGTACACCAAAAGTGAGGACAGATTTTAAAATAGGGGGCTAGGGAACAAGGGAGTTTGAAAACCCTCACTTTGGAGTTTTGCTTATGCTAGTTGTATTTCAAATTGTCACATATAGCCTTACTGTCACTGCAACTGCATGTTAAAGCAATACTTTTACCCAGTGCTTAACCAGTTACATTTACACAATGTATGCCTGCATGGGTCTCTCGCTACTCAGATACACAGATATGGAGAACTCCTGTTGGGAGCCAGGTAGGCTATCCATGTTTAGTTTCAAAGCATGACCAGAACCCAGTTGGACCTGATGACCCCATAACCACCTCTCTATGACTTTCCGACAGAAAGTTATGATCTACATTTGTTTTAGAAGCTCTTTGCTGACAACTGCCCGAGAGAGGAGATCGCGGCTCATCGCAGGGGGAGGCGGAAGTGACCAACCAGGAATTCATATTTCTGGGTTGGGGGATGTTACGTGAGATAATCTGAGGATGGAGACAAACATGAACATGCTATATGGACTGGCTTTTGGCCTGATATAACCTCAATAATGGAGCTGGTGGCAGTCCTACTGGGCTGGCAGGGCTCTGTTCACTTGTTTTAGACCCACTGCAATGTGCTAGGCCCACTGCAAGGAGTGATGGGTAATTTTATTATTCCTTGTGTTGGGCACTGTGCTTTCTAGGAAAGCACCCTTTTTTCCTTTACCTTTTGAGTAGAGGGTCTTTTGGCTTCTTTAGCCCCTATTTATTAAGCCTATGGTGTCTTGCAACTGTTTTGGTACTCACCAAGTTTCACCTTTACACAGCAAATTACATCTGCCTAGTGCTGATGTGAGCCTAAAGCTTTAAACATGTGTTTGAGCCTGAAGCTTTCGTGTTGGCATTTGAGTGATGTAGACCACTTCCCAGCCTTTTGGCTAAGATCGTGTAGAATCTGTTTTACAGAGAAGCATTTGATCGAAACGGAAGCTTCATAGTGAACAGCAGCGGGTTCTGGCCTTTCATTGCCCTCAGCCTGCTGGGTCAGTTGCTTGCTAGACACATTTGGAATTCAGCAGCGTGAGTTGGCCCACATTTTGGATTGATATGCGAGTTTTAACCTTTTATTATGTGAGTGTTTTATTGGCCTGAATAAAGGTGCATTTAAAGTTTTGCAATATTGCGCAATGGTCCCTCTGTTTTTTCCCCCTTATGATTGCATGTTTTAAATCGTGTCTGGGGATTATACTATACACTGGGAGACCTAATCTAAAAGAAGGGAAGCAGAGAGGTGGAAATATTATTGGCTTGATTTTGAACGTGTGTGACCCTCTGTGTAATTGGACCCTGAGAAGTGGACCCGGCTGGAGAGATCGGTCTGTGGATCGTTTTAATTGCTGATTAAACCATCTAGTTGTGGTAAGAGTACCTAACCGGTGGTGGTGGAGCACGAGTGGATTGCTGATGCACATGGTGGAAGTTCAGGAAATGTTTGAAGGACTTTAAAGAGGACCTTGACTAGCTCTGTGTCCTTATATTTTATTTGTTTTTTGCACATACTTATTGTGGAGATTTAAGTATAGCACGTTGAGCTGGAGTCAATTATTAATTGTTTCATCACGTTAATATTATTTATTATTTGATTAATTATTTCATTTAAATTTTCTAGCGCGGTATTTACATTTATATAATTTGCTTGCTAGACACCCCAAGAATCCTGGCCTGCTGGTAAAAGACTAGGTGGGCCAGTGCCCCTCCTTGTCCTAGCCACAGTGAGTGGGAGTACGGGCAGCCTGCCAGGCAGTGGGAGTCCTATTTAAGAACCCACAGGTCATCCTCACTAGTTTTTTTGTGATTATCCCGGGTTAGTTGCTGGTATGTCAGTTGTGCTTAGTCTGGGTGCAACCCCGGCTGTTCTGTGCTTGTAGCCCTACAGATAGTGCTGACCGACTGGAGTTTCTGAGGGTCTTAGCGCTTCACCCCCCTGGTCGCCAACATATGCTCCTGGCCGGCGATTTTAACCTGATCCGTGATCCTGGTGATCAGTAAAGTGTAGGGGATGGCAGACTGGATAGTATCTTTTTGGTGTTTAATAATCTGATAAGGATTTCCACATTCGAGATTCATTTGTTTGCTGATCTAATAGGGAATCATAGTTTACCTTTCTCTCATATAAAGGGACAATGAGGTCCAGGATAGATTTTATCCTGGCCTCCTCGTTGTTTACCATCTTGAGTTACGGACATGTTTAGGCATCCTTCTCTGATTATCTGGTGGTGTTGAGTCAACTTAGGCTAGATAGTGGGGTACAAATTACGAGGAATTTGTGTAAATTGAACACACAACACAGCAGTGTACCCCCAGTGTACCTCCTAGAGCACTGTTTCTCAACCTGTTTTACGCGTACTTTGGGGGATACTCAACAATGTTCAAGGCATAAAAGGTTGAGAACCGCTGCTCTAGGGGGTGGGAGCCATCAGATTTTGATAATAAAAAGGAGACCTGTCAGAAGAGCAGTATGCTGATTCTACACAGCCAGTATGACAGCAAATGTTTCTAATGCTGCTCAAAAAACAATTGAATGCAACTTACAGTGCCTTCTCTTTCTTCTGCTTGTTAGTGTAACCCCCACAGTTTCACTGTTAATAGAAATTATGTCATGTGAAAATATATGTAATAAATATCTTACAAAGGATTGTTAATGACGGTCTTCACTGCATCGACCAAGTCCTGGGATTTCATGTTGTTTACATCAAGAATCACTGCCATGCCTTTAGTCTTCATATGAATCATGTTATCTGGCTGGTCAGCAAAAAGAGGGATTCCAACCATAGGAATTCCATGATAGATTGCTTCATATATTCCATTAGTTCCACCGTGAGTGATAAATGCCTTTGTCTTGGGGTGACCTGCAATACATAACATGCTTTGTACTGTCATGCATACTCTATTATTATTATTATTGTTTATTTATATAGCGCCATCATCTTCCGTAGCGCTTTACAAAGTAGTAATTACAGACAGGGTAGAAACATACGGTACATATAATAATTCAAATGCAGTTTTACAGAGTTGACAATGGATATTCTGAATACAAGATACAATAGGGGAGAGAGCCCTGCCCTTGCGAGCTTGTCCAATTTAGAAGTCATATTGTCCTAGCAATTACTTTTCTTCAAACCAAAGTAACCTTGGAAATTGGCAGCAACAATTTGTGTAGACCAATCTGATGATCAGTCAGGGTGTCTGATACCTTATATCTATAGGAATAAATCAAGGCAATAGCACTTGCTCTTTTATTTTCTTGAAGACATTTTAGTAGTTACCTGACTGGCTTTCTTAATTTTTGGAATTGAGAAAGCCAGTGGAATGAGTAGCAAAACATCTTAAAAAAAGATCCAGTTGCCTTGATTTATACCTACAAATATAGCATAACCTGGATAACTAAGAACCTTCACAGAAATAGTGATGCTTAATGGAATAAAGTGGACCAAAACCTATCTTTGGCGGCCCTGGAACCTATAAGACTCCAGGGCCACCTGATTAACATTAGAATAAAATGCTTTATGTATACATATTAGCTTCACAACTGAATGTCTACTGATCAATCCCCTGCAGGTAGACCTAGATCCATGTCTTCTAAGGTTTGACATTTAATTTCTAAGTGGTCTTTTTCCTGTAATGTTACCCCAAAAGGGTTCAGATTCTTAGCACAGTGTGACAATGGGCTGCTCGAGGCTTACCCAGTATAAGGACCTTTTCCTCTCAGAAAGCATATGGGTCCCTCTGCAAGCGCCCACTAAGGACTTCTTTTTGGTTCCAATTTAGCAACCTTTGACCGCTGATTTGACGAGAGAGCTGCGCATGCGCCATAGGACCAAGGAAGGTTGATTCGGACCTGGGTGGTTTCACACAGCGGGCCACCCCCGATTGGGTTTTGGTCTACTTTAAAGGGACTCTAAACCCAATGGCAATAATTAGCCAGCAAGCAGCTCACCTGATGCCTGTCCCAGGAGTTTCCCCTGGAGCAGGGCTCCAAAGCATGACCTTTTCTAATTTTATTCCTCCAGGACCACGAAAAAAAAGTGGTTCTACAGCTACTCTGTCCCTTGGAGCTTGCAGGGTGAGCAAGCACAGCAATTCACAGTGTTGCTGAAGCCATCTCTGATCACATCAGAGCATCTTCAACACTTATAAATCTGCTCTATGTCCAGCTCAGCTGCCACCCAGTAATTGAAGCAAAAGAATCAGTTTTGCATAGAATACATGAGATGTTCACATTAAAATAGAGATTTTCAGGTGCTTTAAATGGCTAGTTGTACAGTGTTCCCAAGGGGAATAAGGTGGGAGAAAGTTAGTGTGTGCCTGGAGGGGGATTTTAAATGTTTGACAGTGGTGGAATCTGTCATCATAACATCAACAAAATCCTTACCTAACAGGTCGTTTTGTGGGATCCAGTCATACAAGAGCGTGTTTTCTCCTAATGTATCTGGTTTTTTACCACTGAATCTCCAAATCACCTGTTTTAAAATAAACAAAGAAGAAATGCATAGTAAACATAATAAAGAGTTAAAACAGATTATTAAATAGTAAGGAAAAGCCATAACTGATCTTAGATTGGCAGATTTTAGTTCATGCACCTGGCAGTTGCTTGGATTATTATGTACAGTATATAACAGATATCAAGGTGCTCTGCATACGGCTCTTACGGATTAAGCCTTTTCTGAAAAAGTATGTTTTGTATGAGAGTGCTGTGCAGTTACCTTGAACCACACAAAGCAGATACCGATACATACCATAACCAAGGCAGAGACAGGCAGATGATATCATTACAGAAGGAGTCTAAAAACTATTTTATACAGCCACAAAGGTTGGACATTATAGGGGAGAAACCATTGCATTGTCTATTTTGCTGGGGCAGCAAGTTTTCATTCATTTGTGACATTTCCAGCCAGTGGGCGTGCCCACTCTCCAGAACAATAGCAGACAGTGTGCTTATATCAACATATGTCTATGAAATGGAGCATCCTTAAAGTGAGTTTTGGTCCTTTTCCCGGGGGCACCCCAATCAGGGGTGCCCCCATGTGTGAAACCCCCAGAGCGCCGAGCCCAGTTCACCTTTTCCCAGTCCCACGGCGCATCTAAGAGCAGCAAAACTTCTGAATGACCATTAGAGGGTAGCGGGGATGTGGCACCTTAGACCAGCTCATTTCAGCGCAGTCCAGAGCACTGATTGGACGGAGGCCACACATGCACTGTAGGACCGAGGAAAGGAGAGTTGATGTGGGCGACTTGGTGTGTTCCAGCTGGGCATCCCACACTAGGGTGCCTCGGGGGTAAGGACCAAAACCCAAGATATAAAAAATCCTGGGTTTTGGTCCTCTTTAAGGTCTCCAAAAGTACAGTTACAAAGCTTCACCACCTGATTTATTAAATAATCAGTAGCATTCTTTTACACACACACATAGCACAAGGGCTAGATTAAAAACAACCCATAGAGGTCTTGTCATGACGCTGAGGAGATGATGGTGCGCTGTCATGGAATGCGTGGGGGTGGCCGATGGACATCCTGCTGCCTAAAGTATTATTGTCATTTGCACATTGCATTTTATGATTTTATGTCTGAACTATTTATTGATATATGGAATGTATTACTCCACACAGATTATTTGAAGCATGACAGAGTTTAGCTTGGTGTGGACTATTTTATTATTGTTTATCTATGTATGAATATTGGTGTTTATATCATCCCCTTTTTTGTCTGCTATGGCGTACAGTATTAATACTGAGTTTGTGTAAATAAATGCAACTGATTATTTAATATGTATGGTGGTACCACTTTGTCAAAGTATTTTTGGTGGCCTCAGGGTGCTCCCGTTCATAGACAATTGATTGTGTATTCAGTGTCGCTGATGATGATATTTTTCTCATGTTCTTGTGATTTGGGGGTAGAGCAACCTAACATACTTGGACACCTAATCACAATTCTGCAATACACCAGTTAAGCCCTTTGATTGGTGGTCTACTATTTGAGGATTTAAATGAGATTCCAGAAGCCAGTGCCAAGTTTCTGCTTCTAGGTGCTGCTGTAAGGTTGCAGGAAGGGAGAGTTACAGGAAGGGAGAGTTACAGGAAGGGAGAGATCAGGTAAGTTACTAAATCATGTTTTTTTTTTTACATTTTGCCTGGACAGCTCCAAAATATATAACTAAACTCTCTCCAGCATCATGATCTGAACTCTTGCATTCAGCAATGCTAGGCACAATAAGTACACACTAACAGCCTGATTCAGAGCCTGCACGCGAATGCTAGTTTTTTTCAGGAACTGATCTCGGTAACAGGGAAATTGCAAATGCTCGTATCGTTCACAGGTGCCTTCCGGGAAAAGTTTATTCACGGGTAAGCGGCCATATTTGCCATGTCCTTCCGTGGCTTTCCGGCATAGGGCTTTTTTTGTTTTAACCAGCTGTTTGAAAGTGCTTCCTGCCACCCCTTGTCAGTGTACCCATGGTAGTTTGCATGTCCTTGCACATACTTACCTTTGTATCTTGGTTGCCATGTCATCTGATTCTACCCACTCTTCCTCACCTCATACTTCGGCCACCTTCTGTTCTGGTGCTCTGTTTTACACTGCTGTTTGCATGCTTTGCGTCTGCTTTATGTAGTTGCATAGAAAACACACCACCACGCAGCATATAACTTTAAAACTATTGTTTTATTAACCTTTTTTTTTGTTTTTTTGCAAATATATTGACATTAAAAAATACACTATATACTATATATAGTAATATATATATTTATATATATATATATATATATATATACACTATATATTTTTTTTTCTGGGACCAACATGGCACCTGCAAAAAGAAAAGATAATACATTAGCACTTGTTTGTCTACATGTGTGCCTTTACATGCATACACTTTTTACATACTTACCCAAACTGGTTGACACAAAGTTTTAGGACGCCATCCCTTCTTCAGGGTCTGTAGAGGAAAAGACCTGAGTAAGAATTTAAGGGCATGTGTTGTTTGTGTAATGCTTGGGTATTGTTCTGCTTCACTGGCTTGACACCCAACTGAGTCTTGCGCCGCTTCCATGTCAGGTGGCCCCATCGCCGAATACTAACCCTCTGATGATTCTGTAGGGACAGAGAAGCACAATACACCAGCACTTAGAAAACATGTTATTAGACTTTACATGCAGCACCAACTGTGTGTATTTTTTTATTGGCTGGTGGTGGAACTGCTTCTGCGGAAGAAGAGGACAAGGTTCGGGCTGCCTCCTTACACCCACACCCTGTCTTCCCAGCTACAAAAGAAAATATAATTTTGTAAAACGTTTTACTCATTGCTGATCAGCATCCCTGTTGTACATCCACTTACCTGGGAAATTCTGACTGTAGAACCCCCGCACCCAGGGCCACTTTCGCTTTTTGAGGTCTGTCCAGTGCTGCATTATTTGGGTAAAGGTGTAGGGTGACGTTCACTCGCATGGGCTGCCACTTTCTCTACAAGTGTCCTCTTTTCATGTGTGTTGGGCTTGAAGTCGTACCGTTGCTCCATGAAAGTCTGTAAACAAGAAACAGATGTGCATTGTTAACCTATGTCCTCTGTTTGGGTCTCCTTTAGCTCCACATGCACGCCTCTGCCCCTTTAAGTAATTTTCAGGGACAGCTCAAGCACCTAAGCCTTGTATACACTAGTGTATGCCAATGCTAACTAATCCAGCTCTCCCATCCCACAATAGTAGGGAATTGCAAGTGCACTTAGGACAAAAGGCACCCCTACCTCTCCACTCCTAGCTGTAAACACTTTAGTTACGCTAGACAGGCACATTTTTATGGATCAATATTCTGTTGACCTCCATCCGCAGTTGTGCCATAACCCAAACAACTTGTGATAATCAACATGTAATTGTAAAATACCAAAAAAAAAAAAAAGAAGAAGTTTGTTTGGAAAAAATAACATTCAAGAAAAAGAGGAGTCCACCAAATGCTGGCAAATGGTTTGGCCTGCACGGTTCTGAGTGCCAGCATACAGATGGCCAGGAATCTCTGGAGCACAAGCAGGGGTTGTCTCCTCCAAATATGCTGCCACCCTTTCAAAGGCAAAGTTATGTAGGCTGATGCACAGCATGCTAATTTGCACACCCTTCTCTGGCTTGTATTGAAGGGCGCCCCCTGTGTTGTCCAGACAGCAAAATCTGGCCTTCAACAGCCCAAAGGCATGCTCAACTACAGCCCATGTGCGCGGTGGGCCACATTGTAAGCCTCCTAGCCAGGTGTCTGGGGCCTTAAGAAGGGCATCAGAAGCCAGGGATAACCTGAATTTCCTAAAAGACAAATTAAAATGGAAATTAAATTACTAACAGGCAACATAACATCAAAATAGCCCAGTATTACAAAATAGTAAAAGAGGTCCAAGCAAACAAAAGGTAAGGCAGGGGAGAAGGGGACATTCAAAGAGGGGCAAGAGCACAGTCAAATTGATGCAGGGCAGGGAGAGCAATTGGCTAACATAAGAAACTTGGACCAATTACAAAAAGGGGGCACATATCAAAATAAAAACACATTGCAAATGCAACATAAACAATAAAAAGGCAGATCCACTCCAACGATAAACAGGCTTACCCACAAGCCAACTGCCAGTCAGCTCTCCACTCAAAATGGGTGTATAAACATGAACTCCTCAAGATAAACGCATAGTGGGATGAGCCAGGGAAGCAGGACAAAACACTGAAAAGTAAAGATTCAGCCCTACAGCACAATGGACATTAAGAGAGCCCATCTTGCGGTTGCTGAAAAGAAGGCACAGATAAAAAAGAGACACTAGACAAAGTCAACAAATGAACAGCAAAAATAAAGTAAAACAAGGGTTAAATGGTACACAGGGATCCTGTTTGGGGGGAGGAGAAGCTAGGCTATCCTCAAGAGAGGAGCATGGACTACAAGGAGGAGCAACCTGGACCTAAACAGACTGAGACACAGGGAAGCAGTTTGGGGGTGAAGGGATGCTAGACTAGCCTCAAGAGAGGAGAGTGGTCTACAAGGAGCAGCTATGTGGACGTTAACATACAATAACATATACTCCTGAGCAGTTGGGGGAACCGGGGTCACATGCGTACAATCGATAACCCCCATGACACTTGGCATATTTGCCAAGTTGAAAAAACCTTCAACCTCCCCGTATTCCAGGCTGCCATGCTGTCAAGAAAAGAAATGTATTTTTCCTGCAGGAAAGCCATGCCATCGAGAAATTTAGTCAGGGCACGGCTCAGCGAAGACTGGGACTGGCTACTAACAGTGCCCCTAGCCTCTAGAAGGAGCCATTCGCTAAAAATTGAAGGCAGTCAAGCAATTTGGTCATACCTCCAATTGCATTCCATTTTCTTGTGGAGGGGGCCAACCATGGCCGCAACTTGGTGGTTCAGTCGGGTCAATTTGAACACCTTCTGAATGGGGATTTGATCGATATCCAGTTGACTTCGGGTATGTCTAAGCTCTGGAAGTGTCTGCTGCTACAGAACTCGTCAAGGGTCTCCATCGTAGGTGCGGAGGATGTAGGCTGTATTTGCACTAGCAAACAAAGACAGTTCAAGTATGCCCGCTAGCAAAAAGATGGCGTAAGTTTAAAGTGGACCAACACCCAGGGGTGATCGGCCCGGAAATCTATAAGATTCCCGGGCCGATCACCTCCCACCCCGCGGGACATCCGAGATCGGGATGTCCCGCGGGGTGAAACCCCCCAGAAACCCCAAAAACATCTTACCTGATCCTGCCGCCGCTGCCTCCCGCGCGCCCCTCCAGACGTGCGCGCGCCCGCGCCGGCCCTCTGTGAATGGCCGGCGGGGGCGCGCACGCGCCGAGAGTGACGCGCGGGAGGCGGCGGCGGCGGAAGCGGCTTGGACGTTCCTGATCCCCGCCTGGACGTTGGCGGGGATTGGCTGCGGCGTTCACGTGGGAGCGTTGAGAGGTGAGTTTTTTGGGGTTTCTGGGGGGTTTCACACAGCGGGGCACCCCCGATCGGGGTGCCCCGCCGAAGTGGACCAAAACCCAGGATAGTCAAAATCCTGGGTGTTGGTCCACTTTAAACCAGAAACCGTCGGCTTTTATAGATCCGAAAACCCACAAATCAGGGCTATGAATTCCGCACAAATGCGGGCTAAGCCTATAAAGTTAAGGGCACACGGACAACTTGGCCCGTATTTATATGATGAACATTCGGTTTGGTGTACTCATACCGTAGTTTCCAACAAAGAGGACAACTCGGCCTCAAAAACAAGGCTCTGAATCAACTAGGAGATTAGGCCAAACACGGGCCTTTAACGTCATTCCCGCTGGTTGGAATGCGTGCGGGAGAGGCTCTGAATCAGGCTGTTAGTTAGGGTGAAGATTTGTGAAGCAGAATATTTAGGGTATCCAAGCTGTGCTGGAGAGTTGCAAGACTCTAAAGATAATCTGTGTGGCCATAGTTTATATGCCAGTATCTAAAAATCTGACCACTACTGACATGTATGAATATTATTGAATCTTTTGATGCCAGGTCATGTACCTAGATGTTGATAATAAGCTTGTCTTCTACTAAACAAATGAGTAGCAAGAAGGTAAATCGGTAATAGAAACAAAAATGCTTTAGTGTCTTGTTATATACACAAGCATATAGATAATAAAATGAATCAGTACACACTGCTATGATTCTATGAAATTCATTTTTTACCTTCTGAGGTAGTTGGCTCAGGGCAGAAGCAATGACATTATTTCTTTCATTCGTTAGATTTTTCACCATCGAGCCAAGGGAGAAAACCACCACACCATGCTCTCCAGAGCTCTGCACAAATGTTTCCATTTCCTAGGGGAAAAACAAATGCAAGTAGAATTACAAACTATTTACCATATTTCCCATATAAGACGCACCTAGGATTTGAAGGAGAAATATAAAAAAAAGAATATTCTGAACTAAATGTTTTGCTAAAACACTGACCCCCCGAGAATCAAATAGTAGGCAAGGTGCAGAATCCCCCACTTACAGGCAGTGTGGAATTCTACCCCATATTCCCCATGGACAGTGTGTCAACCCTCCTTTTCTCATGGACAATGTGGCATTCTCCCCCCTTCCATTCCCCATGGACAGTATGTAAACCCCCCCATTCCCCATGGACAGTGTGTCAACCCCCAATTCCCCATAGACGGTGTGGCATTCTCCCCCCTTCCATTCCCCATAGACGGTATGGCATTCTCCCCCCTTCCATTCCCAATTACGGTGTGGCATTCTCCCCTTCCTTCCATTCCCCATGACAGTGTGGCATCTCCCTCCCATCCCCTATAGGCAGTGTGGCATTTCCCCAAAGGCAGTGTGGCATTCCTCGATCCTATTCCCCATATCGACAGTAAGGCATTCTCCCCATCCCATTCCCTATGACAGTGTGGCATCTCCCTCCCATTCCCTATAGGCAGTGTGGCCTTATCCCCTCTGATTCCCCATAGGCAGTGTGGCATTCCTCCATCCCATTCCCTATAGGCAGTGAGGCATCTCCCTCCCATCCCCTATAGGCAGTGTGGCACCCCCCCCCCAATTCCCCAAAGGCAGTGTGGCATTCCCCCCTCCTATTCCCTATAGACAGTGTTGCATTCACCCGATAAGAGGCAATGAAAAAAGTACATCTTATAGGGCAAAAAATACAGCATTGTAATATCACTAATAACTGCAACCTGCCAAGAATAGCATTAGCTACAAATCAATTTAGCTGGAGGAACTGGTGCAAAAAAAAAATGACATCAGAGTTATTTATAATAAAGTTGAGATCGTCTCCACACTTTATCAAATACCCAAAATGGGTTGGTTATATACTGATATGTAAGAAATGTCTCAACCTCACTGGCAAATGTCTTACCTGGAAGAGTAAAATAAAACAATGATTTTTCTGACCAACAGTCAAAAATGACTTAAACCAGACCAAAACAACAAACAGTGCTCATATGCATCCCTCCCCAGGGCAATTTAGATTGCTGCACATAAAAATGAATTAACCTTTTTCTAACTCTTGCTGTGGTACATTTTAAAAACAAAATGGCGGCTCATGCATTTGCAGGCCACCTACAAACAGGAAATGCTGTTTGGTTTCCTGTGACTGTGCATTGTCAGTTATGTCAAATGAATCTAGGCAGCAGCATGTCTGAGATGCTGGGAGAGGAAGCTCCAAAATGGCCGTTACATTTCTGTTCCAACTGTGCCAGGCTGTTGGCCTGGTTTAACTGTGTGTTGATTTAGATACAGGCAGGTGAAGGGATTAAATGCAATACAAAAATTCAGCATTGCAAAACGCCAACTGCTTTAGTAAAAGTGGACCAAAACCCAGGATTTTGACTATCCTGTGCCCTGCTGTGTGAAACCTCCCCAGGTCGTCAAAACAAACTCACCTCTTCCCGGTCTTATGATGCATGTGCGGCCGCTCGTCCAATCAGCGCACTCGGATACGATGATGTCCTGGGGAGCATGCCTGCGCCGGCCACTCACAAAAGCACCCTGCTAGAGGGATAGCGGGGATTCGGATGCGGCTCGCGCATGCGCCATTGGATCGGGAGACAAGGTAAGTGTATGGGGCGACATAGGGGGTTTCACACAGGAACCGATCAGCCTGGGAATCCTATTGATTAGTATAGCTTTTTTCCAAACATATACACGTGTAGACTGTAGATACCGTAGCAGATCTCCAAATTTTGTCCCTCAACTTAATTCCATTGCTCCATGACCACCCACAAATTTGGTCTTACTCCAGTCATTTGGCGCAGTGTGAGCAAGCAGTACAAGCTACAGTGGTCACGCTGCTAGCTCTAACCACAGTATGGTGTGTGCCTGACTTATCTAGTAGAGCCGCTCACACTGCCTGTCATGAGCCATGGCCAGAAATAGAAGTGGATCTGGTATTCCATTATGCATCCACTAAGGTGCCCAGACAGGGGCTCTAATAATTACCTCTGGTAAAGGTTTTGCTGGTCTACAGTGCAGTCCGCCAACAAATTCAAAATTTGGAAGAATTGGCCGTGGATACTCAAAATCCCAGTATGTCCTTATTAGCCAAATTTCTGCCTTTCCCATAATCTCACAATAGGTGGTAGGACGACCTAAATATAGACGAATGAGAAAATAATATATTAATATAACTGCATTCATATACTTTATCTGCAATAAAAAAGTGTGAAAACGCCATAAAACTATAAACAGCAGCCTGAAGAATCAGATAGTCTGGAAGGTGACAGCAAAGCCACAATGGTCTTCTCCAACTTACTGTAACGAGCTACTCACCCAGCCTTCGGTCCCGCGCCGTCTGCGGTCGGTCAGCCGGAGCGCTGGCAGGGCGGCGTCCTCGACTGGCGGCTGTTCGGCGGCTTCCGTCGCTGACGGCGGCTCGGCTGTTTCCGCCGCGAGCGGCGGCTCGGGCAGTTCCGCCTGGAGCGGCCGCGCCCCCGGCATCGCGGCGCGCTCCTGACATCCGGCGTCGTGCTCGCGCGCGCGAGCACTCAGCATTTATGCCCTCCAGCGGCGCTGCACACAGCGCGCCCGCCGGAGGTAATCAGTTCTGGGCCTATGAGCCCTGTGGGTGTGCGGGAGGCTCCAGGTTTGGCCCAATGAGCCCAAGGTGGTTCTGGGCAGAACGCCCTATAGTTTGAATTAGGCAAATCAGTCCTAGTATCCTAGAGTGCACCAATCATGTCCCTCTATCATGTCTGCTACTTCCTATAAAGGTGTTTCCATCACATTTGGTCCTTGCCCGTGATAGCGTGCTGCTGGGTGTGAATTTGTGTCTGCTCTGTCTTCGTTTATCCTGCTGTGTATGACCATCCTTGATCGCTGCCTGGACCGACCTTAGCCTGTTTCCCTGACTACGATTTTGCCTGCTCCACTGTACTGCGTACCCGTGATCTCCCGGTTTTGACCTTTGGCTCGACTTGACTATTCTTCCGTCTCATCCTCGTGTGCTGCGTTTCATTGGACTGATCTTCCGTGTATGACCCCTGCTTGTTTGACCTTGCCCAGTCTCGTTCCTGGTTCATCTGCCTTCCCCTTCATAAGTCTGCATCCTTTGTGCTATAAAGTCCTGGGGGCAACCGTGCCCGGTGAGGCGTGTTTAGCGTCCCGGCAGACGGGGGCTTGTCTATAGGCGAAGCTAGCAGCGGAGATTGGGGGTTGCGGACTTATTTGGAAGGTGGGCGTCCCACGGGACCTGACATTATCACGGGCCAATTATCATTTCCTAGATGGAAGAATTAATGCAACAGGTGCAAGTTATGGCCACCGCCATCAACCAGCTGGCCCAACGAGTGGCTACGCAGGAAAGCCGCCAACTACCTGTGCCACTGGATCCTGGGTCTTCAGTCGAGCCGAAGATTCCCCTTCCAGAAAAATTCTTTGGGGAACGGTCTAAATTCTCTAACTTTAAGAACTCATGTGAACTCTACTTCCGCCTACGGCCCCACTCATCCGGGTCAGAAACTCAACGAGTGGGCCTAGTTATCTCACTACTTCAGGGTGACCCTCAGACCTGGGCGTTTGGACTGGCGTCTACGGATGAAGCCTTACAATCAGTCTCCGCCTTCTTTGCTGCCATGGAGCTTTTGTATGCTGACCCAGACCGGGCTTCAACGGCAGACTCTAAACTACGGAGTCTTAGACAAGCGAAACGGTCGGCTGAAGAGTATAGCGCAGAGTTCCGTCGATGGTCCATTGACTCCAAGTGGAATGACCCAGCCTTGTGCAGCCAATTTAGAATTGGACTCTCTGAAAGTATTAAAGATGCTCTTGTGAATTATCCGCTACCCAAGAGCCTTGATGAATATATGCAACTGGCAATTAGAGTGGATAGACGTCTCAGAGAAAGAAGCCTAGAAAAAGTCAAGGATCAACCTTGGGGATCTCCTCGCCAAGAGTTCAGCCCTAAGGGTGCTGCTGCCTCTTCTGCTATGACATCTGAAGAGCCCATGCAGCTTGGCGTGACTCATCTTTCTCAGGCAGAGAAAGTACGACGCAGATCGCAAGGTCTTTGCCTGTACTGCGGGAATCCTGGCCACTTCGCCAAGAATTGCCCTAACAAGGCCCCGGTGGCGGGAAACTACAGCGCCTAGATCCAGTTGAGGGACTTCATCTAGGCGGTCAGGTATCACTCCCTCATGTAAATCGATTACTCTTGCCAGTTATGGTCTCTTGGGGCCTTTCCAAGACTTCTGTCTCCGCCTTCATTGACAGTGGAGCGGCTGGCAATTTCTTGGATAGGTCACTTGCCTCCACCCTTAATATCCCATTGATCCCGTTAGAAAATTCACTTCGGTCCTGGCTGTCAATAATGAACCAATCATGGGAGGATTGGTTTCCTTTAAGACCCCCTTGGTGAATTTAGTTGTGGGATCTGCCCATTCTGAGAAATTAGAATTTTTTATTCTTGAAAGTCCTGTATCTCCTATTGTGTTAGGATTCCCATGGTTAAAAACCCATAACCCGGTTATTAATTGGGGATCTGGGGATCTAGTTAAATGGAGTCCATTCTGTTATGAGCATTGTTTCTCTACAGCCCTAAGGTCCTCACAGGTCATCCTTGATTGTCCCATCGATTTGCTTCCAGGTACTATACCCCCTAGGGGGAAGATATACAATCTCACACGATCTGAAGAGCTGGCCATGAAAAATTATATTACGGAGAATCTCAAGAAAGGATTCATCTGTCCTTCCACCTCTCCTGCTGGTGCTGGTTTCTTCTTTGTCGAAAAGAAGGACGGCGGTTTACGCCCCTGTATTGACTACCGGGGACTAAACAAAATTACGGTCAAGAATAGATATCCGTTACCTTTAATCAATGATCTCTTTAATCAAGTATCTGGGGCTCAGATTTTTTCCAAACTTGATCTTAGAGGGGCATATAATCTTATTCGTATACGCCAGGGAGATGAATGGAAGACAGCCTTCAATGTCAAAGATGGTCACTACGAATACTTGGTTATGCCCTTCAGCCTATGTAATGCCCCTGCAGTGTTCCAAGATTTCGTGAACGACATTTTTCGCGATTTCTTGGGTCGATTTTTGGTGGTCTATTTAGACGATATACTTATTTTTTCCCGTTCCCTGTTGGAACACCGTCAACATGTAAAAGCGGTGTT
This sequence comes from Gastrophryne carolinensis, assembly GCA_027917425.1. Lineage (NCBI taxonomy): Eukaryota > Metazoa > Chordata > Amphibia > Anura > Microhylidae > Gastrophryne > Gastrophryne carolinensis. The sequence goes on from CM051234.1 coordinate 241,005,520, forward strand.
ACAAAGGTTACGGGAGAACCATCTGTATGCTAAAATTTCTAAGTGTGTATTTGAAGTTTCTGAAATTCCGTTTCTAGGATATTTGATCTCTAAGCGTGGGTTGGTTATGGATCCCTCCAAAGTATCCGCGATACTGGAGTGAGAGCAACCAAGAACCCTAAAGGCGCTTCAGAGGTTTTTAGGATTTGCAAACTTTTATAGACAATTCATAAGGGGGTTCTCTTCCATAGTGGGGCCCTTAACTGACCTTACTCGGAAGGGTGCTTTTGTTGAGGAGTGGCCTCCCTCAGCAACAAGCGCTTTTCAATCACTGAAAAAAACCTTTACTTCAGCTCCGGTGTTGATCCACCCCAATATCAATCACCCGTTTCTTTTGGAAGTCGACGCTTCCGAGCTTGGTGTGGGAGCAGTCCTCTCTCAGTATTCTGGTAATCCGGAGAGACTGCATCCCTGTGCCTTCTTTTCACGTAGATTTTCTCCTGCTGAACGTAATTATGATGTTGGTAATAGGGAACTATTGGGTATTAAACTGGCCTTTGAAGAATGGCGACACTGGCTGGAGGGTTCTCTGCATCCCATTACTGTATATACTGACCACAAGAATCTAGAATATATAGAATCCGCCAAAAGGCTCAATTCCCGTCAGGCTCAATTCCCGTCAGGCTCGCTGGGCACTCTTTTTCTCCCGTTTTAACTTTATTATCACCTACAAACCAGGGAAAAAGAATACCAAAGCAGACGCCCTGTCTCGCAATTTCGGAGAGTGTAAGGATCGATTCGATCCTGCAGAACCGATTTTACCCTTAGGTTGTATTGTGGGTTCCCTTCTCCCTGATTTGTCTAGTTCTTTGACTCCGTATCAGATTGATGCTCCTCCCGGTAAACCCTCTGAATGCCAATTTGTTCCGCCTCATTTACGTCTCGCCGTCTTACAGGAATTTCATGATGCCAAGTCCGCCGGTCACTTAGGGGTTCGGAAAACATTGGCTATCGCCAAACGCCATGTTTGGTGGCCTACCATCAGACGCGACATAACCGCCTTTGTTGAAGCATGCCCTGTATGATCGCGTAGTAAGACGACCCATGGATCTCCAGCGGGATTGTTAGTACCTCTGGAGATTCCTGGTGAACCATGGTCCCACATATCCATGGATTTCATTGTCGATCTACCTCAATCGCAGGGGAATACTGTAATCTGGGTGGTGGTTGACCGCTTCAGTAAAATGGCGCACTTTATTCCTTTGGTAAAACTTCCGTTGGTGCCGGAGTTGGTGCAGTTATTCATTAAGCATGTTTTCCGTCTCCATGGTATACCACAGAATATAGATTCAGATCGGGGGGTTCAGTTTGTATCCCGCTTCTGGAAAGCTTTTTGTACTTGGTTGGGCATAAAAGTTTCCCTTTCTACAGCCTATCATCCCCAGTCTAACGGACAGACTGAGCGGGTGAATCAGAGTTTAGAACAATACTTGCGCTGCTTTGTATCGGATCGTCAAGAACAATGGGCGGAATTTATCGAGTTTGCAGAGTTCGACTTTAACAATGCGCCTAGCGAGTCGACCAAGTTTTCGCCGTTTTTCTGTAACTATGGCAAGAATCCCAAGGCATCTTCCTTCTCTGGTCCTTCCTCCAACCTGCCGGCCTTGGAGGAATGGTTACGGAAAGAACTAAGGTATGGTCTGAAATACAGACGAACCTTAGGAAAGCCTCTATGAGATATAAAGTATTCCCGGACCGACATAGATCGCGGGAACCACCATTCCAGGTGGGAGACTGGGTCTGGGTATCCACTAAAAATATAGCTCTTAGACAACCCTCGCCAAAGTTGGGTCCTAAGTATATCGGTCCTTTTCCCATCACAAATAAGTTGAGTGATGTTACCTTTAAAGTTAAGCTACCTATGTCCATGAAGATTCCGTCTACTTTTCATGTTTCCCTATTGAAATCCGCCAGAAACGTTCAGGTGTCATCTCCTCCTCCAGTTGTAATGGGAGATGAACCTGAGCACGAGGTTAACAGAATACTCGACGCTCGATTGGTCCGAAATTCATTACAGTATTTAATTGATTGGAAGGGTTTTGGTCCTGAGGAGAGATGTTGGGTACCGGCCAAAGATGTTCATGCCAGAACTTTAGTCAATAGATTCCATCGTGAGAATCCTGATAAACCTGGTAAGGGTCCGGAGGCCCCTCGTGAAGGGGGGGGTAGTGTCACGAGCTACTCACCCAGCCTTCGGTCCCGCGGCGTCTGCGGTCGGTCAGCCGGAGCGCTGGCGGGGCGGCGTCCTCGACGGGCGGCTGTTCGGCGGCTTCCGTCGCTGGTGGCCGCTCGGCTGTTTCCGCCGCGAGCGGTGGCTCGGGCAGTTCCGCCGCGAGCGGCGCCTGGAGCGGCCGCGTCCCCGGCATCGCGGCGCGCTCCTGACATCCTGTGTCATGCACAGCGCGCCCGCCGGAGGTAATCAGTTCTGGGCCTATGAGCCCTGTGGGTGTGCGGGAGGCTCCAGGTTTGGGCCAATGAGCCCAAGGTGGTTCTGGGCGGAACGCCCTATAGTTTGAATTAGGCAAATCAGTCCTAGTATCCTAGAGTGCACCAATCATGTCCCTCTATCATGTCTGCTACTTCCTATAAAGGTGTTTCCATCACATTTGGTCCTTGCCCGTGATAGCGTGCTGCTGGGTGTGAATTGATGTCTGCTCTGTCTTCGTTTATCCTGCTGTGTATGACCATCCTTGATCGCTGCCTGGACCGACCTTAGCCTGTTTCCCTGACTACGATTTTGCCTGCTCCACTGTACTGCGTACCCGTGATCTCCCGGTTTTGACCTTTGGCTCGACTTGACTATTCTTCCGTCTCATCCTCGTGTGCTGCGTTTCATTGGACTGATCTTCCGTGTATGACCCCTGCTTGTTTGACCTTGCCCAGTCTCGTTCCTGGTTCATCTGCCTTCCCCTTCATAAGTCTGCATCCTTTGTGCTATAAAGTCCTGGGGGCAACCGTGCCCGGTGAGGCGTGTTTAGCGTCCCGGCAGACGGGGGCTTGTCTATAGGCGAAGCTAGCAGCGGAGATTGGGGGTTGCAGACTTATTTGGAAGGTGGGCGTCCCACGGGACCTGACACTTACTACTTGAAGCTTTGTTTGTCCATCAGCCCGCTAGACCGGTTTCCTGCTCAGATTAAAGGGTCAGTCCAACACATTTTGAAAATCCCCACCCTGCCCTGCCCCCCTTCCCTAGCGCTGTGGCAGGTGGGGGGGGGGGGGTTACAAAAAAAATCCACTTACCTCAGCCACAATCCAGCGGTGATGATCGGGCAACTCCAGCGATGGCGGCCATCATCTTTCCTCTAGCCACTCATGCCACAGGGGATGTGCTTGCCACACCCTGCGCGGCTCTGCCTGCCCATTCACTTGAAGCTTACATCTGAGTGAGCTTTTTTTTTTTGGAACATGCAAAAAAACATTTCTGTTCTAATATTTTCCAAAAAGCACCTGCGATAGGGCATATTTACAAGAGAGGTACACCACCTTTTCATTGAGGTTGAGATTTCAAAGTTTGGAAACCACAGCATCCTAAAGGGTTATGCTGAACGATTTGGCAAATTCTTTAGCAAAAAAATATCCTTTCACGACGTTCCCTATCTGTAAAAATGCCTTATCAGGGGGGTAGCGGAGTTTTGGGGAAATTTTGAAAAAACATTTTTTTTGAGCGCTCAGGTTAAAAATCTTAAACAGATGTAAATTTCTGTTAACATCTCAAAGCAGACTCAAAGGTAAACTTGTTTGACCAGATCTTTAGCATGACCCTGACCATAATAGTGCATCTAGTATCATCTTTGTCTTGACAGTTATATATTAACTTTGCTGAGGTAGTTTATGCCTGTGTTACACAAGAGCATGCTTGTTCAGAATAGTGCTTCATTTGGCACAGCGCCGCCTCGTGCATGACTTTTGCCCTTTTTGTACAACCGTAATACTATAATTTCTCAATTACACTTTTCTTCATTTTAAAAATTTACCAACATGTCTTTACTAAACATTGAACTCACTGGCAGGACAGTAGAGCTACAAAATAAAATAAAGTAGTGCATGCTACCAGTTTTCATAAGACCTAAATAAGAAGTCCTTTTATAACTATTATATAGAGCAGCAACACTGAGGCTTTCTTATACAAAAGCACTTTTCCAATTTTCGAGAAACACAAAATTGCAAATCCAATAAAAAGTATTTAGCAATTTTAGTGTTTATCATTGGATCCGTCCCGCCAAGTATCAAGTTATTGACAGACAACCCTGAACAAGAATCAGCTCTATCCTTGTGAATTGTGTCTCAGTAATCCACAGGTTCTGCCAGGCTTCCTTTACTGTTAGACATTTAGAAATCAAGGTAATGAAACCTCCAGGACCAACTCTCTAAATTAGTCCAGTTAATGACTGAACAAGCTTTGAAAATAATCCATCATTGAATCCTATGAACTAAATCCCAATTTCTAAATAAAAATAAAATGCTGCCTAGAGCTCTACTGTATGTTAATCAAAGGCCGCCACTGCTAACCTGCAAAAAATGCTGTGACTCTTACTCTATTAGATGAGCTTGTCACTAGGCATGAAGCTGTATTAGTGTATTAGTTCCCTTGACACTGGATATATAGGATTTTCCATAAGCATTTCTGGACACTGGAGGCTATTGGTCTGATGGTCATATAGTCAAATGTACCAGAGTACTCACCCAGCACCTTACTATAATAGGCATCCCAGTAAGATGAAAATACAGTATAAAATATAGCATCTTGAGATAAATAAAAGAATGCATTTTTCAGTCGCTCTGTGAATGACATTCTGTCTGTGAGTTCAGTCATTGTGCCGGGTACATAAGAAAATGGCATTGGTTGATGCCCACAAAGTCTTTCTGCAACATTTCCAAATGAGAACCTGAAGGAATATACAAATGGGACCCCAATAATCTCAGCAATAAGTTCACCACAAGGTTCCAATGGGTCTGCAACAAGGACATCAAAGCTTTCTTGCTTCAGTCTGTGTAAGATCCCCTTGTTCTTGATAATGCCATCACATACAAGACGTTGAATCTCCATTGAGTCCGCAATTCCTTTATTCATTTCTTGGAAGACTTCCCAATATGACATATTAGGCAGTTCATATACCCATACATGCAAGAATTCCTCCAGAAGTTCTTCATTTCTTTGTTTTGAAAATTCTACAGGAAAAACCTCAAATTTTAAGCCTGAAGTTTTGTTGGTGTCCATGATTAAGTTTGCTGAATGGACTAACACAGTCACTTCATGGCCTTTTTGTGTAAGCTTCTCAAGAATCACATTTAAGTTCATGAAATGACTTCCGTCTGTTGGCCATGCCAGGATTTTTCCAGAGTAAACCATGCTAAATAAACATACTTGAAGAAGAACTAAAACATGTACACCGAACATGTTGAAGATCGTATGTCCCTAGGAACTTCCTGAACAGGAGTGTGGTAGGAGTTACCCTGCAGCACTAGAATTTGTTGAGTAATATTTAACAGGAAACAACACAAGTCTGCTGTAAGGAGCTGCCTATGAACTGAATGACAGAAATAATCATTTTCACTTCTTTTCGTGAAGCTCCATCTGCTGGTCAACTATAATGTATTTCATCCATCATCCTAAATACAGCAATATAAGCATTGGAAGGATTGAGGCTGTGTGCATAAAATTGGTCCATGGGGAGAGTTAGGCATACATTATGTATGACATACGTGTCTACACAAGATTTTGTCCCAAAGGTGACTTAATACAGCAGAGAAAGATTCAGAACCACGTGACAATGCATTCTCGCACGGTTTTGAGTGAGAAAAACTCATACTCACTCCTCTCCTCCAATTCAAGAGAATTTTCATTTTTTTCACATGAAAATTCTCTCAAAAAGTGTAAACTGTTTTTAACTGAGACTTTGGGGCAAAACTGAGATTTTTGTTCTCAGCTCCTCTCACCTGCTCAGAGCTACGTCACCAGAGGGGAAGGCATAGAGGGTGTTTTTCTGGGAAAACCCCCTCCAGTAACATGTTGGTCACAAGGGGGGGGATTACAGAAAGGCTCCACTTCTCTGGAATAATCCCCCCCCCCCAGCCTAACTGCCACTACCCTTGGCTGGTAGCCAAAGCAGAAGGTGCTGGTACCTGTGTCTATTAGATGCCCCACTGGCTTAATTTTAACTGACCCTGTGCGGAACAGAAGTTGGGAAAAGATACGTATAGGTTATTAGGTTTAATTAAGCTTTTTGTGGTCTGTCTCTTTATTTTTTCAAATTTTTTATGTTAACGTTTACAAGTTCAACGAGCCATACCGAAGGGCATAGGGGCTGGTATACCAGCAGGGACTGTACCTCCGTTATCGATCACTGCCGAATTTGTAAGGGTTCTTCTCACAAGCCTATGGGATTACTTCTTCCCCTGCCGGTGCCTGAGAGACCCTAGTCCCACATCTGCATGGACTTCATTGTGAAACTACCGCCTGAAGGATTCACAACCATCTTAATGGTGGTGGATAGATTCACCAAGATGGCTCATTTTGTTCCCTTGACAGGTATTCCTTCTGTTGTTTTCGCGTTTTAGAATATAATACGTGATTAGTAAGGGCTTGAGCATGCTTCACAGACCTGATTAGCCTTGATTTGCCCTTCTATATGTGCCAATAAAACTGCCTGTTTTATGCTCCCCTTAAGGGCTAATTTTCCTGGCGGGAGTGCAGTGGCGTGGTGCACAAGATCTTTTGGTCTTGGAACCCTCCGATGAAGTCCTAGTAGAGTACGTGCGCCTGCAGCATCGTGGCCTGCTGTGCACGTGTCTGACGGAGCTTCAATTGCATCAGCTACGTGTGGATGTAGATTGCATGCATGACGTTGACCTATTCAAGCTTACCTGACTGTGTTTCCCTTAAAAAAACTGTATTATGAGTTGCGGCCATGGTTGGCCCCCGCCACAAGCAAGGGCATGCAATTTCGGGCATGACCAAATTTGTTGGCTGCCTTCAAATTTGGGGAACGGCTCATTCCAGAGGCTGTATGTGCCTAGTTCTTCTCTATTTTTGTAGGTGATTAAGGATACCCCCTTCCTCCATGGCTTATGAGTCCCAGCCACACTCTCAATACATTTCTTGATGGCATGGCTACCTTCGTGGACACGTTTATATGTTTCCCTGACACCATGATAACCTGGAATGTGCTTAAGCTAGGCTTTTACAAGCTGGCTGATATGCCCAACGTCATGAGTGTGATCGACTGTATGCACGTGGCGCTGGTGCCACCGGTTGCTGGTGAATATCTTTTTAGGTGTGTGTTTGGTTTCCCTTTGCTTCCTTAATTCCATGCTATGTAGTGACATCTATTGTTAGTCTATCTTCCCCATATTTAGTGTGTGTTGGCCCTTGAATTGTAATTCCTCTTGTAAAGGCGACCTCAATCTCCCCTTTCAACTAGTTGCCCCTTGTTCCCTGTAGCTGCTTCACTCTAAAGTAAGCCAATGTTAATTTTCCTTTTGCTCACACAAGTTATGGCCTCCCACCTTACACAATCAGGCAAGTCCCTTTTTCTTACTCACCCAAAGTAGGCAGTCTTACCAGTGGTTGTCCCTTTCTGCTTAGCATCTGTTCTGTGAGTGCAGGTGTGTTTGAATGCTGCTCTACCCTTGACCTGTGTGCTTTGTGTCTTTTGTGCAGGAACCATAAGATGGTCCATTCCATCAATGTGCAGTGTGTGGCGGGTCCTGACCTCCAGCTCTTGAGTGTTCTGGCTGGGTTTTCAGGCTCCACTCATGACGTACATAATGAGGAATTCAAGCCTGTATGCACAATCTGAGTCTGGGGAGTTGTCTGGCAGGTGGCTACTTGGTAAGTGTTGTCATTATTACTCCTTACTTGCTGATGTTTTTGCTCATTTTGAATTTGTATATTTGTGCATGTATCCCATGCACCCTTCCATGTTTTATTTATTTACTGATCCAGGTGATAATGTGTTTATGATGTATGTGCCTAGTTGTTCTCTATTTTTGTAGGTGATTAAGGATACCCCCTTCCTCCATGGCTTATGAGTCCCATTCTACAGCCTCAGGCTCAGCCACATGCGACCTACAACCGGGCTCACAGCAAGGCAGGAGCAGCGGTGGAGCAGGCCTTTGGCTTTCTGAAGACCCAATTCCAGTACCTGGACCATACTGGGAAAGGACCTTACAGGACCAGCCCCAGAAAGTTATCAAAGTCATTGTGGTGTATATGGTACTGCCCAATTTTTCCCTCCTGGCGAAAGCTCCCCTATATCGGGATGTGTGCCCCTCTGCAGCTCTTCTTGATGTTCTGGCAGACCTATACCAGGGCACATAGATTTTCTCTGGCCAGTCTGTCCACCTTGTCTTGTCTCATTTTAGTTAATTTGTTTAATTTGTTCCCCAGTTGTATGTTTCTGTTTTTTCTAATACTATATTTCTATATGTTAATTTTGATTTGAGGCAAGCCTTGGCCTTTTTTGCTTCTGTAAGCTTCACCCCCTCTTTTGATGTATTCAGTGAGATAAAACTGAATTACCAGTTTATTTTAGTCACAAAACTCTGACATACAACTTTTTTTGGAACAGTGTTGGCCCATATTCTTAAGCTACTGAGATTCCTAAACATATTCCATATTGCTAGGGTGAGTGGCCTGCAACGTCTGGTGGGTCCCTGGCTTCTTGGATTGGCACTATGCATGCCAGGTTGTCATTTATCCACTGCCACTGTGCTATCAGTACCTCCCGATGCCGGTTGCTGTTCTGTTGCTCCCCCACAACTGCTTGTAGGTCATAGTGGAGCAGCATTATGTGTCTCCGCATGCTTTGGTGGAACCGGGCTGTGCTTTGCGTAAAGCATCTGCTATTTGCTTGCCAATCCACCTCCATCAACTGCACCCACCTCAACAGGGAAAGATAACAATGTGGCTGAGGCCATCATCTTCTTCCCCAGGTAGGGACTATTGCAGCTGGAGCTGTGCTTGGCTTTTCCACATGCAGATACTGCTGCAGTGACAGCTGTTGAGGCAGAGTTTGTGTCTGAGGGTGCTGGGGAGGCAACTGCTGCTGCAGAGTGTACTGATGCTGCTGTTGTTGTGAATGCAGATGCTGTAGATCGTCCTCCTCGAGATCCTGTATGGCAGCCAGTAGTGGGGCCTGTAGGGCGAGACAAATAAGTTAGCTCTCTACTGTCGCACACGCAGTACACAAAAATAGAGCTTCATGGGGATCCATTGGTGCTGTCCTTGATGACGCAGTCCTTGCTGACGTAGCCCCAGTACTTGTATGTTCCTGTGGATGGGCCATGTTTTGTTGCTGAGTGTTTCCTGCAATGTGAATAGGGCACAAGCTTAGTAAAGCCCCATACCTTGTGTGGCTAAGCAATGGCTACCCCATCTGGTTCCACTTTGTACAAATAAGCAAGGTGTGGCACATATACATGCATTTAAAGGTCAGTGCTTGACCTACAGGTTGCATGTGGCACTATTCCAAGATTCACCTGGTTGTCCAACCTGTGTGTCATGGTCCAGGCAGAACATTTATACCATGCTTGTGGCCTGAAATGGGCATTAACACGAGGCTGACATCAAACTTGACACAACATCCCAAACAAAGCCACAGGCCATACACCATTTCTTCTGCAGCTGTAAATTCCAGATTGTGGGGTATTCCGCCTCTGGTTTACAAGCTGAAAAACAGACACAAAAAATGTAGCCATACAAAGGTCGGGGCCCACATCATCAGCACCAGTAGCACACAGTCCCTTACCCTTGTTGTCTTCTTGATGTTGATTTATTTCCTCACTGCATATTTCAGGTCTGCAAACTTCTTTTGCACTTGACAAACATCCTTTAGTTCTGGGCCCACACTATTAACCTGCCTGGTGATGGGGTCCCAATCCTCAGACACCCCAGTCACTACAGCCAGACATTGGGCATCATTAAACCTGACACTCAGGGTGCCCCATAGGAGTGGTCATCATCTCCCGGACTGGGGGGAATAGGGAGCATCAGTGAAATTGGTGGTGAGCCGAATCCTGAGGGTGTATTTTGCTCTCTGGTTGGTGACTGGACACAGCTGCCTGGGGGGCTGGGTGTCTGTCCCGGGGGTCGGCCATGATGAGCTTGGAGTGAAGCCTGCTAGGGAGAGGGGGGTATCCAGATTGGAGCTGGGCTGCTGCTGCACTAGACCCCTGTGACACGGTTAAAATGTTGGGGTGTCAGGTACATTGGGAGAAGGAGCGTGGGAGGGGCTGCTCTGTCTTGGCCTCAAACTTTGCCTGGTACTTCTGTCTTGGCCTCAAACTTTGCCTGGCACTGCCCTGGCTTGGCCTAGACCTTTGGCTGGAATTGGTGTGGCTTGGTTTAACACTTTGGCTGGAACTGGTGTGGCTTGGCCTGGCACTTTGCCTGGCACTGCTCTGGCTTGGCCTAGCACTTTGCCTGGCACTGCTCTGGCTTAGCCTAGAATTTTGGATGGAATGGTGTGGCTTGCTCTAGCACTGGTCTGACTTTGGCTGAGGCAGTGCTAGCTTTGGCTGAGTGTGAGCTGCCATGCTCTCGAAGGGGGGGCAGGGGCAACGTGGAATGGCATGAACATCCATCAGGGCATCCATCAGCTGTCCTGTCTGTGTATGTGTGTTTTTTGTAGCACAACTTCTGGGATCCACTGGGGTGCATCACATCATGTAGTGGCAGAGACTCATTGCAAAATGTCCCCCTCATTGTTTACCTGTGACCAGCAGCACACCATCATGCTTGTGAGTACACATGCCTGGAATTCAGGGTTACAGTGGCTAGGTAGTCAGGGAGCTAGTGGATAGCAATTCAGGGGCACGAGTCCACAGCCTTACACAGGTGAAAGCTAGTGGCACATGAGCAGCACACCGGGACAGTTTTGGGCAAGGTGGCTCAATTGAGGCCTAGCTGGGTGTAGCAGCCACATACTAGGAGGCAGGCCAAGTGGAACTAACAATGGCCCAAAATTCTCTAAGCAAGGCAGCACAGATACATTCATGCAGAGCTAAAGTGATTGGGGGGGATTGACAACCTACATAGCTTGACATTTCTATTGCTTTTCTCCACACTTTAGATGATGATGACACATAGGTATGGCTTCCTGCCCAACATCTATGCCTCTTTAAGAGGACGCTGGCTCTCCAAGTGGTAGTGAAGCTGGAGGAGGAGACGGAAACCAACTACACAGGTCATTCAGCATTGGTCTGACCTGAAAAGTAGAAAGAATCCCCGGGTGAGGAGATTTTTCCGCCTGCACTTCGCACATAAGTGACATTATTTGCTAAGCACTCACCTACAACCACATTAGGCAGGCCTGTGTGCAAAATAATGCACTTCTTTTCTAGTGTCAGAGTTCAGGTGGAAACTCAGGCCCCCCAGAAGCGACTAGGCCGGCCAACGTTGCAAACACCTGGTGGATTCATACGGAGGCCCACAGGGGTGCCAATATACTCAACCTCCTCTGCAAGTGGGCCCCAAGCTCACCTGGACCAACCTGCAGAAGAGGAGGAGGGTGTTGGGCAGGGAGGAAGAAGAATCTGTGCATAATGACTCAGGTATGAGCATCATACACAACCTCAGACAGGAAGACGCACACTATTGGCCTGATGCAGAGCCTCCCCCGATCTGAGCTTATTTTGTTCCGTTTTTCCTATGGCCCGTTTTGCTAACATTTGTCCCGGGGATAAAATGTGATGCAGAGCCGCCGTCGGGGGAACTCCATTAATGCTCCGTTTCTGTGTCTTCAATCGGGAAGGGTTTTTTCCCCCTCTCGGGGGCATGCTATTTCGTCGTGGCTTCCGTCCCCGTTCACACGGACGATCCGTTTTTCCGTCCTTTTTAATGGGTTTCCAAACATACCTTCTTGCCATCCGTTTCCGTTTTCACCCCTATTTTGATGTTTAGGACAAGTATACTTACATATTTCTTCTTCTGCCTTGTCTATAATGCTTGCCTTAATCTCTGTTTCTTCTTCTGCCTTGTCTATAATGCTTACCTTAATCTCTGTTTCTACTTCTTCCTTTTCTATAATGCTTACCTTAATCTCTGTTTCTTCTTCTTCCTTGTCTATAATGCTTACCTTAATCTCTGTTTCTTCTTCTTCCTTGTCTATAATGATTACCTTAATCTGTGTTTCTTCTTCTGCCTTGTCTATAATGCTTACCTTAATCTCTGTTTCTTCTTCTTCCTTGTCTATAATGCTTACCTTAATCTCTGTTTCTTCTTCTTCCTTGTCTATAATGCTTACCTTAATCTCTGTTTCTTCTTCTTCCTTGTCTATAATGCTTACCTTAATCTCTGTTTCTTCTTCTGCCTTGTCTATAATGCTTACCGTAATCTCTTTTCTTATTCTGTGTTTTCTTCTCCTTATTCTTCCTATTCCTTGTCCCATATACTTACCTTTTGGGACATGTAACAGTATGTTTATGTTGTGATCACGTACATTGGCAGGAAATAAAACACACCACACTTTTTGTTTTTGGTTATTTTTCTGGAAAAATTTTATGGGGAGAATTTTTTAAAATTTGTTGCAAATATAAAAACCAACAATGAAAAAATTTGAAAAAACATGGGTGTCTCCTTTAAAAAAGTTGCCGTTGACTTTGATCTGTGAAAGAAAAACATCATTTTTTTGGTTGTTTTTTTTGGGTGGACATGAGTTTAAACTATTTTTACAATAAATAACTATAACTTACATTGCTTTTGGGCAACAGGGCGTCTGGGGCGCAGCCTCCTCCCTGGGTCCAGCAGTACGTCCGGCTCTGAATCTGTTTGGATCCAAAACACAAGTATATTAGTTACTCTTTGTGCCTCCTGAATGTCAGATTAGGTTATGCTTCGAGGCATCAAATCACTCACCTTCCCCAGCCACCTCTTCAGGTTCTGCACCTCCCTCCACTATCCCTTGGGATGGGCCTGCGACGTCAGAATCTACATAGAATAATAGTGCACATTAGTCTATGTCTTTCTTGCATGTATCAGGACATATGTTATTTGGATCGTCTTACCGGAGTCAGGTTGCTGCTCAGTGAGGCTAGACCCCCCCCCTGCATACTGAGGTCTAAGGGGCCCTCATACTCACTGGCAGAGGAAGGGGTGGGCGTTGGCACTGGTGGTGGGCCACCTATACCTTCCCCAGCTTCGTCCAACACTGGGCTGCGGGCTCTTTTCCGGGTGGGGCGGCAACACATATTCCATTCATTAGCTGAAATATAAACACAATCATAAAAACAGGCCCAGCCAAGGCCAGTGTGAATCTTGCATGTCAAGTTGCCACACTTACATGGAAAATGTTTGGCAAAGTACCGCCTCACCCGGGGCATATGCCTCCTCTTTAAGTCAGACCAGTGTTGGCCAATCTGGGTGAAGGTATAGGTGGTACCCGAAATGCGGGCAATCGCGTCCACCACCGCCAGCGCCAACGTCCTCTTCTCGAAATCGCACGACAGGAAATCGTAGCGATTCCTCAGCATCATCTGTTTGGAAAAAACACAATGGTACCCCATTAGTCACACAAAAACATGTCCAAGTCTCATGCCCTACCTAAAGTCACTTTCTGCCCCTCATTCCTACTTACATGGGCCTAGTTCTACAATCTGCATGTAGTCTAGTTTGATGTTGCGCACGTTTAAAAGTAAGGTGGTCTAGTAGTTTACTTTAACAAGTCAGTTGATCCTCATTAATCTTGCCCTGCCATAGCTATTTTTTTCAAGCGCCTTGTGCGCGCACATAAACGCACGCTCGGCTACTCACATCCATGATAAGGTCGTCCTGCTCAGCTGTGTAAATAGCTGGCGACATTTTTTTAGGGGTTCCGGGTATGGCTATGACGTTCCCCCACGGTGACGTGCGTGCGTGCACGCAGGCACACACGCTGCTGAACACGCCCACAAGGTAAAAATATTTAAAGGTCAATGCACTCAGCGTGTTGCTCTGCTCTGTGTTGGATACCATATCACTATGGCCAGACCAAAAGGGAGCCGTAAGACCCACAAAAGCCCAGAGGCACATACTAGCCGCTCAGATCCAGCACACAAAAAACATCACAAGAGCAGCCACAAGAGCCAGGAGGGACATGCACCTACTAAAAGGGTGGATAAGCCACACACACAGGTAGCTCACCCAAAACGCAGGAGCAAGGAGCCCTTGGCACATTCGCCAGCACCTGCTAAATCAGCCAGGCCTCACAAGGGACCCAAATCTGTTAAAAGCCTGCACCTCCTCCACACACAAAGCATGCCCAAAAAACAAGACACACCACCAAGGGGAAGCGTAGGTCCAAAACCTCCACCCCACCCAGGCCACCCACCCCTCCTCCGCAACACTCTGTGTCACAAAGTACCACTACCACAGATTCACTAGAGAGCTCCACAGGTGAAAGTTCCACAGGCACCCAGCCATTAACACAGAGCAGCACCCACACTCCATCACACTCACCCATAAGCCCAAGAACCCCACACGACTCCCCAGACAGCCAGCCAACTATTTCATCTGATGCAGGGGACACCACACACCCATGTGGCCGTCAGCTACGCCGTGGCTCACTTACAGCCCGTTTTTGTGATGCCCAAAGTATGGCTGTAGCCACTGGTGTCTGTGAGCACTATGATGCCCTATTTGGCTGTTATTCAAAAAGCACCACAAAGCAGGCAAAGCAGGAGATCTGGGCTAATATTTGCAGCCAAGTTAATAGTGTTGGCTCTGTCAGGAGAGATCTGCAGCAAATTAAGCGCAAATTTGGTGATCTCAAATATTATGGGAAAAAAAAAATGGACATGCGCCGCCAGCAGAGGAAAAGTCCATTTAGAGTGTAAATGCATGTCTAGCCTGCTTTGTAACAGGATGTAACACTTAATAGGTGTGATTTAATCTACCCCAGCCAGCAGACAGGGGGTGGTCTCCTGACTAAAATCACACTAACCCCAGCAGAAGAACATGTCTACACATATATACACCCTGCAACCCTTCAGGGCCTGCCAGAGGGACTAGACACAGACAGGAATGTCAGGTCGAAAGGTGAGTTTGTTTTTACAGAGAGACTTTTCAATGTGCACCCAAAAACTTGGGTAACCGTTAATACACACTGTGTTTGTTGTTAAAAATTAGATTTCATTCTCTCTTCCAAGAACAAACTCAAAACATGTCACAAGGCCAAGCAACCCCTGGCTTGTCCCAGAGGCCCATGCAACACCAGGTTTCTTCCCACACAAACCAAATTGAGTATTTGGATGAGGTAAGTCAATGGTCCACTGTGTAGACTTTGGAAATTGCACTTGCATCCATTATTGGGAAAAGAGTGAACTCAATAAATGCTACATTTCTTTACAGAACATACAAAGTCCCCCAATTATTGAAGACATTCGAGATTTGGAGGAGGACACCAATCAGATGCCGCAAATGTCTACAGAACCAGTGTGTGAACATCAGAACCAACAGGCACAGCAACTTCATCACCTGGTGTCCACTACCACAACCTCTGTGCCAACAACCTCTTCTGCCGTCCGCACCACACACTCGGTGGCAACCCAACCACCAGCACCAACTCAATCTGGTGCAGGACCACCCACCCGTGCCAGTGCAAGAACACAGCCAAGGCAACATATAAGCCAGAGGAGACAGCTTCAGATTATGGAGGAAGCGTGGCACCAGGAGAATATAGCTTTCTCACAAACCACCCAACAATTTAATGACACAGTGCGCACCCAATTAACATCGATGACTAACCAATTAGAGGTTTTAAACTCAAATGTGTCTGGCCTACTGGCAGAAACAAGAAGCCTAAACAGGCATATGGGTGAAATGGTCCAACAATGGCAGCACATTAACCAAAGCCTGGCACATATTGCTGCACACATTCACCCACCCCAACCATCAGCTGCAACATCAGACTATACCTACCACTAAATGGTTGTGTTAATGTATATGACCCCACGTTTCAGTTTATAAAAAAATCCAAAAAAAGGATTGCAAAGAAATTTTTGTTAATTCACAAATAAATTTAACAGAAAAACATTTGAAAGGTGTGTGTTTTATGCAAAAACATTGTCCACTAGTTGAGCACGTATTGCCTGTGCTGTGCCACTTGGTGATCCGGAGTATGGAGGGGTGTGATCTTCAGAAATCTCTAAAGTGTCCTCAGGCAGGTCAGTGTATCTGGATATCCGGGCTCGAATGGCAAGGTTGTGCAGGACAACACAAGCCATAATGATTTTGATGACCTTGGCAGGCTGATACTGTAGTGCACCCCCAGTCTGATCCAGACATCGGAAGAGCATCTTGAGCAAGCCAAAGGCACATTCCACCACTGAGCGCGTCCTCCTATGGGCAGTGCTATACCGCTCCTGGGCCTGGGAAGATGGGAGCAGGATGGGTGTGAGTAGCCATGGTAGCAAAGGATAGCCAGAATCACCTGCAAAAAAAACAAACAAAAAATAAGCACTAACAATAACACAAACACACATGACAAATGTGGCTATTGGAAACATATGTAGTGTCTGGCACCCTAACTAGTCAACACATAACTATAAGGCCATCCAAAAATAACCAATAACTCTAATTCTAATTAAACTAAACTATATCCACAAGTACCTTACATGCATTAATCAAAAACGGCATGTTAGGTAACTTGAAATGCCTAACAACATGGAACAACAGACAGAGCCCTAAGGGGAATAACATCAATAATGTTTAGGTGTGCATTAAAGCAATATTGAACAGGGACAAATAGGTGAGCTGTGCAGTGTCAGAGCAAAGCACAGTTCTGATGAGCCAACATGCACATCCAAGCAGTACACTCCTATACAATGACTGTGGTATGCTACCTAGCTAAGAGGGCCAGGACAGGACGCAATAGTGGAGAATACATACAAAAATTAAGATGATCAAATAGTGGTAAGTAAGTGATTGCCAACTTGTAC